>JALPQD010000457.1:0-600000 GCA_023101885.1 Typhlomys cinereus
AAAGTACCACACCCCAATCTGAACAAACTACCTTTCACTGAAAGAGTAAGGAAAGCAGTGCGATGACAGTTAGTCCATTAAGTGACTTAGTGAAATGCTTAGTACAGCACTTGGTATTTTGGGAACAATCAATACTTTATGATATGTTAATATTAATGGCCTTTTTTCAGTAAGTGGTGGTACAGTGTGATTGAATAGACTGATTAGCTCAAAATGTTTTACAGACAATTTTCTAAATCAGTTGTTTGAATGTAGATGATAGTCTGATGATTAAAATAAGTTTGATTGCAGCCCAAGTAAAACTAAAAAAAAAACTCCTGTTTGTGCAAAATGGGCAAACTCTCTCCATCTTTGATATTTGTGTAGGATGAAGGCACATATTTCCCGTTGGGAAAAACATACTATACACTTGCAATGAAGGTTACTCTCTTGTTGGAGACCCTGTTGCCAGATGTGGAAAAGATCTACAGTGGCTTGTTGGGGAAATGCATTGCCAGAGTGAGTAGTCTTGGTTGTAGTATTCAACTTCGGAGAATAGTGGTAAGAGAATAAGCCAAGAAAAATAACCACAAAGAATAACCCCAGCAGCTCAGAGATGTAGCCACCTGTCAAATGACTTCCTTTTCAGAAGAAGCTGACATGTTCCCTGGTTTCAGATGTGACTCTAATAAGACCCCAGTCTTCTGTAAGTGGTGATGCTATTTCTTTGAGGTCAGTTTCATTACAATTTTAAGTTCCTAATACAAATTAAAACAGGTCAGGGAATTCTCAGGCTAAGATAATTAGTACTTTTTATTTCTTGTTTTTTTTTCTTCTTTCCCTCCTTCTTTTCCCTCCTCTCTCCCCTTTCTTCCCCTTTCCCTCTCCCCTTCCCTCCCTCCCCCCTCTTTCCCTTCCCTCCCCCCCTCCTTCTCCTTCCCTCTCCCCCTCCTCTCCCCTCCCCTCCCCTCTCCTCCCCTTTTCTCTCTCCTTCCCTCCTCTCCCCTTTCTGTCTCCCCTTCCCTCCTCCTCTCCCCTCCCCCTCCTCTCCTCCCTCCCTTCCCCTCCCCTCCCCCCTCCCTTCCTCTTGCTCCTTTCCCCTCCCCTCCCCTTCCCTTCTCTCCCCTCCCCTTTCTTTTTCCCTCCTCTCCCTTCCCCCTCCTTTTTCTCCTCCTCCTTTTCCCCCTCCTCCTTTCTCCTTTTTCCCCCTCTCTCCTGTCCCTCCTTCCCTTCCCTTTGCATTTCTCTTCCCTTCCCTTTCTCATCGCTTCCAATCCTTGTCTTTCTCTTCACTTTCCCTCTTCCATTTTCTGAGACAGGGCCTCACTCTGCAGCCCAAGCTGTCCTGGAACTCACTGTGGTAGCCTAGGTTGGTCTCAGACTCACAACAGGTCTCCTGCCTCCTAAATTCTGGGATTTTCAGGCCTGAGCCACCACAACTGGCACATTCTCTAGCATCCAGTTACTGTGGGGTGCCATGATACTTGCTTCCTGCAATGCTTTGGCCCCTCCTTTCCCACAAGGCTGGGGGATCCCCTATTCTGGTGACACTGTTCAAAGCTCTGCTTACTTTCTCTTCTCAGCTAAGCTGCTTCCCACTACATTATCTTTCTTTTCTAAAAAATTTCCCTCCGAACTAACAGATACTAAAGGAGGAAAAGCATTACCGAGTATTTGATCCCCACCTTGGGTTTCTCTTCTCTGTGGACTCTTGGACCTTCACACTTTCCTGCCTCTGGCAGTCTTCTAATTCTCAGAAGTACTTGCTTTTTAATTTCATGTGGCATTCATATTCCAGGAAAGCAACTGTAAAACAATCTCAAGGTAGATGCTGGCATGCCAGAAGCAAAGCCAATGCCAATCGCCTCGCTTTCTGAAGGCACAATGTATGAATTTTCCTAGCTGTCTTCATCGTCGCCTAACATATCTGGCAATATATAAGTACTCAGTAAATGATAAATTCTGCTTTCGAATAAACAAATGGATATATTTTCTGATAAATACAAAATACAAATATTTTGTTTATTGTTATTTCAAAGTTCGTAAGGGATGTTAAATTTTAATGGAAAATATCGTATTTATTGAATTTATGTATTTTTCTAGTAATACATACATATGAGCTTGTAAAAAGCTTATACAAGCATATGCCTGCTTCTCTCAATCCTCTTCCCCTCTTTTCTCTTCATCAATCCATCCCACTCCCTACTATCCTCCTGCCTGGCTGCTTCTGTGGATCCAGGTTCACTCCTGGCTTGTCTACTCTTGTGGGGGTTTGGATGGCATACGAAGTTGCCCCTCTTTGAGCCACCCCACTGATAGGGTGCATTTCTTTCACTCATCCAGCTTAGTCCCCAAGGTTTCACTGTATAGTTCTTATCTCTTCTTGAGTTCCCTCGATAATTCTATGGGGGGGGGGTTTATTGGTATGTCAGTCCTTGTAGGTCTGGTAAAGACCAATCTCACTGCAGTGAGTTCCTGGATGTAGCAGTCTGCTTTGAATGGAACTATATTATCCAATGGTGGATCTTCCATCTTTAGGTTCTTACAATCTCACTGCCCCTCTTCCTAAGACTTAGGATAGGGAGAGATTAGGTTGTCTTGATTCTGGAGTGTTGCCTTGCTGGGTCCCTGGTACTCTTCCTTATAGCTGGCCATTCCTGTCCACTTCAGTGCTCTTCTACTGCTCTAGGCTGCATCCTGTCAGGGTGTTAAGATCCTTACCTCTGTTGTAGATGAAGACTTCTAGGCTGAGTGTGAAGTGTTCTTCAAATCTTATAGGAATAATAGCAGCTATTTACAGAGCAGTTTGGTGTACTGTCTTCCTACCAATAAGTTCATAGGCTGTTTCCCCCTATTCATCTTAAAATATAATATTTAATAGGCTCTCTCTACCTATGTATATTTCTATTTCTCTGTTAGTTCGAGTAAAAAATTTGGGTCAGTGGATGTCACTGAGTAAGAAAAGATTGAGATAGGAGACCTGAGACCACTGAATGCTTCCATGTTTCAGGGTGAAGGGTGACACTTTAGAATTTCAGATAGTAACATATCTCATTAGAGATAAGGACATTCAAATGAGTGTAGCCTTGGGAAAGTTCTATAGGAGGTCGCCGCATTATAGAGCTATGTTGGCAGCTGTGAAGTCTGATTTTAACAGCAGGCCGGCTTTGGGACTCTAGTTGTAGGCTTTTTCATTTCAGGTTGACACATTGCTTTGAGGGCAGGGGAGGAAGATGACAGCTGTTTTGTCTTCAGTCACTCATTGGTCGGTTACATGCCAGGCACTATGGAGTATAACTTTCAAAGCACCCTAAGAGGAGGCGCTTTTTTCCCTGCTTGTCCTCTGATGTGAAAAGCAGGACCAGTATCTTAGCACCATTCAAGTCTGTTTTTTGAAAAGCTGCTTAGGAAATCTGTGACCTTTGCTTACAGCTCTCTTTTATCTTCAGAAATCGCCTGCACTCCACCTGCCCTGACGGATGGCATGGAGAGTCATCCCCAGAAGCCTTTCTACACAGTTGGCGAGAAGGTGACCCTTGCCTGTGCAGGTGGGCTGGCCTTAGAAGGCCCTTCCGTGTTTCTCTGCAGCTCCAGCCTTAAATGGAGTCCCGAGATGGAGAACTCCAAGTGTGTCCAGAGAGGTGAGTGGTTTCTGTGTCTCTCCAAGGTCACTGGACTCCGTGAGCGAGCATGTGCTGAGTGTTCCATATGGCCACCTTCACAGCACCCGTCACCTGCCATTCTCCCCATTCTGTGCCCTGGGAGAAGGTCGGCGTGTGACTCTGCAGCAGCGACTCGCCTGACACAATAGACTCACAGGATGTGGGGAGAGGAGAGGACGGCACCTTGACCTTAAATCCTCTGTATGAAAGAGTATCCTGCAATCTCAGAACATATCCAGTAGGCTTCCAAAAAAAAAAAAAAAGGCTCTTAAAAGCTGAGTTTTGCATCATTTCAGATTTAACAAGTACAGAATTAAGATATAATTCATTTACATTTTATATGCTTCATTTTCTGGACTCTCACATTTAACATAACAAAGAAGACACTGTTCAAAGAAAGGTGTTATGGTTTTCTGAAGTTGCTTTTATTAGTGGATATGCAACAATCTAGTATCTCAAACATCAGGCAAATAATTATGTTCTTTTAAGAACCTACGATGAAATTCTACTTGTAAAGCTAAACTATGTACCTTTACAGATACTAGAAATGGGCTAAATTTGTTAAAAACCCTCTTATTTATTTCTTGTTTACATTTTTAATAAATGAAAATAGGTATTTCATAATTAAAAATAAGAACTAAGGAAAACTCAGTTGAATGCTATTTTATATATTATTTCCTGAGTTTAAGAGTTTTTATTTATTTATTTATTATTTGTTTTATATATATATATATATATATATATATATATTTACTTATTTTTCTAGTTATTTTTCTAGTTATATATGGACCCCCAGGATTCCCTATGGCTTGTCTATTCTTGTGGGGTTTCAGGCCTATGTGGCATACCAAGTAGGCCCTCCCTCTTTGGAACACCTCACTGATAGGGGCATTTCCTTTCACTCTTCCAGCTTTAGTCCCTCTGTATTCTTTATTCTTTCTACTCTGTATTCTTATCTCTCTTGAGTTCCTCAATAGTATATGGGGGAATGTTAGCATGTAGTCATTGTACAGGTCTGGTAAGGACAAATCTCACTGCAGTGAGTTCCTGGATGCAGCAGTCCTGTTTGAATGGAATGTCTTGTCCATGGTGGGCCTTTCCATCTTTAGGTTCTTACAATCTCACTGCCCCCCTCTTCACAAAGTTTCCTAAACCATAGGATGGGGAGAGTTTAGATTGACCTGATTCTGGGTGACCCTTGCTGGGTCCCTGGTACTCTTCATTATGGCTGGCTGTTGTCCACTTCAGTGCTCTTCTACTGCCCTAGGCTGTATCCTGTTAGAGTGTTGAGATCCTCTACCTCTCTTATAAAAGAACATTTCTAGGCTGAGTATAAAGTATTCTTCAAGTCTATGGGATAGTAGCCCCTATTTACAGAGCAATTTGGTGTAATGTCCTCCTACCTATAGGTTCATAGCCTGTTTTTCCCTATTGATCTATTTTCTTTCCCTTTTTAGGTGGTTCTTCTAGTTAACAGTAACAGGAATGTGTTCCATTTCTGACAAGCAGGTCTTGAGTCCAATCAGAAAGCTGTTAGTTGTCTCCTTTATACTCATGCCACTGTTACACTGGTGGTCACCTGTTGTCATGGTGATTTTTATTGTAACTTGCAGATCTCATGAATTGATGAATCCTGTGATAATTTGACTCCCCTTGTAGCTTCTATCATAGTCTTTGGTACTGTGTAAGCTATCCAGCAAGGAGGAAGTTCTCAGACCTGGAAATGGTCTGAGATGTTGATGTATTTTGGCCATGATCTCTGATCCATACGTGTTGCTTCTTTAGTAATAGGGTCTTACTGACAGTACTTTGGAAAGCATCCAAGAGCAATGGCAAAAGCGTGTAATGTTTGGGGGCCTTTGAAACCTCTCTGACCAACATTTTTTTTTTAAATCTTTATTATTATTATTATTATTATTGTTATTATTATTCATTCAACTGTGTGCATATGTGTGTGTATGTGCGTGCGCGTCTGTGTGTGTGTGTGTATCAGTGTGTGTGTGTGTGTGTGTAGAACCACGGACGAATTTGCGAACCACCATGGACGCCTCCACCTCCTTCAACCCTGGGATTCACAGGCTCCGCCCTACCAGGACCAGAAGCGCAGGCCGCCCCCGCCTGCAAGGCGGAGGTTTAACCCCTGAGCCACCTCTCCAGCCCCACTGACCAACATTTTATCAGGAAGTGTCACATTCCTGTTCTAAATAGTTTTTGTTGTTCTAAGTGGATCAGCTCAGAGCTTTTTTTTCCATTTTGCCGTTTTCCTCATTCTCTTCTCTGCATATTGACTGCCCATTCTTATTGCTTTCTTTAAAAGACATGCTTTTCTTTTTTGACATATTACTAGCATAGGAGGTTTCTATGGGGTTATTTCTCACAATCTTTGGGTGTTTCTATAAGTCCCTCTGTGCCTCCTATCTTCCATTCCTCATTCCCCCCTAGGTATTTTCCCAATATTCCCTCCCTCATACTACATGCCATGGTATCCTAAATCTTCCATTTAAAAGGTTCTGCCCTAACCATTCCTTCCCATGTTCCCACTTCATTGGTCCCTTTTGAATTTTCTGGCTCAAGTATAAGGGTTTTAATTCAATGTTGAATTTATGTTTTCTTAGAAGATAAAGTATTAGGTTCTCTACCCAGTGTTACCAGGTGAATTAGTTCTCTGCTGAGACACACCTGAATCAGTTGAATGTTCATAATTTTAAAAAAGCTCCATGTTGCTGAATGTAGATGTGAGTTGTGATAGCCCTCAAAGAACAGAGTAGGGAAGCAGAGCAGATCTAATATTCCAAAATACGATTGGTTTCTACATACCTTGAAGCACAAATATGGGTTTACTCAGACTATATAAAATAATACAGCTGTACCTGTGATTCTAAAATGAGAGAGAACAATGTATACTTGATGAGGATGTAGCTTTGTTCCCAAGGAGATTATATCCTTGTTTTTCTGAAATATTTATTTCTATCATCTTACAGCACAATCTAGCATGTATTTTCTCCCACTCAGTAAAGAATGGTATTATGATTGGTTTTAATTAAGCATGGTTTTTAAAAGTTGTGGATAACAATAACTATGCTTGAAATAAACATATAAATTAAACCTGCCTCAAACAAAGTTTTCCCAGGTGTTTTAAAATATCAGTTAAATCATAAGCTCGCTTTCAATATTAAGTTTTAAAATTCATTCTGGTACACATATGAGATTTAGCATTTTAATCATTCTTAAATGTACAGATTACTTAGGAACCTTCCTATGCTATTTGTCACTAGAAAATCCTGATCTGGGAAATATCATTAAAATATTTTGTCAAACGAAATCAAGTGCTTCTAAGGAAGTGTGTGTGTGTGTGTGTGTTTATAATCCTTGCACATTGTTGGTAGGAATATAAAATAGTCCACTTTCTATAGAGATCATTACTGAGATTTTTCTGAAAAAAAAAAAAAAACCTTCTGGGTACATATCCAACGGAATCTAAGTCAGCACAGTACAAGCATGTTTATGGTGACATTATTCACAACAGTGTGTATGGAATAAGCCTGGATTTCCATCAGTAGATGAATGGATAAGCAAATGTGACACATACATATACACACAATGGGATTTTTTTATTTTTATTTTTATTTTTTATTTATTTATTTATTTTTTTCAGGTTAGTGACCTGGGTTTGCACCCATCCTTATACACTTTATTTCCATTATAAGAAACTTAGTAACTTCCTAATGGTTCATCTTAATCAACATAGTACATAAAGAATTGTGATTTTTAAACAAATCTTTAGTACTGCAGCATGTTGGAATAACAGCTGAGGTGTGAGAGTTGACTACCCCATGCTGGTTACATTGATTCACAAGCTGGAGGAAAAATGCAACCAAAATGAGACTATGAACAGCAAAATACAAGAAAACAGTGAGCAATAAATAAGATAACTTGTCATCAATGGCCATTCATAATGTTGCCTTTAGAAACTTGAAAGAAATTGTCATCTTTGAGTTTCAAGTGTTCTGGTAAATCCAGTCGTTTTTTAGCTTCTTCAATATCAGACTGAATGGCTGCAATCAGTGACTCTAAAGAATCAAAGTTCTTTTCTGGTCTGAGGTAGCCAACTATGGCTACATTGAGAATTTCCCCATAGAAGTCCTCTTTGAAAGTATGGATAATGTGCGTTTCCATGGACTTTTTCAGGTTTTTGTAGTAAGGGTTCCACCCGATGCTCACCACCATCTTATGAACGTCACCACTTCCAACACTGGCCCAACCATAATAAATGCCAGTGGACACATCAGCTGGAAGACTGTCTACTACTTGCTCAGGAAAATTAGCCATGGGGATGCCCAGCTGCTTGGAGCCGCGGCCGAAGCCCCGCACCACCGGGCCGCGGCAGAAGTAGGGCAAGCTCCGCATGGCGCCGCCCACGGGGGGCTCGGGCTGCGGCCCGGCCCGCGCCTCCGGCGGAGTCGCCGTGGAGACGGCGCCGGAGCTCCGGAACCCGCGGGGTCCCCGGCCGGAGCTGGGCCCGCGGCACCGATTGGCCGTGGCCGGTCGCTCTCACACACAATGGGATTTTATCAGCCATAAAGAAAGACAATTTTGTATTGTTTTCAGGAAAATAGATGGAGTTGGAAACCATCATGATTAAGTGAAATATTCCAACACAGAAAAACAAATATCATGTCTTTTAATTCTAAACTTGTACTTAAACACATATATGTGACATGAAGGTAGAAGAACTGTTGTGGAGATAACAGCCAATAGGAAGGAGAGAGAAGGCATGAAAGAGGATAATGGGAGTAGGGTTAATGTAGCAAAGCACAATGACACACACATGTGAAACTATCATGAGATCAGTTATTTTATGTGGTTAGTAAATGAAATGAAAAAGTGGCCCAGTGAGATGCTTCCATTGGCAAAGATGCTTAACCATGGAATCCTGACAACCTAAGTTCAATTCCTAGAACCTATATAAAGGTGGAAGGAAAGAACAGACTTTGCAAAATTGTCTTCTGACTTTCACCCCCCAACATAACAATAAAATATAAAATTAAAAAGTTCACTAAAAGCATCTTATTTTGTAATAATTTTAAATTTGAGAAAAGCCTACAAATTTCACATGTATCCTCCACCCATCTTCCCTTCTTACACAGATTGCAAAACTTGATACAAACTAAAAAATTCTGGATGTGGTAGATCCAGGTCAGCAATCCCAGCACTCAGACATGAGGCAGGAAGCACTCAGGTCTGAGATCAACCTGGGCTACATAGTGAGAGCCTGTCTTTAAAATAAAGGAAACAAAAGAAATAAAACAAGAAACTAATGTTAATATAAATTCTCTTGGCTAGACTGTAACTTTTTTTTTTTGCCTGTGTATGTATATGTGGGTATATGCATGTGAGTGTAGAAGAAGGCATTGTGTGTGCCTATGAGGGTCCAAAGATGACTTAATGAATCATTCTTCTTTATTGTTTTGTTCTGGGATTTCCCAAGCTCTGCCTTCCAGGGACAGAAGTGCTGTTTATTATTAGCCACCAAAGCAGAAGCCTGGTGCTTTACATGGAGTCTAGGATCCAAACTCAGATCCTATTGCTGGTGAGGCAAAGGAAC
Source organism: Typhlomys cinereus (assembly GCA_023101885.1). NCBI lineage: Eukaryota > Metazoa > Chordata > Mammalia > Rodentia > Platacanthomyidae > Typhlomys > Typhlomys cinereus. The sequence goes on from JALPQD010000457.1 coordinate 9,247, forward strand.
CATCTCTTCAGTCTTAGGCCTTATATTTTATTCAAAGATTACTTTTTCCTTTAATATCCTTTTGTGTTCTAGCATCCACTTCAGTCTTCTGCATTGCATTTGGGGGTCATATTGTTTGAAATTGAAATAGTTGGAAAGGGAACGCTTGTTATTGAGATTTCTAACCACAAAGTCATGCTTCATATTGCTACAATTTTTTTCCAGTTTTGCAAATTGCTCAAAAAATGTATTGTCTCACATTTTTCAAAGTGAAGAAATATTCTACAATTTTTAACTTATAAAACATTCTCTTTCAATAAACTATCTTTGTAGTCATTAAATGAATATCTAGTTTATGATCTGAAGTTGATGACAATGATTTCCATTCTGGCAAAGCTAACAAAAATGGGAAAAATGAGGGAGCTTTGCAATGTTCACTTTGTCATCTGTAGCAGCCAAGGCAATAGCTTTCTACTTAAGGTATTGCAAGCTGGACCAAAGTGTTTTTCGGTCAACAGTTGACAGTAGCTTATTTTTAAAGAAATAAGTTTCTAGAAAGCACAGTCATAGAAGAATATATTTTAATGTGAGTATCTCCAGACATTAGCTAACTGTTGAGGGAAGACCACTTGGACATTACACATTCTATATTCATGGGCGCATGTGCACGTGTATGTGCGTATATCAAAGGGCACTGCGTGTGCCTGTGAGGACCAGGGGTGACTTCAGGATTCATACTAGATTGCTTCTAAGTCTCTTTTGCTTTGCTCTGGGATTTCCTAGGTTCTGCCTTCCAGAGTGGAAAGTGCAGGCTGGTGGCATTTCTGCCTGGTGTTTTACATGGGATTTAGGATCTGAATTCAGAGTCTTAACCCCTAAGTCATCTCTCCAGCCCATAAATGTGGATTTAATCTTGGTTTATTTTGTGAAATAACACTAATTCCCAAACTTTCTGATTTAGTTTTTTCATGTCTTAAATGAGAATTTTTTAAGTAAGGAATAAAGATTATAAACTCTATAAACAGGTCAATTGTACATGCTTAAGAAATAGTATCTGTCATCACCCATGTAATTATTTATAGATTGTACATCTGTGAAATGCCTTATAGCTTTATAATATGTATGTTTTTTAGCTATACAATGTTTTTTTTTGTTTAGGATATTGCAGATCCTGGCTCAAAAATTGACCTACCCTTGCCAGTGTAAAGAAATGCATATTTCCCTAATGACTGAATCTCCTGTGTGATTTCCTTGCAGAAACGCTTCCAACCCCAGTAGTGACTAAATGTCAGTCCTGGGAGAAACTGCAGAATTCAAAGTGTGTTTGTAAAATGCCCTATGACTGTGGGTAAGCTCTGCCTTTGTTTACCTTTTTGCATTACTTTTTCCAGGCAAATAGAATGACTTATATGTCTTAGTGTCTATTGAATTGGAGGGTTAGTGCATCTACATTTTAATCTGGCCCACCACTGCTTATTGTGGGTCACAGGCTGACAAACCTGGAATTAAGCGAGGCTCTAATCTGGCTGAGAGAAAGACTGAAGGACTACTTGATCACTATCATTCTGTACAGAAAGAGGAACAAATGACAAAGGTGTCACCTGAGGATTCAAAAACCTCAGAGCATTAAGCTGAAATTCCCTTAGAACATAAGCTCTTGAAAGCAATACTGACAGAGAAAAGAGCAGCTACTTCTCCTCTGACCCTTGAAGCATCTTTTCGAGTTCCGGATTACAAGAAAGTTTCTGACTCCAAAACACTTCTTGTAGGAAGATATATCTGAAGCAGGTACTGCATGTCTGTGTCATGGGACACAGGAAAGACAATCACATCAGACCCAAAGAGATTTATTAGCATAACTCTATGAAAATGTGGGCAGACTAAAGCAAGCTGCAACAGTCATGAGGGAGGGAGAGGGAGCATTTATGAAAGCTGGAGAAAGACGGTGCTATGAGGCAATGGCTCTGGGCAGAAGCAGACTGCTTCCAGGGACTTCAGGGATTCCACGGGAGGATCCGGAGGTATATACAAAGCACTGATCTTTCTGCCCAGGCTCCTTATCACGAAACTCACCAAAGTTAGACAACAGGAGACCTGATGTGGTCCTTTCATGACAAGAAGGCAGAGAGGGGTTTGGAAAGAAGCAGATGCTATGTAGCCCCTGCATTTCTTATGATTAAGAATCAAAAACAGATATTTACTTAATAATTACATTGTTTCTAATTGCTACATTAATCAAAATCAATATCCAACTTGTTAAAAGATTATAGTATGTGATAGTGATTGCATATTCAGTAATTATCTGATATGAAGAAAAGCAGTTAATGGTATAAGTGAAATCGTAGCATTAAGATTCTTTTTTTCTTATTCAATTGTGTGTGTGTACGTGTGTGTGTGTGTGTGTGTGTGTGTGTGTGTGTGTGTGTGTAGAACCACGGGCGAATTCGGGAACCACCATGGACTGCCTCCACCTCCTCCTTGTTTATTCTGCCCCGGGATCCACAGGCTCCACCCTACCAGGAGCAGAAACGCAGGCCACCCCTACTTCCGCCTGGCGTCTATACCTGGGGTCAGGGATCCGAAATCAGGACCTTCTGCCTGCAAGGCAGAGGCTTAAACCCTGAGCCACCTCTCCAGCCCCTGTAGCATTAAGATTCTAACACCCAGCCCTGCTGTTCTTTCTATTACTCTAGGTTCTTTGAATTTCTTTCTTCTCTTTCCATTTTCACCAACTTTTTTAGTCTATCTTTAGTTTCCCATTTAGTGACTTGGCATAAAATTTAATATCATTTCCTAGCATTAAATCTTGGGAATGTGACATTGTAGGATCATTGTCATTTTGATTATCCCAAGTTGTTAAAGTCATTAAAAAAAGCAAAAGATGTCTAGAAAACAAGCAAGTTGTGTTTGTGACGTAATTTAACTTCAGGTAAGTTTAGTTAGCTCTTGGTGGAAGAGGAAAATATTAAAGCTAAAAATATCAGTGAATATAAAGATTTTCTGACCCTATGTGGCATATAAAAAGATACTTTATTGTCTAAGTTTCACTTACGGTAAGTGATGAGAGGTTTTCATATCCATGATGCTCAGAACTGGAGGCTTTATAGGGGAGGGGTGAGGGCCCATGTAAGTCCAGACTGTCCTTGAACTCACTATGCACCTGAATGGCCCTGTACTTTTGATTTTCTGCTTCTACCTCCCAAAGCATTAGGGTTATAGGCCTGTGACCGCCCCATGTCCTTTTTATGGAGTTTTTTTTAAATGACTGTTCTAAACAGCAATATTGTACCATTTAATTACCATTGTGCAACAAAATAAATGTAGCATATTTCAAGGAACTATTTCTAAAGTACTTTGCAAAATGGACATTTTCAGAAATAGTATCCAGGAAAGGTTCCCTGAATACTTGACTATTCAAGCCATTAATTAGTGGACAAGGCTGAATTACCGCAGGGCTCTTGGAGCTGCCTTGCTGGGAGGAGTCACAGTTTCATTAGATCCCTTGAAGTTGCATTTGATCTTTACTGCTTTTTCTGTCTCCTTTATTATCACTCCTTTGTCAGTTGCTACAAGACCTCCCCTCCCCTCTCAGTTTGCTGTGTCTGATATGTGCTAAACAAAAACAGACCAGACAGGTATCTGGGCTCTTTTGAACACCTTGTGAATAAAGAATAATTATGTTTATTCTGAAGATCTCAAGGGGGAGGTCCATGGGAAGAAAGGTATATAAATGGTCTGTCTTTTACTGTAACATGTAGGCCTGAAGGTAAGAAGCCCTTCATTCACTTGTCTTCCTCAGCTTTTAAGAACAAAGGTCTCGTCATTAATGTAATTAAATTATTAAATTAAAATATACTTTCCAGATCTTCCTTGGATGTCTGTGTCCGAGATGAGCGAAGCAAGAGGATACTGCCTCTAACGATTTGCAAGATGAGCGTTCTCCACTGTCGGGGCAGAAATTACACTCTGTCTGGAGAGGACAGCTGCACCCTGCCGGCCTCAGCTGAGGAGGCCTGTGGTGCTTGTCCGCTGTGGAAAAAATGTGATGGTAAGGAGTAGTTTACATCTGTAGCTTGAAGAGTGCTAAGGGATTTGTGAGGGTAGGTGTTGGCTTTGGGAAGGGGGGCTCCGTCCTTCAGTGGACGCATTGTCCATACTTCAGCAAGGTACAGGCACAACTAAAGTAAGAAACCCTGATGAAACTCACGCACACACACGCGCGTGCGCACACACACACACACAGTATGACAGTAGGAGGGAGACTGGTTGGGAAGAAGGTTTTCAATGGGAGAAGGAGTGGGAATGGGATCAGGTAATGTGGTGTGAAAATGACTTGAATTCACTGTATATATTTATGAAACTATTGAAGAATAACAGAGAGCTAAGGCACTAGAACTGAAGGTTACAACAGTGTAGTGTCTAACTTAGCCATGGATCAAAGGAGATGGTAAGGAGTCAGATTAACTTCACAATGAACTGCCCTGCCCCCTCCCTCTACCTCTGCAACTTCCCTCTCTGGAGACAACTATGAACCAAATACTTAGAGGACTATAATCTATCCCTCATCATGTAAACTTTCTCCCAAAAATTGTTGATTCTCATCTCATGGCTTCTGTTCTGTCTGTATTATCCATGTTATATACACAATGATTTGCATAAAACACTGTTAAAATGGAACCTTCATATCTTATTTTTAAAAAGAAAGTGCCATCAACCATATTAAATCATTTAAAAAATACTGTAGAGCAAAATAAAGATTTGAGCAAGGTACTGCTCTGAGATTAACGATGATCTTTATTGTAATTGAGTTTAGCAAGTACAAGTGTTAAAAAAAAAAAAAAAACAAATCCTGGTACTAAACCAACACTTCCTTCTAGAATTGATCAGAAGATTTGAAGGGAATAAAGAAGGAAGCTACTTTCTTGAATCATGATTTGATATTTGTTAAGAGTGTGTCCAGGCAGCTCTTAACAATGATCTTCAGTACCATGTTGGAAATGGCATGAACAATACTGTCAAGGAGGAAGGGCTGGATTGCTGGAGCACAGCCTTTGCGTGGAGCTTATCTGTGAACTTGGAAACTCGGCTGTGTGAACCACGTGATCTCTGCCAGCTCTGTGCTCCTTCCTGGTCCACTGTACCAGATGCGTGCCTTCCCCCTCACTCCCTCCTGGATTGCAGCAGGGCGGTGACTTAAGTAACTGCAGCCCTATCTTCTGCTGACCTTGCAACCCTCCCCCTACAGACATCTGGGTGGTATGTCCAGTCATGCCCCCTTCCCATGTTTCCTCCTTGCTTTGGATTTGTTTTTGTAGGAGGTGCAATCTTCTGTAGGTCGTGCCTTCTGTCTCAAAGCCAGTTAAATTCTTTTCTTTCTATGTCCTGAGCAGAGCCCCGCATTCTCTGCTCAGACTCTGTCATCTGGTCTGGAGGATCAGGGATGACACTTGATTTCTGCCGCACGTGGATGGCAACATGTATGAGGAAAGAGGTGGAGAGCTCTCCACTTGACAGAACTGCCTCGCGCGGGTCCAACCAATAGAACGTCCGGCAGTGGCTTCAAAGCCCATTTACTCTGAGTAGAGCAAAATGGCTCCATTTCCTGACCCGTCTGCTCTTCCAGGGATAGTTTACTGTATTGCTCAAGGCAGGGATCCTCGAGTCAGGACACCTGTAAACCTGGGAGCCGGTCTGTGTGAACCACGTGATCTCTACCAGCTCTGCTCCTTCCTTGTCCACTGTACCAGATGAACGGGGTAATATGGTTTGACTCGCCCACTCCACCATGTGCCATTAAGCCTCTTTCACTTGCTTCTTCTAGCTCAGAGCAGCAAATGTGTCTGCAGAGAAGCATCCGAGTGCCAGGAAGCAGGGTTGAGCATCTGTGTGGAGGTGAACGGCAAGGAGCAGACAATGTCGGAGTGTGCGGTGGGGGCCTTGCGATGCCGAGGACAGAGCATCTCCATCACCCGCATAAAGCCTTGTGTCTGAGAAACGCAGTAGGTTCAAGGGGGCCTTGGCCATCTTGTTTGAAATGCAGTGGGCAGCTGAGGCAGCACTGAAATATCTGTGTAACTGGGCACGTGAACACTTTTTCAGTACGATGATACTCTTTCTCTTTCCTCTCCAGTATGTAATTGTCTCATATGCGTTCATCTACCTATGTAAATAAACTCTTTGTTTTCCCAAACCTGAGTCCCAATACTCTTCTTTCTTTTTCTTCCTCTTTTTTTTCTTTCTTTCTTCGTTTTTAGGTGATAGCTTGAAGAATCTTCAAGAACCAGGAGTTGTTTCGACTGACTTTTTTGCTTATGCAGTTGCTAGGTTGGACTGAGATGTTTTAGTAAGCAGTTTGGCTTAGCCCATGGGCCAGAAGCCTTCCTATGAATTGATCAGGAAAATAGAGCACAATTCTCTGATTAGGGAGATTGGCTTCCCTCAGTGAAATCAAACAGACAAAAGGCTCTTAGGTGAAAAGAGACAGATACAATTATTTCCATTCCGAGTGTCAATGTCACGCTTCACCCTACTGAGTCAACCTCACATTTAGGGATCCTTCTTCTTGTCAGGAGATTGAACCACTTAAATGTCAGAGCAGAATTCATCATACCGTGGTCACAGGGCACCGTCTGTCTTCTTGTCTGAGAATAAATATGATTCGGTCTCCTGGGGCCTTTTCTTCAGTATGTGCCAAAAACAAGACCTGCAATTACTCTGTTTCTGAAAGAAAGATAAGTTTATGCCAGAACTATTGAGTTACACATATTTGAGAATGATCTTTCCTAATGTGGCTCCAGGCTCAAATTTTTCCAGGGTATACAATTCATATTCATATTTCATCAAAATAATAAAAGAGCTGTGGTGAAATGAGCGAGCTTAGGTACAATTTAGATCATTTATTACAATTTAAACTATTATCTCTGTATTTTTCTGAGCCCAATGAGTACATATTGAAAAAACTTTAAGATGATGAAGGTTAGGAAATTAATTCAACATATTGTTCTTTAAACTTTTCACTTGTATGGTGTCTGATTTTAGAAAAATATTTCCATGAAGACTTTCATAGTTAATATGTTTTTGCCTGAAATTTTATGTCTGATTCAGATTTAGCTTTTTATATCAAAAGTCCCTCGAGGGTAATTACAGATGTGAGGATATGTGGAAGTCACAAGAAGACAGATTTCTGTTTATTGAAAACAATAACATTTAAACATATTAACTGCACTTGTTGGGTATTACTGCAAATTTAATTTCTACCTGGCTGTGAGGATAGATCTAAAAGTGCCAGGCTTGGATGCAGACCCTCATATGAAGAGCTAAACAAGGAATTTCTTAGGAAGAGTAAGCTCAGTATTTTCCAATATTGCTATCATCTACATAGGTTAATAGGGAATTAGAGTTGGGGTGACTACGATAAGCACCAATCTGAAAAACTCCAATCTGCAATGTTTAATTAAAATTTTTTTGCATGAATGTGTATACATGTGGTGTGCGTGTGTGTGTGTGTGTGTGTGTGTGTGAGAGAGAGAGAGAGAGAGAGAGAGAGAAAGAGAGAAAGAGAGAGAGAGGGAGAGTATTGTCTGTGCCTATGGAGGCCCAAGGATGACTTCAGGTATCATTCTGGATTGCTTGTATCTCTTTTTTGCTTTGCTCTGGGATTGCCCAGGCTCTACCTTCTAGAGTCAGAATTATAGGCTGCTGCCATTTCTGCCTGGCATTTTTATATGGGATCTGGGACTGGAACTCATGTCTTTCTGCTTGTGAGGCAGAGACTTAACTCCTGACTCATCTCTCCAGCCTTTGAAATGTTTTTAAAACCTGAAACTTTTTGAATCTTGACATGATGCCATAATAATTTCTCATCTGACCTCAGATGACAGATTGCATTGAAAACACACATACACTAAAAATATTGCATAAAATGGACCTTAGGAAAATTGAAACTTAGGTGAATTTTGTTGTTAAACTTGGATCCCAACCCCAAAATATCTCATGATGTATGTATAAATAGTCTAAAACCCCCATATTTTCAAAATTGGAAAATTTCCTGGTGTAGGCATTTTGGATAGAGATATTCTGTCTGTAACACAAATAAATGACAAAGAGCTTGAGAGAGAAGTGCCAACAGGGTCATAGAAGACTGATGAATCATTGTAAAGGGAAAGTAAATGTGGTTATAGAGAGATACTATTTTGAGATATCATATTTCTCCTTTCTCTTCCCTCCCCTTTCTTACCTTCCCTTCACCTTCTCTCTCCTCCCACATCTCCCCTTTCTCTCCCTTACCACCTACTTTCACATGTTGATTTTTCTCAGGCCAGACAGGGACACTCACAGCTACTATAGAGGAGTAGGATTTGCAGAGTGGGTGTAGTAAGGAAAGTCCCTTTGCATATGGAACCTTCACAATAAGATCTCCGGGTGGCAGTCAGTGAGGTGCAACTTTGTATGCAATTTGATCACAAATTGCAAGGACAATAGAGAATGCAAGAATCTACTCTGCTTGCCTTTTCCTCTGTCTCAGACTAAGTGAACGTGACCTGTGATAGGGCAGGACTTGGCCTGCAAGGCTGAAAGTAGTGCTGAAACTAAGGTCATCTGGAGCTGGGGAGAGAGGCAGGAAAGTGATTTAGTGGTGACTAGTATTAGGGAGCCCCGAGGGAGACAGGAATAACCTACACTTCACTCTCAGGTCCACAGACACTTTGAGTTACTGATGGGGAAGCTATCCTGGAAGATTTCCTGCAGGCAATGGATCTGCCTTCCTGGGACATCTTGCCCAGTTCCAGATAACTGATCAACAGAAGTGGGCTCATCAGTGCCCTGATGTTTCCCAAGTTCCATGCAAATTTCTCCCTGTGTAACTTCTCACCCGTGTGAGGAATTCTCACCTGTATCTGTCCAGGATTCTTTTCAACACCTTGAAACAGAAGAAGAGGGATGCGTATTTAGCTGAGGTATGGTTTGGGAGAGAATGATAATCTGTGCTATTTGACAAATGACCCCTGAGATGCTGGACTCTTTAGATAATTTGACTGAGGGCTCTGTGGATCTTCTGTCAGCTAGCTGGATCATGGCTGATCTGTTCCATATGCAAATTGAGTCTGTCCAGTTGTGGAATAGACACAGAACTGTAGGTTTCAGGCAGCTGCTTTACCTGAATTACCTGAAGTGGTCTATTGTATATCTGCTTATAAATCATTAACACTTTTCCTTTGTGTTAAGCTGTGTAGTAATAAAGACATTTGAATCCATTACTTATCACCATATGTTTTCTACTTCATCCCAACTTTCTTTTTTTAATTTTTATTTATTTGTTGATTTTTGCTTGTGTGTGCATGAGTGTGTGTGTGTGTGTGTGTGTGTGTGTGTGTGTGTGTGTATCAGAGGGCAATATGTGTTCCTATAGAAGTCCAAGAGTGACTTTGGGAATTACCCTGAATTGCTTCTACGTCCTATTTGCTTTGCTCTGCAGTTTCTAGGACCAGAACTATAAGCTGCCACCATTCCCATCTGGTATTTTTACCTGGGATCCAGGATATGGACTAAGGACCTTCTGCTTGCAAGACAGAAGCTTAATGCCTGAGCCATCTGTCCAGCCCCCAACCCAACTTTTGTATACCCACATGTACACATATCAGCCTTCCGCATTACTCAGTGTCTTAGTTTCTTCTTTTTTTCTGATTCTTCTTATTTTATTCTTTTAGCATTTTATATATAAATATAATGATTTGTGTTATTTAACTCTTTTTTATCAATCCTAACCCCCTTTCCTCTACAAATTCTATTCCTGATCAGTCTCTTTCCTATTTTTGTGTCTGTGCCTTAGTTATTTTCCTTTTGCTGTGATAACATATCACAAAAAAGCAAACGAGGGGAGAATGTATTAATTTTTTTCCATTTGTGTATGTGTGTGTGTGTGTGTGTGTGTGTGTGTATGTGTGTGTGTGTGTGTGTGTGTATGTGTGTGTGTGTGTGTGTGTGTGTATGTGTGTGTGTGTGTGTGCCTGATGTTGCTATTAAGCAGCCTTACTCAATATTCTACCTGAATCTTTTGAGATAATGTCCCTAATCAAACCCAGAGCTTGCCAACAGTGGTTAGCTGGCTAACTAGCTTGCTCTGGGAATTCCCAGTCTCTACCTTCCAAACCTGGGATTTCAGGTAGGTGACCTGGCATTTTATATGGAATCTGGTGATGTAAAAGCTGATGCTTTGCTTACACAGCAACACTTTTAACTTCTGAGTCATCTCCCCGGCCCAGAAAAGGTTTATTCTGGCGTACAGTTCAAGGGTGCAGACTCTCATGGCAGGGAAGCCAGAACAGCAGGAGTCTGAGATAATGGTAGAGATTGTGTCCACAGTCACATTGCGTCCACAGTCAAGAAGCAGAGAGTGGTGATGCTTGTGCTCAGCTTCCTTTTTCCTTTTTTAAATTTTATTATTTATTATTTATTCAATTGTGCGTGTATGCGTGTGTGCGTGTGTGTGTATGCATGCGTGTGCGTGTGTGTCTGTGTGTGTGTAGAACCACGGGCGAATTCGGGAAGCACCATGGACGCCTCCACCTCCTTGTTTACTCTGCCCCGGGATTCACAGGCTCCGCCCTACCAGGGCCAGAAACGCAGGCCGCTCCCGCTTCCGCCTGGCGTCTATACGTGGGGTCTAGGATCCGAACTCAGGACCTTCCGCCTGCAAGGCACCTCTCCAGCCCCTTCCTTTTTCCTCTTTAACTCCTCCAGGATTCCAGTTCAGGGCGGTTCAGGAACCACCGGGAGTCTTTCCCCCTCAATTAGCCTAATTAATTAGGCTACATATAGGCGGCCCGGAGGCCCATCTCCCAGGCGATCCTGTGTCTCAGTGAGTTGACAATCAAGGTTAACATCACAGTCAGCTTCCTATTATTTTAACAAAACACTTAATGCTATTAACTTATTCTAAAGGAAGACATTTTTCACGGTTTTGGGGGCTTCAGTGCCGAACTGGCTCCATGGGTTTGGGATTCCAGGGAGAGCCTGGGCTCACGGTGGGGCGTGTGACAAAGCAAAGCCGTGCACTCAAGAGCCAAGAAGCACAGAGAAGAGATTGTTTTCCTTTGAAGGTCCCCACCTGCTAACAGCACTTCCCTGGGGGGCCAGTCTTTTGGTGGGTAGAGACAGGGTTACGAGAGACTTGAGGGTGGGGTAAAATGCTGAATCTTCTGAGTAGAGGATGAAGTGGATATTTAAGTGTATCTACTAAGCTTTCTGTCTCTGAACTGGGAGGAGATGAAAAGAGGTGAACACACACACACACAGGTACAGAATCATTAAACAAACAAACAAACAAACAAACTGTAAAACCAAGCAGCTGTATTAGTCCAGTTACCTACCAGTCCACTGAGGTTTTTTTTCCTTAGTGATGGATTAGTGTATTTGACACTTAGGTTAGTAAAATGCCCTGTTTCTTTTTAGAATATGAAACCAGAAAACAGTCTCAGTAGGAGGCAATTTCCGTTAATATCTGAGAAGCCAGATATTACCAGGGTCTTTCAGGCAGTTTGCACACTGGGGACAAGAAAGCTGATGGCATGATAGGAGACCCTGCTGCGACAACCAAAGACCAACAATTGGTTCTTTTTATTTATTCCCGGCAGACTCTGAAGGCAAAGCTCCAGATTTATATTCAAAACATCATCTCAGAGAAAAATGTGCTTCTTTGCCAAGGGTTGAGAAGACCAGATGGAAAGGCTGTCATTGTTGTGGAAGTGGTGGGTTGGAGGTGAGGGGGGAGGCAGGAGTTTTAAGAACATTTGATTCACAGGCAGAGGACTGCTTCCTGTGAAACAGAAAGAATGGTTGGGCTCTATTAACCCTGCGATTTCCGGGCCTTTTGTACAGAAGAGACTTGTCACTGTGTCCCAGGGGACAGGCCTCAGGTACACAGCAGGTCAATGATGCCCCAAAAAAGTTGCTGCCTGGAAAATGAAGCATATGTCCTGCATAATTGAAGGCCTATTACATAATAACAAGTTAACCTAGTGAGCTTGGAAGATAGACAGGTCAAGGGCATCTTTGGCAATTGCAAAATGCTGTTTTCCCATCAAAAGAAACTTTGGCCTGATATGATCAAGAGAAAGTGATTAACACAGAAGGCTCTGGATTAGTGCATTTATCAGGCCATACGCAACATTTAGAAGTCACCTTAACTGAGCCTAGTGTCCATAGCTCTGCGTCTTGTCCGATAGATGGCATTAAGCACCTTCTTGAAGTAGGTGTGATACAAAAACATGGTCAAGGACTGGTGATGTAGCTCAGTGGGTAAGATGATTTCTGCCAGGTTTGATGACCTGGGTCCCGTCCCCAGAGCCTACATGGCGGAAGGAGAAAGAACAGAGTCCTGCGAGTTGTCCTCCCTCCTCCATGTGCTGTGCCATGTGTACCCCACAAGATAAACAAATAAATGAAAAAACCCACTTTATAGCTTTGGTAGGATAATAATCACAGAACCCGAATTTCTTTTTTTTTATTAAATTAATTTATTTTTTCCACTCATACAAACTTAATAGGTCCCCTGGTCCCCTCCTTCCCCTCACCCCTCCCTCAATCCCCTTGTTCCTTCTCCCCCTTTTGCCCTTCTTCCCCCCCCCCTCCCTTTCTCCCAGTGCCCTCTCCCTCCCCCCCATCTTTGGAGTATCCTTTAATGTGCATATCACACTTCCTTCTGGGTCCTCCACTCTAATGAGGTGTAAGGACTCAGTAGCATTGCCTAGATCTCTTACTCGTGTTCTCCTTTAGTATAGGAACACTATTGTGGCTGTTAATCCCTTGCTTCTAAGGATCCTAGTGCCTGTGATCCATGCTAGACTTTGGGAGGTCAATGCTACGTCGGTATTTGCGCTGGTCATGCAAAGTCCTATTATGGTTTCTTCGACCCTAACTTGTGTGGAGTATCTTGCATATCGTTGTTCCTCCAAATCTTTAGGCTCTACAATCTTACTATCCCCTCTTCCGCATATTTGCCTGAGGTTTAGGATGGGGAGAGATTAGGCTGGTCTGGTTCCAGGTGGTTAATGTAGGAGAACCCGAATTTCTTAATAGCTTAATAGACATGGTACATAGATCCATTAATATAATAGATGAATGTACCTTTGAGATCTGAGTTCCCCAATCCCTTCTATCTTGGTCAGGAGTTATTGTAAATGATTATGTTCCCCAGCGATCAGCACACTGACTATATATGCTGAATAAAATGTCCCCTTCCATAACAACCCACAGTGACAAAGCCTGTTAGCACAAGGCCTCACTTGTCTGGTCTGGAATAGGTTCTTCTGCCTTTCAGGGTAGCACGCATCATGTTTCACCGTGTTCCAGTTCCTTACTGTAGATTTACAACTATCATGTATGAGTTGTGTCTTGCTGTAACCAGTAGAGATGACTTCTTGCTGTAAAGATGGGTCTGTTATTCTGAAGTGTGAGCACAGATTAAAGTTAGCATATCTTTACATTTTTGAGTGGGAAATACTTCCTTCCTAACTCACACCCCCTTTAAATATTTTAAAATGTTAAAATTATTTAATTTTTTGACATATATGAATACAATGAATTTATGTCATTTCCCTCTTACAACCCAGAGTTTCACTACATAATGTAAGCTGGTTTTGAACTTACTCTATAGCCCAGGCTGGCCTCAAAGTCCTAATTCTCCTACTTTGCTTCCGGGGTGCTTCCTCTTTTCTTCTTTTAAATTTTTTTTTATTATTATTATTTATTCAACTGTGCGCATGTGCTTGTGTATGTGTGCGCGTGTGTGTGTCTGTGTGTGTGTGTGCCTGTGTATGTGTAGAACCACGGACGAATTCGCGAACCACCATGGACACCTCCAGCTCCTTCTGCCCCGGGATTCACAGGCTCTGCCTACCAGGACCAGAAGCGCAGGCCGCCCCTGCTTCCGCCTGGCGTCTATACGTGGGATCTGGGATCCGAACTCAGGACCTTCCGCCTGCAAGGCGGAGGCTTAACCCCTGAGCCACCTCTCCAGCCCTCTTCTTTTAAATATAGATAGGAATTACTTCTTCTCTGAGGAGAGTTGTTCGAGAATAAGAAAACTCACTATTGAGAACTGTCAGTTGAAGGAGGCAGGGCTTCAACAGGAAGCTGAGATCCATCTCTTCTTGAGGAGTGAGCTAGGGGTGTGGTTGCTCGTGTGTCAGCAGATTGTTGCACACCAATGTGCATGTATGTGGGCAGCATTAATAAGACTCACTGTGGTATTAAGAAAATAAAAAAGAAGAAGACATGAATGTTGGAAGGAGACATGTTGGGGGGAGGGTGTCCAGAGGAAGAAAGGTGGGGCATTAAGATGGATATGACCAACATACATTATATACATGTATGAAGTTATCAAAGAATAAGTAAAAGTATTATTAAAAAAAGGGATCCTAAGGAAGTTGAGGTCAGGGTGGCGACTTGTCAATCCTGCTCCAGGCACTGGATCCTACAGCCGACAGTGTCTCCCTCCCTCCTCCCATTCTTCTGCCATTCAACCCTCCTTTAACTAATTCATCTCTCTCCCTCCCACACTTAAGCAGGTCTTCCTTGGGTAGACCACTGATAGAGACACTCCCTTTCACCTGTCTAGCCCTTGTCCCAACGTTTCCTACTGCCTGCAGTTTATCTCTCCTGAGTTCCTTACTGGCCCATGGTGGGGGGTGTTGATATGTTGGTCATTGTGGGGGTCTGCTGAGGGCAGGTCTCACTGCAGTGAGATCCTGGCTGCAGCTGCCCTGTCGTGTCCAGCATGATCTGGCCGTCAGGGAACCTCTTCACCTTCAGGCACTTACAATCTTACCACCTCTTCCACATTAGGATGGTGAGCTTTAGGATGACAGGAGGTGTGGTTGGTCTGATTTGAGATGAACGTTTCAGGGTCCTTGATATTCCGTACTCTGGTTGATTGTTGTCGTCTATTTCACTGCATTTCCATGGTCACAGGTTGCATCTTGTTTGGGTGTTGAGATCTTTTTTTTAACTGGAGATAAAATGAGAGGTGTTGATGATGGTTTACCATCAGGTGCTTTGGGTTACAATTGAATTATCTGATCCTGTCTAGTGTCAGTTTCTCCCATTCCACTGTTGTTTAAATTGGTTTATATTCCTGTTGTGTGTTCCCTGTTATTGCAGTGAGGGTGTTAGGGACTAGAGAGCAGATGACTGGTAATCTGGAGGATAAACTCCACTCCTTATTGTGCTCTATTCCTATTCTTCCTTCGCCCTTTTGACATTTCTTACATATCGCCCTTTTGACATTTCAATACTTACCCAAGTTCTGCTCTGATCTTTGGGATCTTCCATTCCCCTGGCTTGTGTTTCTTTGCATTTGTGGGTACAGTAAGAGTTTCTGTTTGATTACGTCAAACTGAAGGTTTAATGCTGAGATCCACTTTTAAGGGAGAACACACAGTATCTGTCTTTCTGTATCTGGGATGTTTCACTCAATATGATTTCTTTCATCTCCATCCATTTACTGGCAAATTTCATTAGTTCATTTTTCCTGACAGCTGAATAGTATTCCACTGTATATATGCACCACATTTTCATTAACCATCCAACTGTCAGGCATCTATATTGGTTCCCTTCCCTGCTATTGTGAGCAGAAACATGCTTGTAATCATGTTATAAACATGGTTGTATATATGACTCTGTTACTGAGCTCAATGTCCTTTGGGAATCGTCTCAGGAGTGGTATAACTGGGTTGTGATAGAATTCCAATTTTACCTTTATTAGGAACCTCCACTTGATCTCCAAAAGAAGCATATAAATTTACATTTCCACCAGCAATGTATAAGGGTTCCCATCTCCCCATAACCACACCATCATTTGCTGTTGTTTGTGTTTTGGATCTTAACTATTCTGACTGGAGTGAGATGATATCTCAGGGTGGCTTTATTCTGCATTTGACTAATGGCTATGGAGGTAGAATATTTTAAAGATGTTTGTTAGGCATTTGAATTTCATTTTGTGAAAAGTTTCTTTTTAGTTCTGTAGCCCACTTTTTAATGGGGTTGTTTTCTTCTTGGTATTTAATTTTTCAAGTTCTTTGTGTATTTTGATTATTATTCCTCTATTGGATACATAGTTGGTGAATATACTCTCCCATTCAGTTCTTTCACTGATCAAGCCCTTTTTAATTTCATATAGTCCCATTTGTTTAATGTTGGACTCATTCTTTGTGCCTTTGGGATCCTATTAAGGAAGCATTGGCCGAGAACAATGGGTATTCCTTATTTTTTTCTCCTAGAAGTACTTTCTGTTGTTTGCCTTGCTGTTTGTTTCCTAATACAGGAGAGGATTTTGATATTCTTGTATTTGTGTAGACTTGCTTTTTTTGGCCCAGTATGTGATCTATTTTGGAGAAAGTTCCATGGGACACTGAAAAAAAATGTATATTCCTTGGTTTGTAATTTTGTTTGGATCAATTGTGTTTGTGTTCAGTTTTTTTTTTTTTTGCATGCTAATCTGTTTATTGGTAAGAGGGGGTTGAAATCTCCTACTATTTTTGCATTTGGGTTGATTTGTTGTTTTACACATTGCAGTATTTGTTTAACGAATGTGGGTGAACCTATGTCTGGAGCAGATACATTTAGAATTGTGAATTCTTCTTGATGTATTGTTCCTTTGATAAGTGTATAGTATCTTTCTGTCTCTCTTACAATTTACTTTGGTTTGAAGTCATTTTGTTGGATATTAAGATGGCTACTCCTGCTTGTTTCCTAGTTGCATTTGTTTGGAGTATATTCGACCATCTTTTGATCCTAAGATAGTGCCTGTCTTAAGTGTGTTTCTTGGAGGCAGCATATTGATTGACTGTGACTTTTATCCATACTGTTAGCCCATGTCTAATTGGGGAGATGATCCCATTGATGTTTAACATTGTAATTGAGAAGTTTTTGTTGATTCTTGACATTTTTTCTTTATTGCTTTTTGTGTTGGAAGTTCTCTGTCCGGTATTCTTTTGGCATTATATTTCCCTTTTATTGTCATGAATGTGTTGATTGATTTCATCTGTCTTGAGAATTTTTCCTAGTATCATCTGCAGGCCTGGTTTGGTAGACAAGAAGGACTTCAGTTTATTTTTGTCAGGGAACGTCTTTCTTTCACCCTTAAGAATGATTGATAGTTTGACTGGATATAGCAGCCTGGGTTGGCATTTATAATCTTTTCAAGATTTGAAGAATGCCTTTCCAAACTCTTCTGGCTTTTACTGTTTCCATTGAAAACTCAACTATTATTCAATAGACTTGCCTTTGACTTGTTTTTTTTTTTTTCTATTGCAGCTCTCAGAACATTCTCTTTATCCTATATCTGTAATGTTGTTACTATTATTTAACCTGTGTTCCTATTTTGGTTATATTTGGATAGTGTGTGATATCCATTTTGTACTTGGATGTGGCTATCTTTCTTTTGGTGTGGGAAGTTCTCATTTATGATTGTCTGAATGATCTAAGCTGGGGCATTCTCTCGGGTTACTTGTTCTGGAATTCCATGAATGTGCAGTTTTGGCTTCTTCATTGTGTTCCATAGTTCTTGAATATTCCCTTTTTTAGTTTTTAAAAGTTTCTTTAATTTAACACTTCTGTTCTGTCAGATCTTCCAGATCTGATATTCTATCCTCTATCTGATCCATTATATGTGTGATGCTCTGTGTTGAGTTTTCAATTTCAGTAATCTTAGATTTGAATTCCAGTTGAATTTCAGTTTGAAGGTTTTTTTTTTAAGTAATAAGCTTGTTCTCATTTCCTATATTTCCTTTTTAAGCTCATAATTTTTTTATTATTTTCCTGTTCATAGTCACACAGCTATTCATTTCCTCTCTGAATTCTTCATGGTTTCTTTTGTTTTTTTAAATTCCTTTTGCAACTCTTCTTCCAGCTTGTTGACCATATGGATAATATACATTTCCACTCATCACTTCTTTTTATCTAGGATAGTTTTCCATGATCCCACATATATAAGTATGTAAAATATGCATACAAATAGTTTTCTGACTCATATTTTTATACTTACTATTTTATTTACTATTTACTAATAATCAACCATAATTTCTGTTACATACTAATAATCATAAAGATTATGAATATTATTTACTAATAATTATAAAGACAATTTATTTTAAAGCAAGTTTTGATATACATACATTTTTATCATTAAAGATAAAATCAAGGATTTGGAGATACAGTTTAGTTAGCAAAGTGTTTGCTATGCAACCCCCCATGAAAATATTAGAAGCTCTGGGGTTCTGAATCATGGTTCTTTTGCTTGCAAGGCAAGTGCTTTCACCCTATAAGCAATCTCTACAACCTCAAATTTATTGAGTTTTGTAGCCAAGAATATGACCTAGCTTAAGAACACAGAGTGTTCAATGGGATATTCCATACATGTCAATAATGTTAAATTGTATGTCACTCCTCATACAATGTGTATGCATCACCATAAACCATACTTAGTGTCTAAGAAAAGAGAAAAGCAAGACTATAATTCAGCCTATAATGATACAATTATCCTCTGTACAACTGAAAATATACTAACTTCTTCCCTAGTATGTGTGGCAAATCCACTGACTGATGTTTATCCTCATTTCAATATTCTATCCATAAATACTGTGCTATAGAATCAGCAATACTTAAATGCCACAAAATAAAGTTTATACAACTTATTTTGCATAAGGAGGAAGAAGTCACATAAGTACTCAAAAAGTAAACATTTTGCAGCAGCATAAAGAGGAATTTCATACAATTATAGTCTTCACTTTTGCATTTGGTAAGTTGGTCCTGGTTTGTATTTGTAGCCATCTTCCTCTATCACTCATTCTGTATTGTCTTGTTCTCAGCAAGCATCTAAACTGATTGGGCTCTTTATGCTTGGGGCGACACAAGAATTCAGTTCCTGAAGAATCTTGGGTTGTTAATAATTCTGGTTAGTCTGGGTTATAGGACATGTTAATACCAAAAGGCCTCCCAAGAGGTCTCTTACATTCCAGAGTTGTTCTTTCTTAACCTCCATTGTGAATTGCACTAGTCCATTTTCCAAGTCAGGACCATCTACTCCACACATCATTGTAACATCCTTCTCCTGCAGACTCCTGCAATTTGATTCATGATGTGGGTTGACATCCCTTTGAGGTAGTGAAGTAGATTTTTTTAGAGCAATGGAGATTAACTTGGAGCATTAGGTTAGGTAAATGGACTGGTCACCAGAGTCCACATGCCTTATACATTCATGCTCCCTTGGCATGATAGTCAGATACAGGTGTCAGCTTGACAGTTTCAAGTTTTAGCTTTGGATATAGCTGTGAATAACTGATAGTTAGGCAAACCTGCAGGAGATTGTATGATTGATGCGAAAGATGCAGTCCATAGTGGGTGGTACCGTCCAGTGATAGACTTGTAGAAGGAGTGCAAGAGGGAAGAGTTAGAATATCTTTCTCTTGCCCTGCGCTGGCAATTTCTGGTTTGTTGCTGCCATTCTCCCTTCTACAGTACTGCCATTCCTCATTGCTGCCACGCTGCTGTTCTTCTCCTTGCACTGTTGTAGTTCTTCACTGTTGCTGTACTTTAGCAACATCCTCCAATGTGACTGAGGTTCAGAGACTCTCTGCATATCTTCACACTTTAATATCAGCCTGGGACTGCTGGGAGATGTTCTAGAAATCTTTCAGCCGTCATCAGCAGGCTGGGATTGCTGAGATATTCAGCTCTTGAACTGAGCAACTAAGGCAGTTATTTTCATTACTTAGATTTTATCTTGCAAATCGATCTAAAAAATTCCATTTACACACACACACATACACACACACACACACACACACACACACTTCCATTCTATCCTTTCTGTTCCAGAGAGCCCAAAGTAATACACTTATCCAGAGAAGTGGTCCAATCAGGAAACCAATCATGTGCCTTAATCATGATCCACCGTGGACTCTTATTATCTAGGAGGACTATAGATAGCAGCAAAGATGTGTTACTGCACCTGCCAAATGAAAGAAAAGTTATTTTCAGTCATCTTAACAAATAGGCATGGAGGAAAAAGCATTTGCTAGTGCAATAGCCACATGCTTGATAATAATAGGAAATTTGTCAATTTGAACAATGAAATTATACCTGGTGCAGCAACTCTCTTTACTTGGAATCAACACTTGGTCAAATTTCTGATACTCTACTATCATCCTCTAAGATCTGTTTTAGAACAAGCCAAGCAGATGAACAGAATGGCAACGTGGTCCTCATTACAACTCCTGTATCTTGAAGTCCTTGATGAAGGCGCTGATTTCAGCAATCCTGTAATAATGAAGTATTGATTTTAGAGTGATATTTTCCCAGGTTGATTCAATGTTAGAATCAGTTGTTAGATATTCCAACCAAAGTAACTTTGATTCTACAAAGTCAGAAAACCATTTTTTTTTTTTTTTTTTTTGCCAGTAGCTGTATGTATGTATTACACAACCGAGGCTGAAGCGATAATCACGGGGTAGGTTTAGACTTATCATAAATGGGCTTGATTGAAAACAACACTGATTACTTAACCTCCACAAGCTTTTGACTGTAATTAGCATCAGTTTATAGTTAGGGCCCAGTGGTCCTATAAATAACTGATTGTTTTCTTTTCCCAATGCATAGGCATCATGGTAAAAAGTACAGGAGTCTGAGAAAGAGTAACATGTTACTTTTGGTTGTGTGGTGTGGATCTAGTCTCTCCCTCATTAGGAATTCTGGGCCTATAGACTAAGTCTGGGAATTGATGAAGGGACTGTGGCTCTCTGCCTTTACTATTCAGATTTGCTATTGATACACTTGACGTGGAACTCTTCTGCTTATACAGATCAAGTAAGAATTTTCAGGCATCTAATCAATTTCATTTCTGGAAATACTGCAATCAACTGGCAACTCCCTTGGAGCTTTTGCCTTGCTATCCATCATAGCAATCACAACCATTTTTAGTGTTGCCCTTGTTTGACTCTGCTACCTTGAGGCTCCATGATCCCTTTGCACATGGGTCTCTTTTTTTTAAAATATATTTTTTATTATTATTTCCGCTCATACAAACTTAACAGATACACCAGTCCCCTCCTTCCCTCCACCTCCCCACAACCTCCCTGTTCCCCCCTTCCTTCTCCCCTCCCTCCCCATCCCCCAGTGCCTCCCTCCCATTGACTCCCCCCCCCAATCCCCAGAGCATCCTTTAATGTGCATGCCAAACTCTCCTCTGGGTCCTCCTCTCTGATGAGGTGCAAGGACCTAGCGGCATTTCCCAGAACCCTTTCCTGTGTTCCCGTTAAGCATAGGAACACTACTGTGACTGACAGTCCCTAGCCTCCAAGGATCCTAGTACCTTTAGTCCATGCTAGACTTTGTGTGGTCAATAATGTGTTGGACATTGCACAGGTCATGCAAAGTCCTATTATGATTGCTTCGGCCCTAACTTGTGTGGAGTATCTTGCATATCATTACTCCTCCCATCCTTGTGCTCTTACAATCTTACCGCCCTCTCTTCTGCAAATTTCCCTGAGCTTCAGGTTGGGGAGAGATTAGGCTGGCCTAGTTCCTGGTGGTTGATATAGAGTCTCTGAAGTTCTGAATTATGGTTTGTTGATTTTTTTTTAATTTTGCTGCTCCTGCAATGCCCTTCACTCCATCCTGATGGGTATTGGATGTCACCCCCTGGCCAGAGATAAAAACCTGTTAAATTAGAGTCTTGTTATAAGAGTATATTCAAAGGTAGATGGCATAAAAGTAAGAGACCCCAGTGAGAAAGGGCTCAATCACTGCTCATGGGTCTCTTAATCCAATGGCTCAAATTCCTATCATATCTACTCTGCAAAGAATGGTGAACATGGAGCAGTCCTTAGGAGTGTTGGCATCTCCCAGTATGGATGAATGAGTCTTTAATGGTAAGTCCACTATAAAATTTCATCTTTTTTTCTAATTTTTATTCAATTGTGTGTGTGTGCATGTGTGTATGTATGTGTGTGTGTGTAGAACCACAGACGAATTCGGGAACCACCATGGACCGCCTCCACCTTCTCCTTGTTTACTCTGCCCCAGGATTCACAGGCTCCGCCCTACCAGGACCAGAAACACAGGCCGCCCCGGTTTCCGCCCGGTGTCTATACGTGGGATCTGGGATCTGAACTTAGGATCATTTGCCTGTGAGGCAGAGGCTGAGCCACCTTTCCAGCCCCCTAAAATTTCATCTTCTTAAACTTTTACTCTACATAAAACCAAAGCAGGCCATTAGTAGTCAGACCCTCAGGTAATGAAGTTTGCCTTTTCTTTTTTATTTATTCAATTGTGCGTATGTGCGTATGTATGTGTGCGCGCGCGTGTGTCTGTGTATGTGTGTGTGTGTATGTGTGTGTAGAACCACGGACGAATTTAGGAACCACCATGGACGCCTCCACCTCCTTCTGCCCCGGGATTCACAGGCTCCGCCCCACCAGGACCAGAAGCGCAGGCCGCCCCCGCTTCCGCTGGCGTCTATACGTGGGAGTTGGGACCCAAACTCAGGACCTTCCGCCTACAAGGCAGAGGCGTAACCCCTGAGCCACCTCTCCAGTCCTACCTTTTCTTTTTTGACACTAGTATCAAACAATCTCTTATACTGGCATCGTGACTTATAAGGTCTTCCTTCCTCTATGGAGAAAGGGAATCTTGATCTCTTGAGATGGGGTTTCTTACTAAACCCGGAACTAAATTAGAGGGTGAGAAACTGCCAGCAGTATTTGTTTCCACACTCACAATATCGGTAGGGGGGGAGGGTGTTTGAGGATTTGAACTCAAGTCCTCATCCTTGTTCAGCAAGTTCGAGGTCGCTTGTCTTACCCACTGGACCATCTCCCAGCCCTATTTTCACTGATTTTTTTCTTCTGCAGTCAATCCCATCCAGTACATTTTTCACTACAGACACTGAAAAATTTTCATCTCTAACAAGTTGCATTTTAGTTTTCTCTATATACTTGATTTGTTTTCATTATCTTGAGCATATGATGTACATCTTTAAAATATTCTTTTAGGGCTTTACAGATGTGGTGGTAATGTTTTTACTCCTTATTATCTCATGAAATAAGATAATTCTAGTATTTTTGTCATTTCTGAGTCCATTTCCATTGTTAAAAATGTTTCTACTAGTTAGTATTTTTATTCCCATCTGTATCCCTTAAAATTTTTCTTTGATGTCAAGGATTATGAATAATACATGGCTTACAAGTTTTGTTTTGTTATCTTTGCCTTTTTGGGAGTTTGGTATATGTTCAGATATACAGCTATTACCTGAGTCAGACCTCCAGAGGCCGACTTTTTGGCTTTGTTAATGTGATGAAGAGCAACCTATGTTCTAGAACTATATTCAAATATCCTCTTCCATGTGAGCTCCAAAGACCATGTGACTTTTCAATTTCTGATGCTTCTCTCTTAAATTTGTTCAGAGCCCAGCAAGGATCAGCAAGTTCCTTTTCTACTGATATCAGAACTCTCGCTTCTTATCTGTGAAGTTTCTTTCCCTTAAATTCTGATGCATTCGTTCCCTCAAATTCAGATTCCAATTTTTCAATCCGGTGAAACCAGTTGTTTCTCTGGGAGCTTCACCTGCTACTAATATTTCAAGTAAGTCATCCAGAGAGTTATGGCTCTATAAGAAGAGCAATAGCAATTATACTGTTTTATAAAATAAACATTCATTTTTCTTTTTTCCTCCTGTCTGCTTTTCTTTTTGCTTCTTCTCCCTTGTCTTTCTTTTGTTCGTGAAATGTGAAAGCATTAAAATTGTGTATACTAATATATTAATGTTTAAGTGAGGCTAAATGTTTCTCTCCTAGTGAAATTTCTTGCTGGAGAAAAACTGTCAACATCTAGCTTTTAAAAATGGTCTTGTTACGTGTTGTCACTGTACTGTTCAATAACATACCAAGGCCTCCCAATCCTGTGAAATTATAATGATCAACCTTTCCTCCTCCTCCCTTCTTGCTATTCTTTTGCTTCTGGTAACTACTGTCCTGTAGGAGGAACGGACCAGGCAGGCCTGCATTGTCTGTATGGGCCACATGCACCCGCAGCAAAAGCTCACACTGGGACTTATGGGATGTTGGGTGGGGTATATAAGCAGCCCGATATTTACAATAAACGAGTCTGCAAGCCTGCTAGCCTGCTTTGTCACTCGCCTGACTCCTGAAGTCTGTGACATTGACTTTGTGCCTGTTTACCCCTGCCTTCAAGGGTCTCTGTGGGTCCCCGAGACTGCTACACTCTTCTGTTCTTAACTTCTATGAGATCAGTGTTTGCAGATTCCATATGTGGATGAGATCATGTGGTTTTTGTCTTTCTGTGCCAGGGTTATTTCACTTAATGTGATAGTTGCCAATTCTACCATTCACATTGCCACAAGTAATAAGATTTTTGCTTTTATTTTTTTTTTTATGGCTGACTGTATGGTATTCTGTTGTATGTGCCGTATTTTCTTTACATACTGTCATAGTTAGGCACAGGTGTCAATTTGACAGTTAAGGGCTTGTGCTCTGGCCACATTTGTAGAGAATTAATGGTTGAGTTAAGCCCAGAGCAAATCTGAGATTGTCTAACTGATGGGGAAGGTCCAACCCATGGTGGATGGGACTAGGTCCTGGAATAAAATACTGAGAGCTGATTGAGAAAGTTGGCATCCTTCTGTACACTTGGCCAGACATAATTGTCCATCTCTCAACTGTTGTGTAGAAATGGTATGGCCAGTTCCCTTGGCCCTGGTGTTAGTTCATGCTCTCCCATCAAGCTGGACTGGGAACTGTAACCAGTAATCATAAGAGAAAATAACCCCTTGTTCCCTTAAGCTGTTTGGTGGTCATTTATCGCAACTATGCAGGCGAACTGCTACTTATATAATCTGCTGTTTTCATTCTGGCTCTTCTGCATGGTGCTGTAATAAACATGGGAGTGGGGCTGGAGAGGTGGCTCAGAGGTGAAGACTCTATCTCAAAAGCAAAAGGACCAGAGTTTGGCTCCTTGATCCTATGTAAAATCCTGTAAAAACTGCAGTTCTAGAAGGAGGAGCCTGGGAAATCCGAGTGAACCAAAAAGAAGCAACCTAGGATGATTTCTGAAAGTCATCCTTGGAACTCCATAGGTACACAGACACACACAGACACATAACACACACACCACACAGTAATGGGAGTTCACTCTTCCTTCAGAATACCAATTTCATTTCTGATGAGTATATACCAGGCAGTGAGATTGCTGGATCATATGGTAGTTTAATCTTTCAAGACATGCCTGTATCATTTGTCATAGTGGCTATACTAAGTCATATCTCCATAAATAACACTTCAAGTCTCTCTTTTTTCTCCTCCTGCATCTGCATTGCCATCTTTAGTTTTCTTTCTTTCTTTTTTTTAATAGTAGCCAGTCTTCCTTGGATGAAGAGACAGGTCATGTGTTTTGATATGCATTTCTCTTGATTCCTAAAACCTTCAGACTATCTTCAGATGGGATTTCATTCTGCTCTTTCCAGGAGAAGCATATTGGAAAACTACCCACCAGCTCTTCCCACCAGGCCACCTTCATGATCCATAGGTGTGGTAACATACCTATGAGCACTCCCCAACCCAGAGCACAGGCTTTGAGAAGGGGATGTGAGCTAATGGTTTCCTCATGATTTCATTAGGGTAGTGTGAATATCAATTCCAACTTTCCTGCTTCTCTGCAGAATTGAAAAAGTCCTCCTTAACCTGTCCTGCAGGCATAACAGGTTTCTCAGACTTTCCATCTCCAAAAGAGAGCCTCTTTTTGACCTCTTTTGCAGTTGAGAATGGATTTAGTGAACTGATTAATTTAATCCTCAGGCTTTGCTTCCAAGAATATTTGGAGGGAGTAATAGGTAATATAAAAGCAAGGATTTCTTATCTTGTGTTTTTCAGTGGTTCTCAAACTGGAAAAGAAGTATGTGTCACCTGTATTTGGAAAATTATATTCTCTGAATGTATCTTCTCTTCAGGATAACCACATAATTTAATAAATAAAATTCAGGACACTTTGTCCAGGAGGAATAAAAAAAGTAAGAATGTTTTGTTGTGTAAATAAAATTTGACAAATGGTAAAAACAAATATCATTACTTTAGGTCATGGCTTGGTGCCTTTATATGTATATAGGCACAAAGACACCCCCGCCCCTCCATACACTCAGTATGTAAAGAAATCCCTTTCCCATTTTTCTTCTTTTAATTTATTTTCATTCTTTTAGCGTTTCATGCATGGATTTATGCCATTTTCATCCCTTAGTAAACAATCCCATCTCTTTCTTTTTCCCACTGTAAATCTTTTCTGTTTCCCTACTAGTCCCTCTCCTAATTTTATGTCTCTGTGTGTGTGTGGCCCACTAAGTTTCATTTGGTGTTTCTCATTATTCTGTCATGTTTTCTATTATCTTAATCTAAAGGGTATATGCAAGAAGTAGACAGGAAAGAGAAATTTCATGAAATAATTTCAGGCTAATTCTGTGTAAACTAGTAAGTTTACAGGAAGCTATTCTCTGCCGGGGGCTCCTGATCGGCTCTCAGGATGCAGTCGTCCTCATTGACCATACTTTCTCTACTTTTATGCTTTGGTGATTTAGAGGATAAATGTGAGGTTGAAGACTGCTATCGACTCGTAATTTCAGAAACCTATTGAGGGTTCTGGAGGAGAAGTCTCTCTATATTTTATCCTTTAAAACTATGGCAAAGAGAGGACAATTCTAGTTAAGCAATTCCTTTGCTTCCTTCACTGATATTTATTTCTTCCCATATGTAATAATCTTTGCTTTGCTTTGCAGAAACATTACCCTCATAGCAGGGTCAGCCCAACAAAATATCCCTAATTCATTAGCACGACACTGGCCATCACTGTTGAGTTCAACAGCAGTGCACAGGAGTTGCAAAGTAATATGATTCATAGCTCTCTAAAGCAGTGCCTCCTCATTGGGCAGCCTGTGAAAATTGTAGAAACTCCATCCTATGACAGATATGAGTTGAAAAATGTACAATAACGGATAGGTAAACAGAAGTGAGACTGAGAGGGGTCTGCAGCTTCTCAAAGGAACAAGAGTGTCAATCATGCTATAGTATCCCAAGACCCTCAGCAACTTTTCCTCCTATGGGTCACATTCTAAGGTTTAAACTCTGAGGAATGACTGGGAATATTTGTAGTCACTCATCGGGGACAATTTCTGTAGCCAAGGTTTTTAATTGTTTTTTTTTGGGGGGGGGTGTTATTGTGGCAGTAAAGATCTAAATTTCTCCTGCACAAAGTGTAGCTGTGGTTTCAGCCTGCATATCAGCCAATGTAGATAGATACAACAATGTCTATCTGCACAATTACATATCAGATGAAGTACATTGTCAAGTATATTTTATTATTGAGTTTTGCCTACAGTTCTAGTATAGTTCAAATAAAGTTTTTTTTAAAAATTATTTATTTGTAAGAGAGGGAGAGAAAAAGAGTGATAGGGAGAGAGAGACATAGAATAGATAAATAGATAGATAAATAGATGGACAGATAGACAGACAGACAGACAGACAGATAGATAGATAGATAGATCATATATGCATGGCACAGTGTACAGGTAGAGATTAGCAGATCATTCAGAAATCATTTTTTTACATCCCATCACGTGAACTTCTGGGGACTCAAAGGCAAGTCATCAGTCTGTAAGCAGGTGCCCTACCAGCTGAACTATTGTGCAGGCTTTGATTTTTTTTTTTAAGACAGAGTCTCATGTACCTCAGATTGTCTTTGAACTCTTAAACTTCCTGTCTATAGCTTTGGAGCACTGGGAATTCAGGCATGTATTTCTACTATATGGGGTTCAGACCAAATTATATTAGGATTATATTCTAAAAGTGTCCAGTGCATTGCTATAATGACAAGGTGTTCATGGACATTCAATTTAAATTAGTTGCAGCTAAGTAAAGGTAAAAATTTTCAGATACAAAAGCCATCTTTCAAATACTCAGTTGCTGTGTGTAACTAGTAGCTCCTTTGCTAGGAGCATAGGAAGAAAAAAAATCACTTCCATCAGTGAAGAAGTTTCATTGGATGGTCCTATTTTGGAAAGTTATTTGATTTAAAGTAACCTGCCAAAAGAGGTCATTTAAACCCATATTTCTGTCTACTTTTCTCTGCTCTGTTTCATATATGTTATGCTTGGGAATAGTTTTTGACTCCATGAAGAATTTAATGAAGGCCATTACTCAGATAGTGCACCTATGCAATTAGACGTAGAAATTCCCACACAATTTTGTTGGCATCATGGATCTTCAGTGCAATAGTTACCCACTGGTGCATAACAAATATCCTTAGAAGTTCATGGCTTGAAACACCAAAGATTTATTTTCTTACACAGTTTTGTGGCTCAGGAATTTGGCAGTAACTTAGCTTGGTTCTGGTTTAAAATTCTCATTAGGCTGCACTACTTCCCTCGAGTGATTGACTCAAGAGGACACAGTGTCATTTTCAACCTTTCCTTGAAAGACATATTCCATAATTTCTGAAACATTCTATTGGCTGTGCAGCCCAGTCCTGTTCATGCGGGAGGAGACTACATCAGGGGTCTGAACACCAGCAACCAGGAATGTTGGAGGCTGACGTCCTCCTTCAGAACATATACAAGGATGCCATGGAAAGTAAGTTTGATGAGTGTAGCTTTTCTATTCTGTTCTTCATGGTCAAAACCCTAGTGACTATAACAATGTCTGAAAACTGTAGGTAGACACTCAATGAATATTTAGGTAAATGAATAAAGATACTTGAGGTTTAGAATCTTTGATCCAAAAAACGACTTTGATTTCTAGGTGCTGCAGGAGCAAAATATGTTTCTTCAAAGAGTCAGAAGATGAAGATTTTAGAATTTAGTAAGTTCATGAATGAATTCTACCTAGAGATATATATTAATAACAGTGCTAATAAATGAACATGTATGACAGGGTTGTTGAATAATTTTCAGGTCTACATTAGAAACCTCTTTATTAATATAATTTTATTTATATAAATTTCATTTATATATTATAGAAAAAAGTAAAAAACTGTGATCCAGATATATGAAGTGTTAAAACATATATACATGTATGCATATACACAAAATGAGTACTATATTATTGTTGTAGTTTAAAAATGTAAAGGTCATCATGAAATTTAGCACAATATCAGAAAGGATCTCTGGTATGAAGGGAAAGGATATATGAGAAAATAACAACGGCTCTCTTCTTACCTGCAGTGTATTGTGACGGGCTCTGCCCCTTTTTGATGTCTGCTGGGATGTAAGCTTGTCAAGATGGTTAATTGTGCAAAATCACATGGTTATCACTGAGCAACCCACACAGGTTGTTCTTGAAGAGAATTTATGGCATCGGTCTTTTATTAATGGGAGCCACCAGAGAGATTCAGCAGACTAAGTAATTGTCATAGTTAGGCACAGGTGTCAGCTTGATGATTGAGGGTTTGAGCTTTGGACACATTTGTGGAGAATTAGTGGTCAAGAATCTAGCTGATGGGATTAAGCCACCCACCATGGTTGAGGGAGTTGGCATCCTTGTGTAGACTTGGTCAGACATGCTGGTCTGGCAAGTAAGGATCATCCCACTCTCAGTCATTATGTGGTGATGGTGTGGCCAGTTCCCCTGGCCCTGGTGTTGGTGCGTGCTCAAGCTGGACTATGAAGTGTACCCAGAATCATAACAGACAATAAAACCCTTGTTCCCTTAGTCCATTTAATGGTCATTTATCAGCAACCATGCAGGCTGACTGCAACAGTAATGTACCTCCTCTTCAAGATTCTCATCCTAGGCATTATGACTGTCTATGTGATGGTGAAAGTTTATGAGTTCATAGGACAAAGACAGGAAGGAGTCAGTTTTACAAAAAAGCCTAGCAGTTTATTTTGTGACAGTTTACAGTGGGATGCTAGTCTCTTTACACCTTCTCAGGAGAGTCTGCAAAGTAGCTTCAGCTGCTCTCTGGACGCTAATACAGGGGTCCTGTCGAAGAGCTTGGAGTCCTGAGAAAAAAAGAAAGAATCACAAAGTTAAATAAATAATGAGTCCAATAGGAGAAGTAACCTAAAAAAAGCATGGTTTACTCAGCACTGTAATGCTGATGTTTTATCAATGAAATAAGGATTAAGGGGCAAGGGATACATCTTGTTAGAATTTTTACTTAGCAAGAATAATGTTCGACCAATTCTTTGCATATAAGTATGTATATGAGAGAGAGAGAGAGAGAGAGAGAGAGAGAGAGAGAGAGAAATAAGGAGGAAGAGGAAAGACCCCAATTCCATGACCAGTAGGTTTAGACAACTGGAAAAAAGAATCATGGTCTGCTGAGAATGATGTTAACAGAGGCGGCTATATATTCCACAGGTAATCCAGGGTATAGGAAACCTCAGAGAGTAATTAGTAAGTTAAACTAATTAGCAATTAGTAATTAAAACAACTATGATTTTTTACCTCTGAGCTCATTTGGAACTTGGACAATTTCTTTTAAGAATGGAATAAAGTTATGCATATAAATAAGGGTCAGTACTTACGCATGGTGAGTTGTTCTCTGTCTAGTAACTCCACATATTGGTTGGTCAAATTGAGAATAATGGCATCTAAAGTCAACAAGAGGGAGTTCCTGATGTCACCATAAGGGAAAAGTGGATTGTGTCAGACTGCACTTAGTCAAGAAAGCCAATGGTCTGGTTAGTGGTGGAGCAAATTCTAGAAATTCCCCCCTTTGCATCTAGTCAGTTAGCACCTACAGCTGTCCACTGACTGACTAGTATGTGCATCTAGTATGAAGTGATTATGGGGAGCCTCTGTTAGTTGTTGGGCACTGTGTGTAGAAAGTGGCCACACATCTGGTGAGTATCTGAAAAGTTCACATACCGCCTTCTGGAAGTGAAGAGAAGCTGCTTTCAGGTGTCAAAGTTCCACAAAATGTGGTCCCCGTAGCTCACACATTCCATAGTGTGCTTGGGGCAATGATACACATGATCTGATAAGGAATCTTTGGATTTTAAGCTTAGTTTTAAAGGCCAAGAGGCCTATTTACTGGGATGGGCTGGTTGGAAGAGACTTAAAAATAATAAAATGTGGGATTTCATGGTGAAAAGTCTTCAAAGATTCATGTTATTTATTTTTTTCATTTGTTATTTTAATTTTTTAAAATTATTTATTTATTCAATTGTGCATGCGTGTGTGTGTGTGTGTGTGTGTGTGTGTGTGTGTGTGTAGAACCATGGACAATTTCGGGAACCACTATGGACGCCTCCACCTCCTCCTTGTTTACTCTGCCCTAGGATTCACAGGCTCCGCCCTACCAGGACCAGAAACGCAGGCTGCCCCCTGCTTCTGCCCAGCGTCTATACGTGGGGTCTAGGATCCGAACTCAGGACCTTCCGCCTGCAAGGCAGAGGCTTAACCCCTGAGCCACCTCTCTAGCCCCTATTTTGTTTATTTTTATGTGTGCATGTGTCAGAGGGCACTGTGTGTTCCTGTGGAGGACTAAGAGTGACTTCAGGAATCATCCTGGATTGCTTCTATCTCCTTTTTGCTTTGCTCTGGGATTTCCTAGGTTCTGCCCACAAGAACCGGAAGTATAGGCTGCTGCTGTTTCCACCTGACTTTTTTACATGGGACCTGGGATTTGAACTCAGGACCTTTCTGCTTACAAGGCAGAGGCTTAACCCCTGAGCTATCCCTCCAACCTATTGTTTTTTCATTTGATAAATATGAGGTGACACAGAGAAGTGTCCCACAGGACGTGGTCAGAGCAAAGTCTGTGTGTCCCCACATCAACACACTTCGGACCACTTCACGCTCATGCTCTCTGCTCGAATGAAGCGAAGTAAGAGCTTATTCTGTGGCAGTGAGTCAGAAGCACAGTTTGGTCCAAGCGGAAATGAAACATTAAAGAGCACACGCGTGCCTGTCGGGGGAAGTGAGCTCACCCATGAGTTTGACAGCTGCGCTCCTGATCATCTCCCAGCTGCTGCTAAGGAATGTGAAGGAATGTGTGTGGAGGATCCACAGAATTTCCTGGTTTTTCTTTGCCTGGAAGAAGCGTGGTTTATGTCAAAGCAGACAACTGAAAAGTGATTCTTTATGATATTCATCATCTTCTAGTTCCTCAGAAGAGTATTCTAAAAGTCAGTTAGCACCCACAGCTGTCCACTGACTGAATAAACGTTGCCTCGTGGCTTTTTCCACCGCAGTTT
The DNA here is from genome assembly GCA_023101885.1 of Typhlomys cinereus. Taxonomy (NCBI): domain Eukaryota; kingdom Metazoa; phylum Chordata; class Mammalia; order Rodentia; family Platacanthomyidae; genus Typhlomys; species Typhlomys cinereus. Next base: position 41,480 of record JALPQD010000457.1, read on the forward strand.
CTTCTGGAGGGCACTGGGGCTTAAAGGAACTAGTTAACAGATTTAGTTTTGGGAACACAGGAGAGCTGGTCCTATCAGACTTGGAGGAGCAGAAGGAGCAGAGAAGCAGAAGGCAGGGTGTGAGCATGGGAGAAGTCACTGCCATCCTTCCAAGTCGATCCTGGTCTGGCCAAGAGTCCTTATTATGCCGTCTACTCTTATGAGACGCCTGTCCTCCCATTTCTGGAACACTTACCAGTTTTGTGCAGAATTGCCTGTAGAAGTCCTTGGCCCGTGGCAGGTCCTGTTCAAGGAGATGGTCTAATACACCATAGAGCTCCTGGAGGCCCAGGAAAGGGATACAGATGATTAAGACATCACGGCATGCCTAGAAAACAGACATTTCTGTTATTACACTTCATGGGGATCAAGGATATTGGGAAAACAGCAGGAGAAGCAAGCCAGTGGTTTAAAGTGCTTTTCAGTCACTGTCGATACTTTCATAGAGTCTTGGGTTGTGGAGGGATGGCAGGGAGGGATGGTGGAGACGTGGAGGATGGCAGGGAGGGATGGGGGAGACGTGGAGGATGACAGGGAGGGATAGTGGAGACAGGGAGGGATGGCAGGGAGGGGTGGTGGAGACGTGGAGGATGACAGGGAGGGATGGTGGAGACGTGGAGGATGGCAGGGAGGGGTGGTGGAGACGTGGAGGATGACAGGGAGGGGTGGTGGAGACGTGGAGGATGACAGGGAGGGATGGTGGAGACGTGGAGGATGTCAGGGAGGGATGGTGGAGACGTGGAGGATGTCAGGGAGGGATGGTGGAGACATGGAGGATGACAGGGAGGGGTGGTGGAGACGTGGAGGATGACAGGGAGGGATGGTGGAGACGTGGAGGATGGCAGGAAGGGATGGCAGGGAGGGATGGTGGAGACGTGGAGGGATGGCAGGGAGGGATGGTGGAGACGTGGAGGATGACAGGGAGGGATGGTGGAGACAGAGAGGGGTGGTGGAGACGTGGAGGATGGCAGGGAGGGATGGTGGAGACAGGAAGGGGTGGTGGAGAGGTGGAGGATGGCAGGGAGGGATGGTGGAGACAGGGAGGATGGCAGGGAGGGGTGGTGGAGACAGGGAGGGTGGTGGAGACATAGAGGATGACAGGGAGGGATGGTGGAGACATGGAGGATGGCAGGGAGGGATGGTGGAGACATGGAGGATGACAGGGAGGGGTGGTGGAGACGTGGAGGATGGCAGGGAGGGATGGTGGAGACAGGGAGGGATGGTGGAGACGTGGAGGATGGCAGGGAGGGGTGGTGGAGACATGGAGGATGACAGGGAGGGGTGGTGGAGATGTGGAGCATGGCAGGGAGGGGTGGGGGAGACATGGAGGATGGCAGGGAGGGATGGTGGAGACGTGGTTTTCAGGTTCCTGTTTGAGAGGTGACTTCGAACCTGACTTCTAGTTCAGTGAACCCAGGCTTACTGGCGCTTCCTGGGTGGAGGAAGGAGTTAAAGTATCTCTAGGATCACTCACAGCTCCAATCTTGGGGTTTGGATCCCACAGGTGGAGAAGGAATGAAATCATGCTCTTCTTTATTTCTTCAGCAAAGAATATCTTCCACCTTCTTCCCGTTAGGGACGCCAGGTCCTCAAATAGGAAGATGGCGGTCAGTCTCACATCGTCTTGCTCCTGTGGGGGCAAATGCATCTTTTCACAGGAGGTTCTCTGCCACCACCCCTTTGACACCCAACCCACCTTGCCATGCTTCCTTGTCCAGCAGAGGAAGATGGGAGTTAGTGCATCCTTTTCACAGCCTGTGTGTTCTGGGAACACATTCTCCCCCACTACATCCTCAAGGCTCCCTCAGATCTGGGTTTTGAGTAATGTTATAAAACTGGAAGCTTGATTTCTGCCCTTGAGTAGCTAGTGGGGACATCTGACTGCAGGAGTGCTCTGGCAGCCGAAGGTCATATGTGTGTGTATGTACGGGGGGGGGGTTTCCATTTGCTGCTATGTATTTTATATAAATCTGTCTGGCTATAATACTAGCCTATAGTTATGGGACACCTAATCCAAACTGCCTAAATCCAAGAGCTCTTCTTCAAGATACCAGATTGCCTGCTGCTCAGAACTTTGGGCTTTGGGTTTCAGGTCAAACAAAAACCTATGAGAACTTGCTCCTGAGTATGTGAAATTACAGAACTTCCTTGTTCTTTGTCCAGGATGACTGGAAATGATTTCAAGGAATAAAGGGTAAGATGATAGAAGAAGATAGCTCTCGATTAACTTTCTATCTATATATATGTTGTTGATGTGGTTCAGAGTTACAACAAAGGAAGGAAGCAAACACAGATGTATTTTTTGTTCAGGTCTACAAATCTGATCTAAAATACCCAGATGCACATAGAGGATGAAAGGAGAACTATTTCTCAGCAAACAAGATATTATTTAAGCAAACAATAAATGCAAAAATGAGTTAATATAAGTGTTCCAGAAGAACACGTTATTAGCTGGGAAAAGTGTAGTAGAGGTAAATGAATGCTTGGGAGGCCACCTGGATTGGTGATCATGAAAGTAGAAACACACTCCTTAAATGCATTAGAAAAAGGTCAAAATGCTGCGCAATGACCAACACATATTGACCCCTCAAAGTCTAACATGGACTAAAGGCACTAGGATCCTTAGAAGCCAGGGATTAACAGCCACAATAGTGTTCCTATACTTAAGGGGAAGACAAGAAAGAGTTCTAGGAAATGCCACTGAGTCCTTACACCTCATCAGAGAGGAGGATCCAGAGGAAAGTTTGACATACATATTAAAGGATGTTCCAGGGATGTGGGGGGAGGAGTCACTGGGAGATAGGGAGGGAGGGGGGAAAGAAAGGGAAAAAGGAGGGAGGTAGTAAAGGGGTCCAGGAAGGGGTGGAGGGAAGGAGGGGACCGGGGTACCTATTAAGTTTGTATGAGCAGAGATAAATAAATAAAAAACTGAAAAAAAAAGGAAAAGGTCAAAATATACTGTAAATTCATCTTTTCTTTCTTTTAGAAAAAGAAAGAAAACCACAAAATATACAAAAGATAGGAAGTCATTTACTTAAAATAAAGAAAAAATTTTGAGAATTTTTATCACCAATGAAGAAAGAGGGACCAGGAAAAGAAGAGGGAAGTGTCAGAAGATGTTGTGAACTGTCTATCAAGCCTGTTGAGAAAATGGATTCACACAGACTAATGTGGTTGTTTAGGACTATAGTGTGGGAAGTGGAAATGAGAAGGGCCAGGAGCAAGGGACAGCAGCATGCTCTCAGTTCTGCAAAGCACCATTTTGATTTGAAAACTGCAGGAAAGCATTTGCAAATGGAGAGGAAAGAAAGAGAAAACTCAGTTGCAGAAATGCACACTTAATGTATAGCAGAACACAGGGACAAAGTGAAGTGGAGCTAAGTATACTTGAAGAAAAACAAGGGCACTAGAAGAAAAATAGCCTGTTATTACAAACACCTTAGTTTTGTCAAATTTCACTTTTATGCAAGTGTGATAGAACTAATTCCTACTAGGAATGAGAAACTCACAACCAGTAAAAATTTACTTTTTTTTTGACTTCTGCAATAACACTGTGAAATATTGTCTTGAAACTGTTAGGTAGACTTGTGACTTATTGAAGGCTTGGATCCAAGAGATTATTATTTTAACAAGATTCTAGGAAACCTAACAGATGAGGCACGAAGGGACTTCAGTCAGCCCTTCGCAAAAGATTGCCATCAATTTTCTGTGGAATGAAAAAAAAAGAACATCTTTGTTATTTTTAGACTAAATACTAAATTGAGTGGGAACCCAGTCCAATAAACATTTTTGAGGGTAACTCAAGAATTATAAGTGATGCTAGTAAATTAGAGGAAATGGCTGGAGAAAAAAAACAAGCAGACAGCAATTTTCAGAAACAATGTTTAAATCAGAATATAAGCAAAGCAAAAATACAAAATGCAAAAGTACAAAATTTGAAAATTCTTGACTGTGGCACATATTGCAGATTAAAAAAATCTACTGATTCTACAGTTAATGATTTGCTCCAGTTTTAGAGTAAAAAAGAAAAACATTAAAAATAGCATAAAAAAATAGGAAAAGGTTGTACTTGAGAGGCCAATTTTTTCTTTAAATTCTTCTCAGTACCTCTCAGGTCTCATTTGGAGATCCAACTCCAGTGAATAGCTTATCATATATTTAATGAGCAGAAAAATTAGGTTGATGATGAATTGATGCAAATGAAAGATTTTTCAGTCTGGAGATGATAATGCAAATAAGTGATTTAGTAAAGCCTCAATGTTTACTAAGGATGCACTAGACAAAGTAGCTAGCAATTTTTTAAAAAATTATTTTATTTTTATTTTTTTATTTTATTTATTTCATTTTTTAAGTGGCTTTTTCCATCAACGGTAGTGAATAAGCCAAAAGTAAACATTAAAACAGAACTCTGGATCATAGAAAGTATTTTTTTCTTTCACTAAGGTTTCTGAACTGATGTCCAGTCAAATAATTTAGACTTTGTGGGTCATATGGTCTCTTCAGCAACTGATCAGTTCGACTGGTAGACTGGGAGAGCAGCCGTAGGCAATTCAAAAGCAAAACGAGTGTGACTGCATTTTATTAACACTTATTGAGAAAACAGGCTGGGATCTGGATTTGGTTCATGAGTTCATTCACAGCGCACAGACCTGTGGATGAAATGAGGCCTTGAATTCTGGATTTGGAACAGGTACAGTGGAAAGTATCGGGCACTGGCTCAGTTTTTATATTCCCAGACACAAGTCTTGAACTTAGCATTTAGGGGTAGGTAATTATTTGGGCGGTGAACCCAGGAAGCAAGCCTGGGAGTGGGGAGGTGATAGGAATGAGAGAGGGAAGGGAGGAAGCCAAGAAAGAGTGGTGCTCAAGCCATTTTCAGGTGAACTCTTGCCTCTCAATAGTTGAGAGGTCCTCCTAGAGTGTCAAAGTTGAGCACAGGTGTCAACTTGACAGTTGAGGGTTTGAGCTCTGGGCACATTTGGAGTGAATGTGGTTGGGTTAAGCCCAGAGGGAACCTGGAGGAGATTGTCTAGGTGATGGGGAAAGCCCAGCCCATGGTGGGTGGGATTAGGCCCTGGAATGAAATACAAACAGCTGGTTGAGAGAGTTGGCATCTTTGTGTATACCTGGTTAGACGTGTTGGTCTGGCAAGTAAGGATCGTGTCCCTCTCTGAGCCATTACGTAGAGATGGTGTGGCCAGTTCCCTTGGCCTGGTGTTGGTGTGTGCTCTCCCATCAAGCTGGACTACAGACTGTAACTGGACTATCAGTAAGAAAATAAATCCCTTGTTCTCTTAAGGCTTTTGATAGTCATTTGTCAGCAACCATGCAGGTGAACTGCAACGCAAGGGCTTCTCCTCTACTTCCTATCACAATTTTATCCCACTCTGCTTAAATCCATTAGGACTTTGGGTCAGAGAACATCCTCAGGCAGAGACACTGGGAATCAACGACCAGTATGGGCACCGTTTGCAGACGTCTGCGGATGGGCCCTGGCATGCTGGCGGGAACCCATGCTGTGTTGTCCATGTGCCCACCACCTGAACCTTTTCCGTCCACTCGCTTGTGGGAAAGGGAGATTCCTGAACAGGCTCACTTACGTCTTCAAAGAAGGTTCTTGTCTGCAGGACTATTTCCTTGAAGTAGAAGCTCACGTCTCTGTCTGTGAGCAGCTCCAGGATCTTTTTGAGGGCCTTCAAGCTTTCGCAGACCACTTCAGTGCGAGCCAAGTGATACAGGCCTCTGATGATGGATTCTAGCATGATTTGCTTGTGTTTCTTCACCTATTTTTTTTTTTCAGATAAAATATTGTAGTCTTATTTAAAACGCATTTCTCACCTGGAGTATGCAAAGTACAAACTCTACAAAATGTTCGTTTTTTTTTAACTTTGTAGTTTACGAATATACAAAATAGAAATTTGCTTGAATTTATATTACGTATTTATTATGGCAAACAACTATATTCTTCACCCGTTTTTAAAACAAAGCCTCCAAATCTCTGAAATGATCCTGCGTATTTCAGGGCTAGGTTAGAAATTCCCTACAAGGAAATTCAATTTGTGTTAGAGTTGCCTGTTCCCTCACCCCAAAGCTGGTATTTCAGCAAGGCAGTGGGATAGTCACTTGATGGGTTAATAAATTATAATTTCAAAACTCTCCCTAAATGAACAGTCTCACTCCCAGGAACCCTTCTTACCTTGTGAGGAGCCCCGGAAGCTGTGTTCCCAAGTCCTCGGATGGCCATCTGCCGCAGTGTGGAGTTGGTGTCCCATGCACTCTGATCCATGAAGATGAGCACGTTGCGCAGATTTCCATGCTTCCAAAGGATGGGCTCCTTCATAAGCTGAAATGAACACACTCCTCCCTTTACTTAAGTCCGTGGCCTCCCTCAGTGCTAGATGCACCCTAAGAGATGCCCGCAGAGCTGCGCGGCACAGGGGACATCCTCTGCTGCATGGATTCTGCAGGCTGAACTCTATGACAGCGGCCCATAGGTCAAGCTTAGGTCAAGCTTTTGAGACCCAGAATACCTAGGTCAGAGGATGTTCACAGTCACAATGGGAAATGCAGCAGAAAAACAAATCGCTGATGATGTTCTTCCTCTAGTAACTGAGAATTTCTCTTTCATTCCCTGCCTATCTGGCAGGGCTGGATTCCCTTCATTTCTAAAGCTCCGCTTCTACCTTCCTTCTTGCTTAGCTCTGAAATTTCCCCGGCTGCGCCTACCAGGGCCAGAAGTTCAGGCCACCACCATTTCCTCGTGGCACTTTTATGTGGGACCTGGGATCTGAACTCAGGACCTTCTGCTTGCAAAGCAGAGTCTTAATCCCTCAGCCATCTCTCCAGCCCTAAAGCAGCCCTTTAAGAACCCTTTCACTGAGCTCCAGATTGGTGTGAGAAATATGTGAGAAATATCCCAAAGGACCAATGACCACTCTCTGATGACTGACTGTTCGCTCTTGCCTCAGAGAAGAAAGCCGTGCCAGTTATCCGGTAGTTCTCCGAGGAAGAGGTGAGAGAGGAGAGCAGGTGTTCCATGACGTCCAGTATGACTCCGTGCTGCCAGACTGCCATGCTCCTGGAAGATGCAAGTTATAACCGAGAATTTACTCCATCCAAACAATGGAAGAAATCTTAGTCTCAGGCCAATAAATTATCTCAAGAGAAAGATCATCAAGACTTCACTTTTAGACCAGTCCATCCAATAGAGTTTTTCCAAAGTAGTTCATGTGAATCACTTCCTTTTTTTATTTGAGGGAGATGGTGAGTCTGGCGTTAATCCTATCATCTCCTCTTTCACCAGTCCTTAGATTTTCTTCCCACTCTCAGAGAAGCTGCCTGGGTGGCATTTGAATTCTTTGTTCTTTCCTCACAACCTTCCCCTTTCGTATCTACTCCAGACTCTTTAACATTTTACCTGGCCAGTGCACACACGCCTATGTGATGGGTATCAAGACTGCTAATTAGGGTCCATAAGTTGTCCCCCTCCTCAGATTCTTTTGCAAGACCTTCTCTCATGGCTTGGACTTGCAAGCATTTCAGAGTTGCTGTTGCGAGCCTAAAGGAGACAGCAGACATCATGGAAATAAGTCAATGCCATATAGGAAATTGTGAATTCCCAAGTTTACCCTTTGTACTTTCTATAATGCTAGCTCAACACTGGATTAATAAATATTGTGCAGTAGAAAGATGTACTTCCATGCTTTCACATTTTAGTCTTAGAATCACAGAGGACACCCAGAGGATATAAGCCCATGCATAATGACACAAAATCTTCTTAGTTGCTCATAAGGAAAAAAACCCTAAGAATCAAAAGTGATTCTCAAATATAATTTTTGAGATCATCTTGCATCTTGCGGTGTATGGTGCACTAGAGTTAGTTGATCCATCAGTGGTAGGGGTGTATTTATTGTCATCTGTACATCCACATATGTTTGGTTTTGGGTATGGTTCTGTTTATGCTGTCATTTTAGCAAAGCTCTGTGCATTACAGAAGTAGCATGTGCTGAGTAAGTACTGCTTAAAATGACTTTTAAATGTTGCAGTATGACATTAGGAAGAAAAATTATGCAAAAGGTCAGAAACCACAGAACATTGTGATTTTCAGTAAAAATCTTACCCAGTAATCTCTAAAAAGTTATTTTGATAAATATACAAAACCCAATAGTCTAAAATACAAGAAAGCAGTGACTTAATGTGGAGTCTTATTTTTTTTCCCAGTGTTATACCAAATAACACCTTATCTTTCAATGGCTGAAGTCTTAGATTTGATGGACTATAAGAAAAGAAACTCGGGGCTAGAGAGGTGGCTTAGGGGTTAAGCCTCTGCCTTGCAGGCAGAAGGTCCTGAATTCGGATTCTGGACCCCACGTAGAGACGCCGGGCGGAAGTGGGGGGGTGGCCTGCGTTTCTGGTCCTGCTGGCGGAGCCTGTGAATCCTGGGGCAGAGTAAACAAGGAGGAGGTGGAGGCGTCCATGGTGGTTCCCGAATTCGTCTGTGGTTCTACACACACACACACACACACACACACACACACACACACACACACACACACACACATACACACACACACGCACACACATACATGCACAATTGGATAAATAATAAATTAAAAAACAAAAGGAACTCTAAGGTCTGTCACAGTTCAAGGATGGTAAGGACTTACTTGTTTTACAAGTATTGAACGCCAGGTCAGACCCTGGAAACTCCCACAGCCCGTCTTTGGGAGAGCGGGGTCAGGGAAGCCAAGGAGACTTCTTCTGCTGGGCCAGTTACCTGCAGGGGTCTGGGACCTGCTGCCGTTCCCCCAGCTGCATCACACGTCGCCTATGGCTCAGGACAGACAGTGGTATCTTCTGGCCCAGTGTGCAGCTGACCAGCTTCAGAAGGAGAGTGAATAGCTCTGGATACAGGCGAGTGATGTGGGCTCCTGTTATGATCACTTCATACATAGCACAGGCCACCTGAGGGGACAAAGGGTCCCTTGGTCAGGCGGTCCTCTTTCTTCTGAGGCCATTTTCTCCTTGGCTGTTCTGCAGGCCCGTGTCCTCCCTCAGTGTTTGTTTCTCAGTTTGAACACACTCAGGGAAGCACACAGAGAAAAACAAGGAATTCTGATCTGTAAACTTTACACTCAGGCTACATTTCTCTTGGAGTTGCCAAACTGGCATCATGACTGCCGGTGTCCCAGTTACATAGCAAATGACATGTTTTTCAGTATTGGAGTTTTTCTGGGTATGTTGTTGACTACTGTGGAAATATAAACAAGTGCATTTTCCTGGAGGCTGGTGAGAAATTTGCTTCCAAAAATGATGAGCTACAAACAGCACTGCTGCCATATGTGCCTAATAAGCGACCCAAAAGAGAGTTAATGTTACGGTGTGAGAGAAGGAGTATGATCCACGCTGCAACAGCCAGGCCAGGTGGGAACAGTCTGTGGAGCTGGGCACCGAGCCAGGCAGGCGACGAAATGTCCGACTCACTGAAATGGCATCTGTCCCGGCGATGTCATCTTCTAACTTGCTCTCCAGTTTGTCTACCAAGGCTCGCAGGAGTTTGACACTGGAGGCTGGGTTTTCGGCCAGTGCCTTCCACAGCGTCTTTGTATCTCTAGGGTGACAAGACAGAACGTCGACAGATGAGACACGGCTCAGCTCCTCGGACTGTGAGCTTTCTCACCTGATTCACTAAAACCATATTATGACCAATCACAATGATGAGAACAAATAAATGGGTGTGTTGCCTTGCTTGGAGGCAATGAAGATATTTTATTTCCGAGACCAGCATTTTGACCTTTGGTTTCTGAGGTTTGTTAATGTCAAAATGGATGAAAACCTCTTCCATCGATACAGTTAGACATCCCAAAGGGAAAATATTCACTCATTACTTTTATAAGTAATATATATATATATATATATATATATATGTTTAGAATAGTTCATTTGTCATTTAATAAAATACTTGGAAAAACTACTAGTGGTTCAAATGCCAATTTTAAAATTGTCCTTTGCTGCCTTCCTCTCAATCAGCAAATCCTCCCCATGCCCTACAGAGTAGTCTTTATTGGCAGAAGGGACCAGTTGAGTTAGCATCACCTGTCGAAGGGCAGAGGCTTCTGAAGCAGGTTGACAACCACAGCACCCATGTGATAGCTGGCGATCTGGGAGAGGGCTTCCAGCATGAACTGGAAACTTTCCTCCTTCTGTCTGAGAACTGGCATGTGATGGTAAATCGTGCACATGATCTCTAGCACCTAATAGAGAAACACTAAGTTGTCACTTCTCTCTACATGCATAGTCCAAGGACGGTACCAGGAGCACATTATGGGTGATGGTTGTCAAAATAGTGTCAAAGACAGTACTTGATTTTCTATATTTATGGCTTATTTCTCACTCAAGATTACTGGCGAATGGAGCATACATTCTCAGTACAATTTGGTTAACATTAATTGCACTGTGCCAAGTGCTATATAAAGAGTTCTGAAAAAGAAGCATCATCGTCATCATCATCATCATCATCATCATCATCAGCAGCAGCAGCAGCAGCAGCAGCAGCTGGCAGCCCTTTTGGGAAAGAGGGGGATTACCTAATAAAATATCAGTCATCTATCTGAAGGAATTGGCTCATTTTGGAGGGGCATTGGGTCTGGATGTCAAGAATAATTAGCGATTTCAAAGAGCAAGACAGAGATGGCAGAGGAAGGTATTCCTATCAGATTGAACCCAGGAAACATGGAAGAGAGGGCTGTAAGGAGGACAGCTCAATAGAAAAGATGAAGTTCCCAGAGGGCTTGCATGGCCATGTTTGTGAATTTTGATGCTGATCTGTGGCAGGGAGGCTAGTTTTGTATATTTCAATTTTAGACATGGATAAGGCATATGATCTGTGTTAGAGATTGTTTGCTGCTCATAAACATTTCTCATTTTTACTTTGTGTGGGCATTATAATCCAGATATTCATCATAGTTTAAGCATACCATTTTATCTCAGTAATTATTAATAAATATCCCCTAACAATGATTGCTGTAGAGACCTGGCTCAGTGATATTTGGCAAGGGTTCAATCCCACTTTGGAAACCTTTACTATCTCCTCAAGCTGATCATACAAACGTGTGGGTATTCCACATTATCACTCTTGATTCTTCTCATGTCTAATCTGGTGCCTAGGGCATGGTTTGTGCTGTTTTGAAGCGACTTATTAGCGAGTAATTAGGACAGGGACAATTTCGAATGCCTAACTCAAAAGCTGGACCTTGGGAAGTTTTCAAATTGAGTGTGCTTGACCTTGGGACATGGTGATAAGTTCTTGAGATGTCTTCATCTAGTTCAGTTTCTTCTTGTTTAGCAATCTTTAGTTGCTTGTATTCTGCCCTTGACATCTGTACCTAGAGCTCTTCACTGCCATTCCTGAATTTGAGTTTTGTTTGTTATGTTTAAGTCTGCTGGGACAAAGGCCTGAGATCTTTCCCTCCATCTGCTTATAGCCTTGCTGACCGGATAGTGTGCACTGATGGATGTGGGGGAGATATGAAGAGAAGCAATGGGGTGGAGACTGTCTTAAGCATCTGGTACCCATCTCAGAAGCATCCACCTGGCTGCTTGCACATCAAACAATTTACCTTCTCCAAAACAGAACTGCTTCCTGTGGACAGAGTGAGAACTATCATGATAGTGTGTGTGTGTGTGTGTGTGTGTGTGGCTGTGTGTGTGGCTGTGTGTGCATGCACTCAGGTGAGTGTGCAGGCATATGTGTTGCTGTATGCACAAGCAGAGGTCAGAGAGGATGACAGGTTACTTCCTCCATGGCTTTCCTTGTTACTGCCTTGAGATAAAGCATTTCATTGAAATGGAATTTCATGGTTTTGGGTAGACTGACTAGCTAATGAGCTCTTGAGATCTGCCTGCCTCTGCTCCCTCCTCCATTGCTGGCGTTACAGCTATGTACAACTATGCCTGGCCTTTTATGTGGGTGTCGGGGCCTTGAACTCGGGCTTGCAGAGACAAACAAGTATCCCAGTTTGACCTTGAATTCCCTCAAGGCCAAAGGCAGCCGTGAACTCCTGAGTCTCCTGCCTCCACTTCCCAAGTGCTGAGATTAGGAGCATGTACCATTATGACTGGCTTATATGGTGGGCAGAGGTGGGGGACAAACCCAGGGTTTCATGAATGCTCAGCAAGCACTCTACCAACTGTGTTGAGTTTTATGAGTGAAGATGGAGACAACTCTAGAGAAGGGTCATGTTAATACAGCTTCTTCTGAGGGACTTGAGGGGCCCGAGGCTCTTGTGTGCTGACCAGCAGCATGAAGATGGAAGGGGCACTGAGATTGTCATTCTGGAGCTGCTAGGATGCTGCTGCGGTACCCAGGTAGCTGTTGGGTCACCTGGTTTTCCAGGGCGCTCCCATGCTCCTTCAGGGCAGCGATCATCCATATGCCACAGGCCTTTATGCACATGGGGGTGAGAGTTTCCAGACCGTCCAGGGTTTCCTCCAAGAACATCTGAATTTCTTCACAGGGGATGAATTTGCAGACAATCTGAGGATGCAATCATAAGCAATCACATTATCAACACCTCACTTTATGTCTGGACACCTAAGCACACTGCTATGACATCTCTGAGGACTCCAGAAACTGCTAGATTTTGTCATATGTTTAGCATATAACTAAGAACCCAGAGACTAGGAAAACGGGACCTCATATGACTTTTTTTATGTTTAAACAAAACAAATTGTTCATAGGGTAGATTTTTTTTTATCATTTCATATTTATTGACTTCCAGGGTTATCATGGAGATTTCTTCTTGAAACCTAAGGTTACAGCATACTGCATAAGCGAAAAGTAATGGATAATATTTATATCACATATGTACTCTGTGTACTTTCACATTTCACATATATGAAGATATGTCTCAAGTCCAACAAATAATAGCTGTCCTTGTTAATGCAGGAGAACCTGTCTTACATACTAAATGCCATGCTGAGTACCAAGCGGCTGACGGTATCCATGCTTCAATATGAAAATTAGACAGTGAGTGAAAGGCCAAAAAGATAAAAGCTGCAATTTTGGTCTCTAATGTTGCAGTTACTCTGCATACTGCTGATAAATTCATGACCCAAAAGCTTAGGGGAACAAGGGAACTTTATTCCTTTTTAATGATTCTTGGTCACAGTTCTTAGTTTGACAGGAAGGGTTCATAATAACATCAGGAGTTGAGGGAACAGGACACACCATATCTACGGGGATTGCTGAGAGAGGGACAAACCTCACTTGCCAGACTGAAAGTCTGCCAGAGTGTGCTGTGACTTCCTGAACCAGCTTCCTCCATCCTATTTACCAGCCCAGGAGATGGTTGCACCTCCTATGGTCTGGGCCTTCCCACATCAGTTAGATGTTCTCCTGCAGGCTTGCTCCAGGTTGACCTTCCTACTAATTCACAGATATGCCCAGAGCTCAGCCTTCAACAGTCAAGCTATATATTTAACTAGCATACCAGTTATAAGATCTATGCAGAATATTTGGTTGATGGCAATGTATGAGTGTGAGTGTGCATGTCCGCATGTGTATTTTAATGAAAGACAGTGGGCAGAATCATTTACAGTTTGGATGAGTTCTAGAAGCATCATCTATAACTGATGATGGTTCCAGTTTCTAGACACAGGAGTATTTCTACTCACACCACATGTTAAATGATATTGTGATGCTTTGGTGAGGAAGAGAATGATTTTCTTCCCATAAATAGTTGCTCATGTGAGACAGGTTCTGAGTTGTCATAATTCTGAGGACAAAGTGTGAGGCTTCTGCTTCCGACAGGCTTCCATCTGACTTTCCCCGATCTACCCATCAGTTTTCTTATTGACTCTGCCACTGTCCCTTTATCCAAGCCAAAAAACTGGATTCTTGTTTTCCTTCAAACTGACTCCACTAATTTAGTTGTACTCCACAAATTCCACTCTCCCCAATGCAGCCAGTGACCCTTTATAAGCATAAGCCTCTCTCAGAGTTACCGTGAGCTCAGATATCATAAAAATAGCCCCTTTCCTCAACATATCTTCTGTCTCTCTGTAAAATGTCACATTGAGCTGACTTTTCGGGATTTTTTTTTTTTTTTTGCTTTTCACTAGCGAAATCAACTCTCCCTCTTCCTCACTGCCTTACTTGAATTTATTTTTTCAACTTTATTATTACCTGGCTTTATATTTGAATTTTTCTAGTAGGATGCAATATCAACGAACACAGGGATTTTTGTCCTTTTTGCTCTTAGAACATAGAATTGATTGTGGCATATGCTAGATGCTCAGGATATAGTGGGTGAATGATGTATGATTGAAAGAAATGATTGACTACTCAGTCCTCACAGAAACCAAGAGGCAATGTGTAATCTTTGTATCGTTGCCTGAGGAAGAGGTGTGTGCTTCAAGCAGTGCACAGAGTGCATTTGATTGACTGCAAAGCATTTGTCCTTCTATTTCACCCCACTGCCTCCCACTTCCTGAGCCACTTGGTTCTGAATGTTTTCCATAGTATGGCTTGGTCAGAAGCAGCTGCCAACCAGGCGCATGACTCAAAGTTAATAAGAGACAGGACAAAGGTCTCTCATTTAGTCCAAATGTCTAAATGACTGCCTTCCTGCCTTCACAGTAGGAAGTCCACAGCTTGCTCATTTGGAAACTAACTCAGCATTGTCTTTCCTTTCCTTGGCCAGGCTTCCATACTTATTACCTTAGCTATTTTGGAGGAAATCTTGATCTGGACTTGCTCGTCATCACTCTCCAGCCCTTCCTGTAAGCCCTGCAGTTTTTCCACTTCCAGATGAATGCCTAAAGTCAGCAAAGGGATCAAAGGCAAGAGATGAAAGAGCCCCAAACAAGTTGAAGAGGTTGGCTACATTTTGATGTGACAGTTGTTCAGCTGTTGGTCGTCTTTACCCAGAGAACTGGTGAACATGAGGAGATGTTCTCCACATGGTATGATGCTAAGTACCCTAGGTACCAGGATCCTATTTACCACTCACAGAGATCATCCGAGGTACCTTCTGTTCCTGTGCTATTTTTGCTGGGACAGAGAGATGGGAAGCCAACTTTATGACCAATAGCATAAAGGTAGTAAGAACAGGACAGTCTGAAGTCCAAGCATGGTCTGTCTGATATAAGCGCACATCTCTACTGCTGCTACTTTTGGAATTCCAGTCTTTGGTGAGCTATCTTGAGGGTATGAACAATAACAATTTTAATAGGAAACTCACTGGCAGCTTTCTAAATGATAATTTGCCAGTAACAACTTAGAAATGCTGACTTAAACGGTCATGATTTTGTGCTTGTCATTTGACTGTCCTCTAACTGTGGAAGCTGACACACAAGCCAGTCTGTGGAAGGCAACATGGTCTAATGGGACACACATGGACTTAGAATCACACAAACGAATTCATAGCCTTACTTCTCTGCGTCCAGTGGCTCATGTACTGATATATTTCTCTTTTTCTACTATCTAGTGGTGAAATATATTAAATATTCCCAGTCTCCAGACTGAAATTACAGGTGGGCAGTTAGTTACACCATCCTGGCATTTTACATGTGAACTAGTGATTCGAGTTCCAGTTAGTTCTGTTGCATGTGTGGCAAGTGCTTTAACCACTGAGCCATTTCTTCACCCCCTCTTTTTTTGTCATCAACAGTTATTAATGTGTAATTGGAGAGGTGAGAATGAGGGCATTTTGATCTATGAGACAGATGGGGAAAAAAGAGCTCCACAAAGTTCTCTCTCTTAGGGAATTCTGCTAGTTCCTTAGACTCTAACTGTGTAGTTTTCTCCTGGAGGAAATCATGTGACCAATGGCACATTCCTAATGTGTGATCAGTGATTTAAATCAGAGACTTTCAAAATATTCTACCTACTTTATCTTTGCAACGTTTTGGCATGAACCTTCAAAAGAAAGAAACACAAGAGTTGGCTTGTCAATATTCCCTCACAGACAAGTGAGGATCTCAGGAGATACAGCACTACGTGAGAGCATTTGGGTCTGGTGCAAAACAGGAGAAGCGGGGCTTCTTCACTCATTGGTTCACTCACCAGGGTGACTGGGTACTTGCCCAATGGACTGCACATGCAGGGGGGGAGTGGGGGCAGGAGGGAGATGGCAGGAACAGGGAGGGCGGAGGAAGGGGTAGGGGTAAGTGGGGAGGATGAAAACACACAAATTTCTTACATCTGTGTATAAAATTTCAAAGAACATTAAACATTTAAAAGAAGAAACAAGAATATGACCACTGAGGAAAAGTTATGACTCATTTCAAATCCAAGAGACAACAAATGCTGAGATATAATTGAGGTGTCAGAGCTGAGAATGAAGGAACGAAGAGGAAGGAGGTGGCCAGGGAAAGACAGACCCAGGAGGGTCCCATGAGAGGAAGTGGAGAGACAGAGCTAAGAAAGCTGGTGTCTCTTCGCTTGAGGGTTCCTGGCTTCTCACCTTTTGCACAGAATAGACCAATGATGGAGTCCGTTGTTGCCTTTCGGATGGTGGGCAGGGTGTCGCACAAATGAGGAGCCAGAAGCCCAAGCAGTGAACCGATTCTAAAGTTCTGAGGTGCCTGCAGGATAAAAGAGGTACCCACACGACAGGGTGGCGGAATGGTATGTACCAGGATACCACCCATATGATCTTAAATCCTTTTTCCCCCTCACTGCAGCCTTTGGAGTGATATCCAAACATGAATACTCCCTAAAAGGCATCTACACCCTAAATAGCAGTGGAAAAGTGGGCAGCCATCTGTGTCCTGAGATACATCAGGCAGGAGTTTTGGTTTCAAGAGGTTCCTAAGGTTCATAAAGCAAATCTACTTATTTTCAGATTACTTGCCTCGATAACATTTGTCAGCACGTTCGCGGTGATCTGAAAAGCTCTTTCTCTCTCCCATTCTTTATGTGAAACAAGCCACATTCGGAGAAGCTGTTGGTCAAAACAATAAATGTCCTCCTTTAGTATGTTTCATATGCATTTGCTTTCTCTCCTTCTGCCTCTCGTGCTGACCTTCCCATAAGAGCTTTGTTCTCCCCAATGGAACTGGCCTTGTATGGTGGGCTGTGCTGCATGCCTACTTGTCAACAAGGTAGGCCAGCACTGGTGGGCGAGGGACACTGTCTAAGGACGTGAGTGTGGCCTGACTCACATTGAACATTTCTTCACAATGCTGAGCGTCCACATTATCCCACATCATGGACTTCAGGAGTTTCCCCAGAGCATCCATGGATCGTTCATAGAGAAACTGCAAGCAAATGGAAACTTTAGTCCCAGGCTGCAGAAGAAAGTCCTACAGCGCTCGGTCCCAGGGCCACCTACGTGAATGTGCTCCTTGTCCTTGTCCGTCTCACCCTCGCTTATGAGTGTTTCCAGAGGTGGAAGGGGCAGCAGCCTCCGAATGTTCTCTTCAAGAATATTAAGGTGGTCGCTCAGTGAAAACTGAGGTTTCATTTTACTGAAATAAGAGTCATATAGAATGGATAGCATGATTACAAACAGAGCCTACACAGGAGATTGCCTGAGAGCTGTCTATCAAATCCAAGCATGTGACAAATAGCGTCATATTTTCTGAATTATTGGGATATGGAGAGAAGTGACAGCAAGGAGGCATCTAAGGGGGACTCACTCTCCCTAGGGCACCGGGCAGGTGTTAAGCACCTTAAGCTCTGTGCTGGTGTCCATGGCAAGTCCTGTAAGTTCCTGTCACAAACACTCCTGATGCTCCTTTTCTTGTAGAGAGTGATGATGGTGGGGAGAGGGGGGAGGATGGGGCAATTTGATTCCCTAATCAACAGCTGTTGGTCTCTCCTGATGCTCTGACTGCCTTGAACAGGAGGACTGTCAGTCAGAGAGCCAGCTGGACCAACCACATGCTGACACAGGCCAAAACTCTACAGATGCCAGGGAAGATTATATCACAATTGTAGCTGATTGCTCTAGCTTTCGAAGGCACAGCCTCAGCCAGGTCTCTCTCTCTCTCTCTCTCTCTCTCTGTCTTTTACACATACACACACACACACACACAGAGAGAGAGAGAGAGAGAGAGAGAGAGAGAGAGAGAGAGCATGTATTCATATACCATGGAATACCATGGAGGTTAGAGGACAACTTTCAGAGGTCATTTTCTCTTTCCACTGTGTAGGCTCTGGGATTGAATTCAGTTTGCAGTTTGCCCATAGATTCTTTATTTCTTGAGTCATCTTGCTGGCCTTCCCCACAGTGTTAAACACTCACCTATTGATAGCTACTTAGGTTGTTTAATACTGTGACTTTTATGAGATATCTTCACAAGGAGGTGATTTCATTTCCGTTGGGTATATGCCCAGAAGGGGGATTGCTGTGTTATATGGTAATCCATGTATTTTTTCCTTATCTTTTCCATATATTTTTATTTCTGCAAAACTTCCATGTCATTTTCCATAATGGCTGCACCCTTGTTCATTCTGACAATGTTATAGAGGATTTTTTCTTTCTCTATACTCCCACTAGCTCTTGTTCCTAGTCTTTTTGATAATAACCATCCTATTGGGTATGAAGTGGTATCTCATAGAAGTTCCCAACAGCATTTCTTTCTACATTACTGTTGGACTTTTTAAAGTCTTCTTTGAAGGCATATTTCTTTAGGTCCAGTGTCACATTTTTAAATTGGGTTATGTTTCCTTCTGAACGATTTATGAGTTTTTTAAAAATAAAATTTGGGTATCGAGCCTGTGTTAGATGCATGGTTCATAACTTTTTTTTAGGTCATAACCTGCCATTTCATTTTGTTGACACCTTTTTTTCTTCAGGCTTTTGATTTGACTCATCTTCATTTATTAGTTTTGCATGCATAACCTGGCTGGCCTTTTGCTATGAGGACAATATTTTTAAAAAGTTTTAAAGTATTTCATTTTTCATTCTTTTAGAGTTTCGTATACAAACAAAGTGAACTTGTTATTTTTGCAACATAATCTCTAATCCAACTCTCCCTCTTGTAGCAGTTCACCTGCATTGTTTCTGATAAAATCATGACAAAACTGTTTAAGGGAACAAGGAGTTTATTTTCTTATGATAGTTTGGTTACAGTTCTTAATTCAGTTGGCAGGAAAGCATGTGCCATTACTAAAGGGCTGAGGGAACTGGCTGCACCACATCCACATAAGAGCTAAGAAAGGGACAATCCTTTCTCTCCAGACCAGCATGTCTGGCTAAGTATACAGGAGAATGTTTACTTCCTCAACCAACTTTCTATATTTTATTCATTTGTCCAGGGCCTAGTTCCACCCACAATGGGTTGGATCTTCCCCATCAACTATGCAGTCTTCTGAGCTTCTTTCTGGCCTTAACTCATCTACTAATTCTCTACAATTGTGCTCAGAACTAGAATCCTCAGCAATCAAGTTGATATCTGTACCTAACTGTGATACTCCACCCCTTGTCAACTTGACACAAGAGGATATCACTTTTAACCTGTAAAGCTCACCTTGTCCACACAGGTGTTAAATTTATCTTATAATATAAATACATTTAATCTTGAATTCTAAAAGTCAGAAATTAAAAGTTTAAATATCAATCATTAGTAGTTCAATTATTAAAATGTTAAATTGAAAGTCTTTAAAAAATTCCCAAATATTTTAACTGTAAGAGTCTATCACGTCAAAAATAAGTTAAATACTTCAACACAGATAAAACATCAAAATAGAAGCTGCATGACACAATAAAGAATACCAAATTAGAATCAAGTCCAGCAAATCAAATTCTGCATCCTGTACTTCAATGTGCATTTTTCGTTGCTCATCATGTAGTCAGAGTGGCTCAAAGATTCTAGGCATTCACAGTCCCTGTTTGCAGTTAAAAGTTGTATAAGCAGAATGTCTCTGGATCAGGTTGAAACTCTACTTGTAGTCATCCTCAGCATACATCTCATGGTTCTGGTATCTCAAACAGCAGTCTGGGTTTGCCTCTGCAGCTAAAAGCTTCACCTTCCCTTGCAGATGCTACAAGCCTGCCATTTAGTGCTAAACTGTTACTGCTCTCCATGAATGCCTTAATTGTGCATCAAAACAGGATCTCCTTGGGTAATGCTGACAAACTCTGCAATGAGGTTTAAATGTAGCTTGGTCCATTGGAACCAAAGTTGTAACAGCTTTTGCAAGCCGACTCTGGAAAAGCCCCTTTCTAAGCAGCTGAAACTCCCAAAAGGCAAGAAATGGCTTCAGCTTGAGCTTTCAGTTCCTGAAAGAATCTGGGTTTTTCAAACCATGGAATCATCATATGGTGGTATTCATGGTTCCACCTTCCTAGAGCAAATCACTAGGTTTTCCTTCACTGATGTTCATTTCTGCAGCTATTGTAGCTGTTCTGCTACCTGCCCTTTTTACATCCAAAGCATCACAGCCATCCACACTGCTTTCCTCTATCAAGCAAACCAGTCCATCATCTTTAAATTCAACATGCTTCTCATGCTGGACATATGTCCCCAGTCATGGAGAGAATAGGGGCTGGTAGTTAGATGGCAGTTAGATGGTAGCCAGCTGACAACCTGGAGGCTGACCCCACTTACTACTTCTATTCTTCCTTCTATTTTTAAGCCTCTTCTTATATAAAGACCTTTTTAAAAGCAGTCTTATCTTTGGTTAGGAGAAGACCTCAATACTCAAACAGGATGCAGCCAAGTGCAGTGCAGGAACTGAAAAACTGAAAACAACAACCAACCATAATGCAGAACACAAAGGACCCTAAAACGTTCACTTGGAACCAGACTAGCCAAATCTCTCTCCATCCTAAAGCTCAGAGAACCTTGCAGAAGAGGGGGAAGCAAGACTGTGAGAGCCTAAAGATGGGGAGATACACTGATGGACAAGATATTCAACTCAAGACTGGGCTGCAATAGCCTTGAATTTGCTGCAGTGTGATTTGACTTTACCTGACCTGCACAATGGCTGACATGTCAACAATCCCTCATAGAGATTATCGAGGATCTCATGGAAGAGGGCTTCAGGCAGTAGGATCCTTAGAGGCAAGGGGTTAAACAGATATAGTGGAGTTCCCATATTGATTGGCAGCCCATGAAGGTGCCCCAAGGTATGCCAAAGAGTCTTGAACCCTCATTAGAATAGATGATTCAAAGGGAACTTTGGGGCCCATTATAAGATGATGCACAGGAGGGTGGGAGGGAACAGGCAGAAAATACCAGAGAGAGGAGGGAGGGAGAGGAGGGTAAAGAGAAAGGAGGAAAGGGAGGAGAGAGGGTGGGATGGGAGAACAGAAGGGGGAAAGGAGGAAGGAGAAGGAGAGGGGTGAGGATACCTATTTACTGAGTGTGATAGTTAATTATGGCTATCAACTTGACCACACCTGGCATGAACTAAGATCAGCTGAGACAACCTGAAGAGATTATTCAGATCAATACATTTACAATACAAATACCAGCCCTAGATCTGATTGGAACCTCCCAGTAACAGACCAGATAAAAGGAACCATAGAGCAGAAGACTTGGAAGAGAGACTCTCTGCTTCTTTGACTTTCCATAAATACCCCAGTCTTCAGTCATCACCCACTAGCCTACTAGACTGAGCATCTCTGAGCCTTCAGGATGTTTGCAGTGACTTAGCCTGCCTCCAGCTTCAGCCAATAGTCAAGTGGCCTCCGCCATGAAAGACTGTTTCTCCCCTCTAGAATCATAAGCTGAATAAATGTCCCTTTCTCCCTTAAGTCGCTTGACTTTGAATGCTCTCGCACAGCAACAGTTAAGAGTAACTATTATACTGAGCTTGTATAACTAGGTAAAAAATAAAATAAAAAATAAATTAAACTTTGCCGAAGTCCTTGTTCCCTTCATCACAAACTGGTCCTAAACTATCCAAAACTCTCTCAGCATCTGTAGTCTCCAAATGGATCATTAAACTCTGCAGAGTGGTATTTGTAATCTACAGTTCCAAATTCCTTAAGCATTTCAATCTTTGTCCAACAAAATTGTTCAAAATCCACAGTAGCCACATAACCAGATTTATCAGCAACACACACTTCTCTGGTACCAAATTCTGTTAGCCGTTTGCTTGTATCATTGCTGATAAAATCATGACAAAACTGCTTAGGGGAACAAGGGTATTTTCTCTTATGATTGTCTGGTTACAGTTTTTAGTCCAGCTTGATAGGAGAGTGTGCACCACCACCAGGGGCCGAGGGAACTGGCTGCACCATATCTATGTAACAGCTGAGAGAAGGACAATCCTTACTTTCCAGACCAACAGTTTGGCCAAGTATACAGGAGAATGTCCACTTTCTCAACCAGCTCTCTGTCCAGGGTCTAATTCCACTTATTATGGGCTGGGCCCTCCCCATCAACTACACAATTCCTGTAAGTTTGCTCTGGGCTTAACTCAGCTACCAGCTTTCTATAAGTGTGCCCACAGCTCAAACAAACCCCAACTGTCAAGTTGAAACCTGTACCTAACTGTGTGACACTTTCCTTTTCTCATTATACCCATCTTCTTTCTCCTATTTTCATGTATGGTCCACTGAGTTTTACCTGGGTTGCCTTTAGTGGCATGTACCTGAGTACTTGCTGGTGCATGACTCCTATACCAGTGAGTATACCACTGTGGATAGCATCTTTCCTTTCCCCACCATCCAGCATCAACCCTCAGTAGGAGGGCATCTTTTTCAAGCTTTTGGGGTGTCTGCATGCAAAAAAATGAATTTGGACCCTTACAGTGCTCCACATCCACAACTCTACTCACAATAGATTGTAATACAAGAGTTAAAACTGTAAAACTATTAGAGGAAGTATAAAGGAAATGTTTTATGACATCGGAGCTGGAATGTTTTCTTGACTATGACACCAAAAACACTAACATATAAAACAAAATCAGACCAATGGGGCCAGTATCAAATGTGAAAGTTGGGTGCATCAAAGGGCACAGGCAGAATGAAAAGACACTGGAGGAATGTGAGAAAGTATCTCACATTGAAGATCTGATAAGGGGATAATTCCCATAATATGCAAAGTACTAAAATTCAACAATAACAAAACAAACAAGCTCAGAAAATGATGCTCAATGCTACTAATCATTAATTGCTTTGTGCCTGTTAACAATCATTGGTGAAGATGTATAGAAATTCGAATTTCTGTGTATTTTTGGTGGGAATAAAAAATGGTGACACTTCGGTGTAAAGCAATATAATAGGAAAAGAATTTACTACATGATCTAACAATTTAAATCCTAATCCTATGTACAGAAAAATTGACAGTAGGGTCTTGAACTATTTATTAGTTGCCTTGTATTTATTGCAGCATTATGTACAATATTGGAAAGGTGGAAACAATCCATATGCTCCCTGACAGATGAATGGACAATGATGTGATACATACACAGTGGAATAAGATCTTGGTACTCACTATAGCACGGATGTATCTCAAGGATCTGACAGTGAACACAGTTAAGTGTTCTTGTATTGTGCCATTTCATTGACACACAGTGGCACATTCAATAAGAGTAAAAAATGCATGAACTTTGAGATGACTCAGTGGGTTAAGTACTTGCTGGACAAGTGGAAAGACTGGGGTTCAGATTCCACATAAAAGCTGGGTGGGAGCTGTTACTGCCTCTGATCCCAGAGCATGTGAGTTGGAGAGAGGAAATTCCTGGAGCATGATGACTATCCAAATGAGCTCTGGAGTCAGCAATCAAGGACACTGACATCAACCTAGAGTTTCCACATGTACATGCATACCTGTGCAAGTTCACGTGTGTGGATGCATGCCCCTACACATGCATACACTATACACACACACACACACACACACACACACACACACACACTGCATGCATGCGCGTGCACGCATGCACGCATGTACACACACATGCATACACACATGTAATAATAATGGTGATGACAAAGAGTAATAAAGGTTTGTTCTACCTGAGGTATCTGATGGCAATTAAGGCTTTCCACCGGACAGGGGTAGATAGGGAATTCAGGGGTTCATCCCTAATGAAGTCCTGGAACACAAAAAAGGAAATATTTTGAAATATTTCAGAAAGATTTGGGGAAGTTTCCAGATGTACTTTGGGCTTTTGGTTTCTTGGGTCGGAATGAGACTGTTGGGTGGTGCTGCTGAACCCTACCTTAGTGGAGCACTCAGGCCCTAACTACTTCCACTTTGCACACTCACCAGCATGTAACCGATCAACATCTCCTTGTAGGAAAACTGGAACTGGTGATCCTCAGTGTCTTGGACAGCAATGCCGACCTCAGTGATGCTTCTCACGAAGCTCATTTGCAGGTCTATGTCCTAAAGCAAAACCAGCCCCAGTTCAAGCCATGGTCTGAGGCATCCTGGCCAGCTCTACAGAAGTGTGACCTAGGGTTGACCTAGGTGCCCACATGCAAGCAAGGGTCTTCACTCCCTTGGCTATCTCCACCTATGCCTAAGATCTAAGTTGGAGCTGCAGACAGGAAGAATCTCTTCCCACCATCACTCGTTCACTGAAGCAGTGGTTTTCTAACACTTTTTTAAAAGCATAAACTGCATTAGGAAATCAAATCATTCCACTTAGGACTTATGTGTACAAATATGTCTAACATGACCAAAATAAGAATTTAATACTATTCTATATACTGTATAGTCTTTAGCTTTTTACTTTTGCTATCATCTATCTATCTATCTATCTATCTATCTATCTATCTATCTATCTATCTATCTATCTATCTATCTATCTATCTATCTATTATCTATCTATCATCTGTCATCTCAATCATTTCTTACCTTATTTATTACAGACATGCCCAGTACCTGAAAAATTAAAGACAAAAGCAGATACTGAGTGAACATAGTCAGACACATTCTCACCAGAAAGAACCCACCCATCCTGGCAGGCACAACAACAGCCAGAAGCTTTTAGACTTCACGATCAGGCTAAAGAGGCTGCAGCCACCCTGAGTAGGAAAGAAGAGTAAAGACAGACTCCTGGCGTGGAGCGCAGCAAGAAGCCATAAAATGAAAACACAGGGAAATTGGCTCAGAGGTGAATATATGATCAGTTCAGCAGAAACTTTGCTGCAGTGAGACTGATGTATCAAGGATATTTAATGTGTGGTGATTTTGTGTTTCCTGATGTGCGGCTGCATCAGGAGAGAAGTGGTGGGCAGCTTATCTGAGACATGTTCACAAAGCTAATGTACACACCTACAGACATCGACCAGGAACCCCAGTTTACAGTGTGCTGCGGCCTTCTGTCCAGTCCAGAGCTGCAACTGTCCTCCCTCCCTCTACCACTTCACAACCTATAACATTTACAGCTGAATCTAAGTATTTCAAGATAAATTTCCATTCTTTGGAAAGTTTTCATTCTTTTGAAATAGGATCTTGCACGGTAGCCCAGGTTGCTCTCAACCCTTCTTTTTCTTTTCTTTCCTTTCTTTCTATCTTTCATTTTAATTGTCTAGTGTACAAAGAAAGGGACTTCACTATAAATGTTTACATATGTATACATCATTATACTTTGTATTGACTTCCTCCTCCCCTGTGTTTCCCATTCCCTTCCCTTCCCTCTCACTGGTCTTCTTTCATTCCCCTGAGTCCTCTCTTCCAATGACATAACACATGCATTCCATCACCCTCTGTGGATACATTTCTGCCACACTTTAAACCTCTTCATTCCTGTCATAATTCCCTTTACATTTCTACAAATATGTTGAGCCACCTTTGGATGCCTGGAATGAAATCCAGTGGGTCATGTGTAAGATCTTTTGAATTCTGGTTGCAAGCGTTTTATTGGGAATGTTCACATGTATATTCAAGGAAATTTGTTCTCCAGTTCTCTAATCTCCTGTCTTATCCTTTCTAATACTAGAATTACAGGCACACAGTAGTATGTCTGGTTTTACTTTTACTTTTTAAAAATCAGGTTCCTCTCCTTACTTTTTGGTGTACTTGTAAATATTTGCAGTGTTGTGCTCTAGCCACATTTCCCCATAATTCTTATGTTTTTTTTAAAGTATTACCTTCACATATTTTTTCATTATTTTATTTTTCTAGTTTTACAAGCATATTGAGTACTTATCCCTGTTTTCCTCTATCCTCCATTCCTCCCATTTCTGTCCCTCCCTTCATTAATCCATCTCCCTCCCTCCCACCTTCCTATCTGCCTTCTTCTATGGACCCCAAGGTTCCTTCTGGCTTGTCTACTCTTGTGGGGGTTCAGACCTCTTGTGGCATGCCAAGTTGCTTCTCTTTGGGTCACCCCACTGATAGGAGCATTTCTCTTCACTCATTCAGCTTTAGATCTCAAGATTTCCACTATATGTTCTTATCTCTCTTGAGTTTCTCGACAATCTATGATGACATGTTGGTCTGTCAGTCATTATGCAGGTCTGGAAAGGACAAGTCTCACTGCAGTGAGTTCCTGGATGTAGAGATTAGGTTTGTCTGATTCTGGGTGAGCCTTGTTGGATCGATGGTACTCTGCATTATAGCTGGTCATTATTAGCCATTTCACTGCTTTACTACATTTCTAGGCTGAGTGTTAAGTGTTCTTCAGATCTATGGATATTAACAGCAGCTATTTACAGAGCAGTTTAGAGTCTTTCTACATGTAAGCTCACTGACTGTTTTTCCCTATGGATCTATTTCTTCGCTTTTTTTAGGTTCTAGTTCTAGTTAGCAGTAACAGGAATGTGTTCCATTCTGACAATTCAAGTGGATATTGAATTCAATCAGAAAGCTGTTGGTTGTCTCCTTAATACTCATGCCACTATTACACTGCTTGTTACCCATTGCCATGGTGATTTTTACTGCAACTTGCAGATCTCATGAGTTTTTCCTTTACATGTTTTTTATGTAGTGGAATTTTCTGTAACCTGAACATGCAATCATATTGATCTAATTGTTTTCATCTCCTTTTTCTTTGCTTTTTGAAACTTTCTCCCAATGGGTGATTAAAATTAATTCAACATCAAGCTTTTAAAAATCATTTTTGTTCTTATTGATTACTGAATTTGGGAACACCAGAATTGGCTCTTAAGTAAACAAGGAAATCAGTTGCTGTTGTAATAGGCTTTATTTTTCCTTCAGGTTCTGTATCTCTGTCTCTAATTTTTCCCTCCCAATTAATTCTTTTCTACTGGACTTGGGGGATGACGGAACATTTCTATGACCAGAGACTGAAGCTGACTCTAAGTAACAGTGAGGCCAACTAGACAGATGTTCTTGAAGCGAGGGTGATTATCTAATGAGGCTGTACCCCAGTGATTTTTCTCATGAAATAAGATTGCTCCCTTTAGTGATGTCATGATAACAAATCCCCCTGAATTATTGGAGAACCAGAACTGAGGTAATGATTGTTCAGAACCCTGACCATATCCTGTGTTTTCCTCTCCTAAAAAATTTCAAAGTTTCCTGTCAGTCTCTGGAAGATGAATTTGGCTTCTGTGAACTGTCCCTTTATTTACTCTTCCCAACATGGATACATCACTTAACACTGGAAATATAAGGAACAGGTAGAAAACCCAGATTTAGTGATCTTAAAAACTGATTTCTTAGGCATCTCTGTCTTTAGCAGGCTCTGTAGGAAGTTCTCTGGGAACTAAAGTGTGGCACCGCACCCTGCTTGTGGCATATGCTGGTTTCTATGACTTCGGGTGTGTCTTACAAATCTATTTTTATCCCCTACACAACTGCATAACTGTCACAAGCACTGTTAAGGTTTGGATATGAAATGTCCCATGCAGGCTCAAGTTTTGAAGGCTTGGCTCCTGATGGGCAGTATTTTAGGAGGTTCTGGAAGCTTTAGAAAGTGGGACCTAGTCAGAAGAAGTAGGCACTGTGGTTGGGCCCTTGGGGCTATATTGGTCCCTGACCCCTTCCTCTCATTACTTCTCCTTCCTCTATTCCATGGGGAGAAGCTTATGGTAATCCTGCTGATTTAAGGCTCTGCTCAAGAGCTTAGGGCTAAGCAACCATGGAGTGAGCCCTCTGAAGTCAGGAGCTGAATTAAACCTTGTCTCTCTTAAGTTATTCCCGTGAAATATTTTGTTCACAGAAATACAATACAAAACTCTGACTAATACAAGCACAATTAGATCAAATATTATATGGTTTGTGGAACCTAACATTAACAGAACTACCATTCTAATTGGAGAAGCAGATATGAGTATAATCAATGGGACTTTCCTACACTGGCCTTGAGTGCATTTAGGTGTGTTAGATCTACCTAATCTCTTCCTAGAGAACCACTCTGGAAAGTTGAACTCTCTCTCTCTTCTCTCTCTCTCTCTCTCTCTCTCTCTCTCTCTCTCTGTGTATGAGGACACTTGAGTATGTGTGCTTGTGGAGGTTCAAGGGTGACATAAGCAATCATCTGAGATTGCTTTACCATCTTATTACTTTTCTCTGGGGTTTCCTAGACGTTGTCTTCTAGGGCCAGAATTGTAGGTTGCTGTCATTTCTGCTGCATTTTTACTTGGAATCTGGAGATCCAAACTCAGGTCTTTTTGCTTTTGAGGCCATCTCCCCAGCCCAGAAGCTGAACTTTTAAGGTCAACTCCTAGGTTATTGTTGGGTGATCACTCTGACATTTGCCAGGCAGGTGGCTTTGAACTGATAATATGTGAGAAGAGTTTTTTTTAAAGAAACAAAGAAATTGCTTGGGGGAGGGGTCAGGTCAAATGGATTCAGTCTAGTTTGGTGGAAATTCTCGATACTGTTGAAAAGAATCAGAAGGGCTAGGTTGACTGGGAGGAGTGTAGAGGGGAAACAGGTACAGAATGAGGTAGACTGAGCAGCTTTGCAAATGACATTCTATTCACTTAAAAATAAAGGGGAACACAGGAAAGGGTTCAGGGAAATGCCACTGAGTCCTTGTACATCATCAGAGAGGCGGGCCCAGAGGAGAGTCAGGCATGCACAAGAAAGGACTCTGGGAATTGGGGCGGGAGGCATGGGGGGATGGGGAGGGAGGGGTAAGGGGAGGAGGAGCAGGGGGTTCCGGGGGAGGAGGAGGGAGAGAGGGAACTGGTGTATATCTATTAAGTTTGTATGAGCTGAAATAATAATAAAAAATGTATTATAAAAAAAGAAATAATAAAGTAAAAAAAATCCTTATGATATGCTCGCTATTTACTGTCGTGGGTGGTTTATAAATATTATTGGATGAGAAGTTGAACAACTGCCATCGAATTAGACTTCTGAGACTATTACAGGAAAGTGATCAGCCAGTAGTACAGAAGTGATTGTTTCTTTAAGATCAAACAAGGGTGAAATCACCATGGATACAACTAGGCTGGGAAAGCATCACAGGAGTCAACAGACATATACCATTTGATACTTCTGGAAAGAAACAAATTGCCTGATCTACTGTTGTGTATCAACTGCTCTCTTTACACATGCTCTCATATCTCTAACATACTGAAACTTGTCTTCTTTTTTTTCTTTCCTTTTTTTGCCCCTGGTTTGCATCCTTTGTGCCTAAAAATACCCAAGAACAGAACCCCCTGAGGTGTAGAAGCCCTAGGTAGAAATCGAAGTAGTCCTGTGTTGGGTGTTACCTGAGAACACTGGCCATAGAGATACAGGATTTGGGCCATGATGTCCTTTTCTAGCCTGGTGAGCAGCTGCTGCTTGGGCGCATGCAGGGCCACAGCTCCATAGATCAGGATGAGATCAGTCTTGGTCAGGCTTTTTTTCCCAGAAAAAAGACCCTGAGGACCAGGAAAGGGAGATGTAAACAATGAACTTCATTGCCCCTCACAATTTGTCTTGATCCTGTGACCACAAAACTGGGTGGGGATGGTTAAAATGAGTCTAAGCTTAATCGCTTTGCTGGTACAAATGTGAGCAACAAAGAGTGTGGAGGGACTATCAGACTTTTGTTAGTAATACATCTATTTTGCCTGTCCTTCAAGGATCACAGCTGTGTGTTAGGCTTGAGTAGCTGGTAGCAGGGCAAATCCCGGCACACTGAGCCTTTGGGCCTTTCCAGGTCAGCACTAGTGGCAGAGAAAGTAGAGTAGGTTGTTATGCAGCTGGTCATCCTGCAGGGACAAGACTTGGACCTGGGGATGGGCAGGGGGTAAAAACAGGTTGGAGGAGGATATGCATTGAAGAAATAAGAATTGCTTGCCCTTGTGGTACCTAAGATCTTTGGAGGAGAATATCTTTTACCTTACAGCGATTGACAAAAAATTTCTCCTTATCTTGGAAGGCTTTGAGAACTTTTAAAACAACATCCAAATGGTTCTCAGCACAGTATCCCACGATCAGTGTAATTCCCTAAAATTAGAAAGATCAGGAGATTTTGAGTTTAGACGTTCATTTGTTCACTAAGTGTTTATCGAGCACCTATTATGTACCAACCACTCTTCTGGGTATTTGGGATGTTGGTTCTGGATGCAACACACCAAATTCCTTCTCTTGGTGGCACACATAACCAGTCAGACTGCCGGGGGGACAACAGGGAAGTGGAAAAGAACAGTATTCTAGAAAGTGGCAAGAGCCTCAGAGATCAAGACCAGTAGGAGAAGGGAATGGTTGGCCAGCACTGGAGGAAGTTTACTATGTTGAGAGAGGAGCGAGAGTTGCACAGGTGATGAACAGAGGCAGAGAGCCCTGAAACAAGTCAGAGGTGAGCTGCTGGGCCATCTGCCAGGGAGAGTTCCAGATAGAAAGTAAGAGGTTTGCTGAAGAGAGGCCAGGGAGCACTCGCTCATACAGGAAACCAGTGTGGGCTGAGGAGGTACACGCTGGTTCTCACAGTTGCTTCTAGGGGGAATCCTTAAGAGTTTTGAACTTGCAGTCTTAGGCAGATGGGTAGCGAATGGATGTTTGAGTCGATTGCATTTTCCTTTCTTTAGATTCTTGTTTTAAAGCTTTACTTTAATTTCACGCGACAAAAAGTAATACCTGTTTTTAATGGTCCAGTGTGATGTTCAGACACATATGTGAGCACTGTGGCATGTTCAAGGCAATTACATTATTGTATTAATTGCCTCAAAAACTTAAAAGAGTTTCCTTATGAGAACATTGAAAGCTCATTATTTTTAGATGTTTTGAAACATGCGACACATTACAGTTAACGGTGTTTACTACTAATTGGGAAAGATCACCATGCTGCTGAAATAGCCTTTTCCCTGAAGTGACTTGCTGCTGGTTTCATGTTAGAAGGTGAGTGGTACTCCTATGCTTGTGCCCCTCCCCCTGCCCTTACATCTCTTGCTTAATGATGACTTTACCCTAGCCAACTAAATACACTCTGTACAGTTTGTACATGAATCTGGCCATGACTCATTTGCTTGAAGTATGTTCCTGAATTCTTTTACATGCCACTGGCCGCCGTTCTTAGCTCTGACATACAAGCCACACTCCAGTCAGCAGAAGGTGCTTTTAGTCATCTTTTGAGGTTTCTTAACTTGACATTCCCATGTCTTTGGACACAACTTCACATTTAAGTTTTGGCTATAGACCCATTTTAAGTTTTATCTCATCATGCTCTGTGCAATTTTCTTCCCTAGCTTCATTTTTTTTCGACCCTGTACTCTATACCTAGTGTTCCTTTTGGCAATTAGGCCAACTAAAAATCCAATCCTGGCATGAATGGACTCTCTGTACCCAGCACTGCTAGCAAATATGTGATAAAACTGTTTTGTTTTTTTTTTTGGTTTCAAATTCAATAGGGCCTTCAAATCCAAAGATATTGCAAAACTTTGGTTCAGTCAGTTTTCTCTCTTCAGTTCATTCAAGTTGCAATCACTTCCTGAGTTCTCCTCTCCTCAGTGAACCCTGCACATAATTGTCTCTTTTGACCTGAGTTGTATTTTCCTCATTTTTGCCTTGGAGAAACCCAGTGTAATAAATAATATGCTACAGAATCAAAATTTGAAGACCAGCTATTCTAACAGCAAGGTTTGCACTCTGGAACAATATGATTGACAGTCATGCTTAAGATAGGGTCAGCTGGGAAGGCACAATCACACTCGAACACATGTTGCTCATCTGCATGTGATTTCCCAAGCGACTTCAAGGTGTGAGACACTCAGAAGCCTGATGCCAAGTAAGCAAGGTCTCTGAGAAGCTCAGAGGAATGTCACACTTAACGTTTGCGAAAATACTAAGAGCTTGAGTGAGGAGAGCTTTGAGGAAAGTTCACAAACCTGTCTTGCCTCCTAGTCTATAGCCAAAAGAAAAGAGAAACTAAAATGGGGAAAATCATGTTAGAAAGAGTGTCCAGAGTAATCCATGGAAACGAGACCTGTCAAAATGGCACTTCCAAAAGTACAAGACCTGTCAAAATGGCACTTCCAAAAGTATAAGAAAATTTAGTGGGCTCTCATTCTTATTGTGAGAAAGAACCTTAAACATCCCTGGATTTTTGAGAAGAGATGTAACATGGCAAACCACACAATTTTTATGCTACATTTGGGCCTGTGCTCCCGGGGAGTTTGTTTTTGTTTTTAATATAATCTTCTCCTTTTCTCCACATTTGCATGTTGTCTCTGGCCTAGGTCAAGCAGAGAATGAGGGAAAATGCTTCCTCAGATATCTCTAGGATGTTCTCATATTGTCTCTAGATTGGTGCCAATGGTCTGCTAGGTCATTCTCAGCACAGAAACTCAATGATCTCGACGAATGGTCCCCATCATCAAAGTACATAAAAGACATGCTAAGTAAAAATGTTTGAAATTCATGTTTCAATGTTTTTAAAATCTTGACAAAACAATGTGGAGCATTTAAATAGGGATTTTTTTGGGGGGGCTGGGAAAAAATCCTTTTGGACTATTATAAGCATAGTCATGCATAATTCTGCTTAGCAAGTTATACTAGGGCTCCCACAGATTTTGTGGGTGGGATTAACAGTCATCATCATAAGAGAGGATGAGAACAGGAGATCCCACCTGTCTTTGGTCCCCCAAATGGCTGGGAGTAAACAGGAACTCCTTGATCTGTGCGCTTACAAAGTCTTTATCTTGACAAGATGCCAATGTAGTTCCCAAAGCTTTCCAAAGGAACTTCTGAAAAACAAGAGATAAGTTGTAGGATCTTAAAAAGTTGGAGTGTAAGGCTGATGAAAAGCAATAGGAGTTAATAGTCGCAGGAAGGAAAAATAACACATGATTGTAATTTTGATTGTTCATGTATTCTCTCTCTCCTGACAATGACCCTCTTGGTGCTCTTCTGCAAACCTTCGTATGTTGGTATCTAACACCATCATGCCTTCATTCTATACCGTAATGTCTACCTTCTTGTGCCTTTCTTTGCTCAGAATGTACTCAATGAAAATAGGCTCATTCTTTTAAATGTTTCTTAAATCATTTTATTTCCTTTCAAATGTGATTTTTTTTCTTCATCAAATATAAACAGGATTGATTTTACTATCACTGATCATTTTACTAGTATAATCTAAGTCGATATAGATACTACTTGGAGTAGAAGCTACTGGGGGGAGAGAAGTAATCATAGGCCCCATCAACCCATGAGTTCTTTAAGTTGCAATAAAAATCATTATGGCAACATGTGACCACCAGTGTAATAGTGGCATGAGTATCAAGGAGACAACCAACAGCTTTCTGATTGGATTCAAGACCTGCTTGTCAGAATGGAACACATTCCTGTTACTGTTAACTAGAACAAGAACCTAAAAAAGGGGAAGAAATAGATCAAGGGCTAAAAATAGCCAGTGAACCTATAGGTAGGAAGACAGTATACCAAACAGCTCTGTAAATAGCTATTATTAATATCCATAGATTTGAAGAGCACTTAGCACTCAGCCTAGAAATTTTCTTTTACAAGAGAGGTAGAGAATCTCAACAACATGACGGGATGTAGTTTAGGGCAGAAGAGAAGCAGCAAAGTGGACAATGGCGACCGGCCATAATGCAGAGTGCCGGCAACTCAGCAGGGCTCAACCAAAACCAGACTAGCCCAATCTCCCCATCCTAAGGCTTTGGGAACCTCACAGAAGAGAGGGCGGTGAGCATGTAAGAACCTAAAGATGGGAAGGTTCACCTTTGGACAAGACACTCCACTCAAGACAGGAGTGCTGCATCTAGGAACTCACCTGCAGTGAGACTTGTCCTTACCAGATCTGCATAATGACTGACATACCAACATGCCCCATAGAATATTGAGGAACTCAAGAGAGATAAGAATATACAGTGGAAACCTTGGGGACTGAAGCTGGATGAGTGAAGGGAAATATGCCTATCAGTGGGGTTGCCCGAAGAGATGCAACCTGGTGTGCCACAGAGGCTTGAACCTCCACAGGAGTGGGGTTGATTGAGGCATGGGAGAAAGAGGCGATGGAGGGAAGCGGAGATAAGTACTCAATGTACTTGTAAAAGTAGAACAATTTAAAAAAAGTAGATAGACCAGAGGAGGCTGTGGGATCCATGAAGGCAGATGGCCAGGAGGGCGGGAGGGAGTGGGATGGATTGAAAAAGGGAGTGGAAGGAGGATGAGTGGGAGGGAAGTGAGGATTTCTATGCTTGTAAAGCTAGAAAAATAAAATAAATAAAAAATTACTTGGAGTTTCATTGACTATTTTAGCATAAAATTATGCTAAAAATTTTAAAAGACAGATCTTAAGTAGTTCAGGTTGGCCTCAAACCTGCTGCATAGCTCAGGCTGGACTTGAATTCCTGATCCTCCTGTCTCTGCCTGATGAGTGCCAGAATTACAGGTGTGCTTCATCATGCCTGGCTGTCTTTACAGCTTTAACAACTAAGAGTGTCTGTGTTGTCAGTATTGGTATTTTCAATTCATGACACAAATTTCTAACCCAAAACCTCACTCAGAACCTTATTCCACCTCAGTCTAAGAACCTAGTACAAACCAACACATCAGAACTTTATGTCCTTGTTCCTGAAGTCATGACATTACAATCTTTCCTAGTTATCTCATGGAGTTCCTCTACAAACTGATTAAATCAAAATATGTGAAAGAGTTTTGACAACTATAAAATATTGCAAAGTGTATATACGTCAATGAAGTTAGCCAACAAAGTAGTCATTCCTATAACCAAAACCATTTAAATGAATTAGTTTGATATAAACTAGTCAGTTAAGTAAATGAACACTATGTTATACACAATTATGATCTATATTTACTTAGACTAATCTTTGGAAAGACATGTTTCATTTTAAGGGAGAGAAAACACTTGTTAGTGATCAATACAACCACTATTTCAAAAATAGGAAGATTTTCCTCCAAGAAGAGTGAATCCTTTAAGAGTAGTGTACTTGAGTAAGAATTCCATACAAGTAGAATATATACTTTAACACAAGAAAACAGGTAAGAAATATTTCATGACAGAAACCATTTGGGTAATTCAATTGGATGGCCCTTATAACCAAATACTTAGGTTTATTACAATGTTGAAGTCAGTTCTGTAAATGTCACAGCAACCAAGGTTCTAACATTTAGTCATGTGAAGTAGGTCTGTCTGCTTCCATAGAACGTATGATCTATAAATGTTTAGTTCACAGCAGCTGACGTGATGGAATTGCTGTTTGCTTTTTAATGTTTCAACTAAGCATTCCACTGCCTCAAGACCAGTGCCTTTGGTGGCTGATGTTTTAACTATTTGTCATTTTTTAGTCCTTCAAGGAAGGTAACCCAAGTGTATTTTCCATTTCTCATGTCATGCTTATTTGCAAGTATCACTAAAATGAATGGCTTTTCTTAGTTCTTTCCCCGTCGCAACATGGCAATTAACTCTGATTTGGCCAGAAGTGAAAGCCTCATTCCCTGCCTCCTTGCTCCTTCCCCACCAGAGTTTTTTTTTTTTTTTTTAAATTTTTAAAATTTTTATTTATTTATTCAATTGTGCGTGTGTGCGTATGTATGTGTGCGCGCGTGTGTGTCTGTGTGTGTGTAGAACCACGGACGAATTAGCGAACCACCATGGACGCCTCCACTTCCTCCGCCCCGGGATTCACAGGCTCCGCCCTACCAGGACCAGAAACGCAGGCCGCCCCCGCTTCCACCTGGCGTCTATACGTGGGATCTGGGATCCGAACTCAGGACCTTCCACCCACAAGGCGGAGGCTTAACCTCTGAGCCACCTCTCCAGCCCCCCCCACCAGAGTTTTTACATGAGATCTGGACAAACTTAGGTCCTTCTTCTTTTGAGGCAGAGACTTAAACCCTGAGCCATCGCTCCAGCCCTCCGTCTTCTCATTTTAACACTTTATTCAGTCCCTACACACTCTAATATGTCCACTGAAGTTCTTCCAAATTTTAACCTTTTCTTTTCACCACTTATGAAGCAAGAATTTAACTGTTTAAGAATTCTTCAAAAGAAATTGAGAATTTAAACTTTTACTTTGAACTTGTTTGATTAAAAAGTACAGGGCATCAATCACTAACATGAGTTGGAAACGGAAAGGAATGAAAACACAAGTGATATTTATAAAGTCCACAAATTATCTGATGGAACATTTTAACTGTTTGGATCAGGACATGAAACCTGATTCTGAGGTATGGACAACATTTGGCATCTTGACTGCAAGCTGAGGGTCCTCATGTTACTCTTCTCAACAGATTAGCTGAGAAAATGGCAATGTTCAGAAGTACAAAAATTACTTAATCCAGTAGATGATGGTGTACATGGTCAAAATAAAAGAGAATTCTTTATGAAATTAGGTTTAAAAATGTCTTGACAATTATCAGGCATCTCAAGACTAAAGTCAGAAAAATGCAAAAAATAGATATACTCATTAATATAATTTTCATTTCAGAAAGATAGAAATACTGCCACTCCAAGATAGCATCAATAATGATTTTAGAACTGTGATTAATGCGCTTTATCTCTTTTAAGTCAAAGTAAACTTTTCACCTCAGAGGGTAATTCTTTGACATTCTTATTAATATCTTCTTTCCTGAACAACATTCCATTTAAACCACTACTAGAACAGAGTTTATCATGGAAACCCACTTTCCCACATGTTTTTCACTTGAGTACATTAAGTTACAAAACAGCAAAAGACTTTCAGTCATAAATTTTTACTACAGGTTGAGTATCTCCTAACAGAAGTGTCTGAGATCAGTATTTTTTTTTCAGATTTTAAATTATTTGTGTAATACCTTGAAGATGGGATTGAAGTCTAAATACAAAACTTACTTACTTATAACATTTCACAGGGCTGAACAGTAATGTTGTTAAGTACTTTAATTCACATGTTACTCTGCCTGCACTCTTTCACAAGGTTAGCTATAGAATTTTCCTCTCTTGATCAATTATGTCCAGATACAAGTGTCAGATTTTGCAACACTGTGTTTTGCATTTTTCAAATTAGAGATGGTCTATGTGTATAGTAAATCCTAATTAATAATATCTGTCAGGAGATACCAAATAACTGTTTCCAAGCCTGAAAAGTTATTAAAGTATAGAGGTCAGAACATGGTTCCTCTATGTGGCCAAATTTAACTTACTAAATTAATATTATCATGTAATTGAATGAAACCTCAGTGAATGAAACTTCAGCTACATAATGTTCCAAAGTTTCTCACTCCTTCAATCTGTTCTTAGTTATTCAGCTTTTGCAATATTTTATTGATGTTTTTGTCTCTTCTTTTGTTCCTTTCTCGCTTCAGTCATCTTGGCCAATTTGCAGGACAGAACAGCACTTGCCAGAAACAGTGAGTAAGGGTCAAAATAACTCTTGGGAGGAAGCCATGTGGGTCTTTCGCAGCCCATTCCACAGCATACTCAACCTAAGCCTTTATGGTGAACATCTTTGTAGGTGTCAGTAAACTGAAGATGCTTATTCCTGAGTAGTGATCTCTAATTATTTTCTTGGGATTATCAGTGAGCTGATCCCAATTTCAGAGGACTCTTGTTGATGGTCTTCAGTTTCACACACTCTGAGAGGTTTAAATTTGTGGGCTGGAAGTGGCATGCAAACGTTTTTAGGCTAGATTAAAGAGTTACCCAACATTCTGAATATACATGTCTTGTCCAACAGTGAACCTTCCCATCTTTAAGTTCTTACAATCTCACCACCCCCTCTTCCTCAAGGTCCCCAAAACCTTAGGATGGGGAGAGATTAGGTTGGCTTGATTCTGGGTGAGTGTCGCAGAGTCACCATACTCTGCATTATGTCTGGCCATTGTTGTTCGCTTCACTGCTGTTCTACTGCCCTATGCTGCATCTTATCAGGGTGATGAGATCCTTTATCTCTGCTGTAGAAGACTTCTAAGCTGAGTGCTAAATGCTCTTCAAATCTATGGGTATAATAGCAGCTATTTAGAGAGCAGTTGGGTGTACTGTCTTCCTACCTATAGGTTCATAGGCTGTTTTTCCCTATTTATCTATTTCCTTTCCTTTTTTATGTTCTTTCTAGTTAACAGTAACAGGAATGTATTCCATTCTGACAAATGAGTCTTGAGTTCAATATTGCAAAAAGCTGTTGGTTCTATATCCAGGAACTCATTGCTGTGAGACTTGTCCTTCCAGACCTGCACAATGACTGACATACCAACATGCCCCCAAAGACTACTGAGGAACTCAAGAGAGATAAGAACATACAGTGGAAACCTTGGGGGCTAAAGCTGGATGAGTGAAGGGAAATGTCCCTATCAGCAGGGTGGCCCAAAAAAGGGTACATTGGTATGCCACAGAAGCCTGAACTCTGACAAGAGCAGATAAGTCAGATAGAACCTGGGGATCCATAGGAGTGATCAGGCAGGAGGGTGGGGGGAAGAGGGATGGATGATGAAGGGAAAGGAAGGATATGGGAGGGATGGGGGAATGGAGGACAGCAGAGATAAAAACTCGATATGCTTGTAAAATTTTAAAAGAAAAATAAAAAAAGAAAAGAGCAATCTGACTTATGTGCAAATGTTGCCTTAAGACCTTCCATACATGCTGATCTGGCCTGTCTGTTGTTTTGGTTTTACATAGGGTATATTCTTGCAATGGGAAGTGCTGTGCAATCTAAGAAGTCAGAGATCCAGCAGAGGAAGAAGATGTGATAGGGTGGATACAGAGCCACAGCATTTCTGTCCTTCCCTGGTCCATGTCTTCTTTTTTGGATATGAGGCTAGAACTTTATTTCCCTGGTCCTTGACCTGGCCTTGTGATTTGCGCTGGGCCACCAGAGGTGGCAAACACAACCTTGTGCCACCCCTGGATCTATGCTCCAGATGACCTCACATACTTTGTTGCTGCCACATGAAGTCAAGCCTCAGCGAGCCAACTGGAGACTAACAGACTACAAGAAATAAAAACTCTTGTAATTGAACCAAATATCGATATGCACCAAGAAAGATTGTGCCTGAGATGAGCAGCTGCAAACTGAGTCAGCCCAACCCACTCAATTGCAAAGCTCAAACCTCTATGTTAAATGAGTGGCTGTTCTGTTAAAGCACTAGGGAAAGCTTGGTACTATCAAAAGCTAACTGGTATATTGACTTTTACTTTACTTGTGTTTAGCATAAGGGTTGAGATCCATCTAGGCAGCTCGCTGCTGAATTTGCTGTCTTTCTAGGCATAATGGTTCATGCCTGTTATCTCTTATCAGGGGGCTGAAGTAGGAGCTATGAATTCTCTGTCAGTCTGATCTGCAAAGTGAGTTACAGGTCAATCTATAACACAGAGTGAGACCCTGTTGCAAAAAAAACAAACAAGCAAAAATTACTCTGCCTCCCCAGACCAATGTTATGTAGGAGCAATCTTGTAGTTCTGGAAACTGTTGAATGTACGACAAACTTGGGTGCACAGGGCAAGTCTGTGTCACAAAAATAAGGCATTTGGTCACGAAATCTTCATGTATTTCTGCAGGGTTAACAGACCTGTCTGTAGAATCAGTATTTTGAACCATATCAAAGTCAATTGTCCTAGTCTGTCTTAGACCAAAATCCTGCAGTACAAGGGGGAGGGAGGGGCTGAGTGACAGAATAGGACAGAGAGAAATTTAAAAAATGCACACAGAGTAGAATTTGTGTGAAAACACTTGTTATTATAACTGATGAGACGTTAGCTATCTTTTAATGAGAGGCAAAGCTCCATCTTCACTGATAACATGCCTTGTGCTTGGTGCTTCATTTACAGACTTTGTGTTTCTGTCTTATAATGCAACCCTTATAATACAACAAACTTTGGAGAGACATTGTTTCTGCTTTAAAGATGAACATTCTGAAGATCCAGAGAGATTTAACTAGGAGCCCTTCAACCAAATTTAAGAGTAAACAGCACACACTATATTTTAATTCCATTTAGAATGCAAATCTACAGGGAAGAGGGTCATGGACACAGAGGAACATACAGGTTTTTGAGCATTCTCTTGTCTCTAAGCTTCTATGAAACTATAATGGATTGCTTCTGGCTGTCAGCCTTTTAATACTGGCATAGTGGACACTGACATGTAACCAATGCTGTGGCAGAGACTACAATTCTTTTCTGTATCCATTCTTCTTCCTCATCTAGAAGAGAACCCCTGGATTATAACCAAGCACATCCCTATCATGCCCCAGTGTTCTGAAGACAGAGCTAGGTCCTCTAATTGCCTCTCCTTTTCCCTTCCAGAAGTCAGGTTAGTTCTTGGATAGCTGCTCTTCCAAAGACTTGGTAAGAAGCCTTGCTGTGAATCATAATCCAGAACTTCAGAGTCTCTATATCAACCACCTGGAACTAGGCCAGACTAATCTCTCCCCATCCTGAAGCTCAGGGACATTTGCAGAAGAGGGGGCGGTAAGAGTGTAAGAGCACAAGGATGAGAGGAGCAATGATATGCAAGATACTCCACACAAGTTAGGGCCGAAGCAATCACAATTGGACTTTGCATGCCCTGCGCAATGTCCAACACACTATTGACCTCACAAAGTCTAGCATCTGCTAAAGGCACCAAGATCCTTGGAGGCAAAGGATTGACAGCCACAGTAGTGTTCCTATGCTTAAGGGGAACACAGGAAAGGGTTCAGGGAAATGCCACTGGGTCCTTGTATGTCATTGGAGAGAAGAGCCCAGAGGAGAGACTGGCATGCACAAGAAACGACTCTCTG
The DNA here is from genome assembly GCA_023101885.1 of Typhlomys cinereus. Classification (NCBI taxonomy): domain Eukaryota; kingdom Metazoa; phylum Chordata; class Mammalia; order Rodentia; family Platacanthomyidae; genus Typhlomys; species Typhlomys cinereus. Next base: position 82,514 of record JALPQD010000457.1, read on the forward strand.
GGGATTGGGGGGGAGGCATTGGGGGATGGAGAGGGAGAGGTGAGGGGAGAGGGAGCAGGGGGGTCTGGGGGAGGAGAAGGGAGGGAGGGAACCGGTGTACCTACTAAGTTTGTATGAGCGGAAATAATAATAAAAAATGTTAAAAAAAAAGAAGCCCTGCTGTGGCCACTCAGCCTTTCCCTCCCCCTTGTATCTGCAGGATTTTGGTCTAAGACAGACTAGGACATATGGCATAGAGTTTGTACATCACTCTCTCCAAAGACCTGAAGAGTTGTAAACCTCCTTGTTCTTTGGAAGTGTGACCTTGTGTCAGCTCCTATCTGTGGCCTTTAATAATTTCCAACAGACATGTGTGGTCCATGAGCACATTTGACTGCACATGAGGTGAAAGAAGGAACCAGTCAACATTCTGTGAGTGATAGTAAAGGGAAGACCTTTGTCTAACCACAGCTTCCTCCTTTTGGTTGCACTGCAGGCAAGATGGATCTTGAGCAGTCATTGTGGACCACAAGGCAGATGCTAAGGTCCTTTTGCTGAAAAACCAACCTTCTCGATGGAGGTGTTGCTGTAACTGTCCATTTGCAGGTTGAAATCCCGACTCAACTGACTGGTCCAGGCCACATCATCGATTTTCCATAAAGATTCTTTGAGCAGCTGTTGCAGGAAAAAGTAATCAGACATGAGTGTGACTATTAGTATGCTTCGTTGATACATTTTTTTTTGTCTTTTAAGAGTAAAAATACTTATTAAATGATCACTTCTCTCCTTGTTTCTGGTGTGGCCCTCCAACCCCATGTTACAGCAGAGAAAATAGGCCTCCATCAAGGACTGCAAGTAAGTAATGTGACACCTGGTTAAGTTCACAGACTTTCGTTCCTGATCATTTACTACTGAGGGGGTATGATCTCACCAGAAGGGGAGGGCATATAGTCTGGCAGATAAAAAGTAACCATTTTGCAAATGGGTGATTTACTCCTCCCTCACTGAGGCTTCCCACTTTTATTACATCTACCCTTGAATGTGCTCTTATAACAAGACTCCAGTTTAACAGCTTTTTGTCTCTGGCCAGGGGGTGACATACAGTGCCCAGCAGGATGGAGTGAAGGGCATTACAGGAGCTGCAAAACTGCAAAAGAAAATCAACAAACCACAATCCAGAACTTTAGAGACTCTATATCAACCACCTAGAACTAGGCCAGACTAATCCCTCCCCATCCTGAAGCTCAGGGACATTTGCGGAAGAGGGGGCGGTAAGAGTGTAAGAGCAAAAGGATGGGAGGAGCAATGATTTGCAAGATACTCCACGCAAGTTAGGGCCGAAGCAATCGTAATTGGACTTTGCATGTCCTGCGCAATGTCCAACACACTATTGACCCCACAAAGTCTAGCATCTGCTAAAGGCACCAAGATCCTTGGAGGCAAGGGATTGACAGCCACAGTAGTGTTCCTATGCTTAAGGGGAACACAGGAAAGGGTTCAGGGAAATGCCACTGGGTCCTTGTACATCATCGGAGAGGAGGGCCCAGAGGAGAGTCAGGCATGCACAAGAAAGGACTCTCTGGGGATTGGGGGGGAGGCACTGGGGGATGAAGAGGGAGGGGTGAGGGGAGGGGGAGCTGGGGGTTCAGGGGGGGAGGGAAGGAGGGAACTGGTGTACCTATTAAGTGTATGAGCGGAAATAATAATAAAAAACTGTTAAAAAAGGAATTAAATTTCTTTTTTAATTATTGTTTTATTTTTCTAGTTTTACAAGCACTTTCCCTTGGTTCCCTCCATTCCCCCCTCTCTCCCATCCCTCCCCCTCTCCTGCCATGCTTCCATGGACTCCAGGGTCCCCTGGAGTCTACTCTTGTGGGGGTTCAGGCCTCTGTGGCATACCAAGTTGCCTCTTTTGGGGCCATCCCGCTGATAGGGACATTTCCCATCACTTATCCAGCTTTAGCCCTCAAGTTTTCCACTGTGTGTTCTTATTTCTCTTGAGTTCCTTATAGTCTATGTCATTCATTATGCAGGTCTGGTAAGGGCAAGTCTCACTATAGTGACTTCCTGGATGCAGTAGTCCTGTCCTGAATGGAATGTCTCGTCCAACAGCGGACCTTCCTGTCTTTAGGTTCTTATAATCTCACTGCCATCTCTTCTGCGAGGTTCCCAAAGAAAAAAGTAATTAAATTTCTAAAAGAGTCAAATAGATGTACAGGTGTACTTTTTCCAGTTCTACACTCACAAGTAAATATTATTGTTTTTTTTAAAACTTATTCTTTTAAAGTTTTACATGTGAATATGGCAAATTTAGGATATTTCCATATCTTAATCCCAATTCCTTTTTCTCTTTTTTCCCATGACAAGCCTTCTTCTTACCTGCCAGTCTCCCTCCTATTTTCATATCTTTTCATATGTGTGGCCCACTCAATTTCATCATTGTATGAACAGAGACACTGGAAGTCCTGGGAGCACTTATTGTGCTTCTTTAAAGTATACATAGAAAGTTTTTATTTTAGTTTTATTTCTTCTGTCTTATTCTTTTTATTTTATTCTTTTCATTTTAATTACAATATTAGATTTCCACCCATACAATAAAGGTCAAATAATTTTAGTATCTATTCTAGCATGTATCCTTAAAATAAAAAAAATGTAGCAAAGCAGTTTCACATGTATTCATTGGAGAGATACTCAGCATATATTGTTAAAATTTAAAAAGCTGAAAAGAATTCCTATTTTAACTATTTAACTTATGTTTATATTAACATTGAAAAACATATATATATGTACACACATATATTCTCTAACAAAACAATTAGTTTAAAATGGTAGCTGATTTAATAGGGCAGTGATTTTAATGTGAAGAAGACATAATAGAATTGAGAGCCATTTGAATAGAGCAATCACTTACACATAGCAGATTTGACCTAATAGAAGGAATTTAAAAAACTGACAGACCTTGGATTCCACCCAAGAAATTCTAGTTTGAGAAGACATTGAAAAGTGGCTCAGGAGGCAATCTACATTGTCACTGGAGACTGACGTTTTCAAGAAGCCACAGCTAATTCCTGTGCAAACAAAGATCTGAAAACCTGTTGTATTTGCAACCTTCTTGTCCCCTCCCTGTGGGTCCCCAAAGTTAAAATATTCTAACCACTCCTCTTTGTAATTTCCCATTTCTGAGATTTGGCATTTTCCATTTGTGTTGTTTTCCTTAGAAATGTCTGAAATGGGGGCTGGAGAGGTGGCTCAGGGGTTAAGCCTCTGTTATGCAGGCGGAAGGTCCTGAGTTCGGATCCTAGACCCCACGTATAGACGCCAGGCAGAAGCGGGGGCGGCCTGTGTTTCTGGTCCTGGTAGGGTGGAGCCTGTGAATCCCGGGGCAGAGTAAACAAGGAGGAGGTGGAGGTGTCCATGGTGGTGCCCAAATTCGTCCGTGGTTCTACACACACACACACACACACACACACAGGCACAATTGAATAAATAAATAAAAAATTAAGAAAAAAAGAAATGTCTGAAATGTTTATGAATGAGTGAGTAGATTTTTCTCTGGAGAAAGGATACCATGATCCTCTATTTTTGGTAATCAAGAAAAGGACAAGATGAAAAGAGTAGAAAGGAGTTTCATTTCAGAGTATGGAAATGGAATGTATATGAATCTGTGTTTCATGAAAGGCTGGAAAAGTTTTGAAAAATCAAGGTTTAAGAAAGTGAGAAAAAATGTTAAGTGTAACCTTCAAGACTGTTTTTAACCCTTACCCAAATGGAAGATTGAACATTGCTGTTCACATTGTGGTCATTTAAAGAACCTTCTACTTAAGAAATTACTTCATTCTGCTAGTGTTTTCCTCAAGTAAAGGAGACATTCACTGCTCTTTGAAATATGGAATTTATTCTTTTCTTAAATGTATCACTATTATTTTTCTATCAATATCATTGCAAAGTGGGATAATTTTAGATGATTTCATTGTCCATCATCAGTGAGTGATTAGTAGAGAAGTCACCATTACCTGAAGCAGCATGGTTTCCCACAGCACGATACTAGCATCATTTCCTAGAAATAAGAATTAATACAATAACTGCAAGTAAATGGTGAAAAAAAGTTTCTGCAAATACACTTTTCTTTGCATCAAGCTTTCTGCAAGGATGATTAGCTGATTATCATTCCAATGATCAGGGAGGCTGAGTATTACAAGCCCAGAGCCAAATCATCTTGGGTCACTGCTAATACCTTAATTTACTGCCCATATTCTCAAGAGTATTAAGTAAGTCCTTTGGAATGTACAAACAGACCCCAAGTGCCCACCGACTGAGAGACTGAGAATGTCATCAGACAGCATCAGAGTTAAGCTTAAAGCAGACATTTCCCCACTTTACTACAACCGCTTACCTAATATTTCCATCAATGCATTTGAAAAACATCTTATCATTTTCTTTGTTTTATAACTATAAAGCTTCATAAAAGTGTCACCATGTTGGAGCCTAAGTGTGTGTTCCTGGGTCATGATTACTCAATTATGGCTCCAGAATAAACCATTCCTTATCCCCTTTGAGGTGAGAGCTATGTTTTTGCATCAACAAAATCAAGACTCAAATTCTTCTCAATTGGGTCTCCAGTGAAAGCTGGAGTTCTAGTTCAAGCTTTCTAAGAATGTACAATTGAAGTGAGATTTACTTTGTTGACGTTACTATATTACTTTTATTTTAAAGTGCAAAAGGTCTTTAATTTCTGATGAAGTCTATCACTTTTACAATTTCAGAATTATTGAAATAACTGTATTTTAGTACTTAGACAAACAAATTCATATATATATATATATTTTTCTGAAATTGGCTCTCATCTAGCCTTATCTAGTCTCAAATTTGCTACAAAACTGAGAATGTCTTTGAACCCCTGATGCTCCTGTCTCTACTGCCCAAGGGCTGGGATTACAGGCTAACACCAATGCAGTGGGGGAATTTCTATACACATATGAAAGGTAAAAGTAAAATTCATTTAAAGCTTGTGCTCTGTCTGGTCTTTTCATGTTCACAGTGTGAACATGAGAGAGGTAGGGCAGAAATAGTCCAGGGGAAAACAATTCAGTTGTTTCTCTGACCTACCAAGTTCAAAGTCTTCATTGCCCTAAAGGAACGGTTTTGGCCTATGGCTTTGCATTGAGAAATGGTGCTTGCCTCTTTATATGAAGACCCAACCCCAATCCCTGTACCTTCAAGTGGTTTCAGGAGCTCAATTAAGCGTGTTTTCCACAGGTTTAGCAATTTGGGATGGATGATCTCAGGTAATACCTTCAGAAGTCCTATTGCACTGACCCCAGATAGTTTCCCTAAACTGGCAAGGATAGATATTACCTGAAGGAAGGAATAGAAAACACACATCCCATGAGACTACATTTAAAAGTCCAACTTACCTTTCCCTGGTAATTATTCTGGATTCTCTCCATTCTCAAACTGCATATTCTCTTTTAACACATCTCCCAAGTCTATTCTTACTTATACAAGAGCTAAATTACTACTTGGACAATCCTTGTTCCATTTTACCCTCTGAAGATAAAGGTGAAAAGAAATACATGGAAACAATAAAAAAAAAGAATGAAAAGAAGCAACACTTGGCTATATCTGTTAATGAAACAAAGGCAAAGAGGATGTGGTTTGAATAAGTGGCACACACTAGACTAAGTTGAGAAAAGGGAAATGCACATGATAGAGGCGGATTCTGATGGTGCTGGTAAGGAGGCTTGGTCTATATTTATTTTTAAATAATAAAATTTAACAGGACTTCAGAGTAAGAAGATAATCTTGTCAGTCACAGATATTCATGAATTCCATTAGTATAGCAGAAAATTTATTATTCTTTTTAGCATTTCTTCTGGAATATCTAGGCAATTTTTCTTAGCATGCTATTTTGAACTGAATGGTCTATATCAGCTTAAATGTATCTTGTTTTCAGTGTTTGCAATTCACCTACCAGAAGTCTGGCCAATAGCTGCTGTGATGAAGGAAGTTTCACTAGAAAGAGAAAGCAATTTTTCATCTTTACTGTAGGGGCTAGAGAAATTTAGATTTGGGTGGGCTTAAGGGCAAAGTGGCTGGTGGTCATTCTGGAAATGAGTTTTGCTTGGTTTATGGATGTACGAACCAGCTCCAGTAGAGATGACAAGGGCTGTGGACTCTTGGGCATCGGTTTTCTTCCTCTCTTCCGCCATGATCAGACTCCTGATGATATTAAACAGGTAGTCCAGTGTTCCTGTGTATTCTGCCGGTACCACAAACGTGAGGATTCTGGGCCACAGTACCTGTGGAAAACAGGGCGAGGGTTACTTACTGCTTTCTGCGGTTTCTCCTTAGAAACTTTTCTCCCTAGAAACTTTTCTCCCATAGCTTATTGTTTCAATTTTCAGGTCAAGGAAATATGAAATCAACAAATGAAGTGTTTGTACGTGCACATTAAAGTGTTAGTTACTAAAAAAGTTGGTCATTTTCTTTCAGGAGCTGTTTCTGGAATTGGTGGCAGAACGATTGTTTATTGTGAGCGATGGTGGCAGGCAGTGCAGAAAGCCTGGCTTCCCTGGGCTTACTCACCAAGCGCCAGTGCTCTTCCTGACAGGGTGATGGCTGAAATAGACCTGCGTGTTCTGCAGACTCCAATGCTGGAGTGGGGCTGCCCCAAGTAAAAGGAAAGGGGCGAGTGCTGCTGTTATTGTTTGTGCTGCTCTGGAGTTTACAAACACCTACATCTCCCTGGGCCAGTTCCCTTGTCCTACATGGAATCTTGGCATCATCCCGGACCGTTCCTTGTCACTTGTATTTAGCCACCAAGCCCTTTTGCCCTGTAAGTTCTCTCATACCCTTCCATTGATGCGGTAACTATGCTTGGCATCTGATGTCATATCTAGCTTCTTTTCCTAACTCTACTTGTGCAAAACCTCATGAAAATTTCTATGCTGATCATTTTCAATATTTGACCCTTGCTTAAAATTTTCACTGATTTGCCAAAATAAAGCTTAAATTCCAGGTTCTTTAGAACTTTGGATCCTAGAGGTCCTGGGCTATTATGATGATGATGATGATGATTATTATTAATTTTCCATCACTTACTCTTTGATCAGAATGTTTCAAACTTTAATGTACATTGGAAATATTGGCACTGATTCATTTGCAGGCTCCCTCCCACACCCCATGCTCAGATACGCTGATTTAGTTGGTCTGGTCTGGGTCCTAGAAATCTGCTTTTGAAAAAATAACCCAAAAGACTGAAGAACTGTGTACTAACCTGCATGAAGCGTCAGATCCACTTAAACAGGGAAGGGGACCTGTAAACTGTCTCATTGCTCTGCCATGGGTTTGTCTTCACTAGAATCCACCTCAGGCTACTTTGCTTAAGCAAAAGTGTTACCAACCATCTTCCTCTTCAGGTTCAGATTACCTAGGTGTGCAGTAAGACCTATGTCTAGGTGCATTAGAATGACATTCATAGCTTCTCCATAGTTCTAATTAGGTTAAGCGAGGAAGAAAAGTAATTGCTCAGGTCTGTTTGAACTGTTACATTCTATCTAGACATAAGTAATCTATACTGATTTCTTTAATTGTTAAGGTAGCCTGTTTTTGAGGAACTACTATGCTGAGTACTGAGAATCACATTGCATTTGTGGCAGCCAGAGCATCAAACGAACTGATAATACAGAGTAGAAACTCATGATTTCATTTGCAAGCGGACGGTCAGGCCCTCAGGCTGGCGATCACAGTAACTATAATGCCGAGGAAAGTCCTCACCTGAGGCAGTCCAGCCACCAGCGGGTCCAGGGTCTTTAAGACCTCCAGGCTTGTTTGTTGAACAGATTTCTCTTCCTTTTCATTCTCTTGGGAGCTGGATTTGTCTGATTTCTCCTTTAAGAAAGATGAAACAATTGGTGATCCTTAGGTTGGCCCCTCCAACCTTAGTTGGCTATGTTTCTCAGATTTTGGGTGTGGGAGTGGAGGTGTCATCCCTCAACTTTAGGAGTCATGGGACCTAGTGATCTTAATCTCCAGCGTCCAATTCCTGCTTGAAAGGGCCCCTTGGAGGAATGAACGGGAAGCGTCACAACTAGCTGTAATGTAAAAGAAAAAAAATTCTGAGGACATTTCAGAAGTGAACATTTCTTATTTCCTTCAGACCTTTGCTTTCCTTTCTAGAGGACACAATTCAAAGCGCTGATTCCTACTAGACTGGACTGTATTTTCGTCTGCAGTCTCACTTCTGAAGACTTCCCACAGGTTAGGGGGTCATTTCATTGGCAGAAAGCTGACCCCACTTGCTGTGGTCTGAAGGTTTGTGATTCTGATACACGTTGCAAATACAAATGCTGGAAACTCTCAATCCCAAGGTGATACCAGTAGCAACAATGGCTTTCTGGATGCGATTAGGCCGTGAGGACCTTGTCCTTATATTTTGCAATGGGACTCTTGTGACAAGACATCTCAGAGAGTCTGCTGTAGCCTGTGTGGCCACAGGGAGAAGACACGGATTGTAAGGAAGCGGACCATACCCAGCACTGAACCTTTGCACTTCACGGCCTCCAGAACTGCGAGAAATAAATGGTTTTTAAGCCACTCAATTCATGGCATTTTTTTTTTTTTGCTTTTTATAACCCAGATGAAATAAGATGCCAATTTATAGACATGTGTAGATGTCTAAGTCAGTCTAATTTTTGCCAGCATTTCTGATCCCCCACCTTTGGCGGTCAGGCTGCCTTTTCAAAGAAAACTGTGACTTTTAACTTACTTTTATGGTTTGCATGTGAAATGTCCCCTATTGGTCCATATGTTTGAATACTTGGTCCCAAGCTAGTGGAGTGTTTGGGAAGATTGTGTAACCTTTAGGAAGTGGATCCTTGCTAGAGACAGCATGTGACTGGGGGCAAGCCTTGATTTTGACAGTTCAGCCACACTTTGTGCTCCTTCTCTCCCTCCAGCCAGTGTGAGCTAGCTGCTGTGCCTTCCATACCTGTATCCATGTTTTCCTTTCCTTACATGGAACTGTAAGCCAAAATGCTAAGCCCCTTCTCCCTTAAGTTATTTTGGTCAAAGTATTTTGTCAAGCAGCTGAAGAGTAATTATTAGTCCTACCTTGAGTTTATTTTTAAGTTACAAATGACATTAGTGACAGGTATATGAGAAAACCAGAGGTTGACAGAAATGATTAATTAAAGTGGTGAAACCGAGGTTGTATTTAATTGAGCTAGCTATTTCTTTTTTGCCCATTTAGCTGCATTGAAGTATGTAATACTCCAAACTGTAGTCTGTTCATACCAGTTTCTTGGTGGACATGGCAAACTGGGAGAAGATGTAATCAATTAAAGGCCATCCTTCCCCAGCTTCGATGTAGCTTTTTTCACACATGGTTTGGATGAGGAGAAGAGTAGAATTCCTGACCTAAAGAAAGAGTAATAGAGTTGCAACATTTTAGGATGCTTGATGGTGTGAAAATTGACTTTGTACTATGTTAGCAGCTTTATGGACCATTTCAAAGTAGGAACTTTCCTAAGACATGTAAGTTAAGCAATACTCAATAAATAAATGCATGAAGCTGGAAATGACCTACAGAGTCACTGGAAATGTTCCTCTTACCAAAAGCTTTCTCTCCAGTTGCCAGTGATATAGCCTGTATCATGGTATAAAATGTTAGTAACTTAAAACACTCCTTAATTTTATTTTTAAGTTCACTTATTATTATTTATTATTAAGTTCATTTTTATTCTTGTAGGATGTCACACATGAATACAATGAGTTTAATGTCATTTTCATTTCTTTCTGCCCAATCTCATCCCACCTCCTGTCTTGATTTCACGTCTTTGCCTGTGTAGTCCACTTAACACTTTCACATTAGTGTCAAAAATATTAAGAATAAAAAATAGAACTATGTGTCCAGGGCTACTTATTTATGATTTCAAAACCGAAATGACATAAAACTGGAATTTTGTTTCTTAAAATCATTTTGTGGCAAAATGCAAAATAAGCTGTTACAAAGCTAACAGTGGTTTTTATTGCATGTATAGCATGCACTACACATACATTTCCCTACAGAGAGAGCAATGGGTTTTGATTCAGATTTCTCACAGCAATTGATAAGCTTTGAAAATTTGAAAATTCTGAAATATACTTGGACCTAGGAATTAGATGGAAGGATTGTGAACTTGCATTTTAATATTTTATCACTTTGGTTTAAGTTTATGCGATTTCAACTTTACAGGATAGGACACTAAGAATCAATTCCTTAATAACTGGGTCTTCTAATGGAGGATTGAAAGCAAAGACTAATTTTGAACATGACTGTTTGGTATCTGAAACATAGAGATATCAAGTAGCCTACCTAAGTAGGTAAATAAGGTAAACCTGTTTCTTTCATCTGGGTAGCTGACCTCTTTCTGAAGTATCTATGCTTTCCATTCTACTCTAAACTCTTTTCATAATTATTCCATTGGTTTAATAAGTTAGTGGGAGATGATATACATATAAATGTATTTGCTCTATTATTATTTATTACAAAGTCTCTTAGAAGAATTTTCTCCTCTTAATAACCTTCCAGAAAGCTTTTTCTTTCCAAAGTGCATGTCTTATAAAAAGTAAAATTGTGTGTGTCAGATAAAATTAGAATAATCCCTAATCTTTCTTGATTTTCTCACCAGTTTCCTAACATGAAGTGTTTTATTTTATTTTTATTATTTTATTTTATTTTATTTATTTTTTTATTTCCACTCATACAAACCTAACAGATACACCAGTCTCTCCCCCCCACCCCTCTATGCCCCCCTCCCTTCCCTCCCCATCCCTCAGTGCCTCCCCCTCCCATCCCCTTTAATGAGCATGCCAAACTCTCCTCTGGGTCCTCCTCTCCGATGAGGTACAAGGACCCAGTGACTAACATGAAGTGTTTTAATTGAATATCAGGAATCACTGAACAATAAGTCTATGCATAGAACTTTCTCTTGATGTTTTTTGTTTGGAATACAGGATGTCTATGCTAAGAAAAATATCCAGAGATATGATTTTTTGGGAAGAAAATGTATTATTTTTTAGTTAACTCTTAAAAAGTCATTGGCAGAGAGATATCTTTAGCTCCACTGGGAAGCCCTGGAGCAGCATGCAATTTAAAATTCTGCATGGATGAGATTGTCCTTTTGGAATTGAGTTTTTAGAAAATTGATATTGACAGGAATCCTTTACAGATCCCTCCAAACAATACAGATTATTAATATTCCTCTTGGCTGCCCACTAGAACTAGATGGTAAGACCCTATTGCTGAATATACCACATGGTTTGGATGAAGGATACAGAGCTACATATAAGAAGGGAGTTGGAAGTTTCTTCCTTGCAAGCTAACTTTCACAGTGTTGGAAGTTACTATGTATGGCAACTAAGGAGAAGAAGGTAATTAGTGGTCTTACTCATATACGGACCTTACATATGATGATACCAACTTTCCAGACAAGATGTACCCACTGATAACATAGTGGCATGACTGTTATGGGAATAACCAACTGTGTTCTGATTGGATCTGGGGCCTTCTTCACAGATGGAAGTTTATACCTGGTACTGTGGAACTGGTCAAAGTCTTATGGCTGGGAAAGTCATAGACCTTATTATGAACCTACAACTTCTGGCTTTATGATTGGATATATTGTCAAACTACTGCTCAGAGTTTCTATCCAGAGACAATAGATGCCCTTAGTCTTGGTAGAAAAACTTCTCTTTGCAGTGAATGGTGGTCAGGACTGAGATTCATGGATTGTCAAGGTACTGACAATAAGTTACTACTGAGTGCTGACTACATATCATACTTTCAAGGCTTAGAAAAGGGGATGGAAGGAATGTGAGAACCATGGGGAAGAAGGGCCTGAAATGCTATCTTTTATATAAATCTTTTTTTTAAAATTCCATGCCAATTGCAACTCGGTCAGTTCACAAACATGTTCCCATCAATATTGTCATCTTTATTTATTGATCAACTTGCTTATTATTGATTTAAATTTTTTAAAATCGCAATGGCCTTTATATTGTTCTCTCCCTATTTCTCTATCCATCTTTCTTCCTTTTACTGAGAAATTTCTTCTTCTCACTAAGCTTCCCTAGTTTCCAGTCCCTTCTTGTGTATGTGTCCCACTAAGCCCAATAGTGGACATGTGTTTTTGTGTGTGTGCGTGCATGTGCGTGTGCATGTGTGTGTGTGCATGTGTGTGTGTTCATGCGTGTGCATGTGTGTACTTGCTGCAGCAGGGCAATTTGACATGCTGTCTTGTAGGCATGACATGGTCTTTGCACGCATAAACTTAGCAGCTGTAGTAACCTGCACAGGGCCCACACAGGACTGGGCTCTTCAGCATTCAGTCATGGAAGGAGTAGGAGCATATGGGGTTCAGCTCCTCACCAGAGAGGTGTTGGCAGCTGATGGCTGCAGCCGGGGAAGGAGGAGTCACTGTTGTCATGATATAATTAGTGGTGAGTTAGTTGCCCATGCTTAATGGATGGCTCCATAGCCATTCCATAAGGTGGCCCCGGGTTAAACTCAGGGCATGCACAAAAGAGACATGACAGTGAGATGGGCATCTACTGGGAAGAGGAGAGGGCATGGTGGAGTGATAAGAGAGGATAGTGCGGTGAATGCGAAGGTATTGCATATATGTATGAAGCTTTCCAAAGCTAAAGAAATAAAAACTGTCATTGGTCACTGAGCTTGTTACAAAGCCAGTCATTTCATTCATTCCTAGAGCTGCCACCAGCCACATAAAAGTTATTATTAGCTTTCTTACTTTTATACTGGGGTCACCCATGACAAGTTTGACTGTTCTTTCGATTGAAGGGATGTGATTCCTCAACTTGGGCTCTGCAAGGCAAAGAGGAACGGCAGAGGTCAGATGTAGGAGGAAAACGATTTACTTTAGAATTGGTGAAGAAACATTTAGAAATGAGGCACATGATTGAAAAGGCTCACCTCTTTAATATTGTACAGTAGTCATTTCTCTCTTGTGCTCATATTTGCTAATCTTTAACAATTCCAATTGCTTTCTTAGCTTTCCGTTACATTTCTTCCACCTCATTTGAAACTGCACTCAGCTATCATGTCCACTGTGTTAAATGTAATATTCAAGATTACTTTCTATCGCTATCTGCTATATTGCTAACTCAATTTTTAAAAATCATACTATGCTGTGCAAAAATGAATTTTCACATTTTACTGAAGCCCTCAGTAATTTTACGACGAATCATTATTTTATATAGCATAAAACAAGAATAAAAAACAGTGGACAGTTAGATTAAAGATGCATTTAATTGAAAGACACATTCACTCTCGTAAAAAAGCTTCTTGGAAGCAACTATATATATGTGTATGATAACGTTTTAAATTCTGCCACGTTGTACAGAATTTTATCCCTCCTGCTCGTTATTGGGCTATTGTACCAAGTTCTAAATTTTGAATGTGATTCTTAAATTCTATTTATTTTCCTTAAAAAATATATCCAAATATATTTATAGAATACTTTGAAAGAAAAGAGGTAACTGAAATGTCTGCTTAGGAGGAATAGATTACAGAAGATCAAAAGACAGTTTTGTTTGCATGAGATTTTGCACGTGGCCTAACACTGGATTCCAGAATGCCTGAGTCCCTGATTCCTTCCTGGTGTGAAATGAACCCTCCTGGCTTCATCTCAATACTCACCTTCAGCATTGATAGTTGATCTTAAGAGAATTAAGATTCCATTTCGAATGGTTTTGTCGTTACTTCTTATTTGTTCATCAAAAAATTCCAACAGGTCTGTAGAATTACTATGAGCTACAGGTTCAGAAATATCAGTATTGTGAGACTTGCTGTCTTTTAAGAGTCTTGTCAACAACATACGTTAATTATACATTATTATTTTCATGCATGTACCTATCATGCTTATGAACTCATTTTTGCTCTTAGATAAAATACCTAGGATGGGAAGACAGACGTATCCTGCTCTTAGAGGGAACAATTCAAGTTTCCTAGAGAAATTTTCTGGTTGGGAGCTGATATTTTTTTCTACTTGTAACCTGCCAGTTCAGAATAGACTGGTTCAACTGGTCACCCTCCCACGCTTCTCCTACTGTCACCGGAGGGAGGATGGCAGACACAAGAGTTCTGTGGGAGCCGAAGGAACATTCTGTATGTGTGGAAGTCTCTCCTGTCACACCACACTCTTTACCACTGCTATTTTTGTCACTTGGAGACATTTTTATTGGCACCCTCTGGACGTCCGGTCTTACCTAGAATGAGAAAACAGCTTGAAGCTTCAAGTTCATTTTCCCTTATTGGAGGCTCTGAAATTCCACAGGTCTGAATGGGGAGGAAAAAATCAGGTGGTAGAAACCGAGAGTACAGAACCAGTAAAAACGCGGGCAGAACGGGCGGCATGGTCGTCCTACCTGGTGAAGCAAACTGGTGAAGATGGATCTTTTGAGGATCTTAGGAAGGCTGATGTCATAGAGAACTGCTGCGGTCAGTATCTGTTTTAGACTCTGAAACAGAGACACTCAGGTTAGGCGCAAGTGACCAGTGAAACAGTCGCACAAGGTGTCAAGGCAAATATTGCGGCACGTAGCCGGCCCGCGATTACAAGCTTTCTCCCTGGTTCTGTCTACCTCTGCTTCGTTCAGTGCCTCAGCAACTTGGAGTGACAATTCTTTGTCTCTCTTATGTGCATTTGTGGGGTTATGACAACCCCTCTTTTAATTTGCCACCCGCTATTTAAATGCAGCAGCCAAAGAGGTATTGAGGTTCCCTAGGCGAAGCATCCCGGGAAGGGTGGCTGAGCAGCCTCTGACTCCCTTCCCTTGAGGCGTGCCTCTCACCTGAGTGACGTGGAAATCGGACTCTGTGTTTCTGTACTGAATCAGGAGCCAGGGCACTTGGTTCAACGCGTATTCACAGAAGTCTTCCCGATGCAGCAGCAGGCTGGCCGTGGGACCGTGAGCCTTGACAATGGCCAAAATCTGTAGAGGAGATAAACAAAGACCACCGCCAACTCTATAGTGTGCTATGTGTACCCTTCCCTGCAGAAAGTCCACGTTCACAAAGTACTTACTGTGTTTTCAGATGAGAGGCCCTTCTGTAGAAAAAAATGTAAAACATGCCTAGGGAAGTCCGTTACAGGAGGCAGGGTGGCTGTGTCTGTGTCTATGTCCATGGCTGTAGGGATATGCATTCCAAGGCTCTCCTCTTCTGTTTCCTTAGCTGCTCTCTCACAGACTCATACATAGTGAAGTAAAAATTCCCCCTCATACTACAAAATGTTTGATGGCTTTATATCACTTTGGTATTCCCCCTCTCGTAATATTGCAAACATTTTTGTTTATTCGTGTGTGTATGAGAGCGAGAGAGAGAGAGAGAGCGAGAGAGAAAGAGAGAGAGAGTAAACAGACAGCACACACACGTGCACATCCTTCCAAGCATTCAGTTATGTTTGTGTTGTTGATTTTCGCCATCCTGACCAAGGTGAAATGATATGTCAGAATAGTTTTTGATTGCATTTACCTGATGGCTAGGGATGTGGAATATTTTTTCAGAAAACTATAGGCCAATTTCTTAGATGAACCCAGATACAAAAGATTCTCAACAAAATCTTAGTAAACTGGATTCAAAAACATATCAGAAAGATCATTCACTGTGATCAAGTAGGCTTTATCCCAGACACACAAGGTTGGTTCAACATATGCAAATCAATAAATGTAATCCATCATATGAACCAATCCAAAGTCCAAGACCACATCATACTCTCAATAGATGCAGAAAAAGCTTTTGACAAGATCCAACATCCTTTTATGATCAAAATTCTAGAGACAGTTAGAATGTGTAAGAATTTATATCAACAAGAGCTGTATACAACAAGACAACAGCAAGGATTATACTCACTGGGGAAAAACTTGAAGCATTCCCCTTGATCAGGACAAGGCTGTCCACTCTGACCACTTCTATTCAATAGTATACTTGAATTCTTAGCTAGAGCCATAAGAAAAGAGAGGGAGATAAAATGGATTCAAATCAGAAGTCAAGATATCTCTGTTTGCAGATGACATGATTGTATACCTGAGTGATCCTAAAAACTCTATCAGGAAACTTAATACATAAGTTCAGCAGAGTGGCAGGTTACAAAATAAACGTGTAAAAATCAATGCCCTTCCTATACACCAAGGATGAAAAAAGTGAAAAAGTCCTGAGAGAAACAATTCCATTTACTATAGCTCCTAAAAAATGAAATATCTTGGTATAATCTAACCAAAGAAGTGAGAGATCTTTATAATGAAAACTTTAAAACCCTAAAGAAAAAAATTACAGAGGACACCAGAAGGTGGAAAGACCCTCCATGCTCCTGGATCAGCAGAATCAACATCATAAAAATGACCAGCCAACCAAAAGCAATATACAGATCAAAATCCCAAAGCAATTCTTTAAAGAAATTGACCAAACAATCTCAAAATCCACACACAGAAGCACAAAAGGCCCAGGATAGCAAAAACAATCCTGAGTAACAAAAATACTGCTGGAGGTACCACCTTACCAAACCTTAATCTATACTACAAATCCATAGTAACAAAAACAGCCTGATACTGGCTCCAAAAATAGACATGTAGATCACAGATAAGGGTTGAAGACCCAGACATAAGCCCACACAATTACAGCCATTTGATCTTTGGCGAAGGGGTCCAAAAATTCAATGGAAAAAGAATAGCATCTTCAGCAAATGGTGCTGACAAACTGGATATCCACTTGCAGAAGATTAAAACTGGACCTGTACTTGTCACCATGCACAAAAATTAATTCCAAATGGATCTAGGACCTTAATAGTAGGCCAGAGACCATAAAAACCCTAGTTGAAATAGTAGGGAACTCCCTCGAGTTGATTGGGCTAGGCCAACAGTTCCTAAACAGAAATCTAATAGCCCAAGCACTAGAACCAACACTCAACAAATGGGATCTTATGAAATGAAAGAGCTTCTGTTCAGACAAAGAGATTGTAAACAGACAAAAGACAACACACAGAATGGGAGAAAATCTTCACTAACCACACATCTGATAGAGCTCTATTATTCAGAGTGCACAAAGAACTTAGAAAACTAAACACCAAGGAGATAAATAGCCTAATAAGAAACGGGCCTCAGAATTCAAAAGAAACTTTTCCAGGGATGAAATCCAAATGTCTAACAAATATCCAATTGCTCTTAAGTCCATTGAACATATTGTTTCAATTTGACACCAAAATCAAACAAATTCTAAAGCATAGCACATACCTATGTGTAATTAATGCTGATGAAATAAATGTAGATATAGAAAATATTAGGATGAAGAAAATATGGGACCTGTAAGGACTTTTAATAGCCTCTGTTTGGTGTATTTTAGTATTTAATTCATGCTTTCTTATGAATTTCGACTACTTAGAAAAACTGGCAGCATTTTAAATAGTCTACTTTTTCTAACTAATATTCCAATTTTTGTTGATTTATTTGTCTTATTCTTTTTAATTATTTTTCTAGTTTTTAAATAAATATTTATTTAGTGTGTGTGTGTGTGCGTGTGTGTGTGCACGTGTGTGTATAAGAGTGTACTGCGTGTCTCTGTGGATGACCAAGAATGAATTCAGGAATCGTCCTGGATTGCTTCCACTTTCTTTTTGCTTTGCTTCTGGGATTTCACAGGCTCTGCCCACCAGGGCCAGAAGTGCAGATCACTGTTTCTGCCTGGTGTTTTTACATGGGACCTGGGAATCTGAACTCAGGACCTTCTGCTTGTGAGACACGGCTATCTCTCTAGTCCTATTTTTCTAATTTTACAAGTATATTGAGTACGCAGCCTTTGCTTCCCTCTATCTCACATCTTCCCATTCCTCTCCCTTTCCTTGATCAATCTGTCTCACTCTCTTCCACCTTCCTGCCTGTCTGCTTCTATGGATCCCAGTGTTATCTCTGGTTTATCTACTCTTGTGGGAATTCAAGCCTCTTCTGACATACCAAGTTGCCTCTTTTTGGGCCACTCTACAGATATGGGCATTTCCCTTCACTCATTCAATTTTAGTCCCCAAGATTTCCACTGTATGTTCTTATACCTCTTGAGTTCCTCTATAGTCTATGGAGTCATGGTAGTATGTCGTATGTCAGTAATTATGCAGGTCTGGTAAGGACATGTCTCATTGCAGTAGGTTCCTAGATGCAGCAGTTCTGCTTTATATGGAATGCCTTCCAGTGGCGAACCTCCCCATCTTTAGGTTCTTAAAATCTCACTGCTCCCTCTTCTGCAAGGTTCCCAAAGTCTTAGGATGGGGAGAGGTAGGTTGGTCTGACTCTGGGTCATACTTGGTATCTTGTTTTGAAATGTCCTTTTAGGCTTACATATTTAAACACTTGATATCATAGTTAGATACTTATGTCAGCTCAGCAAGAGAAGACTCTGAATTCTGGATACAGAAAAATCATAGTTAAATCCTGAGCAGGCCTGAAGAAGATTGTCTAAGATTGATGAGGAAGACTCAGCCTGTGGGAGGCAGGACTAGGCCCTGGGCAGGTGAATAAAATGGGGGGAACTGGGTGAAGAAGATGGATCCTCTGGTACACCCAGCCAGACATGCTGACCTGGCAAGTGAGGACTGTCTCTCTCGGCATCCTGTGGATAAGGTGTGGCCATTTCCCTTAGTCCTTGGTGTTGGTGTGGCAGTTCCTGACGTACTAAACAAGGAGCTGCACCAGACAATCACACAAGAAAATAGAACCCTTCTTCCCTTAGGCTGTTTCGTCATGACTTTATCAGTAACTGCCGAATAACTGCAACTCTGGTCCGTAGCTGGTGGTCCTGCTTTGGAACACTGTAGAGCCTTTGGGAGGTGACGTCTCCCAGGAGGAAAGGTGGCACAGGCCAGTGTTGAAGTTCTATAGACCAATACTACTTCCTGTCTGCTGTTCTATCAAGATGTGGAGACTCCTGCTTCCTGCTGTTATTGAGCTGCTTACTTGCTTCCCTTCCCTTCGTGACAACCCTTTGTGTAAAGGTTGTGTAAGCTGATTTAAACTTCCACTTTACTTGCTTCCAGTCAAATATTCATTTCCAACAAAGTAATGAGCACATCTGGTATTTTCCTAATACTCAAATCTTTGCTGAAAACACTCCAAAAACCTCATTTCTTACAAAAATTTCCCAAGTCCAGTGCAACAATTTAAGTCTCTTCATTATGTTGCCAGGGTGACCTTTCTGATTGCACTCATTTCAGCCTTTGTTTCTTCACATCCCTTATTCCCCTTTTCTCACTGCATTTAGTGGAGCGTGCATGTTACCCCATCTCCAGCCTGAGGCACAGTAGATTTGATGACCTCATAGGCTGTAAGGCTCAGTTCCAATGCTGCGGCCTTTCCAGAGCCCACCAGGAAGTGATCTGTGACTTAACAATTTAACCACTTTGCCATTGCCATGACATGGAAGGAGTGAATTTTGATTTCTATGTGCCCTGAAGAAGATACTTCTGTAGCATAAATTAAAAGCTCCACATTTGTTAATGAGATAATTTCTCCCAGATGTTAAAAAAAATGCTTTCAATTCTTAAGGTGTAGGAAATATCCTCAAGTAGAGAACGCTTTAAGTATTAAAATTTTTTATAATATAGCAATAAAGAGACCTAGATGTGGGGATGGTGAGATGGTTCAGCGGGTAAGGCAAGCGCTTGCAAATCTAGAAATCTGAGTTCGATCCCCAAAAGTCCATGATGGAAGGAGAGAACTGTAAGCTTTCTTCTGATCCCTATTTGAGTGCTGTGACATGCATGCATGTTCTCTCTCCTTTACTGTCCCTCTCTCAAAAATAAATATTTTAAAAAAGAAAGACTAAAGTATAACATAATTTAGCCTACTTTAAAAATTGTAGCAGTTAAGCAAGATAAGGGATGATGTATGTGAGTGAACTTTTTAACCCATTCACTATGATGCAGTACAGTATTTTGACATAGCCAAATGAATTCTGTTAAAGGTACTATTTTAGTACCTTTAACATGGATAATGGATGCTAGAAGTTTCTGTAGTTTTTTTTGCAGTTAAGGCCTCATCTCAAAATTTTAATATATAATGCATGAAATGGTCTATAGTCTCTCTTTTACTTATCTGTTTTCTCCACACATTGAAATATCAGAAAAATTTTGACTCATTCATCTATTGCATCTATTTGATCCCCGACATCTACTACAGATTCTGGCATGTTATGGGAACTTAGGAAGTTTTAGATGATTGAATGAATAAGCAGTAACTTGAAATAGATGGAAAAATGATTTGATATACCCCTATAAACAACCAATGATTTATAAAAAAGTGAGCTTAATTGCCATGACACAAATTTTTTTTTAAAGCTGTATAGTTGCTAATTTAACTGCCTCAGAAAGCTTTTAAAAATACAATAACGGGTTTGGAGAGGTGGCTTAGGGGTTAAGCCTCTGCCTTGCAGGCAGAAGGTCCTGAGTTCAGATCCTAGACCCCACGTATAGACGCCGGGCAGAAGCAGGGGCAGCCTGCGTTTCTTGTCCTGGTAGGGCGGAGCCTGTGAATCCCCGGGCAGAGTAAACAAGTAGGTGGAAGCATCCATGGTGGTTCCTGAATTCGTCTGTGGTTCTACACACACACACACACACACACACACACACACACACGCACGCACACACACACACACACACACACACACACACGCACGCACACACTCACACAATTGAATAACTAAAAAAATAAAGATACCATAAGAAGGTCACAAATTTTTAAATCACAGCATGAGGGAGGCACAGCTGGCATCCAAGGTTCTACTTACATGCATGGGTGATGCCGTAGGTGCCCATTTCTCCATTATGTATCGGAACAGCATGAAGATCTTGTCTGATAGTCGGTTGGCATCCAGTTTGGGATAGGGGAAATCTCTCCAGTGGTTAACATACTTGTAAATGGCCTTGCTGAACT
The DNA here is from genome assembly GCA_023101885.1 of Typhlomys cinereus. Taxonomy (NCBI): domain Eukaryota; kingdom Metazoa; phylum Chordata; class Mammalia; order Rodentia; family Platacanthomyidae; genus Typhlomys; species Typhlomys cinereus. The sequence goes on from JALPQD010000457.1 coordinate 103,466, forward strand.
TCTCAAGGGCTACATAAAAATAAAAACATAGATTGAGAAAAATGCAGAAATGAGAACCACCACCAATTAATTGTAGAAGACACAGTGACAATTAGCAAATGTGTACTAGTTTCTAAACAATATTAAAACTTTACTAAGTCAGCGTATAGAGAGTGTTCATCTAAAATTCAAACTAAAACCATTATGGGCTATTACTCCACTTTGTCCAGGTGGATCGTGTTTAGCTCATTCGTCCACGTCGTGGTGGTAGAAAGAAAAATGACATTCACATGTTGGGACACTTGTCATCTATCTGCACTGTCGTATGCTGTTTCGCAGAAGTGCGTCTGCTCTGAAACACAGAGCAAATGGCAGAATTGCTCACCTATGCAGAAAGTTTCCCGCATCCTTTCATCCTCCACCAGCCTGAGCATGGTTTGCATGGTGAGCAGGGTCATCATCATGAAGGGAATGCTCTGGGACACTGTAAGGAGGGTGGGCAGGAAAAAGTGTCATCCACCTTCTTGTATGGCTGCCCTGACTCTCCTGTGCATTCACAAGCATGTGAGGACTGCTTCCTCTTTTCCCTGCCTTAAAGCCAGGCTGTGAACAATCAAATCATGGTGGGCACTATCTATACAGTCACCTATACTGCTGTTTAGGGGCAATTGGTAGTATGGATGGACATATAATCAAAGTTCATGTCTATCTGAATCCCCCAAATGTAGCAAATGCCAATAGGTGCTAATTAATACCCTAGAAGTAAAGTTGTATGAAAAATTGACCACAAAAAACCCCTTACTCATATGTGTGTTCTATGGTTGGTGGTATATGCCTTATGGCTATTGCCATATATACTATTGACAATATAAAACCAGATGAAGATCTGGGTGAGGACAGAAGAGACCTAAGTCAAATTTAGGCAGCCTGGATTAAAGGCTGTTCAGCAGGCTTGTCGATGCTTGCTAACAACTGCCCATATCTCTCTATAAATATTCTTTAATGTCAAAAACATAGGGTACTCTCCCTCTTGCCACTTGCTCTTATCTGGGCTTTAGACAATTAGAGGTAGTGGGGTGTTCCCTTTATACCGTAGCTGGTTGCCAGTTCAGCCAAGGCAAGCACAACAAATTCATTTGGAAGCTCTAGAATCCTGAAGTTACTTTGAACTTCATACATCACAGAGTTGAAATCATGAGCAGCGAGAGACACTAATACCTCACCAGCCAGCATTCTGATTTCTCTGGGAATCTGGGAATAAAAAACAGAAAGAACAATAACTAGGGAAAGAATAAAGAAAGACTACAATGAGAAAGTAGTTGCGTATGCTTGTTTGAGATAGGAAGATGATCAGCTGTTTCAAAGTCATGGCAATACAATAGTGAGAAAATGGAATCAGCCAATATGCCCATCAACAGAGGAATGGATAATGAAAATGTGGTGCATATACACAATGGAATATTACTCAGCCATCAGAAAAGATGAGATTATGGAATTTTCTGGTAAATGGATGGAGCTGGAAAATTTAATATTGAGTGAGGTATCTCAGACACAAAAGGTTAAGTAACACATATTCTCTCTTTTATGTGGATGCTAGCACTGATATCCTTGTCAATGTGTTTGGCTTGGATTTACCATAAGAGCCAAAAAATTCAAAAGGGACCAAATGAGTGGAAAGGTGAGAAGGAATGGTTAGGGTGAAACCTTTTAAAGGGGGAGATTTAGATTCCATGGCATGTAGGGTGAGGGAGGGAATAATTGCAAAAAATACGTGGGAGAATGAGGGACTTACAGAAAAATCCATGATTGTGGGAAGTAACCCCAAAAATGTTTTTAAAAGAAAGGAACAAGAATGTGCAGTCCCTGTACGGAGGAGGAAAGAGTAAGGAAATAGGGGAGAAAAAGTCTTAAGCTGATCCATTTAGACCCAGTGACAATTACAATTATATTAGAAGTAACAGGATGTGACATGTCCTGATAAAATGTTGGTCAGAGAAGTCTTAAAGGCTCCCAACCATTATAAACTTTAACCATTGCACTTGGTTATCCCCCCAAAAAATGTCAGTAAGACCTTATTATTGAAGGCACAACACGTATGAATCATAGTGCATAGGCAAAATATAGCAACTGGAAGTGATCTGAGAATGTCCTCCTTGCTGGATAGCTTACACAGTACCAAGGAATACTATAGAAGCTACTAGGGGAAAGAAATAATCGAAGACGTCATCAACTCATGAGATCTGCAAGTTGCAATAAAAATCACCATGGCAACAGGTGACCACCAGTGTAATAGTGGCATGAGTATCAAGGAGACAACCAACAGCTTTCTGATTGGACTCAAGACCTGCTTGTCAGAATGAAACACATTCCTGTTAGTGTTAACTAGAACAAGAACCTAAAAGTGAAGGAAATAGATCAATATAGAAAAACAGCCAATGAGCTGTTTTAGTTAGGAAGACAGTACACCAAACTGCTCTGTAAATAGTTGCTATTATACCAATAGATTTGAAGTACATTTAGCATTGAACCTAGAAGTCGTCTTCTTCAACAGAGGTAGGGGATCTCAACACCCTGACAGTATGCAACACAGTAGAAGAGTTATGAAGTAGACAGCAATGGCCAGCCATAAGGCAAAGTACCAGCGACCGAGCAAGGCTCTCCCAGAATCAGATCAACCTAATCTCTCTATATCCTAAGGCTTTGGGAACCTCATGGAAGGGGGGAGATGTTGGAGAGATTGTAAGGTGGGAAGGTTTCACCACTGGACAAGATATTCCATTCAAGGCAGAACTACTGCATCTAGGAACTCATTTTAGCAAGTCTCATCCTTACTAGACCTGCATAATGACTGACATATCAACATGCTCCACAGACTATCAAAGAACTTAACGAGAGATAAGAACATACAGTAGAAACACTGGGGACTAAAGCTGGATGAGTAAAGGGAAATATCCCTATCAGTGGGTGGCTCGAAGAAAGGTAACTTAGTATGCCGCAAGAGGCTTGAACTCGAGTAGACAAGCCAGAGAGAACTCTGGAGTCCACGGATGTAGATAGACAGGAGGATGTGAGTGAGTGGAATGGATTGACAAATAGAAAGGAGGGAGATAGAGAGACACAGGGATAAGTACTCAATACGCTTGTAAAACTAGAAAAATAAAATAGTTAAACAAAGTCATGGTAAAAAGCCTTTCAGGCAAGTGTCAGTAGCTCAGAGTTGAGACGTTTATTTTTTGTTATAAACGTGGGGTCAATCATTCTTTCCTTTTTTCTTTCTTTTTTTTTTATATAGGATCTCATTTCTATAGCCCAGGCTGTCCTTGAACCTATGATCCTTCTGACTTAGCTTGTCAAGGTCTAATGTCTAGTTGATATTAATCTTGTGGTTGGAATACTAAATGTAAAGGTAAAAGAAAAATGGGCTAGGGATTGAGAGTTTTTATTTTGGTGTTATCCTGATCTAATTGTCATCAATACTGCAAGTATTTGGAGGAACTTCCACTTACTAAGTAAACTTGATCATGCCTCCTGGTGAGTCAAGCAAAAATATGCACCAGAGATAGTGAGTCCAGGGCAAAGTACATCTTAGTCTGGGAATCCACTGAGTCAGCGCAGAACTGACACGAGCCAGCGTCCTTTACAGGAAGGATACTGGCAGCCTAGAGAGTTCAGTGAGGAGAGAATATGACAATCACAGGAAGAGACTAAGTGATGGGAAACTAAAAAATATTTTTTCAACTCAGAAAAAAGGTCAAGGAAAGTTTGTTGCAAACAATGAGACGCACTGTTGTCATTTGAGATGGAAGCCACCATTCCATACCACGAAATGGTCCTTAACAGACAAGGGAAATGAGTCGCTTACATATCTAACTGCTAAGTAGATGTTTATAATAAGGTGGAAGAGTTTAAGATTAACTTCAACTGTAAACAGATCTTATGGTTTAAAATAAAAAAAATTAGAACAGATTAAAAAATTGTCTATGAAAGCACCGAAGAACTTATTATTCAGAGTGGGAAGGAATTCTAGAGCTGAAGTCTGGAAAACACCAGACAATGCCAGATAAGGAGGCTGAGCCAAAGTAAGAAGTGAAATGAGAGCTAAGAAAACTGGGTTCTAGGTGATGTTCTGTCACTAGATAATATGGTTACATATAAATAAAGTCTGTAAGCATAAACTGCCTCGTTTAAGAGATGTTTGCATGCTATTTACAATAAATCTTTCAAACATTGGCCTCAGTTCTCTTATCTATGAAGAGGTAAATAACAGGCACTATAAACTCTATCCAAACTATCACAAACAACAGAGTATATTTTATCATTCTTGCAGTCATGTACAAGAGAGTGAGGCTCTTGAACATTTGAATGGTGTGCTTGGGTCACTCCAAGATTCCGATCCAGCCCTGAAGTTGATTCGCCATCAAGAATCAAACTTACATTATTATCTCTCATGTCCTTAGAAGTGTAATAGATCAACCTTTGGACAATTGCATCATCCAAGATGTCAGTATTCTGAATGACAGAAGTGAGATGACTGTAAATGTCCTCCTGTGAACAAAGCAGGGCACAGAGGTATTGGAGTTATAAAAAATAAAGAGATCAGATGAAGTCAAAACCACTTATACTACAAACATAGCAATATATGTTTGTGATACCACTGATATGATGTGTCCCATTGTAGGCTTTCTGAACATAATATACATCTTTAGGGGCCAAAGGTTTGCATGTGGAGTGAGATTAACTCTAAAAATGATTTTAACTTGAACTAAAAATCATTTTTACATTTTAAAGACAAGTTCTAATTGAATTAGGGACAGGGTAGTCATCATACATCAAAGTCTCTGACAGTCCCTGTTATATAGCATTCAGAGATGTGTCTGTCACCCTAATTGCTGCTCTTACTACCACACCATTAGTATGTTAGTATGCAGTTCTCAAACAGATGCTGTACTGTGTAGCAGATCTCAAGGGAGTGTTACAGGACTTTCTTTCATTCCTGTCTTTGCTGAAAAAAAGGCTGTGAGTACTTTTTGGAGCAGCTCCAAGAGTCACATGACGGACCACATGCCTGTGTATAAGCTCCTCTAAGTCTCTTAAATGTTAAGCTGACTTCTAGAAGATGAAAGAGACTGGTATTCTAAAAGCTTGTGCCACCAGGTGCTGCACCTATGTTTCAGGTGTGAAATAACATTCTTTGTACTCGTCTTTACTACTAACCCTTGGAAATTCTTGAACAAAATATAGATTTGTATTTCTTTTGTCTAAGTGCTTACAGAGCTGCCCACCTAGATACCTATGAGTCCATCTGTGTTTTTTTTATTTTTTGGCAAAGCTGAATTTATGGAGCCTTTACTATGTTCTCGAAACTGGGCTAGACTCTTCATTTGGAGGGTCTCATTGAAGTGCAGGTTTTGTCTTAGATACCACTGACAGACTCATTTTATAACTGAGGATGATGAAACACAGAGCTTCACCTGTAGTTAGCATAAAGTGTTGGTGCTGTACTTTCAATCTGACTATCCATACCTTGCCTGATTCCTTAACTTATTGGTTATAATGTCAGCCATTTCCTTTGCATACTTGGGTGCATTTCTGAACTTGTTGCAACATGAAAGTAACATGGAAGCAGTTGCTGAAAAATCATAGTCTTTAGTCTTATCCACAGAAAATTATTTTATGACTTCTGCAGCTCAGCAGTCATTTCTCAGGTGTTTGCCAGTACTTGAGAAATAATAATTTATAGGAAAGTTATTTCCTATTAAGAGACTCATCTGATGGTTGTTAATCATATCAAAATGTTAGGACCATGTCTGAGAACTTCTTATACTTAGATGAGCTCATATCTGGGGGATCTAAACAGAATTCTAATCCAATTTGGGTCTCTGAGTTTTGGTATTTTCCCTAAGCTGAGATATTTGAATATGCAATAAGATTGAGCATCACTGAGTTATGAAATAAAAGTATAAGCACTGATCTTCTAAGGAGGCAGTATAAACAATCATTAGGAGTGTTAGATGCACTTGATGCAGACATAGTCAGTTGTTCTCAGTCGGGTAAGTTATATAACTTAATCTGTTTTCAATTTTTTCAGTATGTGATAGAAATACCTACTTCATAATGATATTATGAGGAATGAATATTGTATAATAGAGCATTGTGTAGAAACATCAAGCACTCCACTCCTAGAAAAGTATTCAATAAAAGGCAGCTACTGTTATTGGCTGTTGATTACTCAAAAAGCTTCAGTTTTCAGAAAAATCTCTAACTGTGAAAGAGTCTGGTAGATAAACATAGATGGTCTTTGGAGGATTTTTTATGTTTTGCAAAGGAGATTCTAACTCACATGTTTATAAGTCTGAAATTCCCCTCTTTCAACATTTAGCTCCATAAAGTTACAAGCAAAGGTATCATTAGATAGCTTTTGAAAAAGCTGATGCTATGATTCTTGAAATGCTAAATATCATTATTATATTATGATTTCCATTATAATTGAGTTCTCTGAAAGTCTAATACCACAACCATACAAGAATTCAAAGAAAAATAAGGAAGTTGAGATCCAGAAGAAAGAGCTGGACTAGAAGAGGTGAATGGGAAAGATGTTTCCATACCTTGTTAATAATGTCATCCTTGCTCAGCATCCCAATAGTGAGGTTAATATCTCCAAATATCTCTGAAGTACATAGAAAAAGAATTCAAATATGCATTAAATGCCCTTCTGTTAGTTCCTTTGCATAGTCATAGAAGTTTCATTTTACTACTTCTTGGATTGCTGGATCTTACCTGGATTGCCATGTGTTTTACCTGTATTTTTTTTCTAATACACTGGAAAGTAACAGATATTTAGTAATTGTCTTGAAACCTCAAATCAGTATGGAGGTGAAGATAGTAGTTATTAGATTTCTGTTTATGCCTCCAGTCAAGCATGTCCCCTGGAAACATTCTTTGTTGGAAGGATTGCCTCTTCAGTTTGAAAAGATGAACCTCTTACTTCTTCCACAAACATTAGAAGACTGTATTGAAGTATACTTCTTCATTTTCCTTTCTTTCTCCTTTAACATACTCTTTACCCATGTTTCTACTATTCTTTGCCTGCAAAGATTTTCCTGATTCCATGTTTACAATACTGTGCTATTTTATGATAGACTATTCTGACTTGCACTTTCTAGTAATATATTGTTTTAAATAGATGTCTTTAGAAAATGATAAAACAACAATGACAAAACAACAACAAAACTGGAATGATAATTCAATGCTAAGCATTGTTCAGAGGGAAAGGTGTCTATTATAAGAGCCTGATGACCTGAGTTTGATCATTTGAAGCCACATAAATGTGATAGGAGACAACAGACCCAACAAAGTCTGACTTCCACATGTGTTTTGTATTATGCATGTCCATGCACACATGAATGGATGCATACACAGGTGCTTGCATGCACATTATGTGCACACACATACACACACACACACACACACACACACACACACACACACACACATGCACACAATTGGAATAAAAGAAAAAGACTGCTGCAATTTCTGGCCAATGTCAGACTGGTTAGAAGAATGTTTTTGGAGGTAGAGATTTCCCCTAGCCTCCGAATCAAGCAAATACCTTGCTAGCACAGAATCTTTGGCAAAACACAAACACAGCCATGCTTAAAAGCTGGGAGACAGTATTGCCAGAACATATATTTTCCAGTATTTTAAATTAAATAAGAATTTTCCAGTATTTTAAATTAAATAAGCTCACTCTCACTTTCCGTCCTGGTCACTTATGACTGAGGGGATTTGATCTCACCAATCAGGGAGGATATAAAGTCTGGCAGATAGATGGTAACCATCCTGCAAATGGGAGACTGACCCCCCTCACTGCAGTCTCCTACTCCTAATCCATCTACCTTTGAAGCTCCTCTTACAGTAAGATTTCATTTAAACAGCCTTTTATCTTTGGTTAGGAGGAGACCTCCAATACCAATCAGGATGGAGCCAAGGGTGTGCAGGACAGCAAAACTGAAAGCAACAAGAAACCATAATTCAGAACACAAAGATCCTACATTAATCTCCTGGAACCAGACCAGGCAAATCTCTTCCCATCCTAAAGCTCAGGGAAACTTGCAAAAGAGGGGGCAAGATTGTAAGAATCTAAAGATGGGGAGGACCAATGATATGCAAGATACTCCACACAAGTTAGGGCCACAGTAGCCATAAAAGGACTTTGCATGACCTGCCCAATAATTGACATGTCAACGACCCCCCTAAAGTCTAGCATGAATCACAGGCACTAGGATCCTTAGAGGCAAGGGATTAACAGTCATAGTAGTGTTCCCTTACTAAAGGAGAGCCCGAGAAAGGGATCTGGGCAATGCCACTGAGTCCTTACACCTCACTAGAGTGAAGGACTCAGAGGGAAGATTGGCATTCACACAAAAGGATGCTCCAGGGAATAGGAGGTGGGGGAAGGGGGAGGCACTGGGAGAAGAGGAGGAAGGGGGGTGAAAAGAAGGGGAAGAGAGGGGAGGGTGCAAAGGGGACTGGGGAGGGGTGGAGGGAAGGAGAGGACTGGGGTACCTATTGAGCTTGGGGAAGTAAAAATAAGTATGAATTAAAAAAAAGAATTTGCCTCTGTTTGGTGTGTAGCCACTTTCTCCTCAAGCAGATTATATGTTTTGAAAGCATGATCTTATTATCTTTGGCTTTCAGTCTTTCCTTGACCCTTGATAATCGCCATTTTATTATTTTGAATTAAAGGGAAGATAGTAATATTCTGACTTTAGCAAAACATTTCAAAAATCTTTAAGGTATGGAGGCCACCATGATGCCACATCCTCTTCCCCAGACTGTACATATGTATGTGACCACCCAGACAAATACATGAGAACCCTAACTCTCCAGTATCCAGTGATGCTCACCTGTGGATTCCTCCATGCTGGGAGTTACGGCTTGGCAGTTTTAGGCTTTCTAAGAGACAGCTCCTAAGTATCAGAAACAGTACAGCTAAAAAGTCAATGAGGCAGGTTGACAAGTTTCTCACAAATGGTTGGTGTATGGTTCCCTACTCGAAAGTCCCTCCTCACTTGATTGGCACGGTGACCTGGGAGCTTCTGGTGACAAGTTTGCTGCTGAGGTGGCTGATGCTATACTCTACCACCATGACATTTTCTTGCTTCTGGGCTCCTGCTGATCGACAAAATGGCTGCATCGCACCAAATATTGTCTCTTTGGTGGAGACCAGTGTGTTTGAGGCGGAAGCAATTAGAAACTTGGACTCAAACCATTGTTACAGATGAAAGGAGCTACTTTTCCTAATCTCGGGTCCATTGATTACAAATTTTGGAATGGTTTTTAGTGGCCACTTTACTGGCCTGATGTCAAGCCTTAAGGTGATCTTGATAGTTCTATTTGGTGAAAAATCAGTCACAACTGGGCATGCTCAGTGGAGTGGAATGTCTGTCAGGGGCAGTTGCAGGGAATGACCAACTGACACAGCAGCAGAGTCAGACCCCTCAACCCCCTTCCCACTGCTTATTACTGACCTGTCAGCATCCCAGCCTGTCGTGGGGGGTCAGGCTTTTTCTATAACTCTTTTATCATTGCTTGGTTTTAAATGGTTATATAGGATTATTGGTCAAAATGCTTTCAACTTTTCTAATGCAGACCTATGTCCCTTCAACCCTTAATCTTCAATACAGGGAAAATAGCAGGAAATAAGAATGGGGTCTTAAGCTACAGGGCTAGTTATAAACAGAGGCTGAGGAAAGGACTTGTGACAATTCTTGGTGGCTGCTTCTCTGTCTATCTGAATCAGGAAGCTTCTGTCATATTCAAAGGTCAAGTGCTTATAACTAAACCTTTGAATCAATCATTCTTCATTTAAAATTTTATCAGAGAATTGTTTTCATACACAGTAATAGGCATCATAAAGATGTTTCATGTATATCATGGACTTTGACCATTTTTAACCCTCTCCTTTCTCTTCTGTCCCCAATCTACTAGTTTCCTTCCTTCTCTTATCCTTCTTTCTGCTTCCATGTCTCTGTCTCTGTCTCTCCCTCTCTCAGCACACACACCTATCTATGATCTATCCATCCATAGTTATATGTGACATTTATCTTTGCGATTTGGCTTTTTCTGTTTAATATAGCTTCCAGCAAACATAATTTCATTTTTCTTCATGTCTGAATAAATCTGTATTGTAAACATATACCACATTTTTATATCTGTTCCATCTCTTGGCAGGAATGTAACTTGGTTCCACTTTTTGTTTATTGTGAACAGTATAGCACTAAACAAGGATATGCAAGTTTCTTGGTGGTATGTCAAGTTATTTAGGCATATATCCAAGAGTACTATAACTGAGTATTATGGTAGTTCTATTTTATTTAAAATTTATTTGCCATTGTGTGTGTGTGTGTAAAATGTGTGTGTGGGTATATATATGTCATGTGTGTGTGGAGTTCAGAGTACAATCTCGTACAGTGGATTCTTGGCATCAGTCTCAGGTTGTTAGGCTTTCGAGGCAAGAGCCTGTGCCCATGGAGATGTCTTCTCAGCCTCTAATTAGTAATTGTTTGAAAAATCTCCACACTGGAGGCTTCTTTAATTACATTCCCAACAGCAATGTCTGAGAATTTCTCTTTCCTCACATCCTCATCAGTCATTTGCTATTTGTTTCCTGGAATTCATTTACTGATTGGGTTGCTTTGTTTTTGGTATTTAGCTTTTTGAGATCTTCATATACTCCTGCTATACTCCTAGCTAGCAAAGTTTTTCTTCAATTCTACGTGGCTGCCTCTTCACCCCACTGTTTCCTTTGCTGCTCAGAAGCTTTTGAATTTTATGCCATTTCGGAAACTTGATCATTCCCACTACCATTTCTGAGTCTTTTCTAAAAAGTCCTGTGCTGTGTCTGTCTGTATCTTGAAGTGTTTTTCCAATGTTTTCTGCTTAACAGTTCCGGGTCTTACATTAAAGCCTCTGATTAATTTTGAATGGATTTTTGAGAGTCATCATTATTACAGACAGATATTTGCCTCAGCTTCTCATAGCAGCATTGTTTGTCCCCAGAACATTTCCCATAACACAGTATCTGTCATTCGACCCACCTGATGTTCTTATTCAAAATTCAATTGTAGTTTGTCTGAGGTGTTGGAAATCCATGACCAAACAACTTAAGGGAACAAGGGAGCTTTGATCTTGGTTAAGATTCTCAACTATAGCTCATTGTCTAGCTTGGCGAGAGAGTTCATACCAATGCCAGGGACCGAAGGAACTGGCTCCACTGTATCCACAGGAATTGCTGAGAGATGGGCAAACCTCACCTGTCACACTGTGAGCCTGCCAGAGAGCTCCTGAAGTTCGCCTGACTACTGACCCAGCTGCCTCTATCTTATCCACCTACTGAAGGAATGGTCTCAACCACTGTGGGACCACGGGGTAGATCTTCCCCCATCAACTACACAGTTTCTCACAGACTCTCTGAGGCTTGCCTCAATCAATTCTTAAAAGTGTAGTCCTCAATCGTCAAGTTGATGCCCATGTTTAACTAACATTAACACCAACTTTCATGTCCCACTTTAGACCTGGCAAATTAGAATGAGGTGGGGGAAATCTGTACTTTATTGAGTGCTTCTGATGATTCTTAGGACCATTAAAATCTGGGCAGGATATGTGTCCACTAGTTGAGTGAGGGAATGGAGCTGCTAACTGAGGGCATTCATTGCAGTGGGCAAGAATAAGAGCTGCTTTTATCCAGCCCTGACTTGTTTGCACCACGTAAGAATGGGCTGAAAAAGTTCAGCCAGACTGGTACTGTGGCGGTTGTGCCAGTCTGAAACTCATGATGCTGTATAAAGAAAAGGTATGCTCTTACAATGTTAAAGAACAACGTGTAGTCAGCTTATTAATGAGCGATACGGCTGTTTAGAAAATTGTTAAAATCATTTTCTTTTGCTGTGTGAATGGCAATGAATGATTTTTTTCCCCTGTATTTCCACTCATAGAGATTTCATAGAAAATTAGGGAGTTTAGGAGATGACTGATTTATATTAACTTTGCAATTTATTCATCAGAGCAATCAAAACAAATTTTCTTCACTAAAGTCCTTTCAGATAAAGCAAATTTAGATAGATTAGAAAACCCCATATTCTCAGAATAGCTAATTTGCTGCAATTTTACCCCATTTTGAGGCCTTCTTGTTGCATATTCTCATCACTTCCTCTTCTTTTGAAGCACAATGTAGATTTGATTCCTCTGCAACTCTAGAAGCATTTTAAACAGCAATTCTCAAAGCTAACAGGCTGGCATGTGCTAACTAATTCAGTAATTGTTTGTGAAGGAGTCTGTATTCAGTGTTCTTAAGAAACAGGGTGTCTCCCTGTGTATTTAGTAACTCTCCCACTTTCTATGCAGTTTGTCACATGATATTTCCCAAGCCCAAGAGAATTATAGCACTAAATGAGGTGCTGGGCAGGGCTCAATAGTATAGCTATAAAATCCTCTTCCCTTCCTGCAGAATTCAGGTATGATATAAAAAAGAAACAGAAGTATGGGTTTGGATTCAAAAACTCACATTGCCCCTGGTTTCTGCTTCACGCTTCTACATTACACTGGAGAATCAACATGTCTTGGTCTGCATTTGGTTCCTCAGTTACAAAATATGCAAAAGACTTGTTGGCTTAATGGCTATTTTCTGAACGAAATAGTTTTCCACTCTTTTTCTATGATTTTTCTTGGTAATTCCAACAAAATAATGCTCTAAATTCTAAAAGCAATAAATTATGAATGAAATTTTGTATTGGAACCCTTGGTAGATAAGGAATTTCTTACTGTTTCCTTTATAATCATAGCACGAAACCTTCCTCCTTTCTGCACTGGCAGCAGCCAGAGATAGAGGGAAGGAAGACTGGAAACCTCAGCAGGGATCGTCACTGGAGACCGTGAGGTAAGATGTTAAGAATGCATGACTCTCTAATTCAATGACTGAGCTTTAATCAATGCTCCTTGATTAAAAAATCCTCAGGAGATGTTAAATATGATTTACTCATCTGAAACATGTGCAAACAGTGGTTATATTTCTATGTATCATTCAGAGTATTATGTTAAAATTAAAAGTAAGGTTTTAAAGATGTCCCCTTAGGAATTCAGACAGCACTTTAGAATTTACTCTCTGTAGAATTTGCTGCTGATTTGTACAATGACTTTACTACCAGGGGATAGGTAAGTTCCTGTAGAGGAAGAAGTTATATCATCTCTAAGAAGTAAGTAATGGAGAATAAACAATAGCATGGTGATTAGCCAATAGTAGCACTGGTTATAATAACCAACTCTTTCTTGGAGTCCTTCATAGTATATGTGTCTTTGTTACTGACAGAATCAGGAAGAGAATCAGCCTTGTTTGCCATTTGAGATATGGGAAAAGTTTCTGAAACCTTTTTCCTAGGAAATGTTTGTCTGATGTCCTGGCTCCTTGGGAAGTGGTTTACTAGTCTCTAAGGCTCATTTGACCGTGACTGGAACTTTGCAGACTAAATTTTAGCCGTCAGTTGCCTCTTGACCCTATAGGTCATGTTGGTGAGAAATAGATCTTCATTTTAGATTAAAGAGCTCATTTTCCATGACAGCTACATGATTTGGAAAATTTCCCCCTTTCTTTTTCTGTTTTCTTTTTGAGACATGGTTGGTGTTAAACTCATGGTTAAATTACCTGTCTCCCAAGTGCTAGGATTGCAGGTATGAGCCGCTATGCTTGGCTGGGATATTTTTATTATCTCAAATTACCAAAATGAATGACTTGGATATTGGAACTTCCAAAGTAAACAAATCTTATAAGAAAAACTCCCCTGTACAGTGTTTTTAAAGATCAGAAGGTAATTGCATTGACATTCAGTGATTATCTTATATTTAGAAAGAAAAACTTTTCGTTTGAATTTTTAAAGAAACAATGTGTCCTTACTCTCTTTTATTAGCTTTGTAAGAGACTAAAATCCTTTAAATTCATGATTTTGGTAGATTCCATGATCTGTAAGTAAGTCACTAGAATGTGTTATAAAGTTTTTTTTCTTTTATATTTTTTAGAATTTCATACATGAATACAGTGAATTTATTTTATTTTCACACTTTAATCCCCAATCCTATCTCCCATCCTTTTCCCATTATACCCTTCTTATTCCTTGCCAGTTCCCTCTTATTTTCATGTCTTTTCTCATGTGTGAGTTTCATCTTTATCCTAGCCACGTCAAAGTCTGAGTAGAACTAACTCAAACAATTTACTAAGAGCACATGCTTAAAAATATTTTTATTAAGAAGTTATAGCAAACTCTTAGAAACAGTTTCAAATAACACTTTTTTGGGTTATGAGCAGAAGTCAAATATTAACATGAATTTTTGAATCCAAATTGTGATAACTTACAAGGTAGCTTCCCAAGATATTTTAAAGAATGAAATCATTCTCACAAGACAAGAAGAGCACAAGCAAATTACAAAGCTTATCCATGGATCCAGAGATTGAAAAGCACAACCTAAGTTTCATGGCTCATATTTTGTTAGTGTTTGAAGCTTTTCATTTATGTCGTTCCCCACTCACAGAGATAAGTGCTACAGTTCAGGACAATAGAGTCGGAACTCAGCTCAGCACATTGTGCTTACTACGGCAGAGTAGACATATTCGCTGATATGAATTAGAACAGTGAAGTCTCTCAGCACATTTACACCGTAGTCATATCTTCTGAAAAGCAGAAAGTAAAGGAGGATAAACAGTAGCATGGTTAGCCCTATGTTATTGTTATCTGGGGGAAATTTATTTCTCATACTGTCACCTAATGAAGAACTGGTACTTGGAGAGACCTTAGACCTTAGCAAGGAACCTGCTGCTATTGCTTTGCTTAACAGACATGTAGACAAACTGCCACAGTTCTCATGTTCATATCCATAGGTCAGTGCTGTTCTCAGCCTCTGTTAGGGAATCTATCATCATCTGATAGATATTCATAACTGATTAAAGTGTTGACAATAAAGGACAAGTGGAGTACTTGGACCTAAATGGGACATCTGCACCACTCACCTCAAGGTCTGGGAACATTGGGGAAGGGTGAGAAGAATGAAACGGCTGAAGGATAGGGAGGGGTTGTTTGCAAAATAGTATCTCTGAACATGACATAGGGGGATGAGAGACAATTAAGAATAGTTACTGTTATCTGCCTGTGTTGTTGTCGTCATATTTATAGCAACCAGAAATCAGACCACAGAGACCACATCATCTATCCCAGCAGCATTTGGCTTAGTGAGGTCTCAAGCTCATGGTTTCTGATTTTGAGACAATGTGTTCTTTCAGGACATTATGCAGTAATCATACTCACGGCATACCCAAGCTAGCTGATAACTAACTGCCTAATTGTTAATTCTTAGACATTTATCTTTTGTGTATTGTAGGATAATGATTAGAATCCTTATTGCTTCTTGACATTACATTAGTTCTTAAAAACAAATATACAGATTGCCTTTCTTGCTGTTTACAGCTGAAAGTGTGTAATCAGAAACTGACTTATAGTAACTGGAAACAAGGGAGCTTCCTGACATACTTTAATAAAGGAAATTGTTATTATAAGATAAACTCAATTTTTTCATGTCGGGAAAGATGTGCTCACAGGTACAATATGGGCATGAATGTTATGGGGTAGTCAAGCAATTTCTGATTGGATTTGAGGCCTACTTTACGAAAGAACATCATGTATCATTCTAAAAACCTGGTTAAAGATCCATGAACTGGGAGAGGAGGTCACTCATGTCTATTAGTAGGGAGCCTGTACTGTTGCTTTGCTAAATGGACAATGCTGTCATCCTGTCTTTTTAAATATTTATGCTCATATCCATAGATGAGTGCTGCTTTCCACCTTGGTCAGAGAAACGTGTTTAGAGTGGGCTAGTAGGGGGGAAGGGATGGGGAAAGGATGGTATGTGAATATAGTCACAATGTATGGCATACTTCCAAAGACATTGTCTTTATGAAACCTTGGATTAGGTTCAAGGAAAATGTGCCAATAAGAAGGAAAAAATAAAGGGAACAAGAAAAGTTTAAACCTGGTATGTATCATGAAGTTATCACCATAATTGAGACAGAAAGCATGTCTGTCATTCCATGTCTTCATATGTAATATCAGCTTCTGTGTCTGATGATTTTAGGTTTAGCATTTAGTTTTTTTGTATATGGATCAAGACATAGAACTATTTGCTGAAAAGATGCTCCCTTCGTCCCTGAACAGTCTTTATATTGTTCTTAAAACTTCAACTGGCCATGTATCTTGCATATATTTATGATCTTTATGTTTTTCTTTTCAGCATCTGAGAAGACTTTGCTATCTTTGTTAATCTTTCTCAGGTTTAAATTTTTACTTTTGAATTTGTACATCTATATTATTTATAGTAATATTTTTTAACTTAAAATTATGATAATATACATTTATTGGATCTAAGATGTGTTTTTTTATTTGAGTATAGACTGTGGAATGAATATATCAGTCTTTGAATGAATATTGTACTACCTTGATCATTATAGCTTGATAAGTCTTTTTTTTAATTAAAAATGTAATTATACATTTTAAAATTTTTTTACCAGTTCCCTCCCTCCCCCCTCCTCCCCACGAACCCACTCCTCTCCCTCCTCTCCCTCCCCATCCCCCAGTGCCTCCCCCCCAATTCCCAGAGAGTCCTTTATTGTGTACTCCTGACTCTCCACTGGGTCCTCCTCTCCGATGACATATAAGGACCCAGTGGCATTTCCATAAGCCCTTTCTCTTGTTCCCCTTAAGCATAGGAGCACTACTATGGCTGTCAATCCCTTGCCTCCAGGGATCTCGGCGCCCTTAACAGATGCTAGACTTTATGAGGGCAACAGTGCGCTGGACATTGCGCAGGGCATGCAAAGTCCCATTATGATTGCTTTGGCCCCAACTATTGTTGAGGATCTTGCAAATCGTTGTTCCTTCCATCCTTTTGCTCTTACACTCTTACAGCCCCCTCTTCCGCAAATGTCCCTGAGCTTCAGGATGGGGAGAGATTAGGCTGGCCTAGTTCTATGTGATTGATATAGAGTCTCTGAAGTTCTGGATTGTGGTTTGTTGATTTTCTTTTGCAGTTTTGCTGCTCCTGCAATGCCCTTCACTCCATCCTGCTGGGCACTGTATGTCACTCCCTGGCCAGAGACAAAAAGCTGTTAAACTGGAGTCTTGTTATAATAGCACATTCAAGGGTAGATGTAATAAAAGTAGGAAACCTCAGTGAGGGAGGGGTCCATCACCCATTTGCAAAATGATTACTTTTTATCTGCTAGACTATATATCCTCCCCTTCTGGTGAGATCAGGAAAGAACGTCTGTGAACTTAACCAGGTTTCTCATTACTTACTTGCAGACCTTGATGGAGGCCTATTTTTTCTGCTGTAACATGGTCCCCTCTCTCCTTGTTTCTAGTGTGGCCCTCCTACCCCATCTCTCTTGTTCATAATCCTTGCAATTACTGTGTTACATAGGTTTACTTTGGAGTGTCTCAATGTGGGCTGGGTGAGTTTGGTACTAGGAGCCACCTATTAGGGAGTACATACGGCGCTTAATTTTCTGGGTTTGGGATACTTCACTTAATATAATTGTTTCTAATGACATCCATTTCCCAGCAAATTCCAGTAATTCATCATTTTGATGGCTGAGTAGTACTCCATTGTATAGATGTACCACTGTTTCCTTATCCACTCGTCAACTGTTGGACATTTAGGTTGATTCCATGACTTTGCTATTGTAAACAGTGCTGCTATGAACATGGTCGAGCTTGTGCTATCGAGGCGAACCTCTGCTGTGTGGGGGGTTATTCCCAAAAGTGGAATTGCAGGGTCATATGGCATTTCAATCTTTAATTTCTTTAAGAATCTCCAGACGGCTGGCCAGAGTGGCTGTATGAGCCTGCATTCCCACCAGCAATGTAGGAGAGTTCCCCTCTCTCCACATCCTCTCCAGCATTTGTCGTTGTTAGTATTGTGGATTTTTGCCATCCTGACCGGGGTGAGATGATATCTCAGGGAAATTTTGATTTGCATTTCCCTGATGGCTAAGGAAGTAGAGCATTTTTTAAGATATTTGTTAGACATTTTAATTTCATCCCTGGTAAAGTTTCTTTTAAGTTCCAGGGCCCATTTTTTAATTGGGCCATTGTTTTCCTTGGAGTTTAGTTTTCTAAGTTCTTTGTGCACTCTGGACAGTAGAGCTCTGTCAGATATGTAGTTAGTGAAGTTTTCTCCCATTCTGTGTGTTGCCTTTGAGCTTGCGTTACAATCTCTTTATCTGAACAGAAGCTCTTTAATTTCACAAGATCCCAACTGTTGAGAGTTGGTAGCAGTGACTGTGCCATTGGATGTCTGTTTAGGAAATGTTGGCCTAGTCCAATCAGCTCGAGGGAGTTCCCTATCCTTTCAACTATGGTTTTTATAGTCTCTGGCCTGATATCAAGGTCCTTGATCCACTTGGAATTAAGTCTTGTACATGGTGACAAGTACAGGTCCAGCTTTAATCTTCTGCATGTGGAGATCCAGTTTTGCCAGCACCATTTGTTGAAGATGCTGTTCTTTTTCCATTGGATTCTTTGGGCCCCTTTGTCAAAGACCAAATGGCTGTATTTTTGTGGGCTTATATCTGGGTCTTCAACCTTTATCCACTGATCTGTGTGTCTATTTTGGAGCCAGTACCAGGCAGTTTTTATAACTATGGATTTGTAGTATAGACTTAGGTTTGGTATGGTAATACCTCCAGCAGTGTTTTTATTACTCAGGATTGTCTTTGCTATCCTGGGTCTTTTGTGCCGCCATATGAATTTTGAGATTATTTGGTCAACTTCTTTAAAGAATTGCTTTGGGATTTTAATTGGTATAGCATTGAATTTGTATATTGCCTTTGGTAGGATGGTCATTTTTACAATGTTGATACTACCAATCCAGGAACATGGGAGGTCTTTCCACCTTCTGGTGTCTTCTGCAATTTCTTTCTTGAGGGTTTTAAAGTTTTCATTGTAAAGGTCTTTTACCTCCTTGGTTAGGTTTATACCAAGGTATTTCATTTTTTTAGGGGCTATAGTAAATGGGATTGTTTCTCTCAAGGCTTTTCCACTTCTTTCATTCTGGGCATATAGGAAGGCCTCTGATTTTTGCACATTTATTTTGTATCCTGCCATCCTGCTGAATTTCTCAATTAGTTCCAGGAGCTTCCTGGTGGAGTTTTTGGGATCACTCAGGTATAAGATCATGTCATATGCAAATAGGGATAACTTGACTTCTTCCTTGCCGATTTGAACCCCTCTTATGTCCCTTTCTTTTTTTTTAATACATTTTTATTATTATTTCAGCTCATACAAACTTATTAAGTACACCAGTTCCCTCCCTCCCTCCTCCTCCCCCCGTACCCCCTGCTCCCCCTCCCCACCCCCATCCCTCCCCATCCCCCAGTGCCCTTTCTTGCCTTATGGCTTTAGCTAAGACTTCAAGTACAATATTGAATAGAAGTGGTGAGAGTGGACAGCCTTGTCTAGTTCCTGATCGAAGTGGGAATGCTTCCAATTGTTCCCCATTGAGCATAATCCTTGCTGTGGGCTTGTTGTATACAGCTTTTATTATATTGATAAAGGTTCCTTTCATTCCTACAGTCTCTAGCGTTTTGATCATAAAAGGCTGTTGGATTTTGTCAAAGGCTTTTTCTGCATCTATCGAGAGTATCATGTGATCTTGGACTTTGGACTGGTTTACATGATGAATTACATTTATTGATTTGCGTATGTTGAACCAACCTTGTGTGCCGGGGATGAAGCCTACTTGGTCCCCGTGAATGATCTTTTTGATATGTTTTTGAGTCCGATTTGCTAAGACTTTGTTGAGAATCTTTGCATCTGTGTTCATCAGAGAGATCGGCCTATAGATTTCTTTTTTAAGTGAATCTTTATTAGGTTTTGGGATTAAGACGATATTAGCTTCATAGAAGGAATTTGGTAGTGTTCCTTCCTTTGCTATTTGAAGCTTGATAAGTCTTGAAATAATTTACTGCTATTTCATTAATTTGTTCTTATTTCTTTTACTTTCTTTTTATGTGTATGATGTATGAGAATATTTATGCATGTGTATGTGGTGTTCATGTGGGGAGGAGCAAATTAACCATGGTGCTCATGTGGAAGTCAGAGGACAGCCCTGTTTTTGAGACATGGGTTCTTCTTTATGGTTTAAGACAGGCACCCTGACCTGTGAACTTTTAGAGAGTTTTGTGGTTCCACCTCCCATTTTGCCAGAGGAGGCACACAGACTCCATAAATCCCTGTCAAGCATTTATAGAAATTCAGGGGATGTAAACAAGGGATATCAGGCTGGTGCTCAAAGTGCTTTATCCACTGAACCATGTACCATGGATTTGTTCTTATTTCTTGAAGTTGCTTATGCTTTTGTCTGTTCTTTGCATTTACAGATCAACTTTGGCATCCATTGGCCATTTGTTTTTACCAAAACTAACAAATTCAGCTTATACTAGATTTTTGTATTGAGTTGATTGGTCAACTTGGAAAGAATTAGCATATTACTGAGTCTTCTCAGTATATGTATGACTCTATATTTACTTGGGTTTTCATTATCTCAGTAGTATTTTGTAGCTTTTAATATGTAGATTTTTTATAGCTTTTCATGTTTGAATAAATGTTAGGCTTAAATTAGGATTGGATTTTTAAATGTCGTGAAGAGTATTTTTGAAATTTCAATTTCAAACTGCTTATTGTCTCACTACAGAAATACTATATATTGTTTTTAAAATAATGATCTTGCATCGTGAAAGCTTAGCAGACTTCTTTGCTAGTATACTTTTTTGTTGCTCTTTGTGATACAGAGTCTCACTATATAGTCTAGGGTGGACTTGAACTTAAAAACCCAGGCAGACCTCAAACTCAAGATCCACCTGCCTCCCTCTCCTGAGTGCTAGGATTGTTGGTGTACCATGATGCCCACCTTAGTAATTTTATATAAAATAAGCCACTTACTGCTTTTCTTTTTCTAACTAGATGTATTTTTCTTGACTGGCTCTAGTACTTAAAGTTCTAGTACAATGTTGAATAGAAATGCCAAGAAGGAAAACACTTAGTTGTTTTACTTAGCTTTCTGTTACCATTGCCATACCCAGGAGACAATCAACTCAATAAAGGAAAAGGTTTATTTTGTTTGTGGGTTCAGTCCATGCCCACCTGGCCCTTCTGCTTTGGGCTTGCGGCAGTACAACATGTCATGGTAGCAAGGCCTGTCCCCTCACGATGTCAGGAAGGAAGGAGATTGAGAGGAAGGGTTAGAAGTCCCATATTGCCTGCAAAATCATGTGTCCTATGACCTGGCTTCCTCCTACTAGGTTGCATCTTCTCACGTTTTTGGCACCTCTTCTACAGTGCCACAGATGGCAACCAAGTCTTTAATGGGGCATTGAGATACATCAATAAAAACCATAATGCTTTTTAATTGTTTTCCTAATTTGCTATTTATTTCATCTTAAATTGCTTAGCATTCAATCCAGTAGATTTCAAAGTTATTTATTTTAACCTTTTCAAGCTTTTGTGCTGTTTGATAACACACACATGCAGTATTGGTGGTATATTTTTTTAATTTAGAAAACTCTGGGGAAAGTCTACAAGGAGAACCAAACTTAATTTAGCTGATTAAACAGGTGTTTCAGTATGAGAAGAAAGTATCCAGAAATAGGCTTTAGGTATAATTTAAAATGGGAATTTTGATAGCTAGTGGTTGAAAAAAGACTTGGAGAGGAATGTCTGAGTAGAATCTGATTTTATGCTTTTAAATGTATAAATTATCAAGAGTATACTAAGTGGAGATAGTTATGCTATGAATCCTTATATGTTTCCTAGCATGACTTTCCTGAATAGTTAAATCATTGGCTATCTATTTTCACCTCTAGCTCTTTCACTGATAGATTATTTTAAAGCATATCCTAGACATCACACAACTTCATTCACAAATACCTTATGATCCTTCTAAAGATTAGGTGCTCAAAGACTGTATAGAATAAGTAAGCAAACTATCACATATCATTATTATATTTTAAGAGCAGTATTTTTGTTATTATACTATTCTATTAACAAATATCATACTATAGAATGCTAGTATTTAATGCTTTTCAAATATTAATACAAGAGGCCAAATTGTAATGACACAGAAAAATGAGGCCATGGTTTTAATGCAGGTAGGAAAATTCTACACTCAGGTGGTGTTAATGAAAGGGTAAAGTTACCTGAATTTGCAGCAACTATTGCCATTGTAGAATTTTATAACTGGGACTTTCCTCAAAAACTTACCAAGAAACAAGGTATCCCCAAATGCAGAAAATATGAACTTATTCGTAACTGTGTTGTTTGCTCACATTCTTAACTCACTCCAGGGGCCATTTGTCATGATTTGTAGCTAAATGCTGAAGTTGCATTCCTCTCTTTTACTTCTCTACATAGCAATTTTTTTTCATAGGATTAAATCTCCAGTCAAAGTTCAATTTCTATGTAGCATTGCTATTTTTTTTACAGTTTGAGTAGGAACCATAATTAATATGCCTCTTAAGTCTTTCTAAATCTAGAATATTTTTCAATTACAATTTTTGTTATTTTAGTGTCTTGTACATGAATATAGCAAATTTATGGTATTTTCACACTTTAACCCTCAATCTGGTCCCCTCTCTTCTTCTCATCATATCTCTTCTCCCCTGCAAGATTCCCTTATATTTTCGAGTCTTTTTGCTTCTGTGGCCCAGTAGGTTTCAATCATCTGGTTGCCTTTGATATCATGTGCCTTGGTGGAGAATGAGTCTTATATTAGTGGGTACACCACTGAGGAAAGCATCTTGCATTTCCTCCTCATCAGCATTAACCCTCATCAGTCTCTCAGGGACATGTGGAGTCTCTTGACATCTTTTCCCTTCCATAACATACTGTAAAATTAAAATATTAATGGAGATTTTATTAATTTGAATTTTACCTAAAGAATGAAGTCAATCCTCTCTTACTTGTTATTAGACAGTCAACATTTAAAAGTGTTACTTGTGCCATTTGGAACAAATTAGCATATTTTGATGAAATAAATTTTAGTAGAAAAAAGCAGTGATAAGGTAAAGACTGTAAAAGAAGAGTAGCAGCAACAGCACTGTATAGTTCACTTTCAAAAACAAATGTTCCTACTAAGACAAACTCATAAGGAAAATATTTTCTAATAAAGTATGTCTGCACTGTGTTTGCATTATAAATTGGCAAAGTGCCTCATTTGTAAGTTATAATATTTAGACAGATTTGTAGTTCTGAAGCTTACACTGCAATGTTTTCCTTGCTATTTTTAAATGTATTAAATGAGCACCATACATACACTCCGACAGTTATGCTGAATCCATACCACTAGCAATACTCACCAAGGTCGTTTAGTTTCAGTTTGCACTGACTCTGCTGCTGGGTGTGGCTTTCTCCAGTCAATCAGGAATTACAGCAGGCTTGGTTAGATCCTTCTAATAACTGGGGGCCATCTCTCTTTCCTTTGATGTGTGTAGTAATTCAAGATGAAAGAACCTTAAAATTTTAGAAGATATTGAATGGCTAGACACAGTAACTTGTTACTACTCTAGAATATTTTTTCCTTCCCATAATGCCTTCTTTGTTTTTAGCAGATGGTAACTTGACTTTTGCTGAGAAGGTGGCAGGGACTGGCCCCTCAACTATTTGAACACAGGCAGACAGTTTTGCTTTTCTTGAAATGGTGGAAGTGATTTCCAGAACCAATTTACAATCTTAACATTTCACATTTGCTAGGCAAAAAGTCTCTAAATGATTTCTTAATAGTTCCTTTAATAAAGTGACTTCCAGATTTCTGTGCTCAAATTAACTCACAGGTCTTTCAGCATACCAGAATCCCCTCAATTTATATCTGAGTGAAGATTTCCAGTCCACTTTGAAAGCTTAGTGATGTGGGCACGGTGACAGAACAGAGTCTCCCAATAACCATCGCCTCGCAGAAGCATTGATTCAAGAAAGCATGTGTGCAGGAAAATGCCCTCAAAAAGTGAAGGAATCCACATGAGAGAAAACACCTCTTGGTGGTGTCTGTAAATGAGGATGGTTCTGATTTGATCCAGAAACCAAAGCTCAAACTATACACTAATAAGAAAATAAGATGTGTTTGTTTTATTGCAGACAGGATTGCATTGTTTATTTTTTATCAATTGTAATAGATCTGAGAAGCTATCTGTACCTGGAGAGAAATGTTAATAAATACAATTTCTGACCACCACCACCACCACCAACAACAACAGCTTTTGGGTATGTCACGAAAGCAAGAAAAACTCATGAAGTCAGTAAAACTTCACGTTATTCATGTGAATCTTTCCCCCAGCTCCTGACTGAGCTGTGCAGAGAGAGATGCTCTGGGGAAAGGAGAGTGAATTGAATGCTAGACTGCTGGAGACCTAAACACTAGGTTTTTGCCAGTGAAACTGAGCCAAGGCTTGTATCCAGACTGACTCATGACCTGTTCAGAACACTGGCTTCTCTAGTAGACTGAAGCTCTAGGCTTGGTTAGGACCCCGAGGATTCAGTTTTCAGGCCTGCTTCATTGGATCTAAACTTAAAGAATAAGCTCCCATCCTGAGCTATCTGAGCGTCAGGGAAACGCACAGGGAAGGGTAACTACTTCAGGAGTAGGGCTATCAAGCAGGACACTCTCAGAGCAAGACTCAAGATAATAGCAAAAGGAATGGCACATTGATATTATCCTTCCTCTCCACAGGCTCAGGAAACCTCATGGAAGTCTTTCCACCGAAAGACTATAACGGCCACACAAGGTGTTGAAGAGTGCCTTGTGACTTCTGGACATGACAGAGTTTGTCCTTGTATCCATGAACTCGCTGTAACTGCATTTATCTTCACAAGATCTGCATGAGATTTGGCCTGTCAATATGTCATCATTTATGGAAGTAAAGCTGATAAGGGCACCATCCCTCTAGTTCTTGCTGGGGGACCCACTTGCTTCAGTGGTGTTGCTACAGATAATGTTGCCCATGTTTCAGTCAGTGTCTAGGCACACAATCCAAGAAACCTTCATTAAACTCTGGGACAGGTGTGCATGCACACGCGCACGCACACACACACACACACACAAACACACGTGCACGAGGTAAAAGTAGGAGGTAGACTAGCTGGGAGGAGGAAAGTTTTCGGTGACAGAAGGAGTGGGGATAAGGGAGTATAATATGATGTGAAAAAAGACAAAAATTTAGAATAAAAATAAATCTAAAAATATTAAAAAATAGCAAATTAAAAAAGTATTCTTTTACATTGAGAAAACTTGAAAGAGAAATATCAGTTCTCCTTAAAAAAGTCCTGGTTAACATTCAACCAAAGTTGGTATTCGGTGCCTTTCCTTCCTGTCATAGAAAACTGCTCTTTCTTGGGATGCGCAGGGAATGGGAGGGAGGAAGGGGGAGGCACTGGGAGAAGGGGAGGGAGAGGGATGAAAGGAAGGGGAAAAGGGGGGGGGAGGGTGCAAGGGGGACTGGGGAGAGGCGGAGGGAGGGAGGGGACTGAGGTACCTACTAAGCTTGTATGATTGGGAATAAATGAAAGAATATATAAAAAAGAAAGAAGAAAACTGTTCTTTTTATTTAGACCTAACATTCTGGCACAAGAGTGGCACTTTCCCAGCATCCCTTGCAAGTTTTAATGAACATAAACAATTGGGTTGCCTTTCATGAAGTGAATATCATTTTGAAGCCTCAGTGAAACTTCCATGAGAGAAACAGAGAGCATGTGTAGGGACAAGCATATTTCTGAACTATTTTCTACTATTCATAAACACTAAATTTTTCTGTAGAAAATGGATTATGGTAAAAAAATTAATTGCATGTCAGCATATTACCCATAAAAGGCATAACTCTGTGGACAGAAGAAGATGGTATATATCCTTTATGGGTGGTCTGATCTTTGGATGTGCCTTCAATTCATTTATCCATGCAAAAGAAAATGTTCATTGAGAGATCTAATGTGGCTCATGAGCACCAAAGGGGATACCAGTGGATGCTAATCTTCAAGTTCCATTGTGCCCCCTGGCATGCTTTTCAGCTTCATCACACTTCCATTTGTAATCACGCTTCTCTTTCATGATGGTGTGGTTACTGACATGAAGATGAGAACCATGTATTTTGACATGTGTTTTCATTCCACCTAACTAGAAAGATTCCCGTGTTACAACTGTCCTTTAATAAAGCAATTGACTCCTAAAACCACTTAATGAAAAATTACCATTCACCTGACTCAGCATAACTTGTGAATTTTACTCCGGTTTATTTTTAATTAGGCATACCCAGTGTCAGTTCTGTGGTTTGCGAGAACTGGTGCTAGACTAAAGTTACGGTTCTGTTTCATTTTATTAATTCATTTCATTTTCTTTTATATTTTTTTGAGGAAGGGTCTTGCTTTGAAACCCAGGCTGGCCTCAAATTCTTGAATGATACTCTTTTCCAACTTCCTCCGTGCTAGGAGTGCAAGTGTGCACCACCAGGAACTGATAAACTCATTTCTGTTGTGATGTGATGGCCAATGGTGGATCATAGCAAGTCAACAGAATGTAATCCACGAATGCCGTCCACACAGGAGATTTCTTCAGTGTCCTTTGGGCAACTCACTTATTCCCCTTTAGCCAGCTCACTTCTTCCCCTTTGTTGCTTGAAGGTCTCAAGTATAAGAACGAATCTTAGTCCTTTGCTCTTTCTCATTGCTCATCTGTACATTATGAATCTACTATATAGAACTTGTTGCTGAAATATTTTGTCTCACTAAACTCAGATGCTTTGGAAAACAGTGTTTAATGCACAGAAATCATACCTCACCTCCCAGTAGGGGAAATTGAAATTGAAATCTTGAAGTCTGTACATGAGCCGAATGTGTTTTCCAGGATAAGGTGTGCTTATTTTTTTTAAACTATGGACACCTCTTTAGTTAGAGTTCAGATGCAATAATGTGTAAAATACAACTCCAAAAATCTCTGTGTCATGCAGTGAGTACTTTAACCTCTCTTACTCATGTGCCTGAAGATCATCTAGGATGATGTTCTTTGCAGGTTCTCTGCGTTCTTCATGTAGTTTTCATCTTGGGATGAGAGCCTACTACTGACACATTTGAAATTCTGGTCAGACATGGGATGAAACACATAGCCAAGCCATCCTTAATAATGTAGGGAATTTTACTCAAGGGAGAGGGCAGATAATTCTATATCAGAGACAAAAGTATTGAATCCAGAGAACTATAAAACCTACCACAGCAATATTTTAAAATCATATTTTCACATAAAATTGATAAATTTTACATAAAAGGTGGAGTCATAAATTTCCTTGAAAAGTGAGGGATTTTCAATTCTGATCCTAATGTTGTCCTTTTGGAAAAAATTAGGTGGAGCTGATTTTTGCTGTCACCTTTCAGACAGGATGTTGTTTTTTTCAGTGTACTGGATTCTTTACCAGATTTCCATTTCTTCAGCTCTCTTTATTCCTTATTATCATTCTGGCTTCTGAAAGAAGTTCAATTGGTGACCCCTCACACAGCATACAGGACAAAATATGCAACCTACAAAATTTACAACCATGTCTCAGAACTTAACATGGCTTCAAAGAGTCAAGACATTATTGAGAAAAGTGCAGATTGTTATGGGGCAGCTGCACGATAGAGATTATTTCGGGCCAATGGTAAAACCATTACATCCGTGAGAGAGAACAAGCCGCAGCAATCTTTATTGAAGATAGAAAACAGCCTGAGAGCAAAAAACAGGTAAAAGTTTGATATGAAGCCAGAAAGCATACTCTAAGAAGTAGGCCACAAATTAAAAGGGACATGTACCATGTGTAAGAACACATGTGAGAAGATAGGCCATGTATCCAATCTGCTTGCTGTTAGAGTGTCACTCTTCATCTTACATAAATGAGAAACGCCTTGGGTCAAAAGATACTGTATAGAGCTATGAAACTAAATGATTGAAGTATTTTGTGTCATTTGTTTTATTTGTTTTGTGGTTCTGAGTACTGATGCTGGGTCTTCATACATGCAGGAAGCACTCCATCACTGAGCCGTACCCTCAACTATTGTGTCAGAAAATTTTACATGGTCACAATTCATCATTTATTTCTGAGAAAGGGCTCAACATTCCTGTCAGGCCTGGAACTCACTGCATTCCTCCTGAATCACTGTCCTGATTTCATCGCACACAGTTCATGTTCTTCTTTGAGAATTTTTGTAACAGTACTGGTGGAGGTGTGAAAGGTTATTCAAGATCCTATTGGCCGAACCAAGTCATATGACTAAGTTAAGAATAATAGAAACGAAAATTTACTCTTTTCCACAATAGAAGACCTTGTAAAGGTACATGCTAAAAGAGGTACAGGAGAAAAAGAAGAGTTGTAGAATTAATGGAATCTACCATGAAGAACTAGATCACTTCTTTCTTCAGCTCAAGCACTAGATTGTGCTCAGGGCTGGAAAGGTTAATGGCTTGGTGATTAAGTAAGCTTAGTGTCACATCATAGCTCTGTTATTTATTTTCTCTGTTTGGTTAGCTCCAAAATGGGGAAAGGAACAATATCTACTTCTTATGATTGTGTAACATGCTTGAGGCCTGGCCAGACCTTAATGAGTGCTAGCTCATTTCTGTCTCTGAAATATCTTTTTGCTTTCATTTGTGGCACTGTTATTTATCCCTCACATTCAAAATTTCAATTTTAAAGAGCCAATCCCTCATTTGCTACTGTTGGCTGACATGAATCAAATACCTACAAGGACTCTTTTAATTCTGCAAATGAGATACAGATGAATAAACCCTACTGCTATCATACCGTGCCAGAAATAGTTCCTTCAATTATTTGCAAAACAAGCTCCTCGAGTTCTCCTGACATGAACATTTCTGACAGAACAGAAGTTTAAACTGGGTTAAGATAGATTTGTGATTTCTAATGAAAGTCATATAACTCTAAAAATAAACATGAATTACAGACATGCCGCAGTGATCTCTGAGCCGTCAGCAGATTGAATTCTAAAATAACAAGGATGCTTCATGCTGGCAGTGCATGAGGTGATGTGTTTGAAGTCAAATTGACGTTATGGAACTAGATAGAAACAAATTTGTTGTCACAGCAGAATTGCCAAATTAAAAAGATCATTTTTTAGAGGGAATATTTGCAATGTTGAAAAATATAGATTTTGGTTATGAAAGGATTCCAACTTTTTAAAAATTATCTGGAATGGAAAGGTGAGGCCAAATAAAAGTTTTACCTAAAGTGAAACAACAACAATAATGACAACAGGCTTTGTGAATCCATCTATCAGTCACCTCCTTATTATCTGTGTCTGTCTATCATTTATCATCATCTATATGTATACATCTATCATCTATGTATCTATGTATCTATCTATTTTTCTCTATCATCATCTGTTTATATATCTGAGTATATGTTCTGTATACATAGAACACACACGTGTGCTATCTGCTAGGAATATTTGGAAATTTGTCCTATTTCTTTCATAAAGAACTTCAGTTAAACACTAATTATACTAGACAAGAAAGTAATCTGACATTTTGCACATACTCATTAGGGATCAAAGTGTATCTGTGCAAAGAATCAAGTCCAATTGAATTTGAGGGTAATAGGGGCATCAGTGCTAGCTGTTGCTGCTAGCTCCTAGTAGCTGTTAATATGCGTCAAGTTAAGCAGCCGGAGCCGCGCACGCGGGGCCGAGGGACGAGGAGGACCTCCCCCTGCGCCCGGGCCCCGCCCCAGCTGTCCTCGGGTTAAATAGCTCCACGCTGTCGCCCCCATCCCCCCTTTGCACCCCACCCCGCTCCACCGGTCGGGACGCGCGAGCGGTCCAGCTGGGCCTCACCCCACGACCTAGGTAAGTCTCCGCCCGCCCCGCCCCGCCCACCAGAACCCCAGGCCAAATAATTCAGTTTAGTGAAATTGAGAGATCTTAAGAGTTAAAATGACAATGCCAAAGTCAAAGTGCAAATCCATGAGAAGCAACAATCAAGTAAACAAATTTCCCACTGAAGAAATTAATCCCATAATGTTAGACTCCAACAAGAACAAACCCACGGAAAAAGGCCAAGAAAGACCCACCCAGGATAAAGACTTTCAAAATATGATCATTACCATGTTCAATACTATGAAAGAGGAAATCCGGGAGGAATTACATAATCGAATCAATCGCTTTGAAGAGGAACACAACAGACATCTGGAGGAGTTGAGAAAAACAGTGCAAGAAACAAAAAGTGGCATAGAGCAGTTAAAACAAACTCAAGCAGAGTTTAAAACTGAGCTAAAAGACAAGTTATCTTCAACCCAGAACACCACAGAGTCTAATCAACAGAACTAACGAAGCAGAAAACAGAATTTCAGACCTTGAAGATAAAGTGGGAGTACTAACCAGCTCAATGGAAGAGGTTGTTAAAGCCAAAAAGATACTTGAGAGAAATATCCAAGAGAGATGGGACACCCTGAAAAAGCCTAACATGCGTATTCATGGAATACCAGAGCAAGAATCTCAAAATACCACCCCTGAGGAAATTTTTCAAACGATCATCAAGGAAAACTTTCCTCATCTAAAAAAAGAGAGGCCCATCCATATACAAGAGGCATTCCACACCCCAAACAGATACGACCAAAATAGAAGCACCCCACGGCAAATAATAGTTAAAACACTCCACATTCAAGATAAAGAACTGGTGCTGAGAGCTTCAAGGGAGAAAAAACAAGTCACTTTTAAAGGTAAACCTATTAAAATAACAAATGACTTCTTAGTCGAAACAGTAAAAGCAAGAAGAGCTTGGAGAGACATACTTCAAGTATTGAATGAGCAAAAATGTCAACCCAGGCTGATTTACCCTGCAAAACTATCAGTCATGATCGAGGGAGAAAGAAAAATTTTCCAGCACAAAGACAACTTTAAGGGATACATGGCCACCAAACCAGGCCTTCAAAAACTGCTAGAAATGATACTCAAGCGTGAAGAAAAAAACAGGCATATCCAGGAGAACAGAAGGCAAGTATAACATCATTAAAAACGAAGCAATATACTTATAAAAGCTACTAAACATAATAAATGTCTGGAATTAACAATAGTTTCTCCATTATAACACTAAATGTTAATGGAATTAATTCACCGATCAAGAGACACAGATTACAAACTTGGATTAAAAATCACAATCCATCAATCTGATGCCTGCAGGAAACCCATCTCACCACAAAAGATAGGCACGCTCTAAAAATAAAAGGCTGGTCAACAATTCTACAAGCAAATGGAAGCAGAAAACAGGCAGGGGTAGCCATTATGCTGTCAGACAAACTGGATTTCAAACCAAAGAAAATTATAAGAGACACGGATGGATACTACATTTTAGTCACAGGTACAATTCACCAGGAAGACTTCACAATACTGAACATATATGCACCCAATACGGGCCCCTCCACATTCATTAAGAAAACCCTACAGCGTCTAAAGCAAGAAATCAATCCCCAAACGATAATTCTTGGGGACTTCAACACCGCCCTCTCAACATGGGATAGATCAACAGGTCAAAAGCTTAAAGAGTCACTTTGGAACTTAATCAAACCCTGAAAGAAATGGACCTTACAGATCTCTATCGAACTTTTCACCCACGCACCAAAGAATACACATTTTTCTCAGCAGCACACAGAACTTTCTCCAAAATAGATCACATATTGGGCCACAAAATGAATCTACACATATACAAGAAAGTTGAAATTCTAACCTGTGCCCTATCAGACCATCACGGCCTAAAGCTGGACATCCACGACACATCAAACAAGAGAAAATACACTAACTCCTGGAAACTTAACACTATGATGCTGAATGAGAACTGGATTCAGGAAGAAATTAAAAAGGAAATTCAAGATTTCCTGAAAGTGAATGATAACGAAAATACAACTTACCAAAATCTCTGGGACACAATGAAAGCTGTTCTAAGAGGTAAGTTCATAGCTCTTAATGCCTACGTCAGAAAAATGGAAACATCAGAAATAAACAACTTAACAATGCAGCTTAAAGCTTTAGAGAAACTAGAGCAATCTGATCCCAAAAGTAGTAGAAGAGAGGAGATTAGCAAAATAAGAGGAGAAATATCTGAAATCGAGATTAAGAAAACGATAAAAAAAATCAACCAGTCAAAAAGCTGGTTCTTTGAAAAAATCAACAAGATTGATACACCCCTAGCTAAACTAACCAAAAGCAAGAGAGAGAAAACCCAAATTAACAAAATTAGAAATGAACATGGAGTTATCACTACTGATACCCAAGAAATCCAGAGAATTATAACATCATATTTCAAAAACTTATACTCTGTGAAGTTTGACAACACAAAAGAGATGGATGAATTTCTAAGTAAACACAACTTACCTAAATTGAATCAGGAAGTTGTGAATTATTTAAATAGTCCTATAACATATAAGGAAATTGAGGAAGTAATCTCGAATCTTCCCACCAAAAAATGTCCTGGATCAGATGGATTCAGCACAGAGTTCTACCAGACATTTAAGGAGTTAATAACACCAATACTCCTTAAACTGTTCCATCAAATAGCAAAGGAAGGAACACTACCAAATTCCCTCTATGAAGCTAATATCGTTTTAAACCCAAAACGTAATAAAGATTCACTTAAAAAAGAAAACTATAGGCCGATCTCTCTGATGAACACAGACGCAAAGATTCTCAACAAAGTCTTAGCAAATCGGATTCAAAAACATATTAAAAAGATCATTCATGGGGACCAAGTAGGCTTCATCCCCGGCACACAAGGTTGGTTCAACATACGCAAATCAATAAATGTAATTCATCATGTAAACCAGTCCAAAGTCCAAGACCACATGATACTCTCGATAGATGCAGAAAAAGCTTTTGACAAGATCCAACAGCCTTTTATGATCAAAACGCTAGAGACAGTAGGAATGGAAGGAACCTTTATCAATATAATAAAAGCTATATACAACAAGCCCACAGCAAGGATTATGCTCAATGGGGAACAATTGGAAGCATTCCCACTTCGATCAGGAACTAGACAAGGCTGTCCACTCTCACCACTTCTATTCAATATTGTACTTGAAGTGTTAGTTGAAGCCATAAGACAAGAAAGGGACATAAGAGGGATTCAAATCGGCAAGGAAGAAGTCAAGCTATCCCTATTTGCAGATGACATGATTTTATACCTGAGTGATCCCAAAAACTCCACCAGGAAGCTCCTGGAACTAATTGAGAAGTTCAGCAGGGTGGCAGGATACAAAATAAATGTGCAAAAATCAGAGGCCTTCCTATATGCCCAGAATGAAAGAAGTGAAAAAGCCTTGAGAGAAACAATACCATTTATTATAGCCCCTAAAAAAATGAAATACCTTGGTATAAACCTAACCAAGGAAGTAAAAGACCTTTACAATGAAAACTTTAAAACCCTAAAGAAAGAAATAGCAGAAGACACCAGAAGGTGGAAAGACCTCCCTTGTTCCTGGATTGGCAGAATCAACATCGTGAAAATGAACATCCTACCAAAGGCAATATACAGATTCAATGCTATACCAATCAAAATCCCAAAGCAATTCTTCAAAGAAGTTGACCAAACAATCTCAAAGTTCATATGGAGGCACAAAAGACCCAGGATAGCAAAAACAATCCTGAATAACAAAAACACAGCTGGAGGTATAACCATACCAAACCTTAGTCTATACTACAAATCCATAGTTGTAAAGACAGTCTGGTACTGGCTCCAAAATAGACACACAGATCAATGGATAAGGATTGAAGACCCAGATATAAGCCCACAAAGTTACAGCCATTTGGTCTTTGACAAAGGGGCCCAAAGAATCCAATGGAAAAAGAACAGCATCTTCAACAAATGGTTCTGGCAAAACTGGATCTCCACATGCAGAAGATTAAAGCTGGACCCGTACTTGTCACCATGTACAAGACTTAATTCCAAGTGGATCAAGGACCTTGATATCAGGCCAGAGACTATAAAAACCATAGTTGAAAGGATAGGGAACTCCCTCGAGCTGATTGGGCTAGGCCAACACTTCCTAAACAGACATCCAATGGCACAATCACTGCTACCAACTCTCAACAGTTGGGATCTTGTGAAATTAAAGAGCTTCTGTTCAAATAAAGAGATTGTAACCCGAGCTCAAAGGCAACCCACAGAATGGGAGAAAATCTTCACTAACCACATATCTGATAGAGCTCTACTGTCCAGAGTGCACAAAGAACTTAGAAAACTAAACACCAAGGAAACCAATGGCCCAATTAAAAAATGGGCCCTGGAACTTAAAAGAAACTTTACCAGGGATGAAATTAAAATGTCTAACAAATATCTTAAAAAATGCTCCACTTCTTTAGCCATAAGGGAAATGCAAATCAAAACTTCCCTGAGATATCATCTCACCCCGGTCAGGATGGCAAAAATCTACAATACAAACAACGACAAATGCTGGAGAGGATGTGGAGAGAGGGGAACTCTCCTACATTGCTGGTGGGAATGCAGGCTCATACAGCCACTCTGGCCAGCCGTCTGGAGATTCTTAAAGAAATTAAAGATTGAAATGCCATATGACCCTGCTATCCCACTTTTGGGAATAACCCCCCATACAGCAGAGGTTCACCTCGATAGCACAAGCTCGACCATGTTCATAGCAGCACTGTTTACAATAGCAAAGTCATGGAATCAGCCCAAATGTCCAACAGTTGACGAGTGGATAAGGAAACAGTGGTACATCTATACAATGGAGTACTACTCAGCCATCAAAAATGATGAATTACTGGAATTTGCTGGGAAATGGATGTCATTAGATACAATTATATTAAGTGAAGTATCCCAGACCCAGAAAATTAAGCGCCGTATGTACTCCCTAATAGGTGGCTCCTAGTAACAAACCCACCCAGCCCACCTAGAGACAGTAATTCCAAGGATTATGAACAGGAGGGATGGGGTTGGAGGGCCACACCAGAAACAAGGAGAGAAGGGACCATGTTACAGCAGGAAAAATAGGCCTCCACCAAGGACCCAAATAAGTAATGAGACATCTGATTAAGTTCACAGACTTTTGTTCCTGATCATTTACTACTGAGGGGGTGTGATCTCACCAGAAGAGGAGAGCATATAGTCTGGCAGATAAAAAGTAACAATTTTGCAAATGGGTGATAGACCCCTTCCTCACTGTGGTTTCCCACTTTTTTTACATCTACCTTTGAATGTGCTTTTATCACAAGACTCTAACAGCTTTTTGTCTCTGGCCAGGGGGGAAACATACAATGCCCACCAGGATGGAGTGAAGGGCATTGCAGGAGCAGCAAAACTGCAAAAGAAAATCAACAAACCACAATCCAGAACTTCAGAGACTCTATATCAACCACCTAGAACTAGGCCAGCTTAGTCTCTCCCCATCTTGAAGCTCAGGGAACTTTGCGGAAGAGGGGGCGGTAAGAGTGTAAGAGCATAAGGATGGGAGGAGCAATGATATGTAAGGTACTCTATACTAGTTAGGGCTGAAGCAATCATAATTGGACTTTGCATGCCCTGCGCATTGTCCAACACACTGTTAACCTCACAAAGTCTAGCATCTGCTAAAGGCACCAAGATCCTTGGAGGCAAAGGATTGGCAGCCACAGCAGTGTTCCTATACCTAAGGGGAACACGGGAAAGGGTTCGGGAAAGGCCACTGGGTCTTTGTACGTCATCGGAGAGGAGGGCGCAGAGGAAAATCAGACATGCACAAAGAAAGGACTCTCTGGGAATTGGGGTGGGAGGCACTGGGGGATGGGGAGGGAGAAGGGTGGGGAGGGGGAGCAGGGGGTACGGGGGGAGGAGGAGGGAGGGAGGGAACTGGTGAATAAAATATTATAAAAAATATGCGTCAAGTTAAAACATGAGAATAAGTCTTCAACGACATTCAGGTGAAAGGTATATATTAGTCATTATCAGCATACAGCATTATATCAAACTGCAAGCTGTAGACAGGAAAGAATAGATGTAGATTTAGAAGGCTGCTCAACAGAAGAAGCAGGGGGAATGGGATCTTATCTGGGGGAGAAATGATACAAATTTATTGTTCTCATGTTTGAAAATATCAAAGCCTAAACAAATTAATAGTGAAAACTACAAAGAAAGATTTTTTTTGTAGTCTTAGCTCCATAAATCCTTAGTTGTTTGGTTTTGAGTAAGTTACTGATGGCATATTTGCTCTGTGATTACTTCCTCAGAATTCTTTGTCCAGAAACTAAAATAATCCATAATGAAAGTTCTTTAGGAAACACCACAGTGCTGTATGTACTGCATTCAACCATCACACACTTCTTGACTGGGATCTCTTGGCTTTTCAAGACCTCTTTGCCACAGGGGTTTCTTTGCTTTATGGATTTCCAGTCATTCAGGTGCTACAGTATGACCATCAGGCAGCATATATCAAGTTTTTAGAAGTATCAACCTTTTGTGGCTTAGTAGTAACTTCAGAAATGAGCAATGAAATAAGGATGCTCATTACAGCAACATTAGGAAAATGAGGGTGTCTTTTCAATAATGAATGAATAAGTGGTGAATCATGTAGTGGCAACAATGTGGCCATTGTGACCATTTAAGAAATGACTGACACAATCAGAGAGGAACTATTTGTGAAGTACAGGTGCTGAACTGTCAGACTTGATACTGTTTACCATGCTGAAGGGGAGTTCTGGAATTCTCATAGTGTCAGACATATTTCCTCAGTATTGCCAAAACACGAGCAAGTCCAGATTGGAGCCAAACCAAGTTTGCTTAGGGAAAAATGGGAGGATTTGGCACAGCAAACTTTCCCAACTCCCAACCATTGTGGAAATATTTCAATATTTTATTAACTGAAATTGTTTACTCTGCCTTCTGGCTGAACTTGTGTGTGTGTGTGTGTGTGTGTGTGTGTGTGTGTGTGTGTGTATGCGTGCACGCTCAAATGACAGGATATAGATCTGTATGTGTAATCCCATTAAATTATATTTGTGTATAGGAAGATATTGACAATGACACTATTATGTTTTCTCTTTTCTTTGTGCCCACAGGGTATGCTATATGTTCTTTCAGTAGGAAAGTATTCATTGCACTCCAGAGAAATTACAGCAATTATCTTCTGAATAGCTCATTATTTTTTCTTTCTGCTTCTGGAATTCCTATCAACTTCTGTTATTCCAGTATCAGCACAGATTGTTTCACATGTCATATTTATTTATCTTTCTTATTTTAGCTGTGGTTTATTTCTCTTTTCCTATTCATAGGATGATTTATAGAATTCTTAGTATTCACTTTTTTCTGTAGATGTTTCCATTTAAATATTTCTTTGCATTTTTTCAATTTATCATTTAAAACTAATTTTATACATTTATTTTTATTTATGTAATAATTTTACAATGATATATAGATACATAATTTTTTTTATTCAATTGTGTGTGTGCACTTGTGTTTATGTGTGTGTGTACGTAGAACCATGGGCGAATTCGGGAACCACCATGGGCCGCCTCCACCTCCTTGTTTACTCTGCCCAGGGATTCACAGGTTCCGCCCTACCAGGACCAGAAACTCAGGCCGCCCCCGCTTCTGCCCGGCATCTATACATGGGGTCTAGGATCTGAACTCAGGACCTTCCGCCTGCAAGGCAGAAGCTTAACTTCTGAGCCACCTCTCCAGCCCCATAGATACATAATTTTTGATATGGAAGGATAATGCCATCCTTAAGTGATAAATAATTTAAAATTTATCCAGAACTCCTAATTTATTCTTTTATTTCCTTTATTATTTTATTGCAGTTATTACAGAATTCTCAGACTCTTTGTTATAATGATTTTATTTTCACTGGTCC
This sequence comes from Typhlomys cinereus, assembly GCA_023101885.1. Taxonomy (NCBI): domain Eukaryota; kingdom Metazoa; phylum Chordata; class Mammalia; order Rodentia; family Platacanthomyidae; genus Typhlomys; species Typhlomys cinereus. Next base: position 141,393 of record JALPQD010000457.1, read on the forward strand.
ATTTTTAAGGGGAGGGGAAGGAAATAGTTGTACTCACTAGGTCTTTCATTGTGTTGAGTTGTCTTTTCCTGCAGGTGATGAACAACTGTTCTGGCAAGGCATAGTGGGTAGACGGAATGCTGTGAGTTTAATGAGGAAGTGCATGCACGGCTACAAGTTGTGAAGCCCATAGAACTATAATTTGGGCAGTTCTTTGTTTCTTACTTGGACAGGGCTTTGCTGCCCTATTTTTGTGAGATTTATGTTTTGAAGAGCAGAAATTCTGTAAAGCATTTTGTCTATAAAATTTCTTCATTAATTTTATATTTGTAGAGTATTTCTTCCCTTCTACACTATAATTCTCGGTATCTTCTATAGTTATAATGAAATATATGCTTAATCCTTTAATCCTCTTGTTGTTTTGGCCATTATTGATCTACTGCAGTTTATATAACTGCTTGTTAATGGAGACAGATAATTGAGGGTTCCTTTTAATTATTGCCCCTTCAAAGCAGCACCAATTATGTTTGTTATTCTCTAATAGCATACAATTAGAAAAGTGAAAGTTAATATGTGACCAGAACTTACAAACTTACAATTATTGCTTCTTTGAACATCAAATGTTCTGAGAAATCAAGGCAACCTCGCTAATAGCTTTTAGAATTTCAAGTCTTTGAGATTGGCAAAGCGACACAAGTTATAGTTCAGAACATTGTGTGGAAGGCAAACTGGACATTCATAAACCTCATTTGACTACAAATTCAAACCTTTGAAAGGGAGGACATTCAGCAATAGCAATTCAAAAAAGCACAGATGATTTTTTTAAGTAAAAGGTTGCTTAGTGGTTTTATATTTACATGCAAATTAGGTTGAAAATTCAGAGTTCTCAGGTACCCCTTGACTTCCTCTAGTCTCTGGTACTGTTATCTTCTTGGGCTGATGAGGTTCCTTTGCTACACTTGGATAATTGTGTAATTATATAGGCTAATTATCTACCATTACGGCAAAGTACATATAAGTTTTACTGCCTTAGGACTCCTCTATGTTCCATTTACTCATCCATTTTCCTTCTTCCTTTCAATCTGAGAGCAGCCTTGATCTTTTTACTGTCCCCATCATGTACTTGCAATCATACATGTCTGTAGCCTTTCTCAGACTGGCTTATTTGGCTTAGTAATATGCATTTAAAGATCTTATTTTGTCTTTATTGATGATTAATAATCCAGGTGTAGATATACTTCAGTTTTTGTGCTATTTCCTTTATTATTTTATTGCAGTTATTACAGAATTCTCAGACTCTTTGTTATAATGATTTTATTTTCACTGGTCCATTTTTAAGGGGAGGGGAAGGAAATAGTTGTACTCACTAGGTCTTTCATTGTATTGGGTTGTCTTTTCCTGCAGGTGATGAACAACTGTTCTGGCAAGTGGGTAGACAGAATGCTGTGAGTTTAATGAGGAAGTGCATGCACCTATTTAAGAGCATCCTGATTATTTAAAAGTTTGAGCAATAATGACTAAAAGTGCTGTAAACACTTATGTATAAGTTTGTAGTTAGCATTTTTTCTTTAAATAAACTTTATTTGGGATATTTGTCACTAAGATAATTGGAAAATACTGAATTAAACACTGAGGTAATTACTTAGAGGTATCAATTTGGCATTTGAAAGATGAGGCTTTGAACACGTCTGTAAAGAACTGGTAGTTAAGACAAACCCTGACCAAACCTGTGAGAGCTTACCTAACTGATGTGGGAGGACCCAGCCCACGGTGGTTGGGACCATTCTCTGGGCAGCTAGATAAGGTAGGAGAGCTGGTTCAGTGAATTGGCATGTTGGCATGAGGGTATTTTTTGGCAAGAAAGTGTGACTCTCTCTCAGCTGCTTCTTTAATATGGACACAGTAGGATATTAACATTGTATACCACAGTATTTGTATGAAACTATCAATCTGTTTTCCAACATGACTGCATCATTTTGTATAAGCAATGAAAGAACTCTTGTTGCTTCATATCCTTGCTAGCATTAGGTGTTTGAATGTTTTAGCTTTAAGCTCCTCTAATAAGTGTTTGGAAGATGGTCTGCTTTTATTTGCAATTTAAAATATATGTTGAAGAACATCTTCAGATATGCTGATTTGCCAACTGAATGTTATTGTGTACATACTTTTGGACCTAAAACTCTACATTAATAGGAAACAAGTGAGTAAAAATTTTGTGTTCATCGATGCTCAATACTGAATCATTTGTAGTACTGAAAGACTGGCTACCACTTTTAAAAAATTATTTTTTATTTTTTTATTTTTTCCACTCATACAAAGTTGATAAGTAGCACATTCTCCTTCCTTTCCTCCATTCCTCCCCTTCTCCCAGTGAGTCCCCCCCACCCCCTCCCATTCCTGGAGCATCCTTTAGTGTGTCTGTCAAACTTCCCTCTGGGTCCTCCTCTCTGATGAGGTGTAAGGATTCAGTAGCATTGCCTAGAGCTCTTTTTTGTGTTTCCCTTTAGTATAGGAACACTATTGTGGCTGTTAATCCCTTGCCTCTAAGGATCCTAGTGCCTGTGATCCATACTAGACTTTGGGGGTTCAATGATATGTTGGTCATTGCACAGGTCGTACAAAGTCCTATTTTGATTACTTCGGCCCTAACTTGTGTGGAGTATCTTGCATATCTTTGCTCCTCCCCATCTTTTGGCACTTACATTCTTACCGCCCCCTCTTCTGCAAATTTCTCTGAGCTTTAGGATGGGGAGAGATTAGGCTGGCTTGGTTCCAGGTGATTGATGTAGAGTTTCTGATTTTCTGAATTATGGTTTGTTGATTTTTTTTCAGTTTTGCTGCTCCTGCACTGCCCTTGGCTCCATCCTGATGGGTATTGGATGTCACTCCCTGGCCAGAGATAAAAGGCTGTTAAAATAGAGTCTTCTTATAAGAGTAGATTCAAAGATAGAATAAGAGTAGGAGACTGCAGTGAGGGGGGGGTCAGTCTCCCATTTGCAAGATGGTTACCTTTTATCTGCCAAACTGTATGCCCTCCCTGTCTGGTGAGATCATACCCCATCTGAGGCAAGTGACCAGGAAGGAAAGTCTGTGAGCTTAACCAGATGTCTCATTACTTACTTGGAGGAAGGACTGGCTACCACTTAATTTCTAATATTATCTTAATTGGTTGCGAGGAAAATCCACTGCCATTCTGTATATTCCTTCATGAAAAAGAGGTAAAACATGCTGTCAAGTGAAGAGATGAAACCAAAGAACAATATATGATAGCATTATCTATTTTATTTAAAAATATAGGTTGGATGGCTGAGAGGTGTCTCAGGAGATAAGACTCAGCTTCCCAAGCAGAAGATCCTGAGTTTGGATCCCAGGTTCCATGTAAAAACTCCAGGCAAAAATGGTGGGCCCTGCACTTCTGGCGCTGGTAGGCAGAACCTGGGAAATCCCAGAGTTAAGCAGAAAGAAGATAGAAGCAATCCAAGGATGATTCCCAAAATCACCCTTGGTCTTCCATAGGGACATGCAGTGCCCTCTGATTCACATACACACACAGATACGCACACACACACACACACAGATACACACATACAGATACACACATCAAATAAATAAATAAAGTTTAAGAATATAGGTTGGAGGTCACGTGCAGAAAGTGTAGGAAATAAATGATTGGGGACGCTCAGTGCTAAGAGGTCCCACCCCACTTCACTCCAAAGCTCAAGAAATACAGCAGAGGAGGGGGGCAGTAAGATTGTGAAAGCCTGATAGGGGGGCAGGAGTCAGGACAAACATTGTCTTCTGGACATGACGGAGCTGTTGTATCCATGAATTCACTGCAGTTACGTGTACTTCCTAAGATCTGCACGGGATTTGTCCTCTCAGTATTTCACCACAGAAGGGTAAAGATCTCAAGAGGCCCTTTACCTCTCAGAGAGACTGAGGAGAGTTAATGCTGATTCAGGGTTGAGGGGGGAGGAAGGAAGATGCTCTCCCTGATGACATATCCATTGATATGTGGCTCGAACAAATGCTTGGGCACGTGCCATCAAAGACGAGCAAGATGAAACTCAGAGCGACAGGAAAAAAGTGTTGCAGTATGAAGAAGAGGGGGATGGGGGTGAAAATTAAAGTGCAAAGATATCATAAATTCACTATATTAATACATGAAACACCAAAAGGATAAAAAATGAAAAATGCGTTATTATTGATGCTGAAATTTTTGTCATTTTTCCATTAAGTATTAAATAGTAAAGGTTACTAAGCTAACTAATTTCTTAAAAGCCCCATACATCTTATATTAAAATGTATGTTAAATTAAATTATGCTTTTTAAATAATTACTACTTAAAATCTACAATATATTTGTGTCAAGTCCGTGATGTTCAGTGGTAGTTTGCTATGAAACTCATTGGGGGGGATAAATTTTATATTTTGATTGGGAGTTTTATGGAAATTTTTCTAAGTGTTAAAATTCAACTGATAAGCACATTTTTTTGAAGAGAAACAAATGTATAAGCTGGAGTAAAATTATCTGTGCCAAACGTTATCATGAAAATAAATATTTATAGTTGATAGGAATGTTTTTTTTTAAAAATAGTCATGAATGTTATTCAAGTTTGACATTTAGTACTGAATCTGTTATATAATGAGAATTCTAAAAGGATCTGTCAAGAATTTCACAAAGGTAACTCATGACTATGAATGAACTATGCTCCCAATCTGCCTTTATTACTTTGAGAGGGCCAATCAAATCACATGAGTTTTCCTCTGCAATGTTCTGAAAGACCCACTTGAGTCCTAAGACTTTTTCTCCCTTGCTAAAATGTTTTAGAATTATTGATTGATCTGGTTAGATCACTAGTCAGACATACCTGGGAGGGTAAACTATATTTAAGTGAGAAATCTAAATTTCCTTCGGCTGCCCAAAACAAAGCACCACAATGTAGGTGGCTTGAGACAGTAAGGATTCTTTTCTTCAAAGTTCTGGATTGGTGGAGTCGGAAATCAAAGTCTAATAGAATCACATGCCCACTGAGACCTTTGGCAGAAGTTTTCCTTGCCTGTTTTAAGCTTCCGATATTTTTGACATTCCCCTTAGATCATTGAAAGAAGTGATTCAAGTATCTCAAAGAATAAAGTGATATTTCCACTTGAGTTTTGTGTATGGAACTTGCATCCGTGGGAACAAGTTCCTTCAATTAAAGTGCAGGTGGGCTGGAAATGCCTGACAGGTGGCATTTAAGCAGCTTTTAAGTTTCTAATTTCCATCATTCCCCTGTGTACTTCAGCCCTCCTTCCTCTTTGCTACTTTTCTTCTTTATTTCCTATACTGGTCCCCTCTCTTAGTACTTCTCAACTTCATTGCCTTTAAATTTTCCCATCTTCTATTAAAATATCAAAAAATATTTTTACCTTGAAGCTCCTTTAGAAAATACATTCTCTGAAGCTCTCCAGTATGTTTTTCTTGTTTATCTTATTATTAAAATATTCAAATGTACACACAAACAGTGGGTATATAATAATAACCATAATCAACCAATAATAGTAACCAATCAACTTCAACTTATCATTTTATATTCTGATTTTATCTAGCATCTCCATGTGTATACATTTTATTTTATTTTTTGTTAATAGTGGAATTACTTAAATGAAGCATTTAAATAAAATCACAGACACCACATAGCTTAGTTATAAAGTTTGTATTTGAATATTTTGCATATTACTTAATGTTTTCCCTTAGGGTATTAGATATTGCTGTGTCGAGCATAAGAATGGTTGAGAATAATTTAGGATCACTTTTTCAGACAAGGAACTCAAGGTGATGTGGAGAGGTAACTTTAGAAGCCTGGAGAAAGTAGTGATAAATGGAGAAGTAGAGATCTGAGTGACACTAAAATGCTGAGTTGCTGAGGCAGTCTGGGAAAGAAGCTATGTCCATATTGGTAGGAGCCACTTCCTGCATTTTTAAGCTTGAGAGTTTGTTCTCCTTCAGAAGAAGGTAAGATAAAGAAACAAGAGGCTAACAATTGCTCAATAAAGGGCCATGATGACTTTAGTCAATTGTTTTCTTTCTGAAAATTTTCAGGTAAGAATGTCGATGAGTTCAGAGGTGGTCAGGTTAAAAGGATGGACCCTGGAGCACCAATCAAGATATATACTATCAAAACAATTTTTAATTATCTCAAAGTTGATCTCTAGCTGGGACTTGACAATGTAAACTACGGAAATGAGAATGTCCAAACAATTTTGAGTATGACTGTATACAGGGTGTGCACAGTAAGTGTTGAGATCTGGAGACTTAAAACATCTTTGCTGTCTCCCTGGCAGAGACACACAAAAGCCAGGTATTTGGTACAGTACTGTCTTCCTGGATGTGGGTTTGCTGAGTTTCTGGCTTGCGTACTTAAGAGAAGATATAATAGGGGAAGGAAAAAATAATATTATGAAAGTACCTTAAATGCCAGAGGAGAAATTAAGCAAAAAATAATACTTGGGGGAGCTGTAGAAATTAGCATCATACTTAGAAAATGAATGGACTTCTATCATACAACCAGTGTAATAATCCTCATGGTATCACAAGGGTGATAATTACTGAAAACCACTTCAGTCTGGTCCAAGTAGTTGCATCTATTGCAGCTACCATGTCAGATATGATGTAACACAGTTATAGAGAAAAGCAGTAATATCTCATGTACACATATAATGTGGCTTTTTAAAATTTGTCAAAATGTATTCATTCCTATAGGAACAAAATGAAACCCCAACTTAATGTCATAGTTACATTCGGAAGTTACTTTGTTATTGGAGTCTTAGTCTTCTGCTTTGTATCACTGAAATTCAGTTCCTTTTTTTAAAATTTCATTATTATTATTTATTCAATTGTGCGCGCTTGTGTGTGTGTGAACCACGAATGAATTCGGGAACCACCATGAACCGCCTCCACCTCCTTGTTTACTCTGCCCCAGGATTCACAGGCTCCGCCCTACCAGGACCAGAAGCGCAGGCCGCCCCCGCTTCCGCCTGGCGTCTATATGTGGGATCTGGGAGTCATATTCAGGTCCTTCCACCTACAAGGCAGAGGCTTAACCCCTGAGCCACCGTCTCCAGCCCCTCAGTTCCTTGTTTTGAGGGAGGAAGTAGCCATGTTCTTAAGACCCTTCACTTCTCCAATTTAGTCCCTATGGACCTTACAATCAAGAAATCCCATGGGGTCCTCTATGTCCCAACAAAGGTCACTGACTGTACTTGGCCTAATTTGTAACTTCTAATCGATGGCCAGCATCTACACGTGTTCTTAAGACCAGCAGTAGATCCTTAGCTCCACTCTCAAAAATTCTTTGTGATTTTTTTTTATAAATAAATATTTTTTTAAACTTTTTTTTTATTATTTATTCAATTGTGCGTTTTGTGCGTATGCATGCGCGCGCGCACGTGTGTGTGTGTTGAACCACGGACGAATTCGGGAACCACCATGGACGCCTCCACCTCCTCCTCGTTTACTCTGCCCGGGAATTCACAGGCTCCGCCCTACCAGGACCAGAAGCGCAGGCCGCCCCCGCTTCTACCCGGTGTCTGTACGTGGGGTCTAGGATCCAAATTCTGGACCTTCTACCTGCAAGGCAGAGGCTTAACCCCTGAGCCACCTCTCCAGCCCTAAAAATTCTTTGTGATTTTTACCCTTTCAATCTTTGTTGCTTTTACAGCCTCTTTATACCATAAATATATGACTTTTAACTTTGTCTTGAGTTTTGCTTTAAGCACCATATTGGTCTCTCACTTATATGACAGCAGAAGCCAAATTAATCTCATTTCTTGGAAATACATCAGACTTTTTCTCACCCTGTGTTCTTATACAAGCTCCTCACATGGTGTGTCTTCCCCAGGTTTCCGGTGTCTGACTTCTTCCAAACCTTCAGTCTCAGTTTAATGTCTCCTCCAAGATGTTTCCTGACTGCTATTTAAAGTGCATTTCTCTTGTCTTATTCTTTATCACGGCATTCTGCTTAAGTTTTCCTCATAACGTTTTTTTGAAGTCTTCTGTTGTAATCAAATTTTAATTTAAACTCATAACAATAAAGACAACCTTGTATTCTATGTTAATAAAATTATCCTTAATAACATTTTTATTGAGCTTTTAGTTTAGTGAATTAAATAGATGCTGAAATAGTGAATAAATTAAAAAATAAAATTGTACTTTAATCTATTGAGGCAATTATTTATATATGTTTTGCATTACTGGTGGATGATTTCAAAATCGATGTATTTCCTTTTTTTCTCCATGTTTTAGTTTTAATCAATTAAATATACTTGCCATGGTTTGAATGTGAATATTTGAATACTTAGTCCCAGATGGCAGCACAGTTTGGTCAGGTCTTGGAATCTTTAGAGGGTGGAGTCTTGATGGAGAGAGAATGTCATTGGAGGGAAGGCCTTGAGCTTTGGTAACCCAGCCCCATTTATGCTCCTGATAGCTACTGCAGTGAAAGCCAATATCTGTTTCTTCTCTATATTCCCTTCCATAATGGGCTTTATCTTTCCATGAATATGAACATCAATTTTAAAAGAAATAGCTGGTGGATCTTACAATATCCTGTTATACATGGCACTTAAGAGGTCTCAAACTAAATTTATATTTTCTCCCTATAACATTTTCCCCATCCTCTGTTTTTGTTCTCAAATCATTGTTCTTCCAGATACTGAATTAAGACACTTTCAAAACTATTCTTTGCTCTCATTCTTCAAAATCTAAAAGACTTGTCTAAATCAATCAATCAATCAATCAATCAATCAGTCACTTTCTTGTTGTGTATATTTATTGAATGTGGTAATCTGTTACTTAGGGACATTTTCATATAAGTATTTATTATGCATTGAGCATATTCTCCTTGAACTCAATGTCTTTAGCCTTTCCTTTTCTTGCCCTCACCCTTCTCATTAGTACTCTAGTTCCCTTTACTTCTATTTCCCTCATGTATGCATGCATGTATATATATGCATATATGTATGTGTATATATATATATATGCATAGATACTTGTGTTTCTGAGACTAGATTGATTGTTTAGGATGATAATCTTCAATCTCATTAATTTTGGGTTTTTATAGCTGAAAAAATCTGTTGTACATATAGACTACATTTCCTTTGTCCATTCATCTGTTTTGGGGCACCCAGGTTGATCCTGTAAATTACTTATTATGAACATCACTGCAGTAAACATAGCTCTGTGGTTTGCTGAATGGGAGTCCTTTAGGTAAATATCCAGGAGTGGTATAGCTGGGTCATACGGCGGATCCATGTCTGCTTTTTTTGAAAAATCTTCATAATGATTTCCAAAGTGGCTAGAATAGATTATGACCCACTAGCAATGAATAAGAGTTTGTTCACATCCATATCAGAATCTGTTTTTTGTTTTCTTAGTTACTGACATTCTCATTGGGATGAAAGGGAGGAAAGGGGGAAAGGAAGGGGAAAAGGGGAGAGGGAGCAAGGGGATCCAGGGAGGGGTGGAGGGAAGAAGGGGAATGGGGTACTTATCAAGTTTGTATGAGTGGAAAAAAAGACTTTATTTGAAGATGTTAAGTTTTATTTCACATTTAATATATGGGTCAAAATATGGAACATATGAGAATAAATGTTTTTCCTTGAATGGCAAGATAGTAGGAGAAGCTACCTATGTATTACACAATCATGTTAGTGCACAGTTTTATAGGCATAATTACTACCAAAAGTGCACCAGAAAATATATTTATGGATTGGGCAAAGGACAATGCGCTGTGTTCAAGAAGAAAGACCATCTTGTCCTCCTGTCATAATTAAGCACAGGTGTCAACTTGACTGTTGAGGGTTTGAGCTCTGGGCACAGTTGTAGAGAGCTGATGGTTGAGTTAAGCCCAGAGCAAACCTGAAGGAGATTGTCTAGCTGATAGGGAAGACCCAGCCCATGGTGGGTGGGATTAGGCCCTGGATAAATCACAGAGAGCTGGTTGAGAGAGTTGGCATCCTTCTGTTCACTTGGCCAGACATGCTGGTCTGGCAAGTAAGGATCGTCCCTCTCTCAGCCGTTATGCAGTGATGGTGTGACCAGTTCTCTCGACCTTGGTGTTGATGCATGATCTCCCGTCAAGCTGGACTGAGAACTATAACTGGACTGTGGTAAGAAAGTAAACTTCTTGTTCTCTTAAGCTGTTATTTACCAGCAACCATGCAGGCCGACTACAACACCTCCCTTAACTCTTCTATATTTTGTTAAGAACACCCTTATATGCAGATAATTTCCTATTGAGAGTCTGCTGTTTCAGTGGCTCATGTCAGGAAAACACCAGCTACTATTATCTTGATCTTGGGAGAATTTGGAAAAGGGTATCAGGGATTGAGTTGTTCCTGTCCTGTTCAGTGCATTATCAGATACTGTGTGTCTCTGGGATGTCCAGACAGTTATTCTTGCCTGTTTTTATTTTAACAACATTTTTCATAAGCCACTCCTGACACAATCCAGGGCATAAATGTTTAATGTTACTTTAATGTTACTCTTTAATGTTACTTCCAGATTTTATTGTAAATGACAGAACAGGGCTCAACTGGTCGTCTGGTGCCAGTCATGAACACCTGTTCACACAACTGTCTAGCTGTAGATAGGATCTGCACTATGAAAATTAAATTCCACAGCTTATATGAAAGAGTGGCCTGGAAAAAGATTGTGTCCCAGAAAAAAAAAAACCACGTGTCTGTCACTTGGGTGTTGTAAATATGGGGCCATGTAACGTCTGTTGAAAATTGGTCTTCCTCATTCACTTTGCATCACCATGACGACCTGGGTCACGACTGTTGGACCACTAAATAACAAACAACTGTGATCAACATTTGTGCTGTTTTTGGAGAAAAGAGGGAAATGTGTAGTGATGACCATCTTCCAGTATTTCTAGAATATATGGATTATGACTAATTCCATAATTCCTGTCCTGCAAAGTCTTTTGTGAATTCTATATTACTTAGAAATGTTCTCTTGAACACAGCAAAATATGTGTGCTGTTTTTACCTTCAAAGTGGGCCTAAGAGAGCAAAGAACTGTCCATATGAAATCTACTCATGGTCAACATTATTATTATGAAAGGCTTATTGTAGTGCCCTTCACACAGAGAATGCTAAATTCCATCTTTAGCACATATTAGCATTTATTTTTCTTTTGATTTCTCCAGCTTTGGTGAGACACTCCTTGTTCATGAATTTATTTTTAAAGTCTTCTAGTCGGTCCAGATATTGTCAATCTTATGAGTTCCAAGCCTGCTTTTCACATTAAGTTAGGAGTTAACATTATAATCTAAAATTCAACTTCTCTTACTTCATGCTTTCACATATTCAAGATTTCCTTTTATAGAGCTAACAACCTGGAGATCTAGTCAAAATAAGAATTTCTGGGCTCTGTAGTAGGAGAGTTGGAGAATGCCATCAAAGGGGATTGCAGTGTTCCCTTTTTCTTTTAGTTCCTGGCTATGTGGTGAGCTTTCACCATGTGCCTTTATTAAAAATTAATATTTTTGTGCAAGCATATACTGCATGCTGAGCTTATCCATCCCAATACTTGTCTTATTTTGTCTCCATATACTGTCTGCCACAGACTCAAAAGCAATGAGCCAACTGATCATATGTGGACTGAAATATAAAAGAATGTACACTCAAGCAATATTTGTTGTCCTGATGAAAAGCTTTAAAACACAAGGACCACCACCAGATAAATGTGTCCTCTGTCTAAGTGTGATCACCCTGAATCAAGGCCCTTAATTTTCTGGTAGGTGTTATAGTTACAGTTTTAGTGTCAACTTGACAGTTGCAGACAGTTTGGGGCACAACTGTGGAGAGTTAATGGTTGGAACAGGCCCCTGAACAAGTCTGCAGGGACTTAATTAATTGATGTGGAAACCCAGTCCATAGTTGGCTTTCCAGTGATGGATCAGATAATAGGAAGTGCAAGGAGGAGGCACTTACTCTTCCCTTGTCTTGTGTTGACTTGCCGTGTTGCTGTGGCCTCTACTCTTCTCTGCGAGCATCATTCATTATAAGAGCATTACTGCCTTCTTTGTTGCTGCTGCCACTGCTGCCTCCATCCTTGGCTGACTCGGAGCTTCTCCTTTCCATGTTGCTGCTATTCCCGTTGCCTTTGGGCCTGGCCTCTAGGCTTTGCCGCTGTTCGTTGTTCATTATTGGCATGGAGCCCAGCTGTTGTTCATGAACGTTGGAACCCAGTGTCTTCAACCCTCCAGTTAAGTGAAGACTTGAGACCTTCTTGGGATCTTTCAACTTTGTGGGATATTCTGGTCAAGAGTGAAGCAGTTACAGGTGGCTACTCTGAAGGACACTGTTTTTTATTGTAAGTTAATTTAATAAACTTATTTATATATATTACATCCTGGAGATTCTGTTCTTCAGAGAACCCTGGCTGACACAGTAGATTAGTAAAAGTTTGAAGCTTGACGGCGGAATGAATTATGGAACTCATTCTGTAGTAAGGAAATTGATCTCAGAGTAATGAATTTAACACCATCCCTCCCACAAACTTACTTATAAGGAGATGGTGACAGAGCTGTTCTGCTTTTACATGAACTTACTCTGTTATCACTGTCAATGATCTAGGGTATAGAATTTCACTGAGGCAGGATTGTTGAGAATATTCTCTGACTTTAAAATTTTTTTTCCTAGTTTTACAAGTGTATTGAGTACTTATCCCTGACTTCCTCTTCCCTCCCTCCTTTCTTTCTCTCATTTTGTTCCTTCTTCCTTCCCTTGATCAATCCATCCCACTCTCTCCCACCCTCCTGGCTGCTTCTATAGGCCCCAGAGTTCCCTCTGGATTGTCCACTCTAGGGGGGGTCCAGGCTCTGGTGACAGACCAAGGGGCGCCTTCTGATCCCCACTGATAGGGGCACTCCTCTTCACATGTTCAGCCCTAACCCCCAAGGTTTCCACAGCATGCAATGATCTCTCTGAGATCCTCACTGGTCTATGGGAGCATGTTGGCATGTCAGCCATTGTGCAGATCTGGTAAGGACAAGTCTTATTGCAGTGCGTCTCCTTGAGATTTTAAACCTGCAATTTAGGGAACCACAGGCTAGCCTCATGTTTTTTTTATTTAATACATTTTTTATTATTATTTCAGCTCATACAAACTTAATAGGTACACGAGTCCCTCCCTCCCTCTTCCTCCCCCCACCCCCCTGCTCCCCCTCCCCTCATCCCTCCCTCCCCATCCCCCAGTGCCTCCTGCCCCAATTCCCAGAGAGTCCTTTATTGTGCATGCCTGACTCTCCTCTGGGCCGTCCTCTCCAATGACGTACAAGGACCCAGTGGCATTTCCCTGAACCCTTTCCCGTGTTCCCCTTAAGCATAGGAACACTACTGTGGCTGTCAATCCCTTGCCTCCAAGCATCTTGGTGCCTTTAGCAAATGCTAGACTTTGTGAGGTCAATAGTGTGTTGGACATTGCGCAGGGCATGCAAAGTCCAATTATGATTGCTTCGGCCCTAACTTGTGTGGAGTATTTTGCAAATCATTGCTCCTCCCATCCTTTTGCTCTTACACTCTTACCGCCCCCTCTTCCGCAAATGTCCCTGAGCTTCAGGATGGGGAGAGATTAGTCTGGCCTAGTTCTAGGTAGTTGATATAGAGTCTCTGAAGTTCTGGATTGTGGTTTGTTGATTTTCTTTTGCAGTTTTGCTTCTCCTGCAATGCCCTTCACTCCATCCTGCTGGGCACTGTATGTCACCCCCTGGCCAGAAACAAAAAGCTGTTAAACTGGAGTCTTATTGTAAGAGCACATTCAAGGGTAGATGTAATAAAAGTAGGAAACCTCAGTGAGGGAGGGGTCAATCACCCATTTGCAAAATGGTTACTTTTTATCTGCCAGACTATATGCCCTCCCCTTCTGGTGAGATCATATCCCCTTAGTTGTAAATGATCAGGAGCGAATGTCTGTGAACTTAACCAGGTGTCACATTACTTACTTGCAGTCCTTGATGGAGGCCTATTTTCTCTACTGTAACATGGTCACTTCTCTCCTTGTTTCTGGTGTGGCCCTCCAACCCCATCCCTCCTGTTCATAATCCTTGCAATTACTGTAGGTAATACATAGATTTACCTATGAGTGTCTCAAGGTGGGCTGTGCGGATTTGGTACTGGGAGCCACCTATTAAGGAGTACATACGGTGCTTAATTTTATGGGTTTGGGATACTTCACTTAATATAATTGTTTCTAATAACATCCATTTCCCGGCAAATTCCAGTAATTCATCCTTTTTGATAGCTGAATAGTACTCCATTGTATAGATGTACCACTGTTTCTTTATCCACTCGTCAACTGTTGGACATTTGGGTTGATTCCATGACTTTGCTATTGTAAACAGTGCTGCTATGAACATGGTCGTGCTTATGCTATCGAGGTGAACCTCTGCTGCATGGGGGGTTATACCCAAAAGTGGAATCGCAGGGTCATATGGCATTTCAAGCTTTAATTTCTTTAAGAATCTTCAGACAGCTGGCCAGAGTGGCTGTATGAGCCTGCATTCCCACCAGCAATGTAGGAGAGTTCCCCTCTCTCCACATCCTCTCCAGCATTTGTTGTTGTTTGTATTGTGGATTTTTTTGCCATCCTGACCGGGGTGAGATGATATCTCAGGGAAGTTTTGATTTGCATTTCCCTGATTAGCCTCATGTTTTTTATCATTAACTTCTAGTTGCCAGATTTTCCATTATAAGTAGAGAATTATCAAGAATATGTAAAAAATGACGAGAGGAAGATTGTTCTTATCAGATCAGATATCAAACTGTCAGGATACCTTTAGTATTGATAAAAGTAAGAATTATTTCATATTTCTGGTTCTGAAATTATTTATAACTAACTTTTAAAATTACAAATTCATGGTGATCCTGAATCTATCACAACTAAGGTATTTATAGTAGGTGATTAAGCTAATGTTTTGGAAGAGGGAGATTATTCTGGATTATTTAGGTGGGTCCAATGTAATCACACATGTCCTTATGACACCAAAAGAAGAAGATCATTGGAGGAGAGAGATATGTGATAGATGTGGAGATTGGCAGACTGAGACCTTTGGTTTTGAAGACAAAGCAAAGAGTCCATGGGCAGAGAAATTCAGGTGACCTCCAAATTCTGGACATGTCCAGGAAAGGCATCATTCTTCAGAGACTGCAGGAGGAAAGGCAGTCTCGTGGGCATCCTACTTTTAGACCAGCAAGATCTATACTGACTCCTGGGCTCCACCCAAAAATAACGAGCTGTATTGTTTTGTGCTAATTTGTCACAACAACAATAGAAAAGTGCAATTGGAAATTTCTCAGTGCTAGTGAGTAGCCCACCTTATGCTAAATAGATTGTTTCCAGGAGCTGCTTCCACTCATTTGCCCACAGTTCATCAAAGCAATTATGATGGCCATTGATTTTTGTGGCCTGGCATTGCCCCCAGTTCAGCTCGTCCCCCTCTTACTTCCTGCACAGTTACTCTTTTTTGGAAAGGAAACAGTGTACTCCTCCAAAAACTGAAGGCATTCAGTAGAAGCAAGAGAAAAGTGTCGCAATGATATGAATAATGAAATTTCTGGTCATGAGTAAAATGGACATATCAACTCTAAGAAGTCAACTTCCATAAGAGGAAGCTGAATCTTTACTGTTAACGTGTGTCTGCTCAGGCTCCATCACTAGAGGCTTGAGCGCAATCTGGCTGTGATCCTCAATGCTCAGTGTAGGAAGCTCAGCTGCCATCAGCATGAGTTCAGCAAGGTGAAGAGCACAGAGTAATTCTTGGTCACAGTGTAGTGGAATCCAGTTTGTTAGAAGTTCTAAAAAGTAATCCAATAAGCTGTCACTTGTTTTATTTTAATATACATGTACACGTCTGTGTCGATCAGAGGACAAACTCTGTCCTCTCCTTCCATCTTCTTATTTTTGAGGCATCTCTTGTTGCCCATCACTACGTATGCCAGGATAGCTGGGACTTGAATGAGCTTCCAGATTTTCCATCTTGTTGTAGGAGTGCCAGGATTACAAATATGTACCGAGGACAACTTTACAAGGGTTCTGGGGTTCCAAACTCAGGTCCTCATGTTTATGTAACAAACACTTTGCCAGTGAGCCCCCTCCCCAGAACCTTACATTTTTGTCTAGTGGTTTACTGCCTCTGAAAAGCTACCAAATCTGCTCTATTTGTTGGTGGATTAACTTTCACTGATTAACTTTCAAATAATTAAAAAACAGGTGTTTTGGAGTACAGCTGTGATTGCACATTGCAACTACAAAACCAATGTTTTTTTTTCCTCATATGGAAAATGAAAACATATTAAAATAAGTCCTACATTCTGGATAAAATCACAGTGCTTTTGAGATTCTTGGCTGTCATGCTGAGATCAAAAGAAGTCTGTCTTACTTCTGATTATGTTCCTTCCAGATGAATAGTAGTGCATAAAAATGAAATTATGTGGTTTATATCATTTGGCTTAACAGAAAATTGGAAGTACTTTGAGGTTGTTTACTGTGGTTTTATATAAATATGATGTTATATCCATGTTATGGTGGAAAACCCATGGGCTCTATTTTAAAAGTGGCTTTAGAATACTTTCTAACTTACAGAGAAATCTTAAAAAATAATTCAAAGAGTTATATGTAGAATTTATTCAGATTCAAAGATTCACTATGTCTTCTTTCTCTCTCATTTTTTTTCTCTCCAAACATATGGAGAAATATTCGAACATACGAATATAGAACTTCTTACTCTCTGTATTCTGTCTCTGCATCTTATGCTTCTTTGAGGCATTTCAAAGAAACTGGACATTGTATCCTTTAATTCACACACACTGTTTCAATGATGTTAAGAGCCAGCCTTCTCCTACATAAATCTTTTGGCTCCATATTGCTATATGACAAACCAATCTAAACTTAATGTTATAAAGAAGCAGTTACTTTGTATTTCCTGCGGATGTTTTGAATCCATGATTTAGAGTGAGAAAGTTTGAGATGAGTTGTGCTTGTGTCATGCTGTATTAGTGCTACAATTGGAAAGGCATTTTCAAGACTTGGAATATAGAAGCATCTGATGCCTTCTTCATTCATACATCTGGTTTTTGGACTATGATATCTCAATGTCTGGGTTAAGTTTGATTCTCCATGTGTCTGATTTTTTTTCACAAAATAGTACCACAGGGTTATAATTCTACTGTGGAAATTCAGGCGCTAAGAATAAGCTTTTCTGTGAGTAAGGTGAAAGATTCAGTATTTTTTGAAAACGTTTGATGTCATATAACTTGTCACATATCACATTTATTATTTTAAGAACAGTTTTGTGTGCTTTTAATCTATCAAGCTTATGAAAGTACTTACCTCAAGAACATGGGTATTTCTGAATTAGCCTATCTTCGGCTAAAATAAGAAAATGTAGCAGAAAATTTAGCTTAAAGTTTCTTAATCAGCAACGAAAGTGTATTACTTTACATCAGTGAAACCAGAAGTCTGTGAAGTCCAGAATTTGTCAAAACCATGATTGCGTGATGTTATTGGGGTTCAATCTTTCCATAATCCTTCCCATGTTGACCTAGAGCAGGGAAATATGATGGGAAGCGGTCTGCAGCAGTTTCAGCCGTCAAATTCAGACAAGGTAATATGAGGAAGAAATTGTTTCCAAAAACTTTTCATATGAGCAAAATCCCTCCCAGAAGTCCTCCAGATAATGCTCTTCACCTCTGTGTCAGATGACTTACACACATATCCATGTTGTACAGAAAGGAAGAAGGAACACTTTTGATTTAGTTGAACTAGTTGGGATTTACTCCTTGGGTCTCGAATGGAGGCTAGGTTTGGACTTCTCTAAAATATTGACTCAGAGGGCAGGGAACCAAATACTTCCTGCCAGCATATGTGTTAGATGTTAAACTTTTGTCACACTATTAAGTTGACAAAGATTATTTCTGCATTATAATAAATGAGTTCTGGGATTCTTAAAGTACAGCTCTGACAAGTAATTGGTTCATGCTTAGGGAATGATTTGGTGTTATGAAACTATAAAGCAGATTCGAGTAACTCTGAAATGGTTTTAAAAACAATAAACATTTCCAAGATTCTATAATATTTTCTCAAACATAGTAGAACCACACATTCTTAGGATAGTAGTCAATATTTTTGTATTTGTTTCATTTTTAGCTGGATTAGGATTTATTTCATCTTGGTACTTTAATTTTCACTAATCAATTTCTTCTAGAAGCAATAAAAGTAATTCAAAGTGTATTTAAAAGCTAAACAAATCCCTCCTTTATTCTATTTTAAATTGGTTTATTTGTTCTCCCCCACCCCCATCTGTGCTAGTGCATGTTTGAAGAAATGGTATTTCTCATCTACTAAGCATTGCCCAGAGAAAAGCAAAAGTGCTATGGAATGCAATTTGTGGAAGGGAGAGAAATAATCTTATAGCCTTGTGTCATTTGTTGTACTCATAGTTAACACTAATAGCTAGGTAAGGAGGCAACAAATAAATTGTGCCAAACTTCAGCAGTAGAAAACAAGAAAGGCTTGTTTTGAGCACATTCCATACACACTGTTCATGTTCCTGATTGAGGAAGGTTGCCTGAAGGAGTATTCGCTGTCTCCATGTGAGTGGAGAACCTTCCTGCCAGCTCTATCCCAAAGAGGTTACACCGGCATGTCTGTTCACGTTTTACTGATCATCATAACTTATGGAGCTAGGAATTATGCCCCTCTCAAGTCCGATGGAGACACAGAATTATGACTATTGGTGATCCATTTTTTGATTACGGCAGAGATGGAGTAGTGCTTATCATTGAATTTCAAAGGAGGGAGAGGCATGTTCCAAAAAACAATTCTCACTTGTGATAAACAAAATGTAAATGCTTTATTCAGGGTGTTACTCCAGGTGTTATCGCAATGTCACTCTGCTAGTGTTGTGGCTTTGCAACATGATGTGGCTTTACTCTCATGCTAAGGGTCATATTTTAGTAACTGAAGTCTTTCCTAAATCAGCAGTGTCCCTGTTTACTGGGTGGAGGGTGAGGTAGACACAAAACAAGTGATCCGTGGGGTTTCCTAAAAACCTAATGTTATTTTTTCTTATTTTCTACCTATGAGTCTTCTGATCATGTTCACATCATGACCATTGTTGTATTTTTAACATCAATTTCTCTATATTAGGCATGAATGACAGAGGACTTAAAAACATTATTACCATGGTTGACAAAGGTGATTGTGGTTTTATGAGCACAGTGGACAAACATAATTCAGCAGCTCAGTCTGATGTGGATTCTGAACATTCCAACTATTCTCTCATAAACACTCCAAATAAGCCCATAGGCTCCTTGACAAGACAGATTTCACAGGCAAGATTGGTAATTGTGAAAGCTTCTTTTAACATAGAATGCATGTTATGCCTAGCCGTTTTTATTGGTATTAAAAGAATAGTAGTGAAACACATATCACTGTAGGCTCTCAAATCATAATTGATAATATATCTATACACATGAAACATATCTTTGAGTGCACACACACATATACACTCAAATATGTATGTGCATGTTTCTACATGGCGCAAACTTCAAAAACAAGTAGAGCATGTGTTTTATCTTTTTTACCTTGGGAAATTGGACTTCTGTGTGGTTACTCAAGTTTAAATAGCTACTAAGCATTTTTTTAATCAAACTTTGAAGATTTAGAAATCTTTACACATACACATGTGTGCATTTGCACAACATATGTGTATATGTTTGTGTGTGAGCAAATGTGTGTATCTATGCTAACTTGTACATTTAGTGGAGGCCAGATGTTTTCCTTTATTCACCTCTACCTTATTTTTTGTGACAGGGTCTCTCATTGAACTGGAAGTTTTCTAATTTGGTTAGACTAGCTGACCACCAAGCCCTCATGGATTCCCTTGTCTCTGACTCCCCAGGTTTGATTTTTCAGATTAACCCTTTGGTATAAAACACAAAAAGGTATGAAAGTAAGAGGGAGAAAGGCTGGAAAGCAAAAAGTATATAGTTGGAAGGAACAGGCAGTGGGATTGAGTCGAAATGTCATAAATCCATTATATTCATTCATGGAAGTATTAAAGAAATAAAAAAAAATCATTATTTAGAACCCAGGGGCAAAATTATACTAGAAATAACAGGAATGTGATACTTCCTGATAAAATGTTGGTCAGAGAGATCTTGAAGGCCCCCAAGCATTATAGGCTTTTGCCTTGTTCTTGGTTGCTCTCCCATAGGGTCAGTAAGACCCTAATACTAAAGATGCAACACAAATGGATAACAGAACATGGGCAAAGTATATCAACTGGAACTGGTCTGAGGACTTTCTCCTTGCTAGATAGCTTACACAGTACCTAGGAATACTGTTGAAACTGCTGGAAGAGAGAAATAATCACAGCATGAGATCTGTAAATTGCAATGTAAATCACCATGGTAACAGGTGACCATCAGTTTAATAGTCGCATGAGTATCAAGGAGACAACCAACAGCTTTTTTTCCCCCACATTTTATTTTTTTTCCAATCATAAGAGCTCAATAGGTAACCCCATTCTCTCCCTCCTTCCATCTCTCCGCAGTCCCCTCTTGTACTCTCCCCCCTTTTCCCCTTCCTTTCACCCTTTCCCTCCCCTTTCCCAGTTCTTCCCCCTTTCCCCCTCCCATTCCCTGGAGCATTCTTTTGCGTGAATGCAAAACCTCCCTCTGAGTCCTCCACTCTAGTGAGGTATAAGGTCAGTAGCATTGCCCAGAGCCCTTTCTTAGGCTCCTCTTTAGTATGGGAACTCTATTATGACTGTTAGTCCCTTGCCTCTAAGGATTCTACTGCCAGTGATCCATGCTAGACTTTGGGGGGGTTGTTTCACATGTCACTCATTGTGCAGGGCATGCAAAGTCCAGTTATGGCTACTGCAGCCCTAACTCGTGTGGAGTATCTTGCATATCGTTGGTCCTCCCCATCTTTAGGCTCTTACCATCTTGCCGCCCCCTCTTCAGCATGTTTCCCTGAGCTTTAAGATGGGGAGAGATTTGGCTGGTCTGGTTCTAGGTGATTAATGTAGGGTCTTTGGTGTTCTGAATTATAGTTTGTTGTTGTTTTCAGTTTTGCTTTTCCTGCACTGCCCTAGGCTCCATTCTGATTGGTATTGAAGGTCACCTCCTAACCAAAGATAAAAGGCTGTTCAAATCTTACTATAAATGGAGACTCAAAGGTAGATGAAATAGGAGTAGGACACCGCAGTGAGGGGGAGTCAGTGTCCCATTAGCAGGATGGTTACCATCTATCTGCCACTCCCTATACCCTCCCTGATTGTTGAGATCAAACCTCTTCACTCTCAGGTGACCAAGAAGGGAAGTGAGAGTGAGCTTCACTAGATGTCTCACTACTTACATGCAATATTTGTTAATGACCTATTTTCTGTACTGAAGCCTGACCCCCTCTTTTCTTTTTTCTTGGGAGGAGGCTCTCCTTCCCTTTCCATCCTGCTTATAATGTTTGCAATTATAGTAGGTATTACAGAGATTTATCTTTGAATATGACATTAAGTGGACTTGGTACTAGGATCCACTTATTAGGGAGTACATACACTGTCTAATTTTCTGTGTCTGGGATACTTCACTCAATATTTTTCTAATTCCACCCACTTCCCAGCAAATTTTATTAATTCATCTTTTTTTTGATGGCTGAGTAGTATTCCATTGTATAAATGTACCGTATTTTCCTTATGCATTCATCAACTCTTAGGCATTTGGGTTGATTCCATGACTATGCTATTGTAAATAGTGCTGCAACAAGCATGGTTGTGCTTGTATCACTGTAGTGAATATTTGCATTATGGGGGATTATTCCCAGAAGTGGTATAGCAGGGTAATATGGCATTTCAATCTTTAACTTTTTTTTAATAAATCACCAAACTGATCACCAGAGTGGACAACCAACAGCTTTCTGATTGGATTCAAGACCTGCTTAATTGAATGGTACGCATCCCTGTTACTGTAAACTAAAACAAGAACCTAAAATAGGGAAGGAAGTAGATCAATAGGGAAGATAGCCAAACACTTATATATAGGAAGGCAATACTACAAACTGCTCTGTAGGAGGTTGTTATTATACCTGTAGAATGGGAAATCTTTGGGTCTAAAGCTGGATGAGTGAAGGGAAATGCACACATCAGTGGGGTGACCTGAAGAGAGGTAACTTGATATAATGCAAAGACCTGAGCGCCCACAGGAGTAGACAAGCCAGATTGAACCCCGAGATTCACAGAAGCATATAGGCAGAAGGGTGGGAGGGAATGATGAAGGGAAGGGAGGAGAGCAGGACGGAAGCTGGGATGAATACTCAACATGCTTGCAAAAGAAGAAAAATAAAAAAAAAGTAAAAAATATTCATTGAGGACATTATTTATGCCTATATAAATATATTTGAATATTTATTTCCCATTTTCTAGTTTGTATAGTACTTGTTTAAGTACATCATTAATGTATTATATATGTATGAAATTGTCAAAAAACCATACTAAAATCTCATAATTACACTCAAGATAATCCCTAATATTTGTATGATTATAGATATAGCTCCTGTGCCTTAGCAGTTGCTTATTAAACACTTGTGAATGAATAAATGATATATGTAAGGCTCACAAGTTTGAATCAAACTGGCCAACCTACCTTCAAAGCCAGTACAGACAGGTCTGTACTCTATAAACCACTGGTATGTGTTCACAAAGAAATTAACTATTTTCACAGGTGCCAAAAGGACAAAGTTTAAGCAAAATTTCATGTTTAATGTCACAAAAGTGGTATGTGGATTGGATGAACTCCAGAGCATCCAGATGAATATGTTGAGGAAAAGTACTCCAAAATTCAGTAATATGTATCGTTTCTCAATAATTTTCAAAAGAATATTTGCTTATTTAGTCTTATATGGCCCAGATTTGTTTCAAACTTGGCTGTGTTGCTAAGGCTAGCCTTTGGTCCCTATTCCTCCTGTCTCCATTTCTCAAGTGCTGGGATCACAGGTGTGCACTACCATGCCTGGTATAATGCATTTACACACACACACACACACACACACACACACACACACACACACACACACATTTCACAGTCTGGTTGTTAACTTTTTATTTTATTCATTAAAATTGCTTTTAAAAGATGTCAGTGACTTCATACATTGCTATCATCTGTTGGGCTTATAATTTATTATTGGATATTTAAGATCTGTCATGGTTTGCTGCTATAAATAATGTTGTGACAAACATCTCTCTATATAAGTCTTTTCGATAATGACTTTCAGAGCACGATCTGTCCTCTGAGTCCCTTGATTGGTGACATTCTTCCACTGACTGACACTGGACATGTGGAGCTGAAACTGTGCAGCCAGAACTTGTCAAGAAGACGAATAGGGTATCAGTGGCCTGTCTCGCATTCAAAAAGCAGACTGGATATGACTATAATTTTACAGGCCATATATTTGGTTAGAAGTAGGATGCTTCATTGATTCCATTTGTGTTTATTCCAAAATAATGAAGGTGACCCCAGAGACAGCTAGCCATTTGGAACTCAATTAGCCAAACTTCAGGGCAATTTTCCATCCCAACACCAAATAGAAACATCATGATCCATCAAATTCTTATTAGTGAGAATTAGACCGTAGACAAGGGTGTGGATGAGGTGTAGCTCACGGGTGATCTTTTGGAAATAAAAGAGAAGCTTAACTTTTCAAAACGAGTTCAATTTTCACAGCCTCCATGGTGGCGGGAGAGAAGCAAAATATCATTTGACATCACGTGGATGACATGGCTAGCACGTATGTATGCACACATATAACAAGCATTGATAAATAAGTAAATGTAGTAAAAATGGAAGAGATTTGAAATATTTACTGAAGATCATCTGAAAGAGGAAAACTTTGGTTAAGTTTGAATATTATCTCACTAGAATACAGTCCTAGTGTCTCTGTGTCTCTGCTTCTAGGATATGTGGAATATGCAACATGTATATTCATAAAATTATTTAAGCTGATGGATTAATTTATTTTGTCAGCATACTGCAAAATCAACATAATGGAATCTATGCATTACAAGACTGACACACTACCACTGCAATAAAAAGATTTAAATCTCTATTTTTTAAAAAAGCAGGCTTGAATTGGTTTCAGCTATCTAGGGAATCCATACAAGTGCCTAGTACTCATTTCTAAAAGTCTAGGAGGATAAACTTTTGCCTTTGATCTGGATTTGTTTAATTTAGGACTGAGTCAGATTCCAGGTCTGCATTCCATGTACTTAATATATTTCAGTTTTGTTCTGCTTCATGATGATAATTTCATTACTAGATTTTAATACCTATTATATTAAGTTGCTGTATTAATAGTAATGTCAGAGTGTGAGAAATTTGACTGGCAAATGGTATGCAAATTAGCCGAATGCAAACTTTAAAGGATTAGTGCGCTCAAAAATTTCTTTGATACAAAAATAACTGAAGTGGTAAAAGGCCGACTAATCACCATTAAAAGCAAAGACTGCTATAATACAAAAAATACTTTAAAGCAAATATGATTTCAGTCACACAAAAGAATGTTATTGCTGATGCAACCCTTTCATAACATCATGAGCTATAAACAGGAAATACTTTTTTCAATCACAGATTTGAATGTCGAATTTGATCTGCCAAAATAAATGTTGAGGATCTTATCACTGATATATGTGAATCACTTTACTTAAAATATCTTTTAAGACATTATCATATAACATATCGAGTTATGTGAAAATCATTAGAGTTTGTCTAATTGAACATTAATGTCTTTAGGATACAATGGAGTTTGACTAGACATCTGGAAATAGAAGCAGCTGAATGGGGTCATATGATGATGGAGACCAATGTGCACCTCAAATCAAAGAGTACCAAGAATCACTGGCCATTTCTGGAAGCTGGAGGAGGCCAGGAAGGATTGTCTCTTCCAGAGGAGACTGGTACTGATGACATCTTCGGCTCAGATTTCTAGCTTCTGGAAGTAGGTGCTCCTGCAATGTGATCTGATGGCCAACACCCATGCCACCCAAAGCACTGAATAGTTCTTGACCTACTATAGATACTTGGAAATTATGTGTTGAATGAATACATGTGGACTGGGTAACAGATTTTATAGATCCCATAGATTTCCATCTTTATTAACTCATTGAAGAGTATTCTGAGTTTTGTTATTGTTATTTGTGAGGGTGACACACATGCCAGGCAACAGAAGGTCCTCAAGTGTCCCACTGTTTTCATGCAATGTGAATGAAAGAACACTCTTGATTGATGTGGAAGTTATACCTAGAAACATGACTTGGGGCAACATGGACTGGAAACAGATGGGAGATACTGCATGGAAAGATAACAGTATGACATCAAGCACAAAAATTTGCTCAGCAATTCCTATGTCGGTCTGCTCTGCACATAATCGTTTTTCTAAACTAACTTTTTAGGTTTCCATCATCCCTGGCTCTTCATGCATCTGCATTATTACATTCTGCTCTCATTGGTTCACTTTGGCTGGCTGCCTGTGCTCTTCTTCCCTTTGTAGGCATTGTCTGCATAAGAAATCCATTTATCAGTAACTGCTAATCCAAACACCTCCCAAGGTGCAGGATTTCCACCTTCCTGTTGGCGCATCTCACAGCTCCCACTGCACAGATGTTCACTGTTTTCTTTTGTGTCGAGGATCCCATTTTGACACAGTACAGTTGGTTTCCATCCTTGGAGCACTGCTGGGGTAACAGGCAGACGCAACTGGAAGTGGAGGCTGCAAGGAGAGAGACAGTATGATTCAAGACAGATCTTTCCAGCTTGACCTTGTTTAACCCATACCCAAGGTGGTGAGCTCCCTGACAGCAATGAACGAGAAAATCTGAAGCATGAACAAAGATCCACAAGACCAGCTGAGGCTGGAGAGTGACATGAACAAGCGAGACCGCAGAATGCACTCCCAGGCTAGAAAGATTCCCCGGCTGGGCTATCTCAGACCCCTTGTGTGTCTCAGGGATCCATCCTATCAGGATTTGAGCTACTGCCAATTCTTCCCTCTCATTGGCTCTTTTAACCCATTTACATGGTTTCTTCAGCCAGTCTAGTGCGTGTTTTTTCTCTGTGGCACTGCTTAAAGACGTATTAGCTATCATCTGTTGAACATAAAGTTGAAGTCACACATTATGCCACATACTTCATGTTCTTCATTCTGGCAAGTCCTTGTAACTAACAAATGAATGTGTCTTACTGCGTCTTACTAATTCTCCGGATGAACTAACTCAGTTTGGAGAGGGTGGGCAATTTGTCCATAGTCACACAGGGAGTAAAAGATACAGACTAGGTTGACCCTTCTTGGGAATTAGCCTTTTAACTTAATTCTACATCACATTTGCCCACTTTGTTCTCAAATATTACTCAGTTATCCCTGGGATCTATATTTTAATAAACAGTTAATTCAGATGATTCTCCTATGAGAGCTGATTTTCAAGGCACAAAATCACTTCATAATTCACATAAATCTTGTATTCATGACATATTAAAAATAATCATTTGGTATAAAGTTACTAAATTTACTATAATAAATATTGGCTCTTTAATGTATACATATGATTTAGTGACATTTTAAGGTTCTCCAGTTTGGTCTGAGTTTCCCTTTCCAATATTATTTTTTGTACTTTATCATTCCAAGCAGATAAGCCCCTTCTTAGTATCCAAACAAGACCCCAAAGATATTCTAGCTTCTACCTTTTTCCCTGTTCCACCACTTTCTTTTGCTAGACCAATTTATTTTAATACTTTTTCCCAAATATCATTTCAGTAAATCTTCCCTTGTCTATGAAGCATTTGGTAACCACCACTTATTCTGCTTTGATCTTCAAGTGAACTGCAACACTGTGAACATTCAGCCTCATATCTAACAAGCTTCTACTCTCCTGTTAGGTTTTCAAGTATCTTTCCTCAACCACAGTGCTCTGAGAGCACTGACATCCATCCATAAGTTTTGCTCAGCTCTTACTAAGATACATAGTTACTTCTGTTGTATGAAACTGATTTCAAATTCTGAAGTTTGGATGTAGCTATAAGTACATGAGATGTCATATTTGATTGATCTGGGATACTTAATGTAGCAGATTATTGGATTCAGTCTTAGCATCACCAATGATGTCAATGTTCATAGCTTCTTTTAAACAGATGTCAAAACTTTTCCATCTCTCAATTTGCAGGAAAACTGAAGAAAGGGAATTAGGAAATTCTTACATGCTCCAGATGCACAGTTTTTTGCTCTTGGTAGGAAACAGGTCACATGGGAGCATGTTTACCTTCTATGTTCTCTGTCAAGTGGAAGAGATTACATCTGTGGAAAGTCGTGTCTATTGCTGGAGAGAGCATTAAGGCTAAGAGACTCTTCTACCTCTCACAAGAAAATCAGCTCTCAGCTTTGGAGAAGAAATTTTTGTTATTTGCTTAGTGAAATTATGACTGAAATTCTCTGAACCTGTTTATTTTCAGACTCCTAGCACCCCAAGGCCCTTCCTACCACTTCTAGTAATTAATCGCTCAGCATTCAGTTCTCACACTTCCAGATTATACAAGGCAGGTTAGAAGATATTTTTCTCTCTTACAGCTCTATAACACACTGCCTCACATTATGGTGAGTCATGTCAGCGGTGTTGGATGTAGTTCCTCCAAAGACTGAACAATTTGAGGGGAACAAAGAGTCCTTTATCTTCAGCCCCCTTGCCATGCCTGTACAGTGACTTCCACATATCATATGCCAAATGGGTTTGTGCTGAACGAATTTCTACTTTCTGTTGGTTGGTAGTGGATATTTTTTGCAATTCAGACAGAACATTTAATAGCCATAAAAATAGGCCCCCTGAGGGAGACATTACCTTTCTAAGTTTTATAAAGAGAACTTCCCACTACTTTGAAATTACACTTTAATGTCTTTTCTTTTTTTTCCCATTTCAGATAGAGGAAAAGAACCATTGAGAGCACAGTGTAATCAAGAACATAGTTTAATCAAGATGACATTCAGTTCAACTTGTAATTACTAGCATCCCAACTTGCTATGAGTGGGTGAGGATAAAATTCATTACTAGGCTTCTCTTTGTAAACACAAGTTAAAGGAGACTGAAAGAAGTCAGCCATCACTTCAGGGAAACTTTGAGTTTCCTGATTATGTGCTGGAACAAAAATATATTTTAATTACACAAACAAATACATAATTAAGAAATGATCATATGCTGATTTGATTACTGAAAAACATTTTGCTAATTTGAGTAACATTAACTAAGTATTCAAGCTTCTTAGTGTTTATTTTTTTTGGTATATGTGTGTGAACTTGTTTTCTTGGAGGTGTTGAGTACATTGACACTAGCAAAGCACACATTTGGATGAAATTGCTTCCTAGTGACTATTTTTAATTCAGATGTATTTGAAAAAATAATTAGAGGACATGCATCAAAAATCTTTTTAATGAAAAGTAGCATGACTATCATACTTACAAGAATTTAAGTTAACTTAAAACACTTTCCAAATCCTGATCTACCTACACTAAGTGTAGTACACTAAGTGTCCATTTTTACTTTATTTTTAATATATTTTATCATCATTTAAGTTTCAATTTATGCAATCAGATTAAATAAGTTTGTACACATTGTATCATATATCTTTAAAATCAAAAGTGATAAAGCAGCATCATATGTATTCATTAGAGACATATTCAGCATATGTTGCTGAAATTTAAAAAATTGCAAAGTATTACTATGTTAACTTTATAGTTACATATAAAAGAACTATGTACACACATATATATACATATGTACAAACATATATACATATAAATATACAAATATATGTGTGTATATATATTTATATATATAAATTTCTTAAAAAATTCCTCCAGATACAGTTACTTATGGATATCTCTGAAAGAGGGAAAAAGATACCAAAAAAACTAAGGAACTTTCACTTGGCACTTCATATTTTTGTACTATTTTAGTGTCTTCACTTTTTTATTTTAATACCATGATCCTTGAGGGGAGAGGTTGAATGTTCTGTTTGGAGCTGAGTCTTTACAGACATCTGTTCTCTGATGACAGCTAGTTATTGCTAAGTAAAACTTCTGGGCTAGAGGAATGCAAATCAAAGTTTCTATAACATTCCATCTTACCTAGTCAGAATGAATAAAATTTAAAAACTAAATAATAAATGCTGGTGATAAGGATGAATGGAAAAGGGAACTCTCATCTACTGCGAGTGGCAATGGAAACATCTGAAGCCACTACTCTGGAAGTCAGTATGCTGATTCCTCAAAAACCTAGAAATGGAACTACCTTTTGACCCAGCTATATTTCTGTGTACATTCCTAAAAAAGTCTGCATCACAACATAGAGATACATGCATTCCAATGTTCATTTTGGTCCTATTCACAATTGCAAGGAAATGGAGCCAGCCTTGATGCCCATAAAGTGATTAATGGATAATGAAAATGTGTTATACACATATGATGGAATATTATTCAGCTCTTAAGAAACATGGAATCTTGGAATTCACAATAAATGGATGGAGCTGAAAAAATTATACTGTCCCAAAAAGATGGATACAGCCCGTTCTCTCATATATGAATCCTAATATTAAAACATCTGGGTCCATTTTTAAAAATCTCCTGCTTCCCAAATACCTTTTATTTCCTGGATATGTTTTTGAGGGAGGCATGATTTTGAGACAGGGTCTTACTGTGACCCAGGTTGACCTGATGCTCACCATATAGCCCAGGTTGGCTCTGAAGTCATCAAAATATCATGTTTCAGGTAGTATCACAGATATTAGTTACCATGTCTGGTTCTGCACGATGTTTTTCTTGACAATAATATTCTAATACTACATTTCTAAGAGAAAAAGGTCATATAAATACAAAAGGGATTGCAGCTATTTTCTACTGCAGTTATTATTTCTGAGAGAAATGTCAGAGTGTTAATGTTTTTGGGCAAACACCTGAGGTGTGAATATTAAAGTTTTTAATCAACAAGATACCTTTGTAGTGACTAGAACTAGGCAATGCACTCAGCACCTGAGGGTGAACTCCCCAGATACTCTTTTCTCTGCTTAGTTGCTTCCTCAGATGGGCTGCTCACCATGCAGACCTGCTGACCCTTTATCATAAGCAAATCTTATAGCCTATTAAGGAAGTTGACCTTGAAAATTGCCAGGAAGTTCCTGGGTTTAGGTATAATATTTCTTCTTCTCAGAATTGAGTGGCAGAATTTTGGGCCATAATTACGAACATGATGGCGTTATAGCTAACATTAGATGGAATAAGTCTCCAAGTTTAACTGAATGCCTTATGTCCAGATCGAAGACACACTTTTGAAAAGTTGATTATCATCAAGGAAATCTAGCTGCCTATTTGAGTTCTGCCTATTTCAGAGACAGATTTTATATTGTACAGATGTCTTGATATGATAGCCTGCTTCCCTATAACTCACATGGCGGGAGAATGAAGATATAATGGCACATCTTAAGAATCTCTTGAAGAGAGATTTATCATATGCAATGATTTATCATATGCAATGGAGTAGAACATAATATGGTAGAAACATGTTAATGTACTGCATTAGTTAAACATTTATATGTTAAAAATATTATCTGCCCAGAAATTCATTTGGTAAGTTTTTGTGTTAAGGAGAATATCTCAGACTAATAGACCTCTATGTGATGAATTTATCTTTCACAGAAACATTTATTGCAGCAACACAAAAGAGAAAAATTAAACTTAAGCAAAGATTAGGTAAAAAAATCACACTTAATATTTGAATCTAGACTTTTGAAGGCATTGAAAATATGTAACAGAATGATATATGAAGATGTGGAAACAGTTTAACAATCTATTAAATAAAAGAATCAATTTATAGAGCATCACATTGAATATAATATCATTTTATTTTTTCTAAATGTGTACCACATACAGAACTATCCTTTGAGATGTGTAAAGTACAGAGAAAAAATTTTAATGCAGTTGGCTATTTTTATACTGAAACGAGAGTGTCAGTAGCATGTTGACAGTTCAGTTTCAGGCAATACTGAGCAAGAAGTCCTTTCTGACTAGCAGGAACAATTTTTTCTTTGGGCTGTGTTCTGGGAATAAGTGTCTACCTCTGGAGTAAAAGTGATACTATAGGCATGGCCGCAGAGCTTCCTAGGACATATAGTTGGCTCCATATGTGATGGGAAACAGAAGCAGTAGAAAGTGAGAGATTGTTCCATAGGAGAGAGACAGTGCTTGGGCCTAGTAGGCCACTGCCCAGCTTGAAGTGTCTGCTGGAATAATATCACCAGGTACTAGAAAAGGAATTTATGAAATTTAAGGAAGATACTTCAGGCAATTGGCATCCACGTGAAAAACAGTCTTACCTGGGCAGCACTGCCAGCCCCTTTATTGTCTCTTAACAGGGAAAAAAACTAGGCAATTCTAATAGAAGACCCTCCATGCTTGGGCATAGGAAGGGGTGCCTCAAGCAGGAGAAGAGAGTGAATGTGTTTCTTACTGGGACCTAAGGCTCACCTTGAGTGCATAAGCATAGACAGAAAAAGATTAGAAAAATACACATGGAAGTGTTATAGTGGTCATGCCTTGGTGAAGTCTGTTGAACCAGAAAGCAAAAGCTAAGGGACATGAAAGTAGAATGGAGATTTGCTGGGAGGGGCCAGGAGCTGGTGGTGGTGGGAGAGGAGAGGTCTGACAAAATGAATTATATGCATGTGTGAAATTGTCAAAGAGTAAGTTAAAACAAACAAATGAACAAAAGTGATTATTTTTAACTGGGTTGGTTGTGTTTTGTCCTTTCTGTTTAAATCATTAAAATTTACAGTAGAAGCAAGTGATATTTCCTGAAGGAATGCTTTTTCTCTAAATGCAAAGAAGATATGCCTTGCCATATGAAACAATTTTAAGGTGAGATCGTTTCTAGAACATGGTGCCATTCAGCTTACCTGAGCATCTTTCCCAGTCATAGCAGAAGTCATAACCGCAGGATTTCTTTGTTGTGCTATTAGATGCAAGTCGTATTCTTTCAAGACCCCATTCTAGCTGGGGACCATCTTGGCAGGAACCAATGTGGACAAAATGGAATTGCTCACTATTTAAACATGTGTTGGCCAAAAATTTACAAGCAGTTGAAGTGAAGTAATGATTGGATTGCATATCATATATGCAGAGATCTTCAGAATCATTGCTGCCCAAGAAAGGAAAGAAAGAATGGCATATGAAAACTAGAAAAACAGATGACATTCAGTCAGTTTAACAATTCACCATTTAGGGCTGGAGAGATGGATCAGGAGTTAAGACTCTTCTCAAGCAGAAAGTCTTGAGTTGGGACTCCAGGTTCCACGTAAAAACACCAGGCAGAAATGGTGGTGGCCTGCACTTCTGGCCCTGGGGCAGACCTGAAGTTACCTTTGTTCCCCCCACAGGGACACATATACATACACACATGAATAAATAAAAAAATTTCACCACTTAGATTTTACTTGATAATTTTTTTCCATTGCCAATTTCTTGCCTTCCAACCTTTGTTACATCTGGAATGGTGTCTGGGGCTCATTTTCTTGGTTTTTGTTTTTGTTTTTGTTTTTGCATGTGTGTGCGTGCGTGTGTGCGTGTGTGTGTGTGTGTGTGTGTGTGTGTGTGTGTGTGTTTCAGAGGGCACTGTGGAGGCTCAAGGGTGACATCGGGAATCATCCTGGATTGCTCTACTTCCTTATTACTTTGCTCTAGGGTTTCCCAGGGTCTGTCTTCCAGGAATGGAAAGTGTAAGCAGATGCCACTTCTGCCTGACGTTTTTACATGAGACTAGGGATGTGAACTCAGGTCCTTTGGCTTGTGTGGAAGAAGCTTAGCCCCTGAGCCATCTCTGCAGCCATGGGATCTATTTTTCAAATGTTCTTTTTAATTTGTGCCTCATTCCCAACTGACTTCAAATTAAAGTCAGATAAACTGGATAATTAGCATTTTCTTTTTTATTATTTTATTTTTCTAGTTTTATAAACATACTGAGTACTCATCCCTATTTCCCTCTATTTCCCCCTTCCATACCTCTCCTTTCCTTTCATCAATCCATCCCACTCCCTCTCACCCTCCTGTCTATGTGCTTCTGTGGACCCTAGGGTTCCCTCTCACTTGTCTACTCTTGTGGGGGTTCAGGCCTCTTATGGCATACAGAGTTACTTCTCTTTGTGCCACCCCACTGATAGGAGCATCTCCCTTCACTCTTCTAACTTGAGTCCCCATGGTCTATGGGGGCACTGATAATCAGCATTTTCTGATTTGACTCCAACCATCTTTCCTTTCTTATACTGTTTCCTCATCTTTCTAATTCCCTCTTTTTTGTGCCTGGTCTTGTATTTATTGGCTTCTAAACTTCTAATATTGTCCTTCTCTGTTACCACGGATCAGCATTGCATGCTTTCTCTTCTCTGCCTGTGTCAGACTCAGGTTTGGCTGAACACTAAAGCCTATCCGACCGACCTAGTTCATGATCTTTGTATCTGTTCTTAAAATCCTCATTAATTACAGCAACAATTTAGGGCATGTCAAGCAGAACATGTCATCATATAACTCTCCTGGTGCGTCTGCGGTGTGACACAGAGCACGAGGCTTTAAATCATTCCCTGGCAAACTTGTTTTATCTCCATGAATGGACGGATATGTCCTGTTACTAACAGTGGCCACAGTTTTTCTCTTGCTAAAAGGACAGATTTATTTGATTGTTCCAAGTGTGAGCTCGTTCTCCAGTGTCTATTTTAAAGTTAATAATCAGTGCACCAGTGTGTGAGATTTTTTTCCAGAAAGTACAGCTTATAGCAAAGAATGAAAGGCTACTTTCTCCATTCAGAGAGGGGTCAGTCACTCTCAAAACACTGTAATGCTTTATAAAAGAGAAGTGTTTAAGAAGAGGCTAGAGAAGTGTAGCAGGGCTAGTGTAGGATCTCCAGGGGGAGCATACATGCTTAGGATTTGGGATTTCACAGATAAAGACACCTCTGTCAGGAATTTTCAGACAACCACCTGTTGGTGAGACAACCCTAGGAACAAGAAGCCCCTGGAAGACACTTGTGTCTAAACGAAAGGAGGTAAATAGAGCTAACTTTGGGCTCAATTATGTCTTATAAGTTGGACAGAAAAGACTCATGCTTGCCAAAACAAAAATGATGTTCACTGCTAGAACAGGCTTCCTCTACGACATTTATTCTTTCTCCTCTCCAGGAACTGAACCTGGGTTTATACATCCAGTCAAAAAACTGCCTTATCCAGTTTTGCTTACAAGTGCAGGAGGCTCTATGAATGAGACAAAGGTTACAAGAACAAACAAGTGATGAGTCTTCCAAGAAAACAAGCACACAAAAAGCAAGCAAACAAACAAAACACAAAAAACAAAAACATGTGTCCCATTTGTACTTTTAGACCATGGGTGGCAAAACATGAGAAAGAAGGGGTCTTATCTGAAATGAAAGACCTATCTCTATGCCTTCTTTTGCAAAAACGGGGAAGCACAATTTTATCATGCATGAATGCTGCATTAGATTTGCTTTGAAATTTAAGTGAAATGAATCTCTAAAATTAATGAGCAATACTGACACTTCTAGATTTATCCAGTAAAGAAAAGGTAGTTGTATCAAGAGGAAGTAACCAACCAATCATGGACATCTAAGGACATCTTAGTTTTCTTCTGTGTTTTCTGCCTCAGCATGAAAGAATTAATTAGCAAATGAACCAACAAAAGTGTGTGTGAGTGTGTGTGTGTGCGCGCATGCATGTGTGTGTGCATGCACATATGTATGTGCTAATGTGCATGTTCATGTGTATATTCAATACTCATAACACATTCTTTAAGATATTGGACTTATCATTTTCAACAGCTAAACAAGGGAAAGGAAAACTTTTTACATAGCTAAGCTTAAAGTATTTTTTAAAAATAATTTATTTGTGTGTGTGTGTGTGTGTGTGAGAGAGAGAGAGAGAGAGAGAGAAAGAGAAAGAGAGAGAGAGAGAGAGAGAGAGAGAGAGAGAGAGAGAGAGAGAGAGAGAGAGAGAGAGAGAGAGAATTCCTGCATGTTTTGGTACATGATAGAGGTCAAAGGATAGCTTTCCTTCCACTGTGAGCATCTGGAGATTGCACTCCAGGTTGTAAGCATATGTGTATCACTGAGGTATCCCATTGGCCCCTGAAGCTTGACATTTCTAAGGACAAAAGAAACTCTTTAGAAAAAAAAAGAAACAAATGAAACTATTGAACACACAAAAATCAGTACATACTTAGGGAACTAGACCCAGGTATAATTTAAATAGTTTAATATCCAACTGAGGAACAAGAATTCAGCAGAACATAGGGGTATCTGTTATGAGAAAATTAACATGTCTTATGTTTGTGTTTCAACTCAGCTTGTCTATTATGCCAGAATGATTTTCCCAATTTGCAAATGCAGTTCACAGAAGGTGTCTCTTACCTACAGTCCTCTTCTGGAGACATGCACACGCATTCGGATCCTGATTGCTTTTGTCCTGGCTGACAATGGTCCTTTGATTTTGTCAGACTATCTGAAACAAAAGAAAAGGGAGAAAAAAGACCAGTGTACCGAGTGAATTCCCAATGATAAGTGTGAAGTCAGGAGGAAAGTTGCTGGTGAAGGGTTCTCGCTTATCCTTCTGGACTTGAATCATTTACTTTGGCCTGTCCAAACTAGTGGTCATGAAATATTCCATGTGAAGTGTGCTTTCCAGCTTACCCACTTTGACATTTTCTGAGCTAAAACTGTTGTTAGACTCAGGAAAATGAAAAGAAACGAAACTGGTGAAATTTTTGGTCATTCATTTCTCAAATGCTGTAGAACGTTTTTGATGTTCCTAATGGTCTGCTAGGTTCTGAGGTTACTGGGCTGAGCAAAATCTATCCTAGATTTGGCACCCACAGAACTTATAGTCCTGTGGGGCAGGCAGACATTGATCAAACAAATACACTAATACACAGAGAATTGCTACCAATAATAGTGATATTAAAGAGAAAGCATATCATCAAAAAAAATGGATGTAGCTAGGAAAGTTAGAGACAGGAAAATGCAGAGAAATGTGGAGGCTCTTTGAAACAGAGAGAACATCGAGCTCAAAAGTGCTTGGAAGGGAAGTGGCTCAGGGCTTCCTGGAACTGAATGGTTATTGTGGTTGAGTGCAGGAAAGTAAAAGCATGTAACAAGATGAGAAGTAGGTACATGAGGGACTCCAAAGGCTCTAATAAACACTTTTTTTTGTATTCTCTAAACAGCAGGTTTGTTACAGAATTTAACAAGGGACCGTGTGACATAATTTTTTTTGTAAAAAAAGAAAATGGTCTCTGGCATCTGTGGAGATAATTGTTTTGAAAAAGTATAGGACATCAAGATGTCAAGACATCATTCAACACCACAAATGTGGTTATTGTAGCAATTCAGGTGTGGGGAGGGGCTGAATGTCGAAAAGGTACCAGATGTGAAAGTTCACAGGAGTGAAAACATGAGACATATGCAATATGTTAAAACTCATTATGATTAGGCTGTGGCCAGTCAGTGAGGGCAATCAAGCCGGCCCACATTTTAGGATTCTTAGTTACATAAAGAAGAGACACTGGTACTTATCTGAAAGAGAAAATGTTAGAAGTTTGTTTCAGACAGGTAAAGATGGTATATCAAGTCTTTTTCTCTGATGTCAAGTTCATGTTTTCCTTCATGCATCCAAGCAGAATAGAAGAATTTGGGTACTCATTTTGAAAACTCAGTGGAGAAGTCACGAAGTCTGTGGGGGAGTCACTG
Organism: Typhlomys cinereus; assembly: GCA_023101885.1. Taxonomy (NCBI): domain Eukaryota; kingdom Metazoa; phylum Chordata; class Mammalia; order Rodentia; family Platacanthomyidae; genus Typhlomys; species Typhlomys cinereus. The sequence continues at coordinate 178,250 of JALPQD010000457.1, forward strand.
AAGCTATGCATGCAAGCAGGGTTTCTCAGGAGAGTGTGGCGTGGGTGCATAAGTGCAGGTCTGAGTTATAAGGAATTCCACCGCTTACTGTCCTAACATGGGTAGAAGCCTGTGCAAAAAGGTGGCAATAGCCAAGGAAGTAGCAATAGAAATGAGAAGTTGCATCTGGAAGGCAAGGAGCAGCACACATACAGCAAGTCAACACTGCTGAAGGCTGCTGAGAGGTCGGAGAAGATGAGAACAAGCAGCTCCATTAGATCTAGAAATATAGCTGTTCATGCATCTTTTTGCAACGCGTGGCGTTTTTAATGCAGAGAATAAGTGGGTATGGAATCTTTTAGTCCTACATGGGACATTGAAATCACCTTTCCCATTCCAAGGCTGAAGGAATCTTGTGGAAGAGGGGGTGGTAAGAACATAAGAGCTGGAGGGTGGAAGTGGCACCATCAGACAGCATCCTCTGATCATTACCAGACTACTGCACTGAAGAACTCGCTGCAGTGATATCTACTTCCACGAGACTGGTATCATATTTGGCATATCATTTCACTATGGGAGAAGGGCGAAAATCTCAAGAGATGCTACACCTTCCTGAGAGACTACTGAAGGCTAATGCCAGACAGAAGAAGGGGAGCTTCTTTTCTCAATGATTTACCCACTGATAAGTCATCCACACCCCAGCTTCCCAGGCACTTGCCAGTACAGGCCTCTCAGATGAAACCCAGTGGGCCACACATGCAAAAGATGTGAAAGCAGGAAGGAAATTGTTTAGAATGTAGAAAGTATGTGGTAGGAAAGATTGGGGAATAAAACTGATAGTAAACATTGAAAACACACTCTTCTACATTGTCCAACGTAGCCCTTCCCCTCATATTACTTTAGGCACTGAGATGTAACAGTGAAAAAGGAAAAGGGTAAAGGGTGGAAGGAAGGAAGGAAGCAAGGAAGGAAGGAAGGAAGGAAGGAAGGAAGGAAATTGAGGAAAGAAAGAAGGAAGGAAAGGGGAGGGAGGAAAAGAGAGGGAAGGAAGGAGAGAGGGAGGGAAGAAGAGATGGAAGAAAGAAGGAAGGGAAAAGGAAGGAGGGAATGAGGGAAGGAAGTAAGGATGTGAGGAAGAAAGGAAAGAAGCTACAAAAGATAGAAGGGGAAAGGAGAGAGGGACGGATGAGTGGAGGAGAAAGGAAGAGAGCCGTGAGAGGAACAGGGAGGTCAGGAAGCAGCAGTGGTTCCTGTTCATGATGCTAAAGGGGTTATGACAGGGATTTAGTGAAATCAATGGTAATGTGGACCAAGGTGCTGGAGATGGAACTGCAAAGAAGTGGACACAATTCAGTCATTTGAGACACTGGGAAAGGAATATCAATCAAGTGCATAAATAAGTTAGTTTAAAAAAACAGGGCATATGGACTCCAGAGATCATATGATGCACAGATTTTGAAAATAAGGAGAGACCACAAAGGAAAGGGTTCTCGGGCTAAGATGAAGAATTGTGTATACATGAGGAAGGAGTCTAATAAGGAAGGGTGACTCATGGGTATTATCTATGCAAGGAGAAACCTTGGAAGCCCATCCAGAGAGCCTGCAGGTCAGCTATGCTAGACCTGGAGCAGACCTTCAAAACATGTGGACCTTCCCCCATGTGGATCGATTTCACCCACATCCTTAGGACAAGAGTGGCCTTCTTACACAAATTAATTATCAAAACACAAAATAAGTAATGGTTGAAAAACACTCATCAGATGACAGCAGAGCACAGATCTTAGTCTATTAAGCACGAGACTTAGTAAAGGAAAGGAAGAAGTTATTTTAGAGACAAAATGAATATTGAAAGCATTCATAGATTTTCTTCTTTACTAAAATTCTATTTCCTACCACCATTCTCTGCTAGGATCCTGATTCTACGTGGTAGAGATTGACTTACAATGTAGATTAACTTGGAAAATTGTAGCTTTGGAAAGGCTGTATTTGCTAAAAAGTATGTGCAGACACAGGAGTGATTTCCTCTGCCTTCTTTCCCTCATCCACACCCATGCCGAGAAGGAGGCTCAGAACCATGCGTTGTTTGCAGAAAGAACATTCTGGCGCAACCTTTAAGTGGCACAGAACAGTTGCTCTGTGATTGCTGGTTTGAAACAGGCAGTGATCACACTTAACGAGTCTCAGCACCAGGATGAATCTGGTGCTGGCATTGGGCTGGCCAGAAGACTGAGTTGAAATGCTAAAGGCAAGACAGTCTTCTGAGGTGCTGTGGGAGAGGTCAAAGTCTCAAAGGGAGGAAGGAAATGATTATGGAAGAATTTAATGCCTACATCTCATTTCATCATGATGAAGAACTTTTTCAACTAATAAAACTAAGATTACTTCAATGGCCACTGGCCTTTTTTTTCTGTTTTTGTATGTGCATGTTTCCATGTGTATAGACACAGCATGTATGTGTATGTGCATGTGCACATGCTTGTGACTCTATATGCATGTGGAAGCCTGATGTTGATATTGAAATTCATCCTTGATTGATCTTCCATTTTATTCTTTTGAGTCAGGACATAGAAATTAGTTTTAGATGTCAACTTGACAACTGATTGTAGAATCTTAGATGTCAACTTGATATGTGGGAACTGAGCATTTTACACACACCTATGAAAAATTATTTACATAAGGCAAATAAATCAGTGATCAAGTCTGTCAGATGTCATTTAATTGATGTGAAAAGACTCGGTCCATGTAGGTGGGACTGTTTCCTGGGAAGGTGGACAATTACTCAAAGGGTTGGTTCAGTGTTTGGCAGACTGGAAAGCAAGCTGGAAAGTTTGTTTTTCCCTCAGCTCTTTCTGTGATATGATTAGCTCCCTTGGCTCCTGATGCTGGTATAATTCTCCCTCCACAATAGACTAACTATGAGCATGGATAAAATATCTCTTGTTCCCTTAAATAATTTAAGTCATGTATTTATTTAAGGAACTGAAATATGAAACTAAGAAACGGGAACTCTAATTAACGAAGAATTCACTAATAGAGCCTAGTCTCTTTTCTTCAGGAGTCCCAACCTCTACTTTCTGGGGCTGGAATTATAAGCAGACTGCTACACTCATCCGGCATTTTACATATCTAGTGATCTGTTCAGAAATCCCTTGAGTCATTCCTCAGTTCACATTGTCCAATTTTGGTTATTTGTTTGTTTGTTTGTTTATTTGACTGTCCTAGATGGTCTTTGTTATTATCACAGGATAAATTATACTCGGTATTTACCACCTGAATCCAGATGCAGGACATTTTACGTCTCTTAGTTTGGATTATACTTTGAATTTATTTTCCAAGGACAGAATCATGTGTGTACATATGCATATGCGTGTATATGTCCTTATGCACACATGTGCTTATGAAGAAGCACTACTTACAATGTGTAGATCGTCCTAACTTTCTGCAGGTTGAAATTTCCAAACACTTCCATTCTTCTGACATCCACAGTGTTTGTCATTGTTAGGATCTGGAGCCCATGAATCCAACACATGATGTCAACCTGAGGGTCTCACTAGTTCTCATGGAATTATTTATCAATAGTTCGATACATTGTGTTCAGAAAGTTAAGTCTTTCCTTCCTGTTACACATTATGAAGGTCCAGAGGAGAATAAAGAAGCAACATTGCAAGGAGCTGAATGAGTTAGCAGAGCTGGTATGAGAGCTTGGTTTCATTTATCCTCTGTGTGTCTGCTCTTTTCCAGAATTTTTAAAAATTATTTATTCAAGTGCGCATGTGTGTATGTGTATGTGTGTGTAGAACCACAGGCGAATTCGGGAACCACCATGGACGCCTCCACCTCCTCTTTGTTTACTCTGCCCCGGGATTCACAAGTTCCGCCCTACCAGGGTTTAGGATCCAAACTCAGGACCTTCCGCCTGCAAGGCAGAGGCTTAACCCCTGAGCCACCTCTCCAGCCCCAATGTCTGCTCGTTTCAAAAGGAAAATGCATGTAATATCTCAAAAGCATCTTCAAAGGTGCTCTGATAAAGCATGAGACATTAATTAGAAATATAAATACCACACCTTTCAAACAGATGGAAAAGGAGGGGGTCCTAGAGTGGATAGTGAGGGTGCAGGACAAAATAGAGCATTGTCTTTCATGTGGGATCTACATGTAGCTAAATATATATAACCATACATATTTAACTATATACATTTCTTCATGTGGCATGAAAGTAGAATGAGGATTACTTTGTGGAGGAAGGGAACCAGGAAGAGGTGGAGAAGGACTTGGAGGGCATAGGAGCAAATATGAACAAGAAATTAAGCTATATATGAATGAAAACGTGAAAGTCATTGTTTTTATATTAACTTGACAGGGCTATTATTTCCCCACAGTTTATTATAGCTATGTATGTTTCCACAGGACCTGCTTGAGAATCTTCCTATCGACACTGCCCCATAGTAGGGGAAAAAAAATCTCAAGAGACTAAACATCTCTCTGGGATAATGTTGAGGGTTAAAGCCAGTGGGTGGGGTGATGAAAGATGCTTTCCTCAATAGTATACCCACTGCCATATGATTCATGCTCCAACAAATATTCAGGCACATGCTATCAAATGTATTTCAGATGAAACTCAGTGGGTCACACATATAAGAAAAAACTTGAAAATAGGAGGAAGTCTGGCAGGAGAGAGAAAAGGTTGTCATGGGAAGAGGAAGAAAGATAAAACTGGTGATTAAAGTGTTGAAAATATTAATTTGCTATGTTCATATATGAAACAATGAAAAATAAAAGAAAACCATCAATTTAAAAATGTTTTTAGAAAACTAGGACTGGGTTGATGCCTCTGGCAGTAACGTATTTGCCATGAGAACTGGGTTTGTTGTCTTAGTTACCATGAAAGTGGGCATGGCAGTGTGTGCCCGTGAATCCAGCACTGGGGAGACAGAGACGGGTAGATTCCTGCAGCTTATTAGTCAGCCAGCCTAGTTCAGTTGATAAGCTTTAGGGTCACTGAGAGCACCTATCTCGAAATATAAAATGGAGAGTGACTGAGAAAGAAACCATTAACCTCTGGCATCCACACATGTATACACATGTTTGTATATCTGCACAAATACATGCATATATACAGCACACACACACACACCACACACAGAGAGAGAGAAAGAAAGAGAGAGAGAGAGAGAGAGAGAGAGAGAGAGAGAGAGAATTTTCTGAGGCAAAGGCTTAACTCCTCAGCTATCTCTCCAGTCAGGGTGACATTTTTGAAAGAGCACATCCAGAAATTTAGAAGCTATGAATTAGTCGTTTTCCTCCTCACCACATGAGCTGGTGACTCAACCTCTTGCAGCCTACTTGGCTCAGGTTACGGGATCCTCTCTTTTTAACACTGCTCTCTCTCTCTCTCTCTCTCTCTCTCTCTCTCTCTCTCTCTCTCTCTCACCATTAGAGCTGTATGTTTACTAAGACAGTTTTGTTTGTTTTCAAATCTATTTAAGTCAGTTACATTTGGTTTTGTGCAAATGGATTCAACATATGAACTGTCTCATTAAAGGGGAAAAACAGTTTTATTTCTTAGAGAAGACCCTGACCAGTTAAATAAAGGTGATTTTCAAAAATTGTTTTTAAATTAGTTGTGAATGAGACCTTTAAAGGTTTAGGAAAGCATGGAAATTCAATAAGTTCTCTAGTCAATTTACTTCAAAAAGAATTCTATTTTCTCTTATCTTTTGAAATGATTACTTTTAACTTTAAAAGGCCACAGGGTTAGTCAGGAAACATTTTTATTTATTTTGTTTCTTCTAACTAAAGGTTCTAAAAATCTGTATGTAAAAATTTGTCCATATTTATGGTACACCATGATGTTAGATACAAGTACAAATTCTGTATTTTCAAGTCAAAGTTCACAAATTTGTATTTTCACTGATCATTTTGAAAATCATTTCTAGCTGGGAGAATTTTAAACAAATACCAAACACTGATTCAAGATTAGAGGTATCAGCATTTGAAGGGTGGAATTATGCAACATTGCTTAGAATAGCTGGTTTAGGGAAATGCAGATGAGTCGAAAGAGCACTTAATAAAGTGACTATATTTTTGTCTTCTCTACTTAAGCCAAAAAATTTCAGTTAATCTTTGTGATATCATTTGATGAGAGATCTCACTTCTCTTTAATTTCTTGTGAATATTAAAATTTTACAATAGAAAAGAAAATTGAGCTTATTCTGTAAGGTATGAATACTTTTCCTTGTCTAGTAACTTAGTATTTCACCATCTACACAAGTTGATCTATAACTTTACCTTCTCCTGAAATCTCTTCTCTCTTTCTCAAATATACTCACAAAAGGTCATCATGATGGATATTGAGTAACCAAACTTGGGGAGCCCAATCATTGAATCCCCACGTCTGAGCTGAACCTCACCTTTTATACAGGTCAGTGGCTCTGAAATGGGAGGTGTCCAGGAATCCCCTTCGCACGTGTACCTTGATGGCCCAGCAACAGTAAATCCCTGGGGGCAGGTCAGCTGAATGGAGTTGCCAATCTTATACACTCCCTGGAAAGGTGTGATCTTCAGGCTGCCCTGCCCCACTGGCTTGAGGCACTCGGTCCCTGCAGGGAGAGCAGCAATCAGGTGCTGACATCTGACAATTTGACAATCACAGGCACAGTTTATGTGACCAGATTTGCTGTGTGCGCTCAGCTTTGGTAGCTCTTTTTAATCAGACTTGGAGAGTCTACCACAAAAATACTTCCCTTCAAGTCTGTTTCCTGAAGTTTACTTGTCAAGGAATCATCCAACTTTTGTTACCTCTTGAGACTTATTTTTTTTTTCAAGAAATAATTTCGTTTCCTCTTCTATTTTTATGGGGGTGGTGGTGGTGGGAGGTTTTCTTCAAGACAAGTTACCTTATTGTGGGGGACACAGAGGCAGGATGATGTTCTAATCAACACTGATCTTGACTCTGCTCTAAGAGGTCCCATAATGCTTTGGGGTCTGAGTTTTTAACTTTACTACAGCATGTGAAGCATGAGACACATGGTCTCATTCAGTCTTTTTCTCAGTAGAGAATGTGATGATACCTCACAGAACCGAATCTGGAAGACAACAGAATCTTATACTAACTCCAAATTTGATATATAAAGAATCTAAGTATTATCTTCTTGGGATTCATCCATCTGTACTATTTTGAATATCAAGCAAGGCAGATGTCTGTGGCATAGTTAGCAGGTTTCATACATTTTTTTTAAGAGCATGCTTTACTGTGCTACATATGTGAAGCTATCATGTAGGGTCTGAACAACTGAAATATGGAGATATTTTGAAATCATAGCTGATTAGTCCCATTTATTACTTCCCTTAATCTTTTTTTTTATTTCTACTCTTACAGACTTAACAGGTATACCAGTCCCCTCCCTCCCTCCAACTTCCCACCGCCCTGTTCTCCCGTCCCCTCTCCCCTCTCTCCCCATCTCCCAGTGCCTCCCCCTCCATCCTCGGAGTTCCTTTAATGTGCATGCCAAACTCACCTCTGGGTCCTCCTCTCTGATAAGGTGCAAGGACCCAGTGGCATTTCCCAGAACCCTTTCCTGTGTTCCCCTTAAGCATAGGAACACTACTGTGGCTGTCAATCCCTTGCCTCCAAGGATCCTAGTGCCTTTAGGAAATGCTAGACTTTGTGGGGTCAATAGTGTGTTGGACATTGCTCAGGGCATGCAAAGTCCAATTATGATTGCTTCGGCCCTAACTTGTATTACTTCCCTTAATCTTACCACCATAGTTCTAAGAAAATAGTTAAATGAACTGAACTGATGGTGTGGTTTTGCTCTATTTAGAGCACATCAATTCTGCAGAGCAGTCACACAAATATTTTCCAGGTTCTCACGCTGGCATTCCACGTCGCCTCGCCTCCAGGTCCTGTCTGGTAAGCATCTGAAGTACTGGTATCCAACAGCTTTGAATCCAGTAAGGCATGAAACTTCAACTTCGTCCCCAACTGAGTACAGTTTCTTTTCATTCTAGAATTAAAACAAAAGCCAGAAATTTGTGAATGTGATGACTTGGCATCTCTAAACATTTTAGGACCATCTTAGATTTTTGTCTCTTGCATCCTCATTGTATCTACTCAGTCAAGAGGTCTTCTCAAATTCCATACTACTTTTAAATACCTGTCAGCATTCTCTTCCTTCCTCACCATAATTACTGTCCTTGTTCATGGGCTTTATTATCTTTTAGCTGGACAACTTCCTCATTGGTTATTCTCTAAATCTATTTTCCATATTGTTTCTCTAAATTAATTATAATTTTTATTTATATTTAAAATTCATTGCGTGTGTGTGTGTGTTTGTGTATGTGTGTGTGTGCGCATGTGTGGGTGTTGCTGTGGATGTCAGAAGATAGTTTGCAAGAGCCTGTTCTCTCTTTCTAACACTCACATGTATTATAAGAATACATCCAACTCAAGTTATCAGGCTTGACGATAAGTGCCTTAAGTTATCATTTTATCTAAAAGTTTGCTTCCTGGGGACTGAAGAGAGAGATGGCTCACTTGGTAAAGTGCTTACTGTTTAAGCATAATGATCTGCATTTGAATCCTTAAAAAAAGAAAAGCTTAGCATGGGAGACATGTCTATAATCCCAGCACTTAGGTATAAGGATGGGAGAATCCCATAATTTTCTGGCCAGACAGTCTAGACTAAGGATAGCACTCCAGGTTCAGGTTCAGTGAGAGATGTTGTCTCAAAATATAAGATGGAAATCAATAGCGGAAAGGTATCCAGAGTTGACTTCAGAGGCCTCTATGAGCATCTGTTTGTACACACACACACACACACACACACACACACACACACACACACCAGACAGATACATAGGCACATATACAAATAATTCAGACAAAGCTTCGTTAATCACTGTACATTGGGGTGGCTACTGGGGTTCAATGTGAAATATCACCACAGAACTACCTGTTTGAACCCTTAGTCTTTAGATTATGGTGGTGTTTTGTGAGGCTGGGAAAACTTAAGGAGCAGAAGGAAGCAGGTTTCAGGGTGTAGACCTCATAGGTTATAGCCAGGTCTCATTTTCTGTCTAGGTGCTGCATGCTTCTTGGTTGGTGGAGATGGGAGCACGCCTCCTCTTGCTCACACCACCATAACCAGAGCCTCCCGCACTGCTGTGGATGCAGCCACGCCTTCCCTACATGAAACGCTGAGCCAAAAGATAACTTCCCCTCTGAAAGTTTCTTCTGTCCTGTATTTTGTCACGACAGTGAGAAATATGACTAATATCCCTACTGTTGCTAGAATAGCAAAACTGTATGCCAACAGTGTTCTGACTACAAATTGAACAATACTTTTAGAGCAAACATGCATTCGTTAATTGTGACTAATTGACTAAGTCATTTAGCATCATTATTCATTTCTTACTAACCAATGGGTTATTACATGCTTTCCCAGTTAATGGATAAAGTATCTACTGTTGTGTAGATATTTGCTAAAAGTTTCAAGATAAAAATGAGTTTTGAATGTCTTAGTTTAAGCTTTCAGGACTAATCTATGTTACCATTCTTACTTCCTGCCTGCCCCTTGCCCCAGTAAAACCTTTTATGTGGAGAATTACAGCTGTCTACCTTTCTTGGATCCTATTGTTTTCTTTCAAGACACTGTCCTCAATTGGCTATTCCACCTGTTCTCAACATCCTTTTTTTGGTGGGGGTTTTGTGGCTCAAAACCCAGCTTGAGCAAAGGATCCTCTCTTCAAACCTCGTTGGCTTCCCTGGCTTGATAAGTGCATTGTCCTTTCAGCTCTGTGAACTTGGACAATGCTTAATTTTTGCAGCATTTGCCACATTTATCTACTTTGATCTCGATAAAAGTGGCAACTCCAGAAGTCCTTTTCACTCCCTTTAATACACACACACACACACACACACACACACACACACCTCAGTAACTTTAGGAAGCTATGTGAAACACTGCTCTTTGGAGGGTAACCAGTTATGGAAGATTTCGAACATTGCTGAGGTCTGTGGTACTGTTTTATAGCAGCAGAAAATGGACCTAGACACATAATCTAATTTTATAAAAACAGGCATAGGAATAATGAATCACTTTTTAAAACCTTGGCATGTTTTTAAAATTAGAATGACAATAATTCTTAACAGTTTTTATGTGCAGCTGCTGTAAATAGATTAAAAGCTAATTAGGTAGCTGAACCTGATAATATATAAATTTGAAGACAATTTTATGAGACAGAAACCAGCAAATTTTTTTCTTTAAAGGGTTTGCATAGTCATAAAGGTACCTACTATAATTATTTGCCTCAATTCACATTCAATTATGCGTGGAAGTAGTCACAGACAATATGCAAACCAATAAATAAGGCTGTGTTGTATTCTTTACTATTATTTTTAATGTATCATGTTGCATTTGGCCTCATAGCTCACTGATGCCTTTTCTGAAGGGTCAGTTTCCACTGTGTGACTCTCAAGCCATCAGTATCAGAACGACATAGAGCTGGTAGAAATGGGAATTCTTGGCAAGAGCTAGTCGATTAGAAGCCATAGGAAAGGAAGTGACTGATCGGTATTCTAACAAGCTCTCAATACATTTTGTGAATCTGAGACATCTTTTTCTAGAACAAAGACTGATTTAAACCTATCTGTTCAAAATATTTCTTCCTCTTTTAACCATTATGCGTGGGACTGTACATGTGAACAAGAGATGTTAGCTGGACAGGAGATAATATTAACTCAAAATATGCCACTTGCATGGAGAACTTGGAGATCTGTAGCTTATCCATTTTTTGGTCATAAATATGGAAAAAGACCATAGGGTTTACTGAGGTTGAAGAAATGCAAATGGAAGTAGAGCATGCCATCTGTAATCAATTTTAATATATATATCTATCAAAAGAATTATCTCTAAAGCCACAGAGCTGTGTGATAGTCAGAATTCAATTTGTTTTGAAAGCATGGAAACATTGGGGCTTATCATAAAAGATGAGTATCAAAGTATATTACTAATGTACTGACTGCTTAAGGGGTCTACCAACCTCTGACTAGAAAGCTAGGGCAGAGTCAATACTGCCTATGATTATAGTCAAACTCCAGTCATCTTTCTGAACATGCCCTGGACAGGGGCGTAGGTCCTCTCAGACTCAGAAATTAGCAGTTTGATCTCAGTTATAGATTCCTAAAACTTATCCACCCCTATCCTATGCCAAAGCTTTATTTCTTAACACATCTAACCCTATCATCTGAACAGAATGATACAATGAAACACAGTCAACCAGTTCTCCTTTGACCAACAACCAGAAATCAGCAGAGAAGTCAAGATATGGAATATTATTACAAAATATCTCTAATAGTGAAAAGAATGGAGGGGGTGAGAGAAAGGGCAGAGGGAGGGTAAAGGAAGGAGTCTGGGATGAGTATTTAATGAAAACTCAGAGCTAGTGAGATGTCTCAAGTGTAAAAGCGCTTGCTCTCAAGCACAAAGTCATGAATTCAAGTCAGTTGCTCCAACCTCACATGGGGGAAGGAAAGAACAGACTCTTGAAGGTTATTCTCTGATCTCCACACACGTGCATGATACGAATGCCTAAATTCACCCACAAATATTATATACACCCAATAAAGAAAGAGAGAGAATCCATATTTCAAATACTTTTCTTTTTAGAACTGCCAACCAAAAGTTAAAGTGAGGATACTTACCCAGATAAATCCATTTTCTGGAAGAACTGGCTGAGGACACCCTGTATCTGCTTCCATCTCAGGGAGGTTTGCCTCTTTCACTACTTCTTCATCACTGATACATGGCTGTCCACTAAGAGAGGAAATATATATGGGCATATATATGTATATATGTGTGAGTATTTATGTGAGCATGCACTTATGTGAATACGTGTATGTACAATCCGTGTGCATACTTATCACAAACTTTTACTGACCAGAGAGGAAACCATTATTTAGACAGCTAAGTGTGGCAGCAGCCCTAGTGCTTCACCAGTATGCCAGGTTGGCATAAGTAAAGTTTTAAATATTTTTTTACTTAGTGAATATGAACCAATGTCTGAACTCAGCATGTTATTGAGAGAAATGGCCCTTCCTTCCCGCTTACCCAGCCGTACTTATTTTCCATTATTGAAAACGTGCAGTCTTCCTGTTGCTGCTTCTCCCCCTGGCAGGGTTGCCCTCCTTGCTGGGGGGCAGGGTTATTGCATTCTCTTGTTCTCGACCTCCGATAAGCAGCATTACATGTGCTCCAGGAAGACCAGCAGCCCCAGTTTCCATCCACTGCATCTGGAAAGAGGCAGATTCATGGTTAGCCTGGTGCATCAGAGAGAACTTAGGCATTGAAACAAGGGCTGCCTAACTTCCATGCTATTACTGTGTGAGATCTTTGGAATGTTCTAGGGTAACAGTGAGGACTAAAATTAGTCATGGAAGGGCTCTGATACATTGACTGAATCCCTTTCCCTGTTCTCCCTGGCATGAACAAATGAATCATTTTAAACATCAGTGAATATATCTGTATATAGGTACACACTTGTATGTACATATATACACATATATGTATAAATATGAAAATCTTTTCAACAGAGCGTATATAAAATATCAATCAGCCAACATGCCCATTCACAGAGAAAGGAGTAATGAAAATGAGGTATATAGGCAAGGAATACTGTAGAAGCTATTGGACAAGAGAAATAATCACAGGCTTCATCAACCCTGCAAGTTGCAACCACTGGCAATAACTGACACTAGTGTAATGTGGCATGAGTATCAAGGAGACAACCAACAGCTTTCTGATTGGACTCAAGACCCGCTTGTGAGAATGGAACACATTCCTGATATTGTTAACTAGAACTAGAACCTAAAAAAAGGAAGGAAATATATCAACAGGGAAAAACAGCCAATGAACCTATAGATAGGAAGGCAGTACATCAAACTGCTCCATAAATAGCTGTTATTATACCTAAAGATTTGAAGAGTAATTAGCACTCAGCCTATAAGTCTTCTACAACAGAGGTAGAGAATCTCAAGACTATGACAGGATGGAGCCTAGGCCAGTAGTAGAGCAGTGAAGTGGGCAACAGTGGCCAGCCATAGTGCAGAGTACCAGTGACTCAGCAAGGCTCACCCAGAATTAAGCCAACCTAATCTTTCCCCATCCCAAGGCTTAGGGAACCTTGCAGAAGAGGGGGCAATAAGATAGTAAAAACCTGAAGAAGGGAAAGTTCACAGTTGGACAAGACATTCACTCAAGGCAGGACTGCTACATCTAGGAACTCACTGAAATGAGATTGTTTTTACTAGACCTGCATAATGACTGACATAGCAACATGCCTCCATAGATTATATAGGAACTTAAAAGAGATAAGAACATACCGCGGAAACCTTGGGGACTAAATCAGGATGAGTGAAGGGAAATGCCCCTGTCAGTGAGGTGGCCTGAAGAAAGGCAACTTTGTATGCCACAAGAGGCCTGAACCCCCCACAAGAGTAAACCCTGGGGAAAGTGGGATGGATTGATGAAGGAATGGAGGGAGGGTGATAGAGTGAAGCAGGCACAAATACTCGATATGTTTGCAAAACTAAAAAAAGAATAAAAGAAAGTCAAAGCAAGAAAATATGGTACATATACACAATGGAATACTATTCAGCCAGCAAGAAAGTTGAGATTATGTAATTTTCTGGTATATGAATGACATTTTAAAATGCAATATTAAGTGAAATATCTCAGACACAGAAACACAAATGCTGCATTTTAAATTTTTTCATGTGCATATCAGGAGGTGGTGTATATGTACATGAGTGTGTGTGTGTGTGTGTGTTTGTGTATGTGCATGGGAATGCAAATTCAAAGTTGATGTGAGGAATCATACTCGGTCACTCTTCTACTTTATTTATATACCGAGGTTGGGTATATCAGTCAAACCTTCGACTCACCCATATGGCTATCCTGGCTTGACAACTTGCTCTGGAGATTTCAATTTTGTGCCCTTTGAGGCTGGAACTACCACACTTAACCTGGCGTTTTATGTGGGGCCTGGAGACCTGAACCCCAGTCCTTTTCCTTGTGCAGCAAATGCTTATATTGAGCTATGGCCTCAGCCTCTAAAATGACATTTGTGAAGGAAATAAAGCATATGTTCACACCCAGGCCTTATAACATACCTAGCCCCATATAAAAACTTCATTGTGGGTTCATTGTGCTTGTGCATTGTAATATCTATGACAACACAAAATATTTTAATAGTCACATGCACTGATGTTATGTCTATATATTTAATATTACTTGTATCATGTTATATGTTATGTCATAAGCACAAATGTATATGTTTTAATCCTCAGTTGATAATGGAATTATCCTACCTTTATGAATGCAGAAGCTAAATAACTTTTCCAGGGTCACGTAGCTTATAGTTTTTAGCTGATTCTAATACTATTGTTGTCTGACTTTAAAGGCTTGTTTACTTTGAGTTTGCACACGTCAGAGATTGCCAATAAGCTTTGCTTTGTTTGAACTGATCAACTTGGAGAGGATTTATTGCAGAGGAAGACGCTGACCCCGCAAGTCATGTCTGATACTTACCAGATTGGTAATCTGGAGCCCTCCGCTCACAGTTCTCGCCATACGTGCCACTCTGGACACACGCACACACACTCGGTTCCCGAGAGCTTGGGACGGCCGTTATTGGGGCATGGAGCACACTGGCAAGGGTCAAACTTGGCTGCATACTCTTGAAAAGCTCTCCTGAGGTTGTTCCGTTTGGTCACAGCACACGGAATGTTCCTGACCAAGTCCGTGATGGGAGCAAGCTGAGAGCAGATGACAGAAGAGATTGAGTCCTTTTCAACAGCCTGCGGCCGTCACTGCCTTGCTCTCACTGAGTGAGGGTCAGGCACCAGGAGATACCATACTTTCCAGGGATGAGTGAAGAATCTAGTAAAGGTACCCAGGAAAGAAGGGCAGGTGTGAATCTACCTTCCCTGAAGGTCTACCATGAGGATCAGGCATGACAGATATTGCTTACTTGGGCAAGTATCATGTTTCCTATTAAGCATCAAAAACACAGGAATCTAAGTTGAGTTAGGTGACTGAAAGCTATTAATGCTCAGCTGTTACTTCATTAAACCTCATTCAGCTTTATTTCAGCAGAACACTCTAGAGATGACGATAGGAAGCTTTCCTTGCTCTGTGCTTTTCTACAGACAGCACAGATGTTGGTTGGAACTGGATGAGAAAATTAAGATGGGAGAAAATGGAGGATTGAACTTCCCACTTGGATGATTGGAAGAGTTGTAGTAACAAATAAGGGATAAAGCAACAACGGAAAAAGGAAAAATGTGCTCACAGCATAAACTTCAACTCTGTTATAATTTGAATGTGAGTTGTCCCCCACAGACATGCATTTATAACATTAGCTGATGTTAACATTTGGGAAGGTCATGGAACTTTCAGGAGGTAGAGCCTTAATGGAGGAAGGTAAATTACAGGAGATGGACCTTAAGGTTGGAGAGCTCCACCCTGCTTCCACTAGTAGACTCCTCTTTTAAATATTTTATTTATTTATTTGTGTGTGTGTGTGTGTGTGTGTGTGTGTGTGTGTGTGTGTATCAAAGGGCATTGTGTATCC
Organism: Typhlomys cinereus; assembly: GCA_023101885.1. Lineage (NCBI taxonomy): Eukaryota > Metazoa > Chordata > Mammalia > Rodentia > Platacanthomyidae > Typhlomys > Typhlomys cinereus. The sequence goes on from JALPQD010000457.1 coordinate 193,862, forward strand.
CTGTGGAGGACCAAGGGTGACTTCAGGAATCATCCTGGATTGCTTCTGCCTCCTTCTTGCTTTGCTCTGGGATTTTCCAGGTTCTGCCCACCAGGGCTGGAAGTGCAGGTCTGAGCCATTTTCATCTGGTCTTGTTACATGAGACGTGGGACCTGGGATCTGAATGTAGGACCTTGTGCTTGTGAGGCAGAGTCTTGACCCCTGATGGTCTCTCTAGCCCAGGGGATTGCTCTTGAAGCTTGCAGCTTGCTCTTTCTGCCTCCATGATGATATCTGCAGTGACCTAAGTTACCTCCAGCTTCTGGTGCTGCCATAATAGATTGTGTCCCCTCTCTGGAACGGTAAGGTGACTAAATCTCCCTTTCTCCACTTAAGTTGCTTGAATTTGCGTGTTGTCTTACAGCAGCAGAAAGAACAACCATGACAAACTCCCAGGAAATGACTAGCCAGTGTAATGACAACTATAATGGGCAACTGGTGGTGTCATTTCTAGCATAATTTTACCATATGTAATCACTATTCCATGAGCACAAGGATTAGACTCCTCTACTTTTATCTAAATTGAATTAACACATTAGCCTCTTTGGAAGCCTTTTAAAAGGCAGATTTAAAACTTGAATGGCATATAACTGATATGTGAGCAAATGTTCCATAGGCAACAAAAATCATCTTTTCATGTAATCATGACAAATATAAACTGGTAAATTCAATCACTGACAAAAAAGACTGGAGATCAAATGGATCTGAAAGCCCGTTTGTCTCATCTCTGTAAACGAGGATTTGGATATGTTCATCAAAGAGAAAATTACAAGAAAAATACAATAAGTAACTGTATTCACAGGGAGATGAAGAGTACTACTCCTAGGCAAATTTGAGCAATTTTATCTACTAAATTCCCCCTCTGGGTTATTTCCTGAATGCTAGGAATTCTAAATACTAGACTAGAATGCTCGTTAGAATTACAAAAGGAATAGATGTGCAATTTCACATTTTTCAAAAGGTACATTGTGCATCCCTATTCAAGAAATACATTTCATTTATCCATGGAAAAGAAAAAGGACAAGGGATTGTTTGATTTGCAATTTGGGCTGCTGAAGAACTGATGTATTTTGCCACCTCCATGTGTCCCAGTCTTACCTGAAAGTCAATCACAACAGGGTTTTCTTTCACTGATTCCAGCCACTCATTATAGACTTCCTGTTGGGGACCAGAGTTCCCCTTCTCCCATGCCAAAGCAGCGGCATACCTACTCCTTCCGCCACGGACCATAGATATGGCTTTCTCTGATCCCTGCAAAAAGGAACCTGAAAGATGTTTCAAGAACATAATCAGTTCAATTTTATTAAAAACTCGCATTTTAAAGAAAAGCTTATTGTCACAGAAGAGGAAAATAGATGATATAGTCAGTTGGTTCCAATAAGAAACAGAAAAACACAGAACATTCTTCATGTCCACAGGGAATTTAATAATAGAAATTACACTAACAATGCTAACGATACCACTCACAAAACAAGAGGTATATGCCAAGCTCTTTACACACATTATTTTATATAATTTTTACAACAAACCCCAGAATTAGATAGTGTAAATGTAAATACTGAAGTTGAAACTAATATATATTGAAACATATAGTTAGGAAGAGGCGTAGTGGGATGCAAATGCTCTCTTTGCTTTGTTCTTGTTATTTGAAGACAGCTCTTCAGCTTCTCATGTATGCTAGACTGTTTCTGGTCCTTGGAATCATATGTACCACGTAGCTTCTGATATCCAACCAATTGACTACCATGTGAGAAACTTTCAAATTCAAATGAATTTGGAATTTTTTTTCTCCCACATTTTATTTTTTTCCTTAATCATACAAGCTCTATAGGTACCACTGTCCTCTCCCTCCCTCTTCCCTTCTCGTCATCCCCTCTTACTCTGTCCCCCCTTCCCCTTCCTTTCACCCCTCTCCTTCTCTCTCAGTGCTTACCCCTCCCTCCCTCCCATCCCCTGGAGCATCCTTCTGTGTGAATGCCAAACCTCCTTCCGAGTCCTTCATTCTAGTGAGGGTTCAGAACTCAATGGCATAGACCAGAGCCCCTTCTTGGGCTCCCCTTAGTATGGGAACTCTCTTATGACTGTTAATCCTTTGCTTCTAAGGATCCTATGCCTGGAGCCTTCTCTCCTATAATCATACTAGCCAGTGTGTAGGGATGACAGACTATTTTTAAAGAGAGGTAAAATAATTTTATATGGTGGAAAGACAATTACATCTCAGGTTAAGAGATACCAGAGTGTTTCTTCAGAGATAATGGTATACTTAGTATGAAAGTACACAGCACAGACATTTGATATAAATTTCAAAAGCAATTCCTACTAAATAATGATAACTAAAATGGGTAAGAAGTGAGGAGGAAGAAATTTGAATGGAAAATAAAATTGGATTAAAAAATCCAGTGATCTTGGTGTTAGTAAAGAACATTATTCTAGTACTTATTCTAGAACATCAACAAGCATACTGTTATCATTCAGGAATTCTCCACAGAAATAGTATGGAATAACTATATAAAAAGATGTAATACTTTCAAGTGAAGACAAGAGTTTAGTCATTTTAAAAGAGGGTGCATGAGGAAATAGAGAAAAACACAAGAAGAAAAATTTAATCTATTTTTCCATTTTTAAATGGAAAAAATAGGCAATAAATTAATGCCTGGCATTATAATACTGATTGACAGTAACTTTTGCAGGAAGCTCTTAGTTAGATTGCTGCCATATTTTTCATAAACAGAGTGAACCTAATAAAAGTTATGTGTGCTAGAGAAGGAGGCAGGAGAACAATGAAAACTTGCTTACAACATTGTAAGAAATATACAGTAAACATTCTGCAGCAGGCTGAGGACTGCGGTGTTACGGCACAGTTTTTAGAGAGAGCAAACAATGGGTATCTAACACTAATTACACAATGTAGGCCATCATCAAGACAGGTTTATTAGACTGCTTGCTGAAAAGTTTAATTTCTGTGGCTGGGGAGATGGTTTATCAGGTAGTAGTAGAGCTTGCATAGCAAGCATGAGAATCTGAATTCATATCTCCAGGCCCCATGTGTGAAGCTGGCCCTGGAAGCTCACAAACCTGTAACGTCTGTGCTGAGCAGAGACAGGAAGATTGCTGAGGTGCCAGTTGCCCACTCCCACTCAAGGGAGTAAGGGAACAGGTGGAGAGTGGTAGAGTAGTTCACTTGACATCGAATCTGGCCTCTGTATCTTCACCCTCACATGCACGCGCATGCACGCGCGCTCGCGTGCACACACACACACACACACACACACACACACACACACACTTACACACATTCAAGCCCCACATACTCTCACACACAAATAAAATTTAAAAATTTTGTAATTTAAAAACTATCTTTAACACATTAAACCTTTAAGCAATTCAAAAGAATGTACTCCTCGTCCCTTTCTTTAGTGCTGTTGTACCTATTTAAAGATTGGACTTTCCTTATCTCATCTTTGGTGACTATTTTTGCATTCCTGGATTCTTTTTTCATTCATTTTTATTAGTTGACAATTTCATACACGAATACAAAGAATTTATGTGATTTTCGCTCTGTTCTACCTAATCCCATCCCTCTCCTTTCCCCATTGCAAACCCTCTCCTTTCTAACCAGTCTCCTTCCTACTTCCATGTCTTTTTGCACTGTGTGGCCATTGCGTTGTGTCTAGGCTGCCTGGATTGGCACGTGCCTGAACACTTCCTGGAGCATGGATAATAGATCAGTGGTTATACCATTCCTACAGCTAGCATCAACCCTTGATGTATGTAGACTTGTGCAAGTGTTGTGGAAGTAAACTCAGCTGCAGCGAGTTCTGATGCAGCAGCCCTACTTGCTTAGTGGGTCATGGTATTAATTCCAGTATGTGTTCCTACCCTCCACATCTGCCATTCTTCTCATCATTAAAACTGCTCATGGGCTTTACATGGGAACAGCCTTAGATTAAAAAAGACATAGGGAAAAAAGAATTGAACTTTGTCTTTTTAATGTTCAAGTGCACTTTCAGAAAATGAGCACAAATCACAGATTTGAATGCCAACATTCTTAATGTCAAGTTTCTTGTGCTCTTTTTAATTCTTGAATTAAAATATAGAGTCAAGCCTGCCAGGACTCAAATCATAGATTGTATAATATCATTCATAGAATGATAAAAATGTATAATGACAGGACCATTATTTTTCCAAATGGAGGAGAGATTTTGAACTATAAGAAGTATGGAAATTTAAAAGTGGCTAATCCTTAGTGGAGGCAAAGGGTTCTGCTACTTTGACTGGAGTCTTTGAAGGTTTAGTGGCTCAGGCGAAATCTACTAGAAACATTAATTTGTATCTATATCTTCTATAGTAATAGTACATGAATGAGTTTCTTTTTTTATTCAACATGGAAGTCAAGCAAATGGTGCTTTGGTTTTAAAGGTGAGAAAGTCTTGATACATGAATGGGCTGAATAAGAGTTGAAATGAGGAATATGAAAAGAGTCTAGGCTTATTAATAAAAGGTCAAGGAAGGATTGTCTACATTGATAGTATCAGTGAATGACAAGAACTAAGTAGGCAGTTGGCACATCTGTTAAGACCTACGGATTAAAAGACAGCCACTAGTGAAGGTTCAATTCTTTCTCTGATGCACTCAGTACACACGTATAACCACTTCGTTTATATACACACACATATAATCACTTAGAGTATTCCTGGAAATCTGGAAAGAATAAAAGTTGGGAGTCCTGTATTTGACTGAAAATTTAAAATTAAAACTCAAATGACTAGGCTGTCACACTGGCAATTTTTAATTTTTCTACCATTTATAGAAGAAATGGGCATTTGAGAGATATGTTGAATTCCACATTGGAGGCATACAATCCTATATGTGAATGTGTGAGCTGTTTGTTTCCTTCCCCATTTATCTCTTTGGCTCATAAATTTTACAGTTGAATGTGTTTCTTCTCAGTAAGCACTTAAGGATATATATTTTCAGAAATCCCTCACATTTGAGAATGTCTTCCTGTTATTTTCCCACAAAAAACATGTTTCTTCCTCTTACATAAATTTGTGGACTTCTTGTTCCATTGAATTTGTTTTGGAGAAGTCTAAGACCAGCCAAATTATTGTTTAGTAGATTTGTTTTATTCAGCTTGCAGAATTATTTTTCATATCTTTAGATTTTGTAAGAAGATCAGAATTTATCTTAATGTTGCATGCTTGAATGGTATCTCCAGTACAAATAATCAAGGAAAAACATCTTCACTTTATTCTTCTGTAATGTCATATAACTGTATTTTTATTTTACTTTATTCAATAATGTTTGCCATTTTAGTTTCATTAGGTTTTAATAACATCTGAACTTTCTTTTGTACAAATTGTGACTTTTTAGGCCTTCATTATATTGGGTTAATTTTATTAATTTGTAGGCAATTATATTTTTTCTTTTCAGCGTATAATGTTTCTTAATATTTGTTTTTATACCTTTGTTTTTAAATCTCTTTTTTGCTGTGTTTCTTACATTTAAAGTTTTTTATGCCCATGCTCTTGATTTATTGAACTCATGCTCTTATTAAAACATTCTCATGATAAGCTAGTTTAGAATCTGTATTCATTCTTTGCTTTATATTTCCAAATTGTCATTTTTGCATTCCATGATCATGTTTCCTTTTTTCATTTTATTTTTTTGGGGGGAGGTTGTGATAAAAATTTAGCTGCTAAAACCAATCTTCTCTTTTTAACTTTGATTAACACAGATATATATCTGTCTGTCTATTTCTCTATCTATTTCTATCATTTATTGTCATGTATCTATTTATCATCTGTCATTTATTTGCTCTTGAACTGTATTTAAAATTCTCTATTAATTATTACAGCAAATATATATTCTATTTGCTCCACATATTTCTTCATGAGAAGATAGGCTTCAAATATTGGAATTTCTGTGAGTAGAATGGGCAGCAATCCACCAGTCGAACAAAATAAAAGAATTAGAATTTTACACAGAGTTTAAGTAGGGCTTTGTGAATGAGTATGTGTGGGGCATTATTTACTGCAGCATAGACAGCTTATCAGTGTCTGTACCACTTAAGAAAGTGAAATCCCCATATGACCATATTAACTGTCCATATCTCTCAGAAATGGGTGGAGCCTCATGATGTTTTTTTCCCTGTCCCATGAGGAAATGTTGATGGGAAGAATTTTATGCAAGTCTTAGGTGGATACTCACATCTATAGTGAGTTAATGGTGCAAAAACTGTCATGTTCAAAGACACTGTTTTGTAATACTCTTCCCCAAACTCGGGGTTTTATAGTCTATCTACCTTGTCTTCAGCAGTGTTCCTTGAGCCTTGGTGGGGATAATAGAAATATCCTATTTCCCACAAAACACTCAAAGGCATTTGTCTTTTCATACTCCAAGTAAACACAGTGGGACACACACATACACACACACCCTCCCTCTGCAAGGGAGACTTGTTGGAAAGAAAAAGATTTCTGACAGGAGGAGAGGGAATGACATAGGGTCATAGCAGGTGAAAATGACTAAAACTAATCATATATACAAAACTGCCAAAGAATAAAAGTAAAAATGAATTTTATACAGAGTTAGGAGTTATTTGTTCTGGCAAGGCATGGGACAGAACATGATTGCAATTAGTTCAGCTCTGTAGAGAAAGAGGCAGAAACTTATCCTAAAGTCCAGTTAGAATCCTTGCATGGCTGAAGTGGAAGAGGTTCATGAACACGATTCAGAAATCTCTTAAAAAGCCTGGAAGAAGGCAAGGAGACCAGCTAGGAGGTTTTGGTGAGCAAGCACAGTGGTGGGCACACCAGGAGTCCAGCACTCAGGAAGTCGAGGCAGGTGGGTCAAGATTTCACAACCAACTTAGGTGACATAGTTATATCTCTGTAGAGGAGGGGAAGAAATGAGGAGGTAGAGGAAGAGAAGAAGCTGGGAAAGAAGGAGGTGAGCTCTCCATCACTCTTCCTCACTTTCACATATTAAATCTCTGTACTTTATGGTTAGTTTTCATTTGGCCTCTAGTCTGAAAACGTTTTCTGGTTAAGACCTTTCTGGCTTCTGGTAAAGGTCCCTTTCTGTTGTTATGTTCTGCTCTGTTGGGTTCATTTTAGCACTCAGACTATTAGGATAAGTGGCACAGCCTTCATTCTTGATGACAGCCACTTGGGGGCATGTTCTGGCAAACTAGAATGACTATACCTATGTCTCTACAGAAAAAAAAAATTAACTATTTGCTATTTATCCCATCCTCCACCAGTTGCCCATGGGAATGAATGTCTTTTGTATTCCAAACTGCAATTATAGGGTTAACAAATAAAGATTTTGCTTCCCTCTGAAATTTCTCTCCTTTCTTCCTTAAACAAGACAGTTCACTCACTGGTCAAGGCCATTGGGATCTGAGGTATCTGGGCCAGATCTTACTAGAATATAGCATCTTATAACTTTCAGACTCTTGTAAGAGAAGGAAAAAGCATGCAAAGAGCCTTTTTAAAAATCCAATGGCAATAAAACCTGCCTAAGACCTACAGTAAGCAACAACTTTAACTATATGTAAAATAATTTGCTACATTATATCCCGAATGCAATTTGGATCCCATAACAAGGGATCAGATTAAAACAATTGGTATGAACCTCACTCTGGTAACCAGAAAAATCAAGATCAAATCATCAATGATATCTTCACAGAAAAATTTTCAGCTACAAAGGGAGAATTCAGAAATCAAGATTAAGTCACATTGTGCTTAGTAGATATGCAGGGGGATCATGAGTTTGAATCCAGCCTGAGCATCATGGGTTTGTTTTCATTTTTTTTACAATGGTTTTTAGCTAATGTTCATGAAGAAAGTAAATACTTAGAACTGTGCCACTAATGAAAGGAATTCCTATCTAAGAGTATGTTCTCTACAGAGCTGTGTCATACCATCCTTAGGCACTCTGCAGGAAAAGTAGAATCAAGTCTCAAATAATGCCTTTTAAATTGTATCTCTAGTATTATAGATGTAGGACAGTACTGTATCATACCTCTGTGAATGTAAAATACCTTGTACCTGCTTTATGATACGTAGTAGTGACCGTGCTTTATCAGAGCTGTTTTTAATGATGTTACTCTAGAATGTTTTCTTTCCAGATGATGATTGAGAAGCTAATAAGAAAAAAAATGGTGCCAGGTACCACAACAGTGACAGAACATTGCTGTTTTCTGGGATTTTGTTTTTTACTTTTTTTTTTTTGAATGGAGCGTGCTGGATGTCTCTATAATTTTGTTCAGAAGACTGCAGTACCTGGAAAAGCTGTTGCTGCTATTGATGCATAACATACTGCTATTATTGGTCTTTTTATATAAATATAAATATATATATATATACATATATATAATTTGAATTTTTGGAAACTTTAGCTGTGCTCTCAACTTTGAAAAAAAAAGTATCCCAGTTTACTGTGTTGAGTTGGCATTGTACAGAGATTAACAGCCATATTGATCTAGAAACATTAAACTTAATTTTTTTCCATTTGTACAGGGGTAACACACTGTATTAAATATATAAGGTCTTATCTACATGGGTTTGATTACAGAAACTAATAAAGTATTCTCTAAGTAATGAAAAAAAAAGTGTATGGAAAAATAGTTCTTATATATGATTGCCTGAAAGTAGCATTTCTCTCCTACTTGTATTCCATTTATAACATTTGTTTCACACACAGGTATATTTGTAAAATTTTCACCCAAGCCATAATAGATAGGGTGTGTACCCATGTGCATGACTATGCACTGAGCAGCCTCTTTCTGGGTAAGGAGTCTTGCCCACTATCAATCAGGTGCATAGGTCAACATGACAATCTTCATCGGATGCAGATATTGCAGATATAAAGAACATACATGTGTTACATTGTCAGTATGTCCTACTGATAATATGGAATAAAGGGTCAGAAAGAATGATGGGGTACTTTCTTCATTATAAAGATTTACTTGTAAAATGGAATATTATAAAAAGAAATCTGTGTGTGCACATTATTTATAACACAGACATGATGCTAATGTTCCATTTGATCTGAGTGAAGACCTCCTCTCCCACTCAGTGCTGGCAAATGTTAACTGAACTTGGTGTTTCAAGAAGCACACAAGTCCAGATATCTAGAGAATAAGGGAAAGATGAAGGAATGATAGCAAGGGGCATGGACATTCTTCATGTTTCCATCAATTGTAGATGACTGACCATCTGCACAAATAGGCTGAACTGAATTTGGGAATGACTTTGCAGACACATCCACAATCTGTATTAAGTCTTCTGCATATAGATGAATTTATAAAAATATGCTAATCTACTGCCTTCTCAGATCATAGGCTTTGAATAAAGTTCAATTTAAAGATTCCATTCCTGTCTCTGTTCATTTGCCTTTTTGGTAATAGATAACAGTACATATTCTAGTTATAATTCTATTATTGCTAATAACTATTTACATATATAGCCTTACTTCATGGAAATGTCTGGTTTATTCTCATATTTACTTTGCAATGTCTGGTATTGAGTTCTACTCATGAAAAAGAATTGAAGTGAATAGCTTAAGAATAAGACAAAGAATATCTTATCCATTTCTCCTTTATTTATTTATTTATTTATTTTTTATTTCCACTCATACAAACTTAACAGGTACACCGGTCCCCTCCCTCTCTCCAACCTCCCACTGCCCCTCCCAGGGATGGAAGGGGGAGGCACTAGGGGATGGGGAAGGAAGGGGGAGGGGTTGGAGGCCAGGGGGATAGGGGATTGGAGGGAGGGGGGGGACTGGTATACCTGTTAAGTTTGTATGAGTGGAAATAAAAAGAAAAGAAAAGACAAGAAAGAAAAAAAGAAAGAAAGAAAGAAAGAAAGAAAGAAAGAAAGAAAGAAAGAAAGAAAGAAAGAAAGAAAGATATCTGCACATTAGGTTTAGCATGGAATCAGACACCCAAACCTTACGTACTAATATTATGTGCTTCAATACTCAGGAATCACTGAGCTATAAAGATTAAAGTCAACAAAAAGGCTTTATGAGCACAGGAGGGTTTCACTTGCACTAGAGTTGTAAATACACTGATGTAGTCCTGCTTTCCTCCCATAACTGGTGTGTCATCTTGACTCACTTATACAGAAACTGCTCCTCAATTTACTTACGTGCAAAGTTTAAAAAAACTCCTTCTAACCATGTTCATGGTTCATAGCTTCTTCGTTTAAGTCAAATGTAAACTTTCAAGTGTCTTAGAAGTTATAGTACAGTAGAAATGTTCTTGACATATACTGCTTGCAAAAAAAATACTTAAAATTGCTGTCACTTAAAAATTGATAGGATGATATTAAGAAATATAAAATCAAAAAATCCACAGATAGATTAATGGAGCTGCATTTCTCTTTTTAAGAAGCACAATGCTGGAGGGAAGGAAGCTGGGATGAATACCCAATATGCTTGCAAAAGTAGAAAAATGAAGAACTGACATTTTATTTGTAATTTCCCATGAGCATACATGGTTTTGTGAAAAGGTAAAAATAGCACAAGCACATGCAAATTTTAGTTAAACAACAGACAGACACAAGACACACTGGACAGATTACAGAGAGAACACTGTTACCTTCATGTTTTTCAGAAAGTTTATTAGTGGTGCACCGATTCTCAACTTTTGTTTTTGTAATAAAAAGAAAACGTTTCTTTGTTTCATACCGGACACAGTTTCGGGATTCTTCTTCTGATAAACCTAGGAATGAAACACAAGAATAGGGCCCCTGAGAATTTACCATTGAGAATTCAGGGAAGTGGAACCTGCAGCTCTGCTTATATTTGGAACTGAGTATTATTACCCATGAGCTTCTGTCCTGCTTGGTCCCCATAGACAGTTTTACTTTCATATTCAACCAGTACAGGTCACGAGATAATCCTAAACAGAACAGGTTCTGTGAGACCTGTTAGGTCTCCCTTCAATGTTGGTGCTGAGAAGTTGCTACGAGGTCACTGTGACCCATCTCATGGGGCTCTTGTCTTATCTCCTTGCCTGTCCCCTGTTGCCCCAGTTTACAAGGGATGTCCGAGTTCATCCTTTGTGCCATGCACTTCTTCTTTGGCAAGCCTGTTCCCTGATGTGAGGGCTCCATTCTGGACCCATAGCTGTACCCAAAGAGGCGTGAACCGCTTCACCTGAACATCACCTCCACCCCTCAGCATTCACTCGCAAACCTGCCTGTCCGTCCTGTCCATGATGCAGCTGTTTGTTCAGTTCCTAATTCCCAAGTCTTTTTTAAAAAAATTATAACCCCAGAAATTCTGAATTTTCAAATGTTGAGCTCTTTAGCCAGCCTCTTGCAGGATATTTGTCTCCTTATCTGAATTCAAGTCTGTATTTACAATTATTACCCTGTTGTCGCAGGGAACCACAGGCGGACTTCATTCCTATATCTTCACGTTAGAGCTAGGATTGACCTTTTCCCAGATTCTTAGTGCTGCCCCCACATATCTTTCTGCACAGTCTCACTTAAAAAAATCTCTATGTGCCAAAGCTCTTGCCATCCATTTAGAAGACCTTTAGTTTTCACTGTTCTTGCCCCTTACATGATTCTCAATCACCATCGGCTGAAGCTTCTGACACCAGCCTCACTTCTGCCTTAGTGCATTGCAATTGTGCTCACTGATTTCAGGATCTACCTGTGAGCGGAGTACAGTGCGGGGAGAATCTCACCTACTTGCAAGTGGAATTGGTGCTACTTCTCTGAATTAACTGGAGGGGACTGATGCTTCCTTTTTTGTTACAGTTTTCTGAGCCACCTGCCTGACTGGCAGGAAACATCACAATTAAAGTCAAGATCTTTTGTTATTTACTTGAAAGTTGTAATGTAAAATACACATGAGAGAGGCTGCAACTTCAGCTCTTAAGCATCTGAAAGCAAAGCACTTTATCAGATGCCAGCCCCTATGGTTACCAGCTATGATGCACCAGGTAGATATCCTGAGCTCAGAGATAAATGGGTGTGATGCTAAAGAAAATTCCCAAAGGCAAAGATCTCTGAGAGATGATATGATTAGGTGTGGAGTAGGACTGCCTTCTTCATTTTTTTTTCTTTTTTTCTTTACATAGTTTGACATATTCGAAGAGATGTATTAGTTGGCAGTAATAACAAATGGTTCAAGCCTTCACGTTTATTTTGCATTTTCAGTTCTAACAAAAACATGGCTATTTCATTCAGACTGAATAAATATGGTAGACTTTTCTTTTGCTAGTTCTGTTTTTATCAGTGGACCAGTAAAATTTTAAAGAAATGCTGGGAATTTACCACATCTACAGTGTGTAATTCTTTTTCTTATTCTTTCATTGGCATTCTAAAATTTATAAATTAAAATCAAATTTTGTATGAATAGTTAACAATTGCACAATGAATTACCTAAGGTAAACGTACTTTCATTTATTTGAGGGCAATGTGGTGTTAACCATAAGAAACTCAGCTCTTTCCTTTAAGATGGTTAATTTTGGACCAGATATAGGCAACCATGGTCTGGGAACATGGATTCCGATTACTCAAATTCCATTTGCTCTACTGAGGTAACAGTTTTCTAAGGTTATATAATTACAGAGCAAAGTAAATCATAAATCAAGACATTTAAAAATATATTGGTGGAAACATCAAGTAGGCAGGCTATAGCTATAGCATAGAGGAGGAAATCCTTCCTACAGGGTATAAATGTTTAAAGACAGTCTTAGCCTTTTTGTTGATAGAAACCAGGGGATTGATTGTGCATGCCAAAGAAATTTACCTAGTAGTCAGTAGGATGTTAGGTCACATACAGAAGAGGATTATAGATGGCTATTAAGACAGTTGAAGATGAAGCAAGATAATTTGGCTCTAGATTTGCAACATTCCAGACCTTTCCACATCAATAAGGTTTTAACAATCAACCAGCCTTGCAGGTGTAGCGGCTTCTTTCTAGAAACTTACCTTGACAGTGGGAATTCCTCAAGAACTGGAAGATCAGTCTGTTTCATTTATTGGATGTGTACTGATTAAAAACCAAGGTTTCATCAGTGAATTTCTGTGCTTTTCTTCCCCATGTGTATATCCTACAACTGCTCTTTGGCCTCTGTCTGTATTGACCAAAAACCTGCTTGATATTGTCTTACTGGTCTTTCCACACCTTTCTGTCCTTCTGCTGTGGTGGGTAAGCTCCTTAACATTTCCGACTGAGTATGTCAATGGTGCTAGTTAAAACATGACACTCTCACATTAACTTTAGAGCAGAAGATGACTCTCTAAGAAAATTAATTTAAAAGTATGAAGTCTTGTTCTTTAATTGATGTAAATCCAATATTATCAAACAACCTGATCATCCAGCTCTCTGCAGAGTGTACAGTAAAGGCAACCCCACAGATTGGTGAATTCTAGTATATTAACATCTGTTTAAGTGTGTTTCATTAAAATTTCATAGCAATATCATCATGACTTAGAAAATAAACATTTTTGTTAAGTATAACAAACTATATTCAGAGTACACTATTGAATATGTTATTTGCATATACAACATATATACTATATATATGTATCTTGTAAATACCATATATATAATGTACATATGCTTATATTTTACCTATGTGAATATCTAGTGCATGTATGTATATGTGAATACTTATGGGTATTTCCTAGCACATCTCAATCATTCCTTATTATGTATATTGGTTTGTCAATCTCTACTTCTGTTTTTGGAGAAAGAGATGGAAGGTGAGGGAATATTTTGGTGGAAAGTAGAGAAGGCTGCTATTCTACATTTTGGTTATGGGGCTCCAACTACTGAAATTTAGGGTGGTTGGTGAAAGATTCATATAGTTCTTTGACCTACTCTCGGCACATTAAGAGACTTTGCTATGAATGCATGATGTATAGCAAGGAATGTTCCTTGTTATGGTTTGAATGTGAATGGCTCTCAACAAGCTCATGTTGAAAGCTTTCCTGGTGTTAATTTTTGGGAGGGTCGTGGCACCTTTAAGCAGTCGAGCCTTGCTGGAAGAAGGGACAGCCCACACTATAGGCCTTGTGCCTTGGTACTCTGCCTTGTGTTCTTTATTCTTGCTCTCTCTATCTCTTGATGATGGCTGTGTTGTCTTGAACTGACCTCCTGCTTTTGCCTCAAGTCATGCCTTCTGCTGTGCAATTCTTATCATAAGTAGACTATATGCCCTCTGGAACCAAAATAATTATCACTTTCTCCCATAAATTATTGAATATTAGTGCTATCTCATAGAAGAAAGAAAAAATAGCTGCAATATTAATCAAATGGGAAACAATTGTCTGGCCTACAGCAGCAGTAATCAGAATAAGGGCCAGGGATTTCTTTCAGCTAGTTTTGTTCAACATTAATATTGATGTCCTTTGCAATGGCAGAAGACACCAAGTTCATCATGCAAGACTTGCTTCAATAGAAAGTATGGACAGACTATTTTAAGATAAATGTTTTGATTTAATAAATATGTCACATATAATTTTTAACAGACCCTCTTAGGAGGTATCCTGAATGGTATTTATTTCACCCTCTTTCTTAAAAAGTTGTTCAAACAAAGCCTTATGATTTAGAAAGACTCAAGGCAGGAAAATTCTGAAGTGTTTGCTGTAGTGAAGCATAGGAACAAAAAATTGAAACTACTGATAACATGGTTGGCCCGTAACTGTGTTTCAAAATAAATTTATGATTCCTTTTATGTAAAAGTACAATGACTAATTTTGAGTATGGCTCTGGGTACCATTCTTTCTCAGTTTTGATCTGGAAAGGTACATGATAGATCATTAAAAGGACCTGTCATGTTTCACACAGGTGCTTAGATACAAATTCATCAATGATGTTTACATTACACTGATTGCTAATATTGGAAATTTAAAATAATACTTTAAAAACCAAGATGTTTGGTATATATTGCCATTTTATACACAGACAAAAACTGTGTTCTCGGTTTCTTAACACCTGATATTGTTACCATTGCTTAAATAACAGTGCTTCATACTGGGTTTCAAGTTTTACCAGTAATGCACTTTTGACCCGCATTATCTTAGTTCCTTGTCAAATCCCCAATTGTGCTTTCATCTTATGCTCTTGGTCTTTATTTCTTTTTTTAAAAAAAGAAAGATTGTCATTGGATTTGCAATAAATTGTGCTATGCACCTGCTGTAAAAATGTGATGTGTAAAAAAAAATTGTTTTCCTTGAGGTACTAGCAAAAAATGTCTATTTTTTATTCTTTGATACTTTCACACATGAATACAATAAATGTATGTTATTTTTAATCCCTTATTATCCAGTTTCTTTCCCTCTCCTTTCAACCAGCCTCTCTCCTAATTTCACTTTTTTTTACACCTGTGCCATCTTTTCCTTCTTAACTGATCACTAATGCTGAAAGTAAATTCAGAGGTAAATATGGTATCTGGCCACAGATGTTAAGCAGTAATTACTTTTCTTCTTTACTTGGTCCTTATGTTCAAATTCTATTTTACTTATCTCAAAGTGTTTCATCTACTTTGGGCAATAAAACACATTAAGTCAATCCAATGAATAATTAAAATGATACAGCAGAAGAAAAAGAGGTATCACAAGCTACAAACCCAACTGAAAAAAGCTGGAACTAAAGCAAACATACCTGAGTTCTTTAGCTCCTCATT
Source organism: Typhlomys cinereus (assembly GCA_023101885.1). Lineage (NCBI taxonomy): Eukaryota > Metazoa > Chordata > Mammalia > Rodentia > Platacanthomyidae > Typhlomys > Typhlomys cinereus. Next base: position 209,562 of record JALPQD010000457.1, read on the forward strand.
GCTAAATTGGTAGAGAAGGTCATACACGCCCCCCAGGGAGCCTGAGGTGAAGTAGTGAGTCCCAAAGTCATCGAATATTCGGCTGTACAAAGCAGAGTTGTATTCTAAAGGCAGATGGTTAAGTGATTTCAGAAAGACATCTGAAAGTTGAAGATCTGTTGCTTTCATTGTGAAGTTTAAGACTTTTATCGATTTGTGGATCCTAATAAAGCTAGAATCCTAAATGGAGTGGTGGGGGGCATAGGAAAAGAAGAAAAAGTTGACAGTTAAAGGTAGAGAAAGCCTGTCCTTTAGATTCCAACTTCTCATTAGTGACATTCCTCCATAGTATGAAAACAATTTTAATTCTCTGTGATATATTCTTACATACAAAGCTATATTTTCATTTTTACATTCCAGTGTCTTCTCCAGAGACATTGAAAGTGCTAAACAGATGAGATTATGTCAGTAATGGCAATTTGGGGGTGACTGAGATATAACTTTCTATCCCAAGGAAGATGCCAGTATCACAAAAGTCAGTCTTTTTCAATTACAAATCATAGCTGAGCCCACACTGAGTTTTTGTTTATTACACCTGAATGCATATGAACTGTAAATAAGAAAGGTTATGAAAAAATTCCACTGGAAGTTGCAAAAGTGATATCCCAGTTGTAGCTTTGTCACACATTGGAAAGAAGCACTTTCTCTAGACCTCACTTATTCATGAATCACATGGGGGGTGTTAACCTATGACGCCACACATTTTTAATGCCAAAACATTACAATTCTCAATTACTTAGTGGCAAAACTAAGAGAAATTTTTTATATTTTTCTCTCCTTTACTTCATAAGCAGAAATGCAATTTTTCTCTGCAAATATATTTCTTTATAGTTTCTTGCTAGTCCAAATTTGAGATGGCTGATGCTCTGTTCAAAGTCTCATTTCTTTACACTGTCTTACATATTCAGAGATTTACAGTCATATGCACGGCTTTAAAAATTTAAAAAATGTATCCCATCTTTCAATTTTGGCAAATCATAAAAGATGAGTGATAGTTAAGTGACTGTGGTTAGCTACAGGTGTCAGCTTGACAATCGAAGGCTGAGCTCCAGGCACATTTGTAAATAATTAGCAGTTGAGCTAAACCCTGAACAAGTCTGAAGGAAACTGCTAGTTAATGGAAAAACCCAGCCTGTGGTAGGTGGGACTATCCCTGAGCAAGTGGATAAGATGGGAAACTGGCTCAGTAAAGTCTGGCATACTTTATGTTGCAGTCAGCCTGCACGGTTCCTGATAAATAACCATCAAACGACTTAAAGGAATAAGGGGCTTATTTCCTTACAATAGTCCAGTTAGTCTGTCTAGCTTGACAGGAGAGCACGCGCCAACATCAGGGCCTAGGGAACTGGCCACACCATCTCTATATAATGGCTGAGAGAGGGACGATCCTTACTTGCCAGACCAGCATGTCTGGCCAAGTGTACAGAAGGATGCCAACTCTCTCAATCAGCTGTCCTGTATCTTATTTCAGGGCCTAATCCCACCCACCATGGGCTGGGCCTTCCCCATCAGCTAGATGAACTCTTGCAGGTTTGCTCTGGGCCTAACTCAACTACTAATTCTCTGCAAATGTGCCTTGAGCTCAAACCCTCAACTGTCAAGTTGACACCGGTACCTAACTGACACTTTAACATACTTGGAGAGACTTGTTTGGCAAGTGAGATTTGTCCTTCCCTCAGCAATCCCTTTGTTTATGGTGTGGCTTGTTCCCTCAGCTCTTGGTGTTGATATGAACTCTCTTGCTGAGCTGAGCTAAATTAACAACTGTAGTCAGACAACCATAAGCCAGAATAAAGCCATTTTTTGTGAATTTATTGTCAATATGAGGGCAAACAGTGACAGCAAGTATCATGTTTTAGCAGAAGGATTTTACTGTAACTGCTAATTGTTAACTAGCATCTTCTTGTATGCTACAATTATGACACTCAGTGACTGTAAATGCAGTTTACTAGAAAAATTTGCAAAGATCAGAAAAGAGTGATCACCTATCTTCTTTCTTCTTTTATCCTCTTTTATCCTTCCTGCCTTCTCTGCACTCGATATTTGCCTAGTGGTCCAGATGCTCTTGTAGAAGTGAGCGGCAGAAAAATGTGTATCTCTATGGAGCTTGTAGTTTAGAAAGTACCATCACGTCCATGCTTAATTTTAACACTTTAGCTTTGTTATCGTACCCCAAAAGTTGGAGAGTAAGAAGCACGTGAGCTCCTGGAGAACCTGGAATATGTGCTCTGAGAGGATCAGTATCTCTAGTTGTCTCCACACGCTAAGTCATGGCAAACATTCTTTCACTATGACAGCTCAACTAGCACAGAATGCTTTGCTACCCATTACTGCCTGAGCGCTGGACTGACTAGTTTAAAGTAAGAAGTTAGGTTACAATAGACTGTTAAGACATATTATCTATTTCATCAATTTGTGAGATCAGGCTATATTCAAATAACACACTATGACTTCACCAATTCTTATAGAATTGATTATTATTATTTTTTACAGACTATGTGCCTAATGAAGTTTTAGATAGATATGGAATTAACAAAATAAAGTGTTAAATTCAAGTGATGGACTTCGATTAATTTGCAATTTTATCCTGTTTTGCTCTCAGTACTTGCAGATGAAGAGAGGCTGTGGTAGCATATTCTACAGGACTAAGATTTTATCATTCCATTTAGATTTATTGTTATTTCTACATTCCTCATGGTACTAGGTGGAAACATATGAGGGTGATAATTTTGTAAGGTAAAATATTTGAATCACAGTTCCATGTACTCTAATTGGTTACCATAAATAACCGTCAATGCTCCTACTTTGGGGAAAACTATTAGAATAAAAGACAGAAGTCTATCTACAGATAATGACTTTTTATACACACTCTGGACATACATTTGTAAACCAATCATGAAGCCCACATCTTCTCTAACATATTTAGAACATTTATAATCTGATTCTGTGAGGCTCATCTTAATATCAGGATTGATACCCACATCTATAGCTCTTCAATATCTTCATGTTCTCCCCCTCTTGTATTATATTTTAGGCAATTATATATAGCCACATATATATATCACAATGTAGAATCATGAGTTTATTCTCATTTTTCATGTTTAGGTCACCAGGGCTATATTCTTCCCATAAATTTGTTGAACTAAGAATAACTAGATATTAATTATCAAATAACATGAAGGAAAATGCAGTGGCTTAGAATTGTGAGCAAAAATGGGATCAGCTGAGTTAAGTTGCTAATTCTGGCCCTGATCACTATATGACTATTGATAGCTACTTGGCTTATTTCGTGGAGGACTGTGGTAGGGAGAGTGCTTGTTAGGTATAGACTATACCATTGAACTACACCTCTGGCTAAACTTAAGTGTAGTATCTGCCAATGCAACTATGTTATGAATGTTTGTTAAAGTGATGATAAATATATCAACTTCAGTTTATTCATCTGCAAAATGGCTGAAAATATTATTTTAATCTGAGGGTTCTTCTGAGAACAAATAGTAAATAAAGGATTAAGAGTATACACAATACTGGGATTAGGCACTTGGACCATGAAAGACACTGCAAAAGATAAAGTGTAGACACTTTTTGATGGTTAGTTCCCCTACAGCTGATTTCCTACTAGGAGAAAGGATTCCTTCTGGAAATGATATGTTTATGTTGTCATAGTAATTTAAATTAAGGGCTCCAATAAGTTTTTGATCAGTAAGTCATTTTGTTAGATTGTGCCTCATATAATGTCTTGTGGGATGAATGGCACATTCATCTTTTCTTTCCCTCGTTCTGACATTGCCATCTTCCTTGTCTTTGGAAATGCTTTTCTTGACATTAAAGCCCAGCTCTGGTGTTAGGCTGCTTAATCCACTCATTCCTGACTAGTGTTCTGAATTATTCAGCACGTGTCTTATTTCTCTATGCTGAATTTATTGAATACATTGAGTAATGATTTTCATGAGCTTATATTCTGTAAGACTGCACAATTTCTTTGAACATACTCATTTATCTTACACAATATTTTCCATTTAATAATATATTGCATGCAAAAGTGTGCACAGTGTGCTCATTGGCAGTGAATAAAGAAAAAGAGAAGGCGGAAAGAACAGTATCAGAGTTTTCGGTGAGTATGCTAAGCTTGAGCTATTGAACTTCCCTGAAGGCCTGAAACCATCAAATTACTTTAGGAGACTAATTTCTATTTTATGTAGTTTATAACAAACATACCATCAACAACATGCAAAATAACACTGAAAGCAAAGGGAATACAACTAACACATGCAGAAAGGAAAGGTCATTAGATACTCCCATAAGTCTTAACTGTGGGATTTAACAAAAAGAAAGTAAATCTATTTACTCATCTGTTAGCAATACCACTGGTAGGCTATCAAATCTCTCTTCCTGTTGTTTAATTGCTTCAACTGATGTTAATTTTCAAGAAAGAATGAAAAGATCACAGACATTTTTATTACCTTTCTGTGGGAGGCATCAATGGCTTCTTTGAAGGCTGAGTTATGCTGGAAGTTTTCACTTCTCTTTGAGGAGAAAAGAATTGGCACATGAAAAGAACTTCCCTTTCCTCCTAATGAAAAGGATTTTCTGTCATCATTCTTTCCAAGTGAAATTAAATCCTTGTAGAAATCTGTTTCCATATCATCTTCTACAGTTTGGACCTGGTAAAGATAAAACGTAAAAAGGCCAGACTGAAATGGCAGTGGTCTACTCTTTGGGCTTTGCAAGGCAGAGCATGGAAAACCCCAGAGCAAAACAACAAAGAGGTAGAGAAATCCAGGATGATTTCCTAAGTCAACCTTGGGTCTCCACAAGTACACACAGTGGCCTCTTTTACACCGATAGCCATCTCCACATACCTCCCTCACTCATTCACACCCACACTACACACACATAAAGAAAGTTAATACAAAGATTCATAACTGGTCAAAGTGATGAGAATAAGTTCCTGTTTAGTGTTCAACTCTGAAGCAATATCTATATCACCCCCACTGAGGCTCATAGAGCGTCACAGCAGAGGTAGTAGAAAGAATATGAGAGGCAGAGAAGAGAAAGGAGAGCCGAACAATGCTCTCTAGGTATGACACGGTGGTGTACTGAGAAACTCACACCGGCGGTGATTCCTGCACAAGATCTGCTCGAGACAGGTGTTGCAGTTAGTGTGTATGCTGCTGACAACTCATGATCAAATGGCTTAAGGGAACAAGGGGTTTCACCTTCGCCTATAATTCTTGGTTGCAGTTCTCTGCCCAGCTTAGCAGAATAACTCCTATGAACACCAATACTAGGGGATGATGTAATTGGCCACACAATATCCATATTTCCAACATAGCACAGCATCCCATCATAGATGAGTGCTCTGCCCTTCCTGAGGAGCTATGGAAAGGTAATGCTTGCTGGAGGGTAAGGGGATAGTCATATTCCTCAGCAGTGTGGCTGTTGGTTAGTCGTCCTTGTTCAAGTAAATAACCACTCATCCATGCTTATGTAGGCAACTCTAGTTAAATGTAGTGGCCACACCATATTTGCCCTTACACATGCCCAGACATTCACTAGTACAGGTGTCCCAGATGGGACCCAGTGAAATATACATTGAAGAGGACATGGAAAAGGGAGATAAAATAGCTGGAGGGGAAAATACATAGGGCAGGATGGCAAGGGGGTTGGGTATAGGTAGTGCATGATTAAAACACAAAAATTCACTGCTAAGAAATTAAAAAGCTGAAAAAGAAGAAAATAAATGCAGTTGCAGCAAAAAAAGAGAGAATACGAGAGAAGATCTTGTTGGAAAGGAGGGCTTCATTGGAGGGGAAATGGATAAGAGGATAGTTGAGAGATATGCTGAGTACACTGTGCATATGTATGGAATTGTGAAAGAATAAATTTTTAGCATGTTCAGTGTTATCTTTAAGGTTTTGCAGTGTATGCTGGTTAGCATTTAAATGAGCCACTTAGTTAATTTTGTAACAACAAATTTTATTAAAATATATGTACAAAATTTATCTATTTACATTTCTTTACAGGTTCTTAAGGAAACTCAAATTACAAGTTTGCTTTCACAAAAGAAAGAAAATTAGATGGTAGCATGTAAAGAGGGGGATTTGGGAATCTTCGATGAAAGTCAAAGAAAATTCTTGCCATATATGTCAGTGGGGAAGGGGCCAGAATTATAAATGAACAGTGGTAAAAGCAAGTACATTAGACTGAGAAACTGGAACCGACTCTTGTTACACATCCAAGTCTTGTCACCTAGGTACACTCCTAAAGACAAGATTGTATGTGTTATGAATTATTAATAAATATTAAGTGAATGAATGAATTGCTCGATATCACATTTGTGTCTTACAAAGATTGTGTTGCAAAGTTATTTAGTAAGTAAATCATCACAAGTTGTCAATGAGACAGATTTTAAGAACAGAAGGAGGAAGAGATAGTATAGAGGATTATGGGAATGTTACTCTTCAAAAGAAACACAGAAATCCCCAGCAGCTTTTGAAAAGAAGAAGAGATTTTTTTTTTAGTGACATGCATAGAAGAACATGTAGGTGGTGATTAACTCCACTTTCCCATAATTCCCTGCAGCAAATGCTAATAGGAAGTGGCAGGTTTGTCACACACACAGACACACACACACACACACACACACACACACACACACACACACACATTATTGTAGCGATTCCAGCTAAGCCCATCCTGACTCTCTGTATCTGGTGCTATCTATAGTAAGTTTCTTGACTCAGTGTATATACATTCAAATGTTTGAGTTTTAAAATGAACATCTGCATATGTTTCAAAATAAAAATTCAAAGTTTTTTTTTAAAGGCAACATGGGCTTGAAAGAAAAGGCAAAAAAGACATGAAGAATGAGGGAACCTGGTGGTATCTTCTTTCCTTTGTTGGAAAGGTGGATGATAGAACACAAAACTATGAACTACATAAGGGATTTAGAGAGACTGTGTGATTGCAGTACTGATAAGATGCCTTAAAATTAAAGCTTTGGAATGCATCATGAGATAACGTTTGGGAGGTCAGTATGTTGGTAAGAAGTAGCATCATCTACATTGTGCAGTTTGCTGGACTGATTCAGAGACTCAGCAGCTACTGAGCTGAGCAGTTAGCAGTTGAAGCTCTCTAAGAGATACCCTTGTAGTGTTGTGCCAATGTCACCTCATTTGGAAGTCCTCACATAAAACATGATATACTGAGATTTAAAGCAAGTGTATATGCACAGGTGCCATTCTTATTTAACATATTGATTACGGAATTGGGGCAGTGGCTGAGGGTTAGACTTGATGGACTTCTTAACCTTCCTGCACACATCTCTAAGTTTGGGTCTTTATTTCTACATAATTCTTAGTTGTAAGCAGGATACAGCTCCTGTGTATCCCCATGCCTGGGGCTCTTGTCCTACCAACCAGATGGTTTCTTTGTACAAAGTTTGCCTTTTATTTCTTGCTTTCTTTGCCTTCATAACTTCTGAAGAATTTGTTTAGCAGCTAGTCTATTATGTGAATTATCTTAATATGTTCAGGCACTATAGCAGAAGCCAGATGCATGCTGAATTTCTCTTCCATCATTTTTTTAAATTATGCCTAGAAATGCACAGATGCCTGCCAAAGGCAGGGAAAAAGTCATACAGAGATCAGGAAATAGCAAATTAAAATTTTGTGACTTTGAATTTCATAATTTTAAGTCATTACAGAAATAGCATCAGGACCTCCTCAATAATTGCATATTAGGTAAAAACCTTAGGAGTTCAGACAGTTTCTTAAAGGTAAGAACACTGTGATTGTGTTTGGATTCAAATGTGATCTTTTGTGTTTCCTATATAAGCTATCATCCAAGCTAACACTTGGAAGTTATGATCCATTGGACTGTTGGTAAGTGTTTATACCTGGATCTCTAAGAAAGGTTTAAAAAATAGAAAAATATCTAGCATTTGCTTTATTCTTAGTATGCAAATTCCTATTACAACTGATTTCAAGTTATACACCACCCTGAATTTAAAGTTTGAGAGAAGTTTCACAGCAGCAAACTATAGAATATCTTTGTGAATAGGTACAACAAATGTAAATATCCTGACGGTACAGATAACAAAATCATAAAAAATAATTGAGAAATGATGCATTTTTGAATGATTATAGCCTTTGTTTTTTTATATTAATGTATATAACTATAAGATTATGCATTTGCTGCTTAATATTTAGTGATGGCTATGTTCAATAATCAGCTTTCTAACTCTTTGAAAATCTAACAGTTGACTTGTGTGAGCTGGGGAGTCTGACTCTGTGTAGCATTAGTGAGGTTTAAATGATTTCAGATTATCCATAGCTTGCACAATTGTTAATTTCTTTATTTATATTTTGAGTAGAGGCTCATCTATCATAAACAACCCTGTATTATAGTTTCTAGGATTCAGGACTCTTCTATATCATTTAACTAAAAAAATTATTGACAAAGACTTTTTAACATCAATGAAAAAATATTATTTTATTATGCATATGTGTTTTATGTATGTGGGTGGGTGTATATTTGCCTACAAGAGAACAGGATGATATTTGGAATCCTCCTGGATTGTTATTTTGCCTTTTTGCTTTGCACTCGAGTTTCCTGGACTCTGCCATCTAGGGCTGGAATTACAGACCATTGCCATATATGTCTGGCATTTTAATGTGGGTTCTTTTGCTTGAGAGGCAAAGCTTCTAACAACTGAGCCTCTTCCATAGCCCCAAATCTTTTTTTAGATGAGCATATGGTTGATTCATTTTGGAAATGTACAGAATGCCTCAAATATTTTATTAGCAAGAAAGATGTAAGCATTTTTCTACTTTTGGGGGCAAGGCTGTCAAGAGAATCAAGTAAGTGGAAGTATTATACAAAAAATTATTTCAATTGTGCTTTAGCCTCATTACTTATATTCATGTTTTGCATGTGTATGGGCACATGTATGTAGGTGCGTATGTGCAGAAACTCAAAGTCAATATCATGAATTATCCTTGATCTCTCTTCAATCCTATTATTTTCGATCTTCTCATCAAATGCAAACTTGCTAATAAGGCTAGTCTGGCTATTCAGTTTGCTCTGTCGACTCCCAATCTCTTCTTTCTGAGTCTGGAATTATAGCCAGCTGTCACATCTACTTGGCATTTCAGGTGGCATCTGGGAATCTAAAGGCTTATTTCCATATGCAAAGCCAATGATATACTATGTGTCATGAAGATATCATCATCATTCTTCCTGGAGATATTATAATATGGCAGTGAACTCCATGCTCATTCTCCATACTCATTAGAGTATTTTAAATGGTTTTAACTGGAGTGTCTCTGATTGGAAAATGCCTATATTTACATGCATAAAGAAGTCTTTTTAAGGAAGTGTTGAATGACTTTTTGTTGTAATATATTACCATAATATTGTTCTCACAAACCATAGTCTTTCTGAAATACTCTCTAGCATGTCAAATTTGTGTGTATGAATGTGCTTCTAACGATGTGTTTCATGGTTCTCTGACAAAAATTAAAAATCAACAAGTATGGAGCATTTATTTGTATTTCACTGTGTTGCTGCTTATTACTATTTAGGATAACAAACAAAAACAAAAACTAATGCAACAGGAAGAAAATTATGATGAATATTGTATTGTGTTTATACTTGTTATGGTTTTCCATAGGAAACTGACACCTTCTTATATCTAAGTCCATGGTTATGTTAAAGACGTAGTGATGGCAGGAGAATAGTATGAATAAGTTGAGTCATTTTTCTACACAGATACATCTTAGAGCTGTATATTCATGGTAAAAAAGTGAGCTTGAGTGAAGAAAATCTGGCCCTAAACTTTAGTTTACTAGCTTGTTTGATTTTGGACAAATTAAATATTTTCCACTCATTGATAGCAATAATCCTTATTGTGCTACCCTTTTGGGCTACAGAAGAATTAAATACAAATGTGTAATATGTGATTAAAAATATTCATTACCTTTACAGTTTGTGCCTTCATTTAATCACTAGGAATTTAGCTCATAGTCCCCTCACTATTGGACCTGAATACATGAATACACTGCCATACCTCAAAGTTGACATTTTCCAGATTGGCCGGAATCCGATAAGGATTACTTGTTCTACTACTTTTGACTGATCTACATATTCCTCCAGTGAAAGAGTTACCAAGGACTTCACCTCTGGGCTCTCCTGCCAAAGAATGAAACCTAAAAATAAAGCATTTTTTTCAGAACTCAGTAGATGTAGAGACATCTTTAAAAATTTACCTTAGTTTTATGAAAGAAATTCCTCTTCTTAGACAATTTTGACTTACAACAAATGACATAAAAGGAAGCCTTTCTCCCCTAGTTTATGATGAGGTAATCAAGAAAGGATAGAAGCCAAAACTCTGCATGCTTACTCTATAAGTTTCTCCTGTTCCATACGCATAATTGTTGTGTGATTTCAACACGAAATAAGATTGGGTTTGTAATTTATAGGAATTACAAATCCAATGGAGAATCTAGGAGCAGATTATGACATCGTAAAAGGATATTGATAGTAAATTTACAAATAGCAATATGACTATTTTAGTAGCTGTAACAATATTACTTCATTGTAACATTATTATATTTAAAATGTATTTTGTTTAGTAAATGTTTCCTTAACACTTGCTATAGGACAAATAACAGTCACTGCCTTACAAATATTAACTTAAATGCTTTACACATAGTAAGTAATAGCCATATTGTGAGGGAAGAATAAACATATCCATTTTACAAATGAGGACATTGAAGTACATAGAGATCAATTAGTTTAGCAAAAATCATGAATTGAAAAAAATGTTAGTATCTTGGGAATTTTTTTACCTATTATAAAATAGTATTTCTAGTTCTTAGAGATCATGACACACACACACACACACACACACACACACGTGTGACAAAAACAGATTTTGAACAAAGAATTTGGTGATGTTGTATTATAAAGATGACAAAAAGATAAAAAACTGTCTTTACAAAAGTCATGCCAGAGTCTAAAAATACAAGTTGTTAGCTTCTGCATATTTTTGATCATATATCTTTGTCTTCTATAAGACCCATAACACAGTTTAAGAGAATGCCACTAGGCAATTTCACACAGTAAAAGGAGGTGATTCCTCACTTTTGAGACACAAGTGCACTCCTCGGCTCTGATGGTGGTGGCGTGAAAGGATTCTAGAATCTTCAAGAAGAGCATTTACCTCTTACATGTGTATCTCTTGTACTTATAATGTGTAATTCAAAGATAATTGTGTAAAAGGCTTCACCTCATCAGAGCTTGCATCCTGAACTTTCATAACCATCTCTCTGATGTGAAAAAAGACAAATGAATTCATGTCTTCCAGAAAATCTCAAGAAGCAATCCAGTACCTGAACTCCAGTGTTCTGCTAGTAGATAAAAGTGAAATAGGTAGACATTATATCCAACTAATGCAATGTCCTTTGAGGAAAGGAACCAGTGGGAAGAGAATCAGGAATAAAATAAGGTAATAAGATAAGTAGGATATGAGCAAAATACAATGATGCACATGTACAAAAAATGAGAGCCAATAAATAAAAAAGGTTTAACAAAAGAAAATTATAAAATAAAGAGTATTAAAAGCAAATTATTAGCTGATATGAGTTGCAATTTCCGCTTTCTTTCAACATAATTATATTAGTGTAAGCCCACATAATTTTAGAGTTTTTGCAATTGCTTCCTCACTTTAAAGAATGGAGTTAATAACTACTGCCTTACAACAGTTTTGAAAATTAATATTGGGTAGCAGAAGCCTAACTTACTTGCCTTCCCTATAAGATGAAATAATACCTCTTAGTTTTACTAACTTGCCAGTGGAAAAGTTTTATTTCATTAAAAGAGCTGCACATTACATCGAAGAGTGGTCATTTACAAACTTAAGAGAAAGGACAATATAGTGTTGATAATAGTGTAAATTAGTATCACCATTTTGGAAAGCAGTATGGATATTCCTGAAAAAATTAGAGCTATCCTACTATACATCAACTCTACTATTAGATATATAACCAAAAGAGTTGACACCACTATGTAAAAAAATGTACTTATTGATTTACACCATTATCCAGAACAGCTAAGACAGAGAATTAACCCAACCATTATTTACAGATGAGTGACTAAATAAATGTGGTACCCATATGCAGGAGGAGATCATGTAAAGTGAAGCAAGCAGGCACAGAAAAGCGAGTGCTGCATGTTTCCATTTAGATGCTCAAGATAAAGTCATTTCAAAGAAGTAAAGACTAGAATTGTGGTTTTCAATGTCTAAGGATGGTATGAAGTGCATAGAATGGAAGAAAGATAAGTGTACAAATGAAGCCATATAAGAGGACTAGCTTCTAAAGTTCCATAGCACAGTAGGGTTGCTAAAGTCGGCAACAATTAATTGAATATTTCAAAATAGCTAGAAGAGAGCTATTTTGAGCATTCCCAACACAAAGAAGTGAAATGTCTGGGATGACAGATGTGTCAATTACCACGATCTGATAATTACACATTATATACTGGTACTAAAACTGTACACTGCACCCTATAAATATTCACGACTACAACATGCTGATTCAAATGCTTTTAAATGTTGAAAGTTATAAATAAAATGTGTTGTATATAACCAAAAACAAAATTAAGAAAACAATAAACATCTGCATCAACCACTTTGAACAGGAACACAACAAGCATTTGGAGGAGTTGAGAAAAACAGTTCAAGAAACAAAAATAGGCATAGAGCAGTTAAAACAGTTTCAGGCAGAGTTTAAAATTGAACTAAAAGACAAGTTATCTTCAACCCAAAGCTCAAAAGAGATTCTTATCAGCAGAACTAACGAAGCAGAAAATAGAATTTCAGATCTTGAAGACAAAGTGGGAGAATTAACCAGCTCAATGGAAGAGGTAGTTAAAGCCAAAAAGGTACTTGAGAGGAACATTCAAGAGATATGGGACACCCTGAAGAAGCCTAACATGCACATTCATGGAATACCAGAGCAAGAATCTCAAAATACCACACCTGAGGAAATTTTTCAAATTATCATAAATGAAAACTTCCCTCAACTGAAGAACGAGAGGCTTATCCAAATACAAGAGGCATTTCACACTCCAAACAGATATGACCAAAATAGAAGCACACCGCGGCAAATAATAGTCAAAACACTCCACATTCAAGACAAAGAAAAAGTGCTGAGAGCTTCAGGAGAAAAAAAGCAAGTCACTTTTAAAGGCAAACCTATTAAAATAACAAATGACTTCTCAATGGAAACAGTAAAAGCAAGAAGAACTTGGAGAGACATACTCCATGTAACCCAGACTGATATACCCGGCAAAACTATCTGTCATGATCGAGGGAGAAAGAAAAATTTTCTGGCACAAAGACAACTTGAAAGGGATACATGTCTACCAAACCAGGTCTTCAAAAAATGCTAGAAATGATATGCAAACTTGAAGAAAAAAACAACTGTATCCAGGAAGACAGAAGAGTAGTATAATACCACAAAAACATAAATGTAAAATAATAAGCTTACAAAATTCACTAACCATAAAAAATGTCTGGAATTAAAAATAATTTCTCCATTATAACATTATAATTTCTCCATTATAACCGATTAAGAGACACAGATTACAAACTTGGATTGAAAATCACAACCCATCAATGTGTTGCCTGCAGGAAACCCATCTCACCACAAAAGATAGGCAGATCCTAAAGATGAAAGGCTGGTCCAAAATACTGCAAGCTAATGGAACCAGGAAACAGGCAGGGGTAGCCATTATGCTGTCGGACAAAGTGGACTTCAAACCAAAAAGAATCATAAGAGACACAGATGGATACTATATTTTAGTCACAGGTACAATTCACCAGGAAGACTTCACAATACTGAACATATATGCACCCAATACGTGCCCCTCCACATTCATTAAGAAAATCCTACAGTGTCTAAAGCAAGAAATCAACCCCCAAACGATAATTCTTGGGGATTTCAACACTGCCCTCTCTACATGGGATAGATCAACAAGTCAAAAGCTTAACAGAGACACTTTGAAACTTAATCAAACCCTTAAAGAAATGGACCTTACAGATCTCTATTGAACTTTTCATCCACGCACCAATGACATTTTTCTCAGCAGCACATGGAACTTTCTCCAAAATAGATCACATATTGGGCCACAAAACGAATCTCCACATATACAGGAAAGTTGAAATTCTAGCCTGTGCCCTATCAGACCATCATGGCCTAAAGCTTGACATCCACAACACAACAAACAAGAGAAAATACACTAACTCCTGGAAAGTTAACACTATGATGCTGAATGAGAATTAGATTCAGGAAGAAATTAAAAAGGAAATTCAAGATATCATGAAAGCGAACAATAATGAAAATACAACTTACCAAAATCTCTGGGACACAATGAAAGCTGTTCTAAGAGGTAAGTTCATAGCTCTTAATGCCTACATCAGAAAAATGGAAACATCAGAAATAAACAACTTAACAATGCAGCTTAAAGCTTTAGAGAAACTAGAGCAATCTGATCCCGAAAGTAGTAGAAGAGAGGAGATTAGCAAAATAAGGGGAGAAATATCTGAAATCGAGATTAAGAAAACAATAGAGAAAATCAACCAGTCAAAAAGCTGGTTCTTTAAAAAAATCAATAAGATTGATACACCCTTAGCTAAATTAACCAAAAACAAGAGAGAGAAAACCCAAATCACCAAAATTAGAAATGAAAATGGAGATATCCTAAGAAATCCAGAGAATTATAACATCATATTTCAAAAACTTATACTCTGTGAAGTTTGACAACACAAAAGAGATGGATGAATTCCTAAGTAAACACAACCTACCTAAATTGAATCAGGAAGTTGTGAATTATTTAAATAGTCCTATAACATATAAGGAAATTGAGGAAGTAATCTCGAATCTTCCCACCAAAAAATGTCCTGGACCAGATGGATTCAGCACAGTGTTCTACCAGACATTTAAGGAGTTAATAACACCAATACTCCTTAAACTGTTCCATCAAATAGCAAAGGAAGGAACACTACCAAATTCCATCTATGAAGCTAATATCGTTTTAATCCCAAAACCTAATAAAGATTCACTTAGAAAAGGAAACTATAGGCCAATCTCTCTGACGAACACAGATGCAAAGATTCTCAACCAAGTCTTAGCAAATCGGATTCAAAAGCATATCAAAAAGATTATTCATGGGGACCAAATAGGTTTTATCCCTGGCACACAAGGTTGGTTCAACATAGGCAAAACAATAAATGTAATTCATCATATAAACCAGTCCAAACTCCAAGACCACATGATACTCTCGATAGATGCAGAAAAAGCTTTTGACAAGATCCAACAGCCTTTTATGATCAAAACGCTAGAGACAGTAGGAATGGAAGGAACCTTTATCAATATAATAAAAGGTGTATACAACAAGCCAACAGCAAGGATTATCCTCAATGGGGAAAAACTGGAAGTATTCCCACTTCGATCAGGAGCTAGACAAGGCTGTCCACTCTCACCACTTCTATTCAATATTGTACTTGAAGTTTTAGCTGAAGCCATAAGACAAGGAAGGGGCATAAAAGGGATTCAAATCGGCAAGGAAGAAGTCAAGCTATTCCTAAGATGACATGATCTTATATCTGAGTGATCCAAAAACTCCACCAGGAAGCTCCTGGAACTAATTGAGAAGTTCAGCAGAGTAGCAGGATACAAAATAAACTTACAAAAATCAGTGGCTTTCCTATATGCCCAGAATGAAAGAAGTGAAAAAGCCCTGAGGGAAACAATCCCATTTACTATAGCCCCTAAAAAGATGAAATACCTTGGTATAAACCTAACCAAGGAGGTAAAGGACCTTTACAATGAAAACTTTAAAACCCTCAAGAAAGAAATTGCAGAAGACACCAGAAGGTGGAAAGACCTCCCGTGTTCCTGGAATGGCAGAATCAACATTGTAAAAATGACCATCCTACCAAAGGCAATATACAAATTCAATGCTAAACCAATTAAAATCCCAAAGCAATTCTTTAAAGAATTGACCAGAATTCATATGGAGGCACAAAAGACCCAGGCTAGCAAAGACAATCCTAAGTAACAAAAACACTACTGGAGGTATCACCATACCAAACCTTAGTCTATACTACAAATCCATAGTTGTAAAGACAGCCTGGTACTGGCTCCAAAATAGATCAATGGATAAGGGTGGTAGACCCAGATATAAGCCCACAAAATTACAGCCATTTGGTCTTTGACAAAGGGGCCCAAAGAATCCAATGGAAAAAGAACAGCATCTTCAACAAATGGTGCTGGCAAAACTGGATCTCCACATGTAGAAGATTAAAACTGGGCCCGTACTTGTCACCTTGTACAAGACATAATTCCAAATGGATCAAGGACCTTGATTTAAGGCCAGAGACTATAAAAACCATAGTTGAAACGGTAGGGAATTCCCTCAAGCTGATTGGGCTCGACCAACAGTTCCTAAACAGACATCCAATGGCACAGTCACTGCTACCAACTCTGAACAGTTGGTATCTTGTGAAATTAAAGAGCTTTTGCTCAGATAAAGAGATTGTAACATGAGCTCAAAGGCAACCCACAGAATGGGAGAAAATCTTCACTAACCACATATCTGATAGAGCTCTATTATCCAGAGTGCACATAGAACTTAGAAAACTAAACACCAAGGAAACCAATGGCTCAATTAAAAAATGGGCCCTGGAACTTATGAGACACTTTATTAGGGATGAAATTAAAATGTCTAACAGATATCTTAAAAAATGCTCCACTTCCTTAGCCATTAGGGAAATGCAAATCAAAACTTCCCTGAGATATCATCTCACCCCAGTCAGCATGGCAAAAATCCACAATACAAACAGCAACAAATGTTGGAGAGGATGTGGAGAGAGGGGAACTCTCCTACATTGCTGGTGGGAATGCAGGCTCATACAGCCACTCTGGCGAGCCATCTGGAGATTCTTAAAGAAATTAAAGATTGAAATGCCATATGACCCTGCAATTCCACTTTTGGGAATAACCCCCCATGCAGCAGAGGTTCACCTCGATAGCACAAGCACGACCATGTTCATAGCAGCACTGTTTACAATAGCAAAGTCATGGAATCAACCCAAATGTCCAACAGTTGACGAGTGGATAAGAAATAGTGGTACATCTATACAATGGAGTACTACTCAACCATCAAAAATGATGAATTATTGGAATTTGCTGGGAAATGGATGTCATTAGAAACAATTATATTGAATGAAGTATCCCAGAGCCAGAAAATTAAGCGCCATATGTACTCCCTACTAGGTGGCTCCTAGTGCCAAACCCACCCAGCCCACCTAGAGACACTGGACGATAAGTCTCTGCAATACACTAATTGGAAGGAGTATGAACAGGAAGGATGGGGTAGGAGGGCCACACCAGAAACAAGGAGAGAGGGGACCATGTTACAGCAGAGAAAATAGGCCTCCATCAAGGACTGCAAGTAAGCAATGAGACATCTGGTTAAGTTCACAGACTTTTCTTTCCTGATCATTTACAACTGAAGGGGTGTGATCTCACCAGAAGGGAGGGCATATAGTCTGGCAGATAATAAGTAACCATTTTGCAAATGGGTGATTGACCCCTCCCTCACTGTGGTTTCCTATTTTTATTACATCTACCTTTGAATATACTCTTATAATAAGACTCTAGTTTAACAGCTTTTTATCTCTGGCCAGGGGGTGACATCCAATACCCATCAGGATGGAGTGAAGGGCATTGCAGGAGCAGCAAAACTGCAAAAGAGGGGCTGGAGAGGTGGCTCAGGGGTTAAGCCTCCGCCTTGCAGGAGGAAGGTCCTGAGTTCGGATCCCAGATCCCACGTATAGACGCCAGGCGGAAGCGGGGGCGGCCTGCGTTTCTGGTCCTGGTAGGGCGGAGCCTGTGAATCCCAGGGCTGAAGGAGGTCGCGGAGGCGACCATAGTGGTTCCCGATTCGTCCGTGGTTCTACACATACACAAACACACACACACACACACACACACGCGCGCACATACATACGCACATGCGCACAGTTGAATAAATAATAATAATAAAAAAACATTAAAAAAAACTGCCAAAGAAAATCAACAAACCATAATCCAGAACTTCAGAGAGTCTATATCAACCACCTGGAACTAGGCCAGCCTAATCTCTCCTCATCTTGAAGCTCAGGGAAATTTGCAGAAGAGGGGGCGGTAAGAGTGTAAGAGCGCAAGGATGGGAGGAGCAATGATATGCAAAATACTCCACACAAGTTAGGGCCTAAGCAATCGTAATTGGACTTTGCATGCCCTGCGCAATGTCCAGCACACTATTGACCTCACAAAGTCTAGCATCTGCTAAAGGCACCAAGATCCTTGGAGGCAAGGGATTGACAGCCACAGTAGTCTGTGTTCCTATGCTTAAGGGGAACAAAGGAAAGGGTTCAGGGAAATGCCACTGGTTCCTTGTATGTCATCGGAGAGGAGGACCCAGAGGAGAGTTTGGTATGCACATTAAAGGATTCTCCGTGGATTGGGGGAGGGGAAACACTCGGGGGTGGGGAGGGAGGGGTGAGGGGAGGGTGAGCAGAGGGGTTGGGGGGAGGAGGAAGGAGGGAGGGAACCGGTGTACCTATTAAGCTTGTATGAGCGGAGGTAATAAAAAATGTTTTAAAAAAATTAAGAAAACAATTCCATTTAGAACAGCATCTGAAATAAAATTATCAGAGATACAATTAAAAGAATTTCTTTGCTTACAAGTATAAAAACTGCTAGTAGACATTTTAAAAGCAGTCTTAATAAATAGAAAGACATTCCATAGTCACAGACTGGAAGTTACTCCCAAATTGGTATATGGATTCAAGACAACCTTTAACAGTCTGTTGATTTAAATGCAAAGTGTCTTCTGAAAAAGTTCATATGTTAAAGGGTTGGTCTCTAGTTGATAGAATTATGTGGAGTGATCATGGAAACTTTGGGAGGTAGGGTCTGCCTTGAGGATATAGAGCTTATTCTTGGAGCTTTATTTTGTTTTATGACCCTCTTTGTGTATATCTCTGCTTCTTGCACTCCATGAGGTAAGTGATCTCTGACAGGAAAAAGAGATTCATTGAATATACACAGAACTCTCTGATACTGTGAGCCCAAGTAAATTCTTCCTGAAGTTGTCTCCATAAAGTATTTTTAAAACAGTATTTATTTATTTATTTATTTTTGGTATGTGTGAGTCTGTGTGTATGGAGGTCTGAAGGTGAGTTTTGGAATCTTCCTGGATTTCTCTACCTCTTTTTTGATTTGCTCTGGGGTTTCCCTTTCAGGGTCAGAAGTGTAGGATATTGCCATTTCTTCCACCATTTCTTCTGCGCACTTTTTTTTTTTTTTCCCCAAATGGGATCTGGGATTCAAACTCAGGTCCTTCTGCTTACAAAGCAGAGGCTTAACTCCTGAGCTATCTCTCCAGTCCTCCATCAGATATTTTTATACAACACTAAGAAGTGTAAAATAAAATCCAAGCTGACTTTTTCTTTGTTTGGAAAAAAGGCAAACCAATTCTAAAACTGGTTTGGAAATACCAGAAAAACACCTAAAACAATATGGAGAAAGAGCGACAAAATCAGGAGAGTTCCACTTTTGGGAATAACCCCCCAAGCAGCAGAGGTTTGCCTCGATAGCACAAGCTCGACCATGTTCATAGCAGCACTGTTTACAATAGCAAAGTCATGGAATCAACCTAAATGTCCAACAGTTGACGAGTGGATAAGGAAACTGTGGTACATCTATACAATGGAGTACTACTCAGCCATCAAAAATGATGAATTACTGGAATTTGCTGGGAAATGGATGTCATTAGAAAGAATTATATTAAGTGAAGTATCCCAAACCCAGAAAATTAAGCGCCGTATGTACTCCCTAATAGGTGGCTCCTAGTACCCAACTCGCCCAGCCCACATTGGGACACTCAAAAGTAAACCTATGTAACACAGTAATTGCAAGGATTATGAACAAGAGAGATGGGTTAGGAGGCCCACACCAGAAACAAGGAGAGAGGAGACCATGTTACAGCAGAGAAAATAGGCCTCCATCAAGGTCTGCAAGTAAGTAATGAGAAACCTGGTTAAGTTCACAGACGTTCTTTCCTGATCTCACCAGAAGGGGAGGGCATATAGTCTAGCAGATAAAAAGTAATCATTTTGCAAATGGGTGATGGACCCCTCCCTCAGTGAGGTTTCCTACTCTTATTGCATCTACCCTTGAATGTGCTATTACAACAAGACTCCAGTTTAACAGCTTTTTGTCTCTGGCCAGGGGGTGACATACAGTGCCCAGCAGAATGGAGTGAAGGGAATTGCAGGAGCAGCAAAACTGCAAAAGAAAATCAACAAACCACAATCCAGAACTTCAGAGACTCTATATCAATCACATAGAACTAGGACAGCCTAATCTCTCCCCATCCTGGAGCTCAGGGACATTTGCGGAAGAGGGGGCGGTAAGATTGTAGGAGCAAAAGGATGGGAGGAGCAACGATTTGCAAGATTCTCAACAATAATTGGGGCCAAAGCAATCACAATGGAACTTTGCATGCCCTGCGCAATGTCCAGCGCACTGTTGCCCTCATAAAGTCTAGCATCTGTTAAGGGCACCGAGACCCCTGGAGGCAAGGGATTGACAGCCATAGTAGTAATCTTATGCTTAAGGGGAACAAAAGAAAGGGCTTATGGACATGCCACTGGGTCCTTATATGTCATCGGAGAGGAGGACCCAGTGGAGAGTTAGGCGCACACAATAAAGGACTCTCTGGGAATTGGGGGGGAGACACTGGGGGAAGGGGAGGGGGGAGGGAGGGAACTGGTAAAAAATTTTAAAATGTATAATTAAATTTTTAATAAAAAAAAAAGAAAAAAAAATCAGGAGAGTTCTACATCCTATTATGAGAGTATGGTACTAGTATAAGAACAGACACATAAATCAGTGGAACAGAATTAAAAGCACAGAAATGAAATGAAATGGTTGAATTTCTAAATTCATATGATTCATCAACCTAAATAAGGAAGATATTAATTATTTAAACAGACCTGTAACTAACAGTGATATTTAAATAGTAATTACAAATCTCTTAGCAAAACAAAACAAAACAAAAAGCCCGGGACCAGATGAATTCAGAGCAGAATTCAACCAGATTTTCGAAAAAACAATAAACACCAATTATCCACAATTCCTTTCACAAGATTGAAAAGGATGGAACACCTCCAGTCTCTTTTTATGAAGCCAATATTATATTGATTCCCAAACCAAATAAAGACTCATCATAAATGAAAATTGTAGATCAATTTCACTGATGAACTCATATGAAAAAAATCCCCAACAAAATACTTGCAAACAGAATACAAAAATACATCATTCATTATCATGAAGTTGGTTTCATTTCAGACATGCAGGGATAGTTCAACACATGCAAGTCAATATATGTAATCAAACACATAAGTAGTCTTAAACATAGTAGTCACATGATCCTCTCAATATACACAGAAAAAGTATTTGATAAAATTTAGCACCCCTTTTGATATAACCCTAGAAGGAACAGTAATGGAGGAAAAACAAAGTCTGCATATGAAAGCTTACAGCAAACATAAATCTAGATGTTTAAAATCAGAAACTTCCTACTGATATATAGGATAAGACAAGGCTGATTATCATCATTCCTTTTTAACATTGTGCTTGAAATTTTAGTTAAAACCATAAGATTTTTTTTAGAATTTTTTTTTATTATTCATTCAATTGTGCGTGTGTGCGCGCGCGTGTGCATGTATGTGTGTGTGTGTAGAACCACGGACGAATTCGAGAACCACCATTGGACCGCCTCGACCTCTGCCTTGTTTACTCCGCCCAGAGATTCACAAGCTCCGCCCTACCAGGACCAGAAACGCAGGCCGCCCCCGCTTCTGCCCGGCGTCTATACTGGGGTTTAGGATCCGAACTTAGGACCTTCTGCCTGCATGGCAGAGGCTTAACCCCTGAGCCACCTCTCCAGCCCAAAAACCATAAGATTAAAGAGAGGAAAAGAGAAAGAGAGAGAGAAAATACAAATAGGAAATGAAGATATTAATGTGTCTCCATTTTTAGATGATATAATTCTGTATCCAAAGGGACCCCCAAAACTCTACCTGGAGACTCTCAGAATTGATTTTTTTAAAATTTCAAGAATGTGTTGGCTACATTAACATACAAAATGAGTGGTCTTCCTTTATCCCAAGGATAAACAGATGGAGAAAAAATTTGAGAGACAATTCCATTTACCATAGTCCCCCCAAAACTCTCAGAATAAACCTAAGGAGGTAAAAGACCTATATAGTGAAAACTTCGAAACACTGAAGAAAGAAAATGGAGAATGAAACAGGAGTCACATGATCCTCTCAATATACGCCGAAAAAGTACTTGACAAAATTTAGCATCCCTCTTGATATGATCCTAGAAGGAACAGTAATGGAGGGCAAATAAAGTCTGTACATGAAGCCTACAGCAGACATAATTTTGAATGCTTGAAAATTAGAAACTTGCTACTAATACATAGGATAACACAAGGCTGACTACTATCATTACTTATGTCTGAAATGAAGGAACACCCATGCTCATGGATTGGTAGAATTATTATTTCAAAAATGACCAAAGGGAATATACAGATTCAGGACAACCCCAATTAAAATTCTAATACAATTCTTAAAAAAAATTGGGAAAAAAACTTAAAATTCACATGCAAGCAAAAAAGACTATGCATTGGCAAACACATTTTTTTAAATAGAACCTCATTTGTGCAAGAAATAAAATAAACAATAAGTGGAACTTCATGAAACTGAAAAGCATCTGCTCTGCAGAAAGAAACTGTTAATAAAGCAGAAAGACAGCCCAGAGCATGGGGGAAAAATCTTGGTTAACTGTAAATCAGAAAGAGAATCGATATCCAGAACATATAAAAATGAAAATAAAATAAATACCACGAATGCAAACAATCCAATTGGGTTCTGGAACTAAATAGAAATTTTTGAAAGAGAAAATTTAAATGTCTAATAAATATCTTAAAAAGAATTTGACATCTCTGGACATAAGGAAATGAAAATCAAAGCCACAGTAAGATTGTATTTTTCCTCAGTCAGAATGGCTAAGATCAAGAACTCAAATAACAAATTCTGGCAAGGATGTAGGGAAAAGGGAAAACTTATTTCCTGTTGGTGAAAATGTAAACTGGTGCCATCACTTTGGAAATCAGTATGGCAGTTACTTGAAAAGCTAAAAAAATTGTCTATTACATGACTCACTTCTGGACATGCTCCTAAAGGACGATATATCATACTATACTTGTGCATCCATGTTCATCATGACTTAATTCACAATAGCAAGCATTTGGAATCAACCTAGATGTTCATTAGCTCATGGATGGATAATGAAAATATGACCCATACAGACAATGGAATGTTATTCAGTTCTTATTAAAATGAAGTCATAAATTTTACAAGCAAATGGATGGGACTGTAAAAGGGCATACTCAGTGAGGTATTCCAGATACAGAAAGACAAACACTGGATGTTCTCTCTTATATGTGGATGCTAGCATAGATCCTCCAGTTCTATGTGATTAGATAGGAATTCCTACAGTAACCAGTCAAACCAAACCAAACCAAACCAAACCAAACCAAACCAAACCAAACCAAACCAAACCAAAACAAACCTAACAACAGACAGGGACTGTGAAGCAGGGGAGAAGCTGAGTGAGTTTGAGGGGTGGGGTAAGGTTTTAAATAGGAGACTGAAATACTATGGTCGAAAGTTTAAAGGGAGAAAGGGGACAAGGGGATAAGGCTATAGAAAGTGTGTGTGTGTGTGTGTGTGTGTGTGTGTGTGTGTGTGTGTGTTGGGGGCAGAATCAAAAGAACTAAGGAATAGGATATAGAGAAACCTTCTGTGGTTAAGTTTTAAAATAAGGAAGGAAGGGGAAACAGGATAGGCTGAAGACTGTAATGGAAGAGCTTTAAAAGACCACAGGCAGTAAGTAAGAAGAGGAACAATACAAGGAACAAATGGCCCAGTTAAAAAATGGGCCTTGGAACTTAAAAGAAACTTTACCAGGGAAGAAATTGAAAGGTCTAACAAATATCTTAAAAAATGCTCCGCATCCTTAGCCATCAGGGAAATGCAAATCAAAACCTCCCTGAGATATCATCTCATCCTGGTCAGGATGGCAAAAATCCACAATATAAACAACAACAAATGATGGAGAGGATGTGGAGAGAAGGGAACTCTCCTACATTGCTGGTGGGAATGCAGGCTCATACAGCCACTCTGGCAAGCCGTCTGGAGATTCTTTAAAAAGTTAAAGATTGAAATGCCATATGACCCTGCTATTCCACTTTTGGGAATAACCCCCCATACAGCAAAAATCACCTCGATAGCACAAGCACGACCATGTTCATAGCAGCACTGTTTACAATAGCAAAGTCATGGAATCAACCCAAATGTTCAAAAGTTGACGAGTGGATAAGGAAAATGTGGTACATTTGTACAATGGAATACTACTCAACCATCAAAAATGATGAATTACTGGAATTTGCCTGGAAATGGATGTAATTAGAAACAATTATATTGAGTGAAGTATCACAGACACAGAAAATTAAGCTCTGTATGTACTCCCTAATAGGTGGATGCTAGTACTAAACCCACTTAGTGACACACTTAAAGATAAATCTCTGTAATACCTATAGTAGTTGCAAAGATTATAAACAGGAATGGAAGGGGAAGGAGGGCCCCGCCAGAAACAAGGAGAGAGGGGCTCATGCTACAGCAGAGAAAACAGGCCACCATCAAGGACTGCAAGTAAGTAATGAGATATCTGGTTGGCCTTGCAGACTTTCCTTACTGGTCACTTGCATCTGATCGGGTATGGTCTCACCAGAAAGGGAGGACATAGAGTCTGGCAGATAGAAGGTAACCATCCTGTAAATGGGAGACTGACCCCCCCCCCACTCACCACGGTCTCCTACTCTTATTCCATCTACCTTTGACTCTACTCTTATAATAAGACTCTATTTTAACAGCCTTTTATCTCTGGCCAGGGGGTGACATCCAATACCCATCAGGATGGAGCCAAAGGTGGTGCAGGAGCTGCAAAACTGAAAAAAAGAAGTCAACAAACCACAATTCAGAAAATTAAGATGGAACCAGGCCAGCCTAATCTCTCCCCATCCTAAAGCTCAGGGAAATTTGCAGAAGAAGGAGCGGTAAGATTGTAAGAGCCTAAAGATGGAGAGGAGCTACGATAGGCAAGATACTCCATACAAGTTAGGGCTGAAGTAATCATAATAGGACTTTGCATGACCTGAACAATGACCAACATATCATTGATCTCCCAAAGTCTAGCATGGACTAAAGGCACTAGGATCCTTAGAAGCAAGGGATTAACAGTCACAATAGTGTTCCTATACTTAAGGGGAACATAAGAAAGAGTTCTAGGAATTGCCACTGAGTCCTTACACCTCATCAGAGAGGAGGACCCAGAGGAAAGTTTGATATACTCATTAAAGGATGCTTCAGAGATGGGGGGAGGGGGCACTGGGAGAAAGGGAGGGAGGGGGGAAAGGAAGAGGAAAAGGAGGGAGGGAACAAGAGGGTCTGGTGAGGGGTGGGGGGAGGGAGGGGAATGGGGTACTTATCAACTTTGTATGAATGGAAAAAAGAAATAAAAAAACAAGGAAGGTTTAAGGAGAGGGGAAAAGGTGAAGGGATAGAACAAAGAAAGGAGTGGGGGAGCACTAAGATTGTAAGATACAGCAAGAGAGAAACCTTCTGTATTGTAACTTCATTAAAAAACAAACATATTTTTCTTTTTTTCTCCAAAGTAAAAGTGAGTAAGCAAAGAAATATGAGTAAAGAAGACAGGGTGTAAGAGAAATTGCTCCTACTAGAAGTCATAAACGACTAAGCAAAATTTCTAGTACCAGGAATGCGATACATATCAATAAGCTGCTAACCAGAAGAGCCTTAAAGGCCCCACAAACAGTATGGAGTTTTTCCATTACTCTTGATTGTCCTCCAGAAACTGACAGCAAGATCCTATTGTTAGTTACAGGACACACAAAAAAAGGTAGAATAGGCCAGTAAGCTTCCTCCCAGCTGGTTTTCATAGTGTCAGAAAGCATTGCTGGGGGGGGGAGGGGAAACAATCAGCAACCTGAACACTTGTGAAAACTGCAAAAGCTGCAGCAACAACCACCCCGACAAGAGGTGACCAGCAGGGCAATATTGGGTTTAAGGTTATCTACAAGCAGCAGTCACATTCCTGGTACTGAAACCAGGCCAAGAACTTGTACAAGAGGAGAACACAGAACCTAGGTGGACAGCAAAATATGAATCACTAGCAATGACTTCACATTAAACTGCTTTCTAAACAACTATTATTATACCTATAGATTAGAGGAGTATTTAGCACTTAGCTAGAAACTGCAATTGAAGTATTTTTTTTTAACAGAGAATCATAATTGGACAAAGTGACTTTGGATTTCTTAGTTCCAAAGAGGACATCTAAATTATGCACCTCCCTTTCCTCTCCCCATTCTCCCCCCTCCCCCAGCCACACTCACTCTAAGGAAGCGTTGTAGAAGATGGGGTAGTAAGAACATAAGAACCTGAAGGTGACAGGAGACGCAGCCAAATGGTATCTTCCAGATATTACTGAACCTCTACAAACATGAACTCACTGCAGCTGGGTACATTTCCATGAGACCACGGGACATGTCCTATCTTCTTTATATCATAAAATGGGAAAGAACTCAGGAAGTACCACATTTCCATCAGAGACTAACAATGGAAAACAGAGCAAGCAACTCTTCCTAGGGATATGCCCACTGGTATGTTGATCTTGCTCCAACATATGTCCAGACACATGTTATTAACAGGAACCCAGATGAGACTGAATGAATCATAATGCCACAGAAGGACACGAGAGTACAAGGGAGATGAGTAGAGAGGGAAAAGGCTTGAAGTGGGAAAAGGTGGGATTGGAAAGGGTAATAAAGGGTGAAATGATGTGAGCACATCCTCAAAGTCCTAAAAATATAAACAAACAAAAAGGGGGAAAAAGAATGCAGAAGTGAAAAATTCATCTGCAGTCATTTGATTTTGGGTAAGCATATCAAGACTATTCAATACGGGAAGAAGGTTGCCTCCATTCCCTCAATTATTATGGACAATTTGATAATCAGATATAAATTAATGAATTTGCAATCCTTCTCACATAACACAAAAAATAACTTACAACAATTTACAGATTTATCAACTGAACAGAAAACCATGAGATCCTACAAGGTACTGATGAGCAATGGGAAACCAACACAACTTAAATGCTAAAGCCTTAAAATTCTTAGAAAAATAGAAAACAAATTATTGTCAGATTAGTTAAAGTCTTCCTAGGTAAGACATCAAAAGCACATTCAATAAAAGAAGAAATAAATATACTGTATTTTATCAGAATTAATTTACACTTCAAAAGGTGCCATGAAGAATTTGAAAAACAACTCACATAATGGAAGAAAGTATTTGCAAATGAATTATATATCTGCTGAGGAGCTTATATACAGATTAAGCAAAGTACTCTAAAAACTCATTGATTAAAAAACAAACCAAATTACCCCAAGAGTCGGCAAAGGATTTAGCTATCCGAATAGAGAGTTCTTCAAAAAACATATGGAAATCACTAACAAGCACATGGGAAGATGCTGAACGTTATTATTCATTTGGGAAGTGCAATCAAAACTGTAATGAGATGTCATTTCACACCCACCAAGGTAGACAGTTTAC
Source organism: Typhlomys cinereus (assembly GCA_023101885.1). NCBI lineage: Eukaryota > Metazoa > Chordata > Mammalia > Rodentia > Platacanthomyidae > Typhlomys > Typhlomys cinereus. The sequence continues at coordinate 237,484 of JALPQD010000457.1, forward strand.
TAAAAGAAGATGGATTAAAAACAAATGGTGAAGATAGAAATTGACTTTCAATTAAATATAACAATGGGAATATAAAATGTTACATTTTGAAATATAGGCACAAAAACGTTCTACCAGCAAGTGCTTAGGCATATGCCAGTATAATCAATCAAAAAGGTAGGAGATGACTGCTTGGGAAGAAGAGTTTCAGTGGGAAAAGGAGGGGAGATGGGACTGGGTAATAAGAGGTAAAAATGGCACAAATTCATTATATCCATGTATGAAACTGTCAAAGAATAAAAATAAATTAAAAATCATACCTTGGGGGGTAGCTAGATAAATCTATCTATATATATTTTATTTCCTGATAGAATTTTGCTGTGTTGCCCAGGTTTGTGTAGAATCTATGATCCTTTTGCTCAGCTTCCAGGGTATAAGCTTTAAATGGTTGTATATGGTAAGGTGAATGTGAATTACAGCTCAATAAATTTGTTTTCATACAGAAGTAGTTCCTATGGGCTCGTAAGATGTAGAACCTAGCACAATTTGATATTTGTTTTCATTTATGTTTGAATTTATATAAGTAGGCATTTGAAGGAAAAATAATGAGAACTTGATCTGGGGAAAACTTTCCAAACCACTTAACATGAAATACACGAGTAGTTTGAGACCCATTTATTTGCATTTTCCAAGTTAAGAGAGATGGATAATGAATAAAAAATTTAGATTGCCCTGTACTGTGTGCTTCTCTCTGTCACAAATAAAACGCTGGAAAAAAGAACACTTCAGATGAATGCAGAAAACTGTAAGTTTCACAAGATTCTGAGAATAAGTGAAGGCAAAGGCTTCAGTCCTCAGCATAGATACTACCTCTAAAGGCTCAGGAAGTTCTGCAAAAGAGGAGGCTTGAAGAATGTAAGAGTCAGAATTAGGAAAAAAAGTTGTGAAATCTTGTCCTCGTGAATCCCCCAATATAGTGATTGGCACTAAGCCCAGGGGGATTTCACAGTTATGCAGCTGTAGACCAGGAGAGACCCGGAAGACCTGGAAGACTGCTCTGACGACAGTGGGCAAGCTACACGTCTGTGGGACAGGGGAGAGATAAGAATACCGGCTGTGCCCACAGAGGAATCTGCTTGGCTCCAAGTGAAGATTCCAAGCCCAGAATAATACAGAGGGCCCCGTACAGAAAACAAAAATGAAAAAAATATGAATATGGAAGGAAGTGTAGAACAGAAAATAAGATGGGAGAAGAAGGGGGCAGACAGAGGAAATGGAAAGTTTTGTATAGATGTCTAAAATTAGCAAAGAACAAAGTTTGACAGTAAAGTGCAAAAAATAAAGAAAGAAGGAAAGAATGGAAGGGAGGAAGGAAGGAAAAGAAAGAGAGAGAAAGGAAGGACTAAGGAAGGGATGAAAGAAGAAAGGGAGAGAGAGGGAAAGAGAGTGGGAGAAAAAGGAAAGAAGGAAAGTAGGAAGGAAGGAAGGAAAAAAGGAGGAGAGAAGGAAGAGGGAAAGAAGGAAGGACAAAGGAAGGAAGGAATGAAGAGAAAAAGAATATTGACGTATGTTCACAGGGAATTCATGACAGACTCAGGAATCTTTCAGGAGCTAAGTCAGCTGTGCAGCGGTTTTTAAGTTCTTTTTGCACTAATCTTTCCCTTCTGCTCTGAGATGTTTATAGTACTTTTGTATTTCAAAAACATGCTGAAACTTAATACTGAATACTGCTTTGGGAGGAACTGGGACATCATCTATACCAGGCAGGCACCTAATCTGACACTAGTTGAAATATATAATAAAAATCAAATGTATGTATGTGTACATGGCTGCATTTATATGTATATCTCTACTGAACCCAATAAGCAAACAGATCACATGTTCTTGTTGCCTTACTCTTGCTTGAGATACAGGATCTGATAATTGATGTTGGCAATGTAGGAGTTTCGGTAAGTATTGTCAACATTTTTGTTGGAAAGATGCAGTTTACAAAAACAGACAGTCTCCTGGGAGAATGTATCTTTTGTGAGTAGAAAGAGTTGGAAGGCAGCTGATTAGAAAGAAATCACAGTGAGCAAGTCTCAAGATGCTTAGCTCCCGGGGAGGCAAGGAGAGGACGGCCAGTCCTCGAGCCAGAAGCTTTTGCTCATTTCTGAGAATCCTTGGGACTCCAGCTCTGACTGGCAGAAGGCCACACAGTCAGCCTGCCAAGGTACACATGGCTCCATCTGTGGCACTTCAGTCTGAACTCATGGAACAAGGGGACGAGTTGTAATGTCACCCTCCCTCCTTCAGAACATTGGAAACACTTGAAAATCAGAACATTGGAAACATTTGTGCTTATCAGTGGGAGTTCTTGGCTGATATTTTCTTTCAGAGAAAGGAGAAAAGGGAGACCATTTCTGCACATGGGTGAAAATAGAAGGTTGAAGCCCTCTGATTAAAGTCAGCAGTAATCAGAAACTCTTAGGACAGAACCTCAGATCAGAGTGTAGTCATGAAAGATGCAGATGGAGAAGCTGAAACCTGGGATGCCACACAACTTAGCTGAGATGGTGCTTAATGTAGAAATATGTGTGGGATCCAGCTCTTTTCATTTAAAGACTAACTAATGTCTTTTCTATTTTACTAATGCCTTTGAGTTTAGTTCAATGGCTATTGTTTTTTTTCTCAATCAGATGAGACTGTATTTGAACATATTATGTCTGTCTTTCAAGAAGATATCATCTTAGTAAGTTTGGTGACATTAGTGAAGACTTAGATTCTTAAACAGTCTAATAGGGAGCAACAGAACCTAAGAACAAATTGGCTGTCATTGCTCATGCCTCGAATTGAGGCTCTGGTCTTCTCTTTTACCTGACTTTTCTTATACTTCCTAACCTACTCCAAGATAGTGGCAGAGCCTGATGAATTTAGATCCTCTTGCTAAAATCAACAGGTCTTTCTCAAAATAGTTACATTACAACTTTTGAGAACCGGACAAGGGCTGCGTGGCTTCTGAGGCTGCTTTCAGTTTTTTTTCTGTCTGTAACAGGATGCTGCTATGAGCAGCATGGAGTGGTGGACGATACCTAGATTCTTAAATCTGGGTTTCACTTGTGGTTGCACCATTCGTGACTTGGTAGACTTGGACGACTTATTTAAACTTTCCATGGAAAATACTATCCATGGAAATGAGTGTCTCCTTCCCTCCCTCTCTCCTTCATATTTCCATTCATCCTTTCTTTCTTCCCTTCCATTATTAACCTCAGTCTTCCTTCTCACATCAAATGACACCGATGTTTTTCCCTGGGAATTTGACTCTAGAACACAGCCATAATCATACTTTTTTCTTTTCCTTTCACTGATGGTTTATTCTTTTTCAACACCGACATTGCCATTTCTGAGTAGTTCTGTATCCAAGATTTATCCTCAGGAAACTTCAATGGCACTTTCCTGCTTGGCTGACCTTTCTCTGACCTGCTTTGATTTAATCCAGAGCTCTTAGAGGGAGAGGCTATATTTAAAACAAGAAAGGTCTAGCAAAGGCCCATAATATTGTCTGGCACAAACTAAAAATGTGCAATTACTAAATTGAAATATTGAGGACCTGGGCCACATCCCTCCTGAATGTGATAGCCAACTATCAGATTAATGGAGAGAGCTGGTGGGAGAGATCATGACTGTGTGGATGGTGATATTGGTGCTGCCTTTAGCTCACTGCCACTGACATACCTGTTCTTCCCCCCAAAATGAAAGAATGTTACGTACCCAGAGCCCATCAACTGCACGCTAGGAATGGGAATGTAGTTCCGTGGGCACACAGCCTTTGTTTTCCCACAACCCCTTTCATCTGAATTGTCTCCACAGTCATTTTCTCCATTGCATTGTAACTTGCTGGAAATGCAGCGCCCTGGTTGAGAAAGCACATCGTGACATCACTTAAGAAGGAATTTATTCAGGTGAAACACAAATGTTTTAAACTACAAGGAAAGCTAATGGTTAGGTTTCCTCATTTATTGTAAATGTTTAAGAACGGCATTTCTCATACGTCTAAAGATGACAGACTTATAATGGAGTCTGTATGGTTGAATCCTATATCCTTGATGCTAATTTTATTACTCTACCTTGTCCTTTGCCCTATCCCCTTATTTGTCTACCTCTTAAAATTTTCCTCCCATTATGTCCCTTTCCATCTTCTTAGCACTTGTGTTCCTAATGTAAAAGTTACCATAGAATAACTTAGTAACCATTGGTATAAGTGCTTTTAAAAAGAGAAGTAAATTTCCAAATTACAATATATGGCGAGCTTGCTGATGGTTCTGTACTAGAATGTTAGCAGTAGGTACAGAATTTTTCTTTTGATTCATACATCAGTCTGGGTTATTGTTCTTACTGAAAAATAACCTATAATTTTACATCTATGAGTAATCTACTGATGTAAACAATTATAATAACCAAATTTTTTGAGTGAAAGAAGACAGACATCTAACAGTTAGGTTGCATGATTTTTACTCGAGATTGTGTGGCAAGATTAGGCTGTGATTAGCATCTCACAGCCATGTGCTACTGCACTGACTAAAACGCTTGATGATAGTTAGGTATCTGCTGAATTAAAATTTACTATTATTATTTATTAATATAAAGTATCCTGAAGCATTTAATTCAAGTCGTTTAGCTAATCATTTCCAGTTAGAATAAATAGTGTAATCAAGATAATTAGCTTCTTTGATCAGTCAAGATTTTGGTTTGTGTCCGGAAGATTATTATAATTATGCCTATGAACATCATGATCATACAAAACTAAAAAAAAAGGACAGAATCTTGAAGGTTATGCTTTGTAAAAATAAGTCGATCTTTAGGTTATTTTTGAAAAGTACAGAAGAGAATGAGTGAATTAATTTGAAGAGAAGAGCTGATTTTGACTTATGCCATTTTTAAAACTTAAACACTTGGCACTTAAAAAATTTGGAGAAAAATCTGAAGTTTGTTTCATCTTTTAAGGGCATGTTATTTTATTAAAAAGTTTTATAGATTTTCATGTAGGGTTATAGTTCCTGTTAACTAAACTTTGTATGCTTACGGAGGGTAGCAGATACACAAAACTACAAAAAGAATCCTATGCATTTCGGCATTTCTAGACATTATCAGCAAGCGCTGGATTGAGAGAAACATTACACCACTTAATAGGTTTTTAGGGATGCACAGGACACAGCTGAGAATGACTGTGGGCCACGGAAATTCAATCGACTAGCCGACAGAAAGGCTGAATCATTGTAAACCCTGCATGTATCTAGGACCGAGGAAGGGATAGGATAATGAAGATCAGTTTGAATGCTACAGGATTTGTGGAGGTCAGTGCATGCTTAAGAATAGTCCCCCTTCCCTATGAGGGAGAGTTTGGAGGACTCCTACTAATGGCCAAAATACTTTTCAGAAAATACTAAAATAACTCATCCCCATAATTGAGTTTTTGCCATTTGAATGAAGTACCTATCACTTTGGTCACAATTTCTGAACTTTAATTTGTGATAGTAAAGCTAATATTGACTTATTTTTCCTTCTTTGTAATTTCATAGATAGGGGCTTCACTCTTACCCCACATCATAGTAACAGCAACAGACTATTTTCTTAATTTTCTTAAGTCAAGAACTTGTGACTTTGCACTCAGAGCACTCCATGCCTCCCCTTATCGTAGCTCAAGTGTTTTAACTCTTAGTGTACTTTGCAGACCATTAGTAAATAAATAAGGGTTTAATAAACACGAGTGCTGGCAAAGGCCAGCAGTTGATCTGATAACAGGCAGGTGGTATATATAATGTGGAATGATACTAAGAAAGATGTCCTGAAAAGGTGTGAGTGGGGTGGGACAAGATTTCTTTACTATGACATAGAATTTAAACTCATAACTGGAAATTTCTAAAAATTTGTGTGTAATATTTTTATACTGTAGTTGACTGTGAGTAATTGAAATGATGAAAGCAAAGTCGTGGTGAGGGGGGATAGCTTGGAGCCAGACAGTCACTTAGAAAGTGCATATAGTGGAAATGTAGGACTGCTGTGTACACTGCCATTTGTAGTCGTGCCATTGTTTAGAAACTATATATGTTGTTTTTCTTTCTGCATTTGAACTGACTTGTACTATCACAATGGCATATTGCTTTTTATAACTAGCTGTAAATTGTTTAGTCTTCTATGCTTAAAAGTAGAAACTTGGGAAATAAATTGACACAGCACATTGGAAGTCATCTGGAGGGTGATTCTGCAACATTTATGTATATATTGAAATTATATTTTAGTCTTAAGGACTTAAGACTGAATGGCACTCACGAGGGAGGAAATAAAAGAATATGAGCCTGGTTATCATGGACTATTGGTTCTAATCTTTGTGAATGAGGATTGAGTATCATCTTGAGACAGGTGAGCAAGTGTCTATCTTCTTATTCCTATTCATAGTAGATGCTTTTTACAGAGTAGAGTCACATAGCATCTGAAATGGAATATTAACAACCTTGGTAATTTGTAATATAACAACACACAGACACACACACACACACACACACACACACACACACACACACACTATTTACATGCTTAAAATGGGGCATGACTTCTCAGAATGTTTTGGTAGTTTTGAGTTGGTGAAATAATTTTTATTGAAGACTAAACATTTTAGAAAGGTACCTTACCACTGTCACAGCGGAATTTGTTCTTGCAATCAATCTCTTCAATTTTGCAGAGCTTGGATGGGATGCAAGGTTGGAAGGTCACCAGGGGTTCAGTACATGGTTCTCCACCAAACTGACTAGGGCGCAAGATAGACCTGACTTTAAACTGAAAGACAAGAAAGAGAGAGGAGTACTTTAAGACAAGGTCAAACTCAAAATACTTCTATGAATGGCTTTCCCAGTTAAGGTGGTAATTTTTCTGTTGGGGTAGTTACTGAATTGCAATGATTTTTCCTATTTCATTATTATGCACACTTATATGAATTACCTCTTGTGAGCCTTAATTTCCCAGTCTGTAAAATGAGGATGTGGGCAGAGGAGTTTCTATGACCTCTTCTGATTCTGATATGTTTAAAGGAAACCAACATGCAGAAATGTTCACTGAATGTCTCCTAGTTCCAGACAATAATAATAGACCCAGACTGTGTGAAATGATGAACAGGAAAGGATTCTGAGCTTCTCTGGCATGAGAAAAGTCACCATGGAAACCAAGGTTGACATTTTCTCCACACTTTGAAACATTTTGGTAAATGGTAAAATGGAGAATAAGGGAAGGACAGAAATATGACAAGACTAACGAGTACTGACTTAGATGACAGAAAAAAACTCAAGTTCAGAATATAGTTACATTATTTATTAGTGATATATTCTTGGTCTACCATATACCCATCTAAAAAAATGGGTAGGATGAGAAGTTTAAAAAATGATCAATGTAAGGGAGCTAGTACTGTTCTCCCAGAGTTGGTCCTCCGCAAATGAGTTTCTTTTTCCTCCCCAACATGTGGCTATTGGGTAAACAGAGCCCTGACTGCAATTCATGAGGGTCAGTGCTCTTACGGGAATGAGCATAAGCTGGGTAAATATTGCAGCTGGGAACAATAAACAAATCCAGGGACTTTCCATGGGGAGAGGGAGTTTAGAGGAAGGACAAAGAGTCATGCTTTTGATTTATTCTCCCTAGTTTTGTTTAGTTTTAGGCACTGGACTGATATCTCCACTTCTTGGTATTTGCTTTGCTTTCAGAATTCTCGGGAGGCGTAGATGGTGAAATTTAGACACAGGTTCTACAGATATGCATATATTAATACCTGAGGAGAATGTGTTCATGTAACAGAAAATCATGTAAAATGATTCTGCTCCCTTTACCCCATGCTAAATGCAATTTCCCCTCGGTGAAATCTGGGACATAGTCCCCCCCCACCTCCACCCCCCTCCCACCAGCATTTGTGTGATGTTGAGACAGCTGGGGAATGCTGGAACTTGATGGAGATTCAGATTCCCTATGGCTCACATACCTGTTTTTCAACACAAGGGTCACAGTCTGACCAAGGCCCGTAGTCTCCTAGGACACAGTTGATGGGACACGCCTGCCAGTTGCATTCTCTGGTCTCCTGTTTGGTGCAAAGCTTTTCACATGAGTTATCCCGATAGTAATCATTCACTACTATCTGTCTGTAATAGTGAGGAGAGAGCTGCTTAGAATCAGTGTATTCACTGTGGCTTCAGACCTATAACAAAACATCGCAGGGCATTAGCTACAAAGAATAAAAGAAGGGGGCTGGAGAGGTGGCTCAGGGGTTAAGCCTCTGCCTTGCAGGCAGAAGGTCCTGAGTTTGGATCCTAGATCCCATGTATAGACGCCAGGCAGAAGCGGGGGCGCCCTGCGTTTCTGGCCCTGGTGGGGCAGAGTAAAAAAGGAGGAGGTGGAGGCAGTCCACAGTGGTTCCTGAATTCGCCCGTGGTTCTACACACACACACACACACACACACACACACACACACACACACACACACAATTGAATAAATAATAATAAAAAAACAAAGAACAAAAGAAAAGAATTTTCACTGAGAAATGAGGTAGGTTGGCACATACACAATTCATTCAATTTAACAGAGCCAGGACCAGCTCCCAGACTTTAAAATGAAGTAGTGAATACACAGGTCACTTCATGAAGCTGGCCCTATGCTTAAAAGATTACAACACATGTATAAACACAATGATTGAGTTGGGTTAGGATGATTCAGGATGAATGATTCTGAAGGACAGTAGGAAACATCTGGAATGATTCTAAAGGACAGTAAGGAAACATCTGGAAAAAGTTTTGTGACTTCCCTATGTGGAACACAGAGTGGCCAAAATGAGAAGTGGGAGAGAGCTTGCGTATCCAGAGAGGAGCTTGTGCTGCCTGACAGACCAGGGAGGAGCCATGACAGAGCAGCATCGTGCTCTTCTGCAGGCAGCTGAGAGCTAGAGAAGGACTCTTGAGTAGAGGAGTGTAATAAACAAATCTGCTTCCTCACACTCGTGGGTGGTTTTAGTGGAAGTCAATTAGTAATTTTAATGAGATTCACACTACATATGTAAAAATAGCTTTCTAAGATAAGTTTTTGAAAGAGCCATAACGGCAAAACACATGAACAACGCATTTCTCCCTCATGTGAGTTATTCATGGCACAGAAGGAAAGTGTGGAGTAAATAGTCTGAATTGGTGAAAAGGCTAAATTATGCAATGCTATCAAGTCAGTGCATCTTCCTTCTTGCCATCTTATATATCCCAGCAATCAATCATAACTGGTGGTGCTGCTCATTTAAAGTCCTGCTAGTCTTGGCTGATTGAGTGGAAAATGTTGTATAATTAACTCACTGACTGTAGGCAAGCACAATTCATGTGCTGATTGAAGAGAGCCTGAGTAGCAATTCTAAGTTAGTCAACTGAAAATATTGCACCAATGAAACTTCTCTGAAACTCTTGATTTTTAAAAAAGAGAACAAAGGTAGATTTCATCACAAATTTATGGGGGAAACGAGCTAGCATTCGGTCTGCATTCTTAAGTTGTCATGTGTGATCCAGTGTTCTCTCATTGGGTACTGTGATTTTTCGGGCATTGCTGATTCCATCTTCGAGGACTTTCAGTACACAAAGAAAATTCTCACAGCTCATACCCACCTGTATCTTCTCTGAGTTCCAAAATTGCAAGTTTTTGAGCAACTGGACCACTGAGTCCATGGGTAGTGGTTACAGAAACAGGCTTCATCCCTGTCAATCAGTACACTTAACAGGATGAAATACAAGATGGGGTAGGCAGCCATGCCTTGACAGCTTCCAGGCCCTGAAATGGAATGACATGATACATATCTAGTATTTTGGGGGGTGGGGGAGGGGACAAAGCTGTAATGCAACCCAGAGACACAGATTCACACAACATTTTAGAAAATTCTTTCACACATAAATCATTTATGCACATGTATCTGATTTCAAAAGATGTTTAGTTTAGAGAGTACCATAGTTATAACCCCATTATAGCATAATAATTGGCTTTGAGTCTCGATGATAGCACATAAGACAAAATATGTGGTATATATTTGTTTGTCATTTAATTTAGCAAAATGCTGAAATTTATGTAATCATGTATTTCTCAAAGTGGCCAATCATACTGTGGTCAGTATCCTCGACTACATTCAGTTTTCCATACTTTCCTGGCACTGGGGAAGGAATCTGGGCTACTCTTCTGAAAGTTCTGTCTCATTCCTGGAATTCTGGAAATCTGCTAAAGAGAGTTTAGTCTCATTTTTCCCCAGAACTCATAGGCGTAAATTTAGTTAGATCTTTGAAACCTTCAGCTCAAACCTCTGCATATAGCAGTGAAGTTGAAGGAGGTGCTTTGAGGCTACATGGTAAGAACTGATGACTCTTGATTCTTGGGTGAAACTTAAGTTTCTGGCAACACTAATTATGTTGAGGGAACAACGAGACTTCAGGAACTCTACCAGCCTGGTCACAAAAGGCTTTTATATCTAGACAATAACAGTATGAACCTTGACCAGCACATCCTATCTGTGTGTAATAGGATCTTGAGCTTCACAGAGCTATTTGCAGTTCTGGCTGCCCCTGGGTACTGACAATTTTCATGTTTTAGTGTTGTAGAGTTTCATACATGAATACAGCAAATTTATGGTATTTTCACACCTCAATCCCCTTCCCTTTCCCATTATAACCCCTTTCTTCCCTCTCAGTCTCCCTCCTATATTCTTGCTTTTTTGCATGTGTGATTTGCTGTGTTTCATTTAGTTGACTTTAATGGTATATGATATTAACAATTTGATCTTTATAGCTCTAATAACACATGCAGTATAGTTCATTTATATATGTATATTCATGTATGTGCAATGGTGCTTTAATTAATACACTAATCTTCATTATTTCATTTAAAAACAAAATGTCATTTACTTAAATTTTATGTATCTCAGGTTCTTTACAAAATAACAATAATAGTTTTCCCTTTTTTGGAATCAGTAAAAAAGTTCATATGAATTGCTTAGAAAAATCCTTAATATAGAATCATAAGTCAATAAATTTATTTTCAAAATAATTACTTGAAGGGCTTTATAGAATTAGTTGTAACAATTACTCGTAGTTCTCAGAATCATAGCAAGACTGAAAAAAATTTTGATACTATATAGGGTTAGTTATGAGTAAACCTAGTAGAAATATAGTTTAAAACACTCTGAATTTAATAAATAAAATCAGATTCTTGGCAATCAAAGTTGAAACTGCATTTTGTTTCAGTATTTTCTTTATCTTTCACTGTTTTTTCTCTGTTACATCTCCTGTTTTACCAGACACATACTTATTTGAATTTAAATAATTATCTCCTTTTCTTCCTGTTTCTCTAGAATAGAAGCACTACAGTAGTTGATTATTTGAGTTGTCTTTCTTTGCTTCAGTATTTAGAATGGTTCAAATGGTTCAGTTGGTAAAGTTGACTTTTGAAAGATGTTCTCTGACTTCCACTCTTCTGCCATGACATGCATATTCTCTTTCTCCCTCTCAAATAAAAATAAGTAAATAAAAGAAAACTTGTCTCTTAAGATCCCATTTTTTTTCTGTTTACATGTCGGTGGGTGTATGTATGTGTAGGTGTGTACGAGAAGGCACATGAGTGTGTGTGCACTTGTAGGGTCCCAAGGGTGATACAGGAATCATCCTGGATCGCTCTTCCACTTTATTTCTTTGCTCTAGGGTTTCTATGGCTCTGCCTCCCAAGGCCAGAATTACAGACTGCCACCATATCCCCTCCACGTTTTTTCCCATGGAATGTGGAGATCAGAACACAGATCCTTTTGCTTTTAAAGCAAAGGATTTTAAAACCCCTGAACCACATAGCCCAAGGTCTAATTAATTTTGAAAACACTTATAATTTATTAAATCTACTTTTCATTTATTTGAAACTGTTTATGTAGTCTAAAAATAAATGAACAAAGAAAACTAAGAGGAAGAGAATCTCTGCTAATATTAAAACAAATTATATTTGAAAACTGTATATTAGAAATTCAGAGGATGAGTTTCTGATTATATTTCACAGTGATGAGTTTGTTTCCTAGTGTGATAAAAGAATGCTTCAGTAAAACATAATGGGGCTAGTTGCTTAATAAATCTTAGTTTAAGGCAAAAGATGGAGAATAGATAAAAGAATCGTTTTTTCCAATATGTTCAGAAACCAGAAAATTTCCTGCTAACAAATCAGTAAGCTCTGTCAACTCAGAGAAAAATGGAATAAAAGCAACCAGGTGTGTTGGCACATGGCTGAGTATGTCCTTAAATTTAAAAGGCAATCTACACATATTTGAACATCATCCACTGCTGCTGGCCATTGAGTATGAAATAAAGAAATAAAAGCCATTATCACCGTCTACAGAGGATAGGTAGTTATTCAAAATCCTATTCATACTTTTCAAATCAGTATTTTCCATCCAACTCATAGATAAATTGCTATAGCCTAAGGCTATTTGAATCATGAAGATAAGAGTTTCCATTAAAAAATCACTGTACTCAGACTAGTCAGGTTATTATAGTTTCCTGGTAAGAAATTCATATTTCCTTTGTTTCAGCTTCACACAACCACAGGCCCTGGAACAAAAGGGGCCAAATCCAATCTGGGTGTGATCAGATCAAACTCTGACTCCTAAATATCCAATCCAAATTCTAGATTGGTTGGGTAGGGTTATGTGTGGTGGGCAGGGCAGGGGTTATTGGCTTCTTGGCCTTTGGGACCTGAAGATTCTAGATGACTTGACCCTTCTCTGTTAATCTAGGTAGGTTAGAGGCAATCTTCGTCAACTTTTTAGAGCCCAAAGTGAGTTCACATACAGGAACCTTTACAACAAGGAAGCCTAAAGTGGTGCTTCTTGTTGCTGCTTATTTGTTTGTTATTTATAAATATCACAAGATTCAGATATGTCACAGAATGTTTCATCTAATTATAAAGAAAAAAATTTCTAAAACAACTATGTAATCAGCATGCAAAAGATTGGGAGAAGTGAAGTTGTAAGAGATGATAATCTCTTAGTTTTCAAAAGACAATATCTGTTTGGAAGTATAAGGAGATTTTTATTTTAGTTATCAAAGTACAAGATTAAAACCTGAGAAAAACATTCTGATTTCTTCTTCATTTATCACTCTGCTGAAGCAACTTGGAAGACAATGGAAGTAAGATGGCAACAAGTAGGAGGAAAAATTATTGGCTAAGAATGTGGACCTATATAAGATATACATTGCCTAGCATACACAGACTTGAGTTTGAAAACTGAAACCAAAAAGTAAAAAGGAAGGAAAGATGATTTCTTGTTGAAAGGATTTTACTAATTCAGATGAATAGAACTATTTTTGTTATCATAACTCAACCTATAATATCCTATTATCCTTTACTTATTCATTTGCAATACTGCTAAATACTTTGAAGGTAGCTAATATTACTTCATAACATTTTATCATCACCATAAGGCTTTCATATATAATCAAACTAAAGAATATTCAGTGAATAGGGAGAGATAGTTGGGAAGAATTTTACACTTTAAGGTCATGACGTAAAAGCAATGATTCTGCAGTTTTGTCATAGTTGTTATCTCATCTTGATCTCTCTAAAAGTCAGCATCTTGTTGAACCATTGTAGATGGGTTAGTGAACATTAGAGAATTCTAGTTACAAAGGAAGTTCACCTTATCCCTTCACCTTTGAGTGCATATTGCTCACATTAATAGTATATCTGCAAGGCAGATCAGGACATTTGCCCGGACAGATTTCACTGGCATATTCCGGTTTATCCTCAAAAGTACATTCCTCCTTCCCATCTCCTTGTGAACTTCTTAAATCTCTCATTACTTTATATTTTCTTCTGTATATGCCCAGAGTTATGCACCACAGCTGGAGAAGGTTGGGGAGACCTGGTGCACAGCTGACCTTGGATAAAGACTGTTCTTACTGTGCTTTTAGCCATAGTTTAACTCGAACACAACCTTGATCTTGCATGCCCTCTAAAAGAAAATTTCTTAAAAAATACATGAACTTAGTTTCCTTTGAGATTTAAGCAAAGTACTTTTGTCTTTGCTCAAAAGAAAGACAAAGATATGGTTACTGTTTGAATGATGTAGCTCCAACCTTGAAAGGGAAAGTTTGCTGAAATGATCTACATTTTTGAAATATTAAGGTTGAAAGCAAAACCATTAGGTCACTTACCTTTAAACAGAACTGTGGAGTCCAGGGCTCCAAGCTTCAAATGACTGGGGAAACAAGAGATGCATGCACTAAAAAGAGGTCATATTATAATCCAAGCAAGCCTTCCTTCTCTCTTGATAGCCAAAACAGGCAATGTAATCCCTGAGACCTAACAGGAATCTAGAGTGTGGACAGAACAGAATAAACACTATGTGGAAACTTGGACTTTGCAAATGGTTACTCCAATCAGCAGAACCCTGGAACCCTAGTGAAAAATTTATAAAGATGTTGGATTTTCTGTGTTTTCCCCCATGATGGTAATAGCCATTGCTACTGCAGGAAAATCTTTGAAAAGTAGTAGTATTATGTGAGTAGTGAGTGTGTGCTCCAGGGCTGGGAATCAAATATTTGTGAGAAATTGTGTTTTTGTATGCAGTGGATGTGCAGTGGACATGGTGTTCTCTAAGCAAGATTTGGACATATCCTGTTGAGAAGGAAATATGCTAGGAAGTTTATTAGCTAAACTACTTTCAGCAACTGAGGCCTTTGAAGGTGTTGACTGGTGTCATATAAAATTCCTAATCACACAAAATATCCTGAATTTTCATAATGTGGACAGTTGTTAGGGACCGACCTGCTAAAAAAGACCTATAATTACAAAGAAACAGAACAATAGAGAAGTAAATTCAAGACAGGCCATGGAATGTTAAGATGGGGCAATTACCATTGTTATAGAGGAAAAATGCATATTTGGTTACCAGTCATTATTCCTTTCCTAATAATGATAGATCAGAGCCAAGTCGTACTTTCTGCCAAGAAAATCCAGAATATAAGTCTCAATGGAGGCTGCTGAGTATCTCTGGGCTTTTCATATGCTGTGTATCCACATGCCAAGTGATCCTTATTGTAGACAAAAATACTATAGATTTTCATTAGAGACAACACTAATCGTTTGGTTTATTTCATAAATCCATGGGGTGAACTTTGTCGAATGGGAGTAGATAAAGTACAATGACAAATTGAACTGTTTCACTTGGGGAACCATAGATCAAAACATTCTTATATAGAGGAACTAGAGCTGCCTTTGTGCCTCAGATGGTCATGCTGTTTTGCTCTTTTCTGATACTCTTAAAATTGCTAGATATGGGCTGGAGAGGTGGCTCAGGGGTTAAGCCTCTGCCTTGCAGGTGGAAGGTCCTGAGTTCGGATCCTAGACCCCACGTATAGACGCCAGGCAGAAGCGGGGGCAGCCTGTGCTTCTGGTCCTGGTGAATCCCGGGGCAGAGTAAACAAGGAGGAGGTGGAAGCAGTCCATGGTGGTTCCCGAATTCGTCCGTGGTTCTACACACACACATACATACACATATGCACACACACACACACACAATTGAATAAATAATAATAAAATTTAAAAAAATTGCTAGATATATACTTTTTTTTAAAAGAAGAAGTATATAATGTTACTAATTCCTTCTCAATTTAGGCTACAGTACAATCAGCATGCATGTGTAACAGTTACTCTTAACTATTGCTGTGAAAGAGTACCCAAAGTCAAACAATTTAGGGGAGAAAGGGAGATTTATTCAGCTTATGGTTCCAGAAGGAAGGCACAGTTTCTCATGGCAGAGGTGGCATGGCTGGCTGGCCAAAGCTGGAGGAAGCTAAGTCACTGCAGACATCTTGGAAGCTGAGAACTGCAGACTGCTTGTAGCAAAGGCAAACTTCTCCTGGAAGTAAGGTGGGACTAATCCACCTCAAGGCCCACCCCTTGTGACTGCCTTCTTCCAGCAAGGCTCCACCTCTCAAGGTGACATGACCTTGCCAAACACATGAGACTGGGGGACACATTTCAAACCATGACAGCATGATTTTCTGTCATTGATCACCACTAGCTTTCTGGTCACTAAATTGAAAGCTTTCCTCTAATTCCACTGTTGGTTAGCTTCCTAGGCATGGTAAAATGTGTGCACTTGTCTGAATGCTTGGGAAACTCCTCTTTTGCCTCCTTCTATGATTCTTTTCCTGCAGCAAGAGTCTGTCATCAACCTAATTTCTTTCTTCTTGAGATTTCACCTACTTCCATGGACTTAGCAATGAGCTCTCTTGGTTGTTCCGGAATTCACTAGTCTCAGTAATCCGATGTAACAATAGTAATATGACAGCAAAGAAAATATCACAGCTGACCTTTTACCATACTGGTTTTCTTTTAGATACCAAGTCTTGAAGTTCCTCTTTTGGGGATTGTTTCTTGTCCATATACTTTCCACTCCATGTGTGCCACCTGACCCTGTGTCTGTGGCCTGCAGCTCTACTTTCAGCACCTATGGACTTACACCTCGAAGTTCACATCAACAGCTTGACTTCTGTCTGTTCTTCAGAACTCTTCCTCTAATATACCTAAACTGATCTGCCAACCTATTCATCTTAAGTGACCCAACCCTATGGAGAAAACATCATTTTAGCCCATTTAAGGAATCTACAAAATTAGTAATAGTTCCAAGTGTCTACTAATTTATTTATTGGGAATTTTTCATATACAGGTGAAATGGGTTTATGTCATTGCTCCGAACCTCTCCCTACCCATCCCTCTCTTCTTCTATGCCCTCCCCCTTTTCCTACCTTCTCTCCTGGGTGCAAAAGTCATGTTATGGCTGTTATGGCTGGAATGTGTTGATCAAAAGTAGACAACCTCACCCTTAAGTTCTTACAATCTTACCACTCCATCTTCTGCAAGGTTCCCTGAGCTGGTTGCTGATAGTCTACATTCTGACCGATTGTGATATTCTGCCTCACTAGTCTTCCATTATAATAGTGTGTATATTGGTTGCACTCAGAGCTTTTCTTATCTAAGGGTTAAATAAGAAGTTTAGATGGTGGTTTACTATTAACTTTTTATAGTTAACTCTAAGAGATCTGATCCTGTCAATTGTCTATTTTCTTCCCTTGTACTATTATTTAGATACTTTTACAGTATCAGACATGGATTCCCTGCCAGTAAGAGGGGGCTTAGAACCCATTCAGAGAGTAATTGGTTACTTATGGGTCTTAAATACCACTGTTGCTGCCCTGAATTTTCTTATCAGAGTTGTAGTAGCTTGCAGTGTCCATAACCAAGTAAGGTCCTTGATCCCTGTCTTTCCCCTGAACAAACTGACATTTTTTCCTTCCCTCTCACCTTATTAAGGCCTGTACCCTTTTCTCCTTTTTAAGACTTTTCTTCTATAACGTGCTTATTAATCTATTTGTCTGTGCTCTTTTGTCTCCATTCCTTTGAGATCTTCTTCCCCTCTGTCTCATGGCTTACATTCTTTTGTAGTTTGTGGATGTTATAGAGGTTTCCCCTTGAGTATGTTATTTTTGAGGATTAAATGATAGGATTAACTTATAAGGGACAACATGTTACATCTGTCTTTTTGTGTCTAGGATACTGGGCTCAGTATAATTTCTAGCAACTCCATCCATTTACCATGTTGTAACGGAGGTCTCCATATTATGAATATACATGATTAATGTATACTATAAAAGTATAATATATGATTAATATGGTCTTTGCATGACAGGGTTGGCTCTAACTGGGATGTTGAAGGTAGATGAGAAGTAGTTTAATTTAATAGAAATTATGGATTTTAGGCTTGGAAGTGATAAGAAAAAAATTCTAGAGTCATGTTTTGGACTGAGCTCCTGCTCCAGGTCTTAACAGACAAGAACACTCAAGATTGAATGAATTTTATTAAATATCAAATCATAAAGCTATATTGAAGTTGTAAGAAAACAAATGATCCTCAGTTTCTCTTTTCTTTTAAGCTCTGAAGATGCTTGCTCTTAAATCCCCTCTGTTTTAGCCCTTTAAGAAAGAAAACTGGAATAAATAAATGTTAACTGGGTTCTCTCCACCCGATTTCCTACTGCTTTCTCTTCTTCTTGTTCTCATATTGCCCATTGAGAACTCTCATTCAGTTTTGCTCCGCAGAGACTGGCTTTATCCATGCATCACCAATAAAACCAATTAGATCAATGATTAAATTTGTTGAAATATTTCTTTTGATAGATGTATGAAAACAACTAAGAAAAATCCCATTGCTGGAATTTTACATTCTGCTCACTGTTTCCAGACTTGAAGCTAACAGCTGGCGCAGTGCATTCTAGTAATATAAAGTTCGTATTTCATTTATGTTTGAAATAATATTTTATACTGATATTTATTTTTAATAAGGATCTGCCAAAGATCACGTTTCATTTAGTTATAATGCTATTTTACTACTTTAACATATAAAAGAATAGGCAAAATTTTTGTTATTCAGCACATTATTGACTTTGAACAATAAAAGTCTGGTATTTTAAAATATTTTTTATTTATTCAATTGTGCGTGTGTGCATGTATGTGTGTGTAGAACCATGGACGAATTCGGGAACCACCATGGACCGCCTTCACCTCCTCCTTGTTTACTCTGCCCGGGGATTCACAGGCTCCGCCCTACCAGGACCAGAACCGCAGGCCGATCCCGCTTCTGCCCCGCGTCTATACGTCTATACGTGGGGTCTAGGATCTGAGCTCAGGACCTTCCGCCTGCAAGGCACAGGCTTAACCCCTGAGCCACCTCTCCAGCCCCAAAAGTCTGGTATTTTTATAGATTCTTCACTTTAAGTTTTTCTGACACTATTGTATCTGGGGAAAATATCAATAGAATTTTTGATATTTTTGTCTTTCTCCTTTTACTTCTGTCTCTTGGGGGAAAGTCATGTTTCTTTGCCATATTTGAAGCCTACTACTGGATAAACTTATTCACTTGTCACTGTTGCATCAAAATGAAGTGACAAAAATCTTGGAGTACACTGGCCAATCAGTCTTTAAGGAATGATAGGGTTTTAACCCATCCATTTAACTTAACATTTTTTGAGTTTCTTATATTTATTCTTTTACTATTTTATTATATTAGTTATATATAATTATGGGCTTCATTATGACATTTCATATATGTACCTCATATATTTCAATCATATTTTGTAACCTTCTTTTGTTCCTCTGTTACTTTTGCTAATCCTCCCTTACTAACTAGTCTACTTTCTACTTTTGTGTGTTTCTTTCTTTTGGCACCTGATGGATTTCACAAGAGTCATTTGTAGGAACATGGGTGATAGTTCAGTTATTACTTTACGATTCTTAAAAGCGGTAGGAGTTTGTCCATTTTCATCTAATTGGAACTTTATGTCTAACTTAGTTCTAAGATATCAATTTTAGTTTTAATCTACCACGTTACATGGCGTACAGTCTATTTTCATCCTCTTTTAGGAATAGAGTCTCTTTTGAATAAGCCAAGTGCCTTTATGCTTCTGCTTTTTCCTCTATTGTGTTTGAAACAATACATTCTTGTTTGTATTTCTTTCGAGAGCCACTGAGGAAATCACAGCATAGCACTTTGCTTTACCTAGTTACCTTAGTTTAGGTTAGTTTTTCTATCACATTGCATTTTATTTAGCCAATATGTATGATTTAAATCTGCAAAAACTATTAGAATTATTGGAGGGGTGAGTGTGAAGGATGAAAGAGGAGGGAGATGGTGGTCATTAGGCAACGACATAAACTCATTTTGTCTGCATATGAAAAATCCTCAAAAAAGAATTATTAACAGACTCAGTCAATATTTTCTTAGACTTGGTCACACATATCTCTTTCGACTTTCTCTAGTCCATTCTACTTTCTGGTGTTTCCATATGGAACCATTTACCTTGTGTGTAAAAATATTTTGAGTATTTCAGTCCATAATCTGATATTTCATTTTATTTATTGTGAAAATGTTTCTGGGAAGTATATTTTAGCTAGCTAATCTCTTTGACATCTCAAATATTATGTCATTTTTTCTGACTTCTATAGCTCCCATTAAAATTATTGTTTATATTCCTATTTTTTGAGATACTATGTCTTTCTTCTTAGGGTTCTCTTTGTGCACAGGAGAATTTTCATCTTTGGTATTAATTAGGGCTTCTTAAATATCTTTTGTTAGTTTAGTGCATTCTTTAGCAAGTATCATTTACAGTATTGGTTCTGCTCCTGTCTTTCTCTCTCCACGTTTTAATCTGTATTCTTAATTGCAAATACCCTAGACATTTTCAAAATGTTCATTTGCAAATCCCTTGTCCTTACTTTTGCTCCATCTTTGATTTTGCATGCACTCTCTCATTTGTCCTGGCTTTTGATGCACTTAACCTGTGTTAAAACCTTCTGTTGAAACAATCCTGTCATAACCAAAATTTTATCTTGATACTTTAAAATCTTCAAGATTTGATTTTGGATATGTTTTACTCATTGACCTAATGTTTCAGCACACATTTTCCCAATTACATAGCCCATGGCTGCTACCTTTCTACACCTTGCTTTCATAAAGTTTCCGTACACGAGTGATATTATTCAGATTTTTTTGTGTGTTAGACTTATTCCACTTTACATTATTTCCTCTGGGTTGATTCTTGCTTTGAAAGGTAAGAGTTCCTATTTGAAATCTAATAATGTGTGTGTGTGTGTGTGTGTGTGTGTGCGCGCGTCAGGGCAATGTACATCCCTGTGGAGGATAAAGGGTGACTTCAGGAATCATCCTGGATTGCTTCTACCTCCTTCTTGCTTTGCTTTGGAATTTCTCAGGCCCTGCCTACCAGAAGCCAGAAGTTCAGGCCGCAGATGGTTTCCCCCTGACCTTTTTATGTGGGACCTAGGATCTGAACACAAAACCTTCTGTTTGCAAGGCACAAAGCCATCTCTCCAGCCCTGTAAGTGATTTCTAAACCTTTGTTAGCTATATGTAAGTTTATATATAAGCTATTGTATAAGCAATATGCCATTGGTCTATGAGCTTATTTTTTTTTTTTTGCTAGTATCATGCTTTTTTATTGCTATAGCTTCAAAACATACTGAGAAGCCAAATTACATTAGGACTCAAGAATTAAGAATTATCCTTCTTCCACAAGATTGCTTTCACTAATGGCAAATTGGAATTGGATTTTAGGATTGTTTTCTTTTTTTCTTTTTTTTACATTTCAGAATTTTGGTAGGGATTGTGTTGGCCCTGAACATTACTTTAAATATTACAGCTATTTTTAGCAATATTAATTCTTCCAGTTTGTAACAATTGGACATCTTCATGGACTTTATGACCTCTCATGGTCTTCAGGACCTCTCATGGATTGAACTTAACCTATTCCTAAACTTTTTTTTGATGTTATTGGATTTATTCAATTAGTTTCTTTCTCAGGAAGTTTTTTGTTGATAAACAACTAAATTTTGCATATTATAGTTCACTGAATTTGCTTGTTGTTCTGATAGTTTTGTAGCAACATGTTTATAGCTTAGATTTTTCTATGCACAAGATCATGTCATTTACAAAGAGATTAAGCTGTTTATAAGTTGGGTTTTTATTTCTTTTTCATGATTATCACCTCAGCCAGTATTTCTATCACCATATTGAATAGACAGTAAGAATGAACATTTTTGCCTCATTCCTAATGTTCTGAGAAAAGCTTTAAGATTCTATACAAGGGCATATTATTAGCTGTAAGCTTGTTATACATAGCTTTACTTATGGTTGGTACATTCTTTCTATCCCTAATTTGCTGAATGTGTTTATTATGAGACTGTGTTTTATGGCCTATGTTTTTGTCACTATTTGATTCAATTATGTAGGCTTGGAACAATCTGTTAATATAGAGTGTCTCATTTGTTGATTTGAAATGAGGAACTATCCTTGATTCTCCAGAGTAATCCATCTTGGCTGTTATGATATGCTTTTAGTGTGCCATCAAATATGATTTTCTAGTGTCTGTGAAGGATTTTCACATCCATATTCATTATAGTGTCTTGTACTTTTCTGTTCTTGTGCTAGTCTGGTTTGGTAGCTTAGAGATTCTGATTTCCTGGAATGAATTTGGAAATTTTCACTCCTCTTAAATTATCTGACAGATTTTTCAGGATTGGTTATAATTCTTCACAAATTTTCATGGACTTTACTATCAAATTATGTTGCTAACATTATATAGCTAAGCTTTTCTTTATTGAGCAGTTTTTGTTATTGATTCAGCTGCCCTACTAGTTATAAACATATTAATGTTTTTATTTCTTCACGAATCTCTGTTGACAAAAATTTATCTCAAGGAATTTATCCATTTCTCCTTGGTCACCTCCCCTTTCTCACTCCCAGTCTTCCTTTAATCCCTCTTTCTCTTTATCAGTTTTGCTTCTATTTCCATAATGCATATATATTATTTATTAATGCAGGTATTCATTGCTATAAATCTTCCTCTTGGAGCTGATCTTGTTGTATGTTTTGATGTGGTGTGTTTTCTTGCTGAAAATTATTTTTGAATTTGTCTTTTAATTTTTTTTCAAGGGCATGTTGTTTTATTGACACATTTTTGAGTTTCTAAGGTTTATCTTTACATTCTACTTTCCTTCATTGATGATTTTTGTTGTATTTTTCATAAATATATACAAAGCCTTAGATTTCTTTCTCCCATCTGTTCTCCCACATTTCCCATCCTTCCCATCCTTTCCAGTGACATCTAGTATTCCTTCGAATAATTCCTTCCATATTTGAGTCTTTTGTTTGGTTTTGTTTTTTAAATTATCTCTAGTTTCATGATTTCATGGTTGGAAAAGATTATTGGCATGATTCAGTTTCTTTAAACTTGTCAGGACTTGTTTTGTAGCCTAATATATGATCCGTTGTTGAGAAAATGCTGTGTGTATTTGAGAAGCATTTATAATCGTTGCTGTCCTCAGCTCTCTGGTATTTTTTGACCGTATCTAACAGACTTAAAGTCCATGGCTGGTACTTCTTAGGATAAAATTTTCTTCCACATTTTTTTCTGTGTTGAAATTAGAGTATTTGCAGATTACTTTGACCCACTATATGATTCGGGTGATTCTGTCTTCTTAGGGATTATCATACTCGAGGGTCTCAATTAAAAGCTTATTTTATACTGAAAAAGGATAAATATCACATGTGTGATGTGTAAATGCACAGAGGACTGTTGGGGATAAATAAGGGACAAGGGGTAGGATAGAATAATTGGGGTATGAGAATAGGGTCAAAGTACATTATATGCACATGTGGAACTGCCACAAAGAAGGCCATTATTTTGTATAGTAAATATGCACTGGTTTTAAAAGTCAACTTTGTTTTTTAGGACCTTGTGTCAACAGAACTATAAAACATGTGAAAATAGTTCTTAGCTTTTAAATATATTTATTAGTTCTTGGGGAAAAAATTTGAAGAGAAAAAGCTCGCTTTTCTGGTTCATCCTTTTCTGTCTGTTCCTCCAATTTGACTTTTCAATAGTCTTTCCTAATTTTCATTTTCTCACCAATGCAAACTTGGATCTCCTGCCTTCTGCTGCGTCTTTAAAATCATTTCTACCTTGTACGTCATTGGAGAGGAGGACCCAGAGGAGAGTCAGGCATGCACAAGAAAGGACTCTCTGGGAATTGGGAGGGGGGGAAGCACTGGGGGATGGAGAGGGAGGGAGGGGAGGGGGAACAGGGGGTTCGGGGGGAAGAGGAGGGAGGGAGGGAACTGGTGTACCTATTAAGTTTGTATGAGAGGAAATAATAAAAAAATGTATAAAAATCACTTCTAATATAGACAAGTCATTTTAAAAAGAAAAATAGCAGGTAAATTCATCTTATCATAATCACTTTGCCATCTGCAGGTTTTTCAGTTGCTATTTTTGCCTTAGCTGCTATCTTTTAAATTTCAGCTTTTAGAATTGTTTGTGCTAGAGTTTTGTTTTAATAGGATGTATGCAGACAAAAATCAGAAATCAGACAAGGTTGTTCTATAAATTGGTTACTATATATTTGTTCTGGTTAGTAAAATACCAGGTATTTTGCAGAAATTTGGAAAGTAAGAAAGTGAAAAAAATGAAAAAAATTGAACCTTTTCTTTAACCAGCTTAATGCCTGATAATTTTTTCTCAGCATTAATTAATTTGTACAGAATTAAATAATCTGTCATTTATACTAATTAGATGCTATTCATAGCACCTTGTTTTTATTCATCATTTACATAATGCATTATTATGTGCTTTGTGTTTATTTGATTAGCCTTTGTCTCTCTTGTTAAATTATTAACTCCATTGTAATAAGAGTGATGACTCTTCATCTTGGTAAACCTATTATTAATCTCAGCCTAGTTACAACATATATTTGATATCTATGAAATTTATTTTACTATCAGCATTTCTGTCTGCATACAACTCAATTAAGATTCTAGTATGCATATAATCCTCACGTATAATTTTCTACTTTCCACATTTTTAAAGTTTTGAGAGTACATCATAAACATTTGTCCTTACTATTTTTGTGTTTCTATTTTGTCTCACTTATTTCTTTGAAACGTGTTCTCACTATATACTTCATGCCAACCTTCAAGTCTGTACTCATACTGACTCCAGCTCATGATCCTTCTGTCATTTTTTTAAATGCTGGGATTACAAGCAGGTACCATTATATTTAGCCATAGTCTGCGGAGAGGGAACAGCGGTTGATTCAAGGAACATGTGCATATTCCGCAAGTGTTTTGTCAGTGAGGTGTAGTGCCAGGCTGATGTTTTGCTTCAGATACCAGTTTAGTCAGTAAGTACTTGACCTTAGGGAAGCACCAGTTATTTTTTAGCAGTCAATGACCTAAAGTGTAAAATAGGCCAATGATAACCATTGATCATTGGCCTACTCTTGATCATTTTCAAAAATAAACAAGATCACAGATTTAAAAGGAACTTGTTGCATCAATGTTATTAGACATAAAATGCTGAGACAATGATGCCTGAAACTTGTCACCATTGCTGTATCACAGAAGATCCAGGGAAATACAATTGGACTATATGATGAGAAGCCCATGTTTACCTTAAATTTTTAAGAGTCGTAACTCTTTCCTTTCCAAGCATAGATGAAGAAACTCTCACATGTAACACGACATGGGAAAAAACTAAACCAAGATGCATCCGTTTATATTATAACTAAGTACAGAGTTAACACTATTTTTTCTTAAGAATTCTGGAAGGAAATAAACACATCTGCAAAAAGTAATAGAAAGTTTCTTTTAAATAAACACATAAAATAATTACAGTTATTAACAAAGGTTAAAAACAAAAAGATATATCCTATCTTAGAAAATCAAAAAGAACCCTGGGATAATATCTTCTTACTATGCTCTCAGATGGTAAGGCAATCTCATTCATGCATACCTTTATAATTAGTTTAATTTCACCATTAAATTATTTTTATTATCTTTTGATCACATTCAATATAAAAAATATTTACAAATGTTTTCACAAACATTTCTCTTTCCATGACCAATTCCCAAGATTGGAAGAAAAGCTCACATATCACTATTTATAATATTTAGACAGGAAAACTTAACTTAATAATTAATAACTTAATAAGGTTTTTATAGTTGGTTATGTAGCAACACAGAATCCTTCTCCACAGGGATCACATTTTCCAGGTGAGTGCTATATTATTTTTTGAAAGAAAGAGTAGAAATTATTGCATAATCACAAATCAATTTTGAGCTTGAATTCTCTAAGTAGATACTTTGCTTCCCATAATGTAAGGGGAAAACATTATTCAACATTTTTCAACAAGGAGAACTTCTAAAAGAGGAAATGCTCTGCCTTGAGAGTGCTTTAGTAAGGTGATGCTGTTGGCTAGAGATGCCAAGGGAACATAAATAGTCACATTCATTAATTACCATTCAAGCCAAAACAGTTTATTTTCTCTCAAACTGAGACTGTCATGAGGATTGAAGAACAAATGCCAATGTGGTAAAATAACTGTGGAAATGTAAATTGTTCAAAACTCAAATCAACAATTTATAGTTATTGGTTGCCATAAAAAAACTTTGAACTAATGGCTCTCCATTCATTTGTTTGGGATGATCTGGAATCTTGGCTGAGGGTTATCCTTCTATTCACTGAAGATGAGGTTTGGAAAGACAAGTAAGTGTTTTTGAACATTCAAATACTGCTCTTTTATTAGCAGATAACAAATACCATTATTGTTTCTTTGTTCAAGGTATAGAGAATGGAGAGAAATCTTTGCACATATGAAGTAGAAGTGTAGAAGTAATATACTATTTAGATCACTAGAAAGAACAGAGGAGACAGCAGATTCAAAGAGGCAATGTACAAGATGAGACATAGGCATGGATGTGCTGGTAAATGTGATAAATCTGTGACTTAGATCCCTGTGTCCTGAATAATTTCCATCTATCTCTTTAATGTTATTGAGTGGACAGTATGACGATTAGAGACACAGAAATAGCTTAAATGGCATAGATAATGCAAAGTCTAATTTCTTAGTAAAGTAGAAATAAAGGTAAAGATATATTAATTATATTATGATGTGATGAACTGGCAGTACTAATTGTCTTTGTTGTATATGAATGAGAGAGAGAGAGAGAGAGAGAGAGAGAGAGAGAGAGAGAGAGAGAGAGAGAGAGAAAGGCCAGAGGTTAACTTTGGTTGTTTTCTTTGACTGTTTCTCCACCTTAATATTTTAAGTCAGGTCTCTCTCTGAAGAGATTTGGCAAGGCTGGCTGGCCAATGTCCTTTAGGGTTCTGCCTATCTTGACCCTCTCAAGTGCAGTTTTAGACTCATACTCTTGTGCCTGCTTTTTTGCATGAATGCTGAGCATCTAACTCATGTTTGCAGATGACTGACAGTCATCTTCCCAGCCCCAAGCTCATATAATTCAACTTACAACGTCTTTGTTTAAAAACTGGCTGATAATATTCATAAAATTTTATTTTCAGCTTTTATGAGCTTTCAGCTAACTCTAACATGGTGCATATCCTCGCTTCTCATTGTTTAGCCCTAAGTCGGTCCCCAGACACATAGCTCTAGTGTGCTCTTTCATGACATAAAGAATCCCTTGTGTGTATAACTTGATTTGGTTGGATCTTTATCCCCAGCAGCTAAATAAATGCCTTTTAGGGTTCAGAAGAGGCTGGGATAACTAAACTTATTAATGAAAACAAAATCATGACTATATATTTAAATTTAAGAAGGAAAATTTAGGATAAATGCAACATATTTTATGTTCTTTAAACAAAATGATTTTCTTCTAGATATAAGACAATAGACTCACAACTTGACTCAAAGGGTTTAAATCCATGTGACAGTTATTGATATCAGTTTGGATGAGGTTTTTGAAGAGATCTTACTCTCTAATTTTATTCAAATCAGTTGTTGATTTGATTGACTGACTGGACTGTGGAGGATTTATACTGATTCTTCATCTATGAAAGAGACAATTCAAGATATTCTTAAAAAGGAACAATAGTATTTGAGTATTATTTTTTCTTTCTTTTTATTTATTTATTTATTTATTTCTTATTTCCACTCATACAAACTTAACAGGTACACCGGTCCCCTCCCTCCCTCCAACCTCCCACCGCCCTGTGCCCCTTTCCGCTCCTCCCTCCCTTCCCATCCTCCAATGCCTCCCCCTCCCATCCCCAGAGCATCCTTTAATGTGCATGCCATCCTAAATTCAAATTCTTGAAGATATGTATGTATATATATGCATATGTGCATGTATATACATATACACACAAATTTTCTGTTGACCTCTACTTTGCTGTAATAAATCACTGTGCATTTAAGAACTGGCAGCCATATGTAATGAAGCTATGCTTATAGTTTGTTCACTTAACTGTAATTTTGGAGCAAATAGGCTCATTTGAAAAAAATCAACTGATGTTATAACAAACTTAGAAGAAGAGTGCTTTTAAGAAAATTGATTTAGGCTGGAGAGGTGGCTCAGGGGTTAAGCCTCCGCCTTGCAGGCGGAAGGTCCTGAGTTCGGATCCCAGATCCCACGTATAGACGCCAGGAGGAAGCCGGGGCGGCCTGCACTTCTGGTCCTGGGCCTGCGCTTCTGGTCCTGGTAGGGCGGAGCCTGTGAATCCTGGGGCAGGAGGAGGTGGAGGCGTCCATGGTGGTTTGCGAATTTGTCCGTGGTTCTACACACACACACACACACACACACACACACACACACACACACCGCGCGCCGCACATACATATGCACATGCGTACAGTTGAATAAATAATAAAAAAGTTTGAAAAAAAGGAAAATTGATTTAAAAAAAGTGTTACAAAGAGTGGTATGAAGGAGGAAAAGAGAAGGGGAGGAGGAGGACAGATGGGGGACAGAATCAAAGGAAAGTTTCTAGCAAATCATGTTTTACCATACTAAATATAAGATTTGCACATATTTAACCACTCCTGTACAAGGTATCATGTCTTTCTTGCTTTGTGGCTCTCAGCTTTTTGTCAATTGTTAGTTATCCATAGCTAATGGTAAGGGCGCAGGATATTTACACAAATGGCTCTGGCATATTCAGTGTTATGTCATATTTAGCAGCATTGACTGTATCAAGAATGAAATTTCTGCTTCCACTTCTGGGTTGATGTAATGGTGGTGGTAGTGGTGATAAATGACTGGAGTTTTATTGTCTGATATTAAATCACCAACAGATACATAGTCTGTGTTATAATCTTGCAACTCTCAACTTTTTTTTAAGTAGCTAGAAGGATTGTACTAGTCTAAGAACTCTTTTAGAGAGATTTCCTGTCTTTGTTCCTGGAATTCATGTCTCCACTCTGAAAAGATCCTTTAAACATGTGTTTTGTTGCAAATTATTATTTTAATGATGAAAACATAAAAGTTATTATGCATGCTTTTCCATAGCTACAGTGAATTGCATTTTTGTTCAAAAGATACTCTTCCTTACATCTGCATTGACTGAGGATACTTCCTTGTCTCGTACACATTGTTTCTGGTGTCTGGATAGTGCCTTGTAGCATATCACATACAAGCAGGCTGTAAACACCCTGGCAAGTTTTTGCATCTTGTACAATTATCATCCATTATATAGTGAGCTTACCTGTAATTTCCACCTGAGAGTTAATGAACTTCACACTAAGAGCACATGTGTTTGGTCCTCAATCCTGTGTGGGAGAAACATATTTATTGCCATATGGCATTGAGAATTTGTATTTGATTTCTGTTGTATTTCTGCTGCTTATAATCTAGTAGAGATAAACTGTTGCCCACCAACAAATAATTTGAATATAAACTAGAAAAATTAAATGTTTACAGTAATGATGTTCACAGTCTGATGAATTATTAAATTTAGGGGCCTTAATCATTCTATCAGTACATTTCCTCCACATTATAGCTTAAGAAATTAAGACTGAGAGAATTTTATTATTTGTATAAAATCATTAAAGTAAATTAGATAGAGTTATGAATCATATCTAGTAATTCGAAGTTTTGAATCCAAACCTTAGATTCACTTACATATTATTTTCCTGACTTTATTGGGTTTGGGCTCTTATGTATTGAATCAGGATGTTATGTCCAATCTCTTAGAGAAACTGAATCAGGTTGAAATGAACTTGAGAAAAAGTTAAGTCTCATGTGAGTAATGAACAGGCTGAAAAAACAGGCTAAAAATAACCTGAAGCAGTACTCAAAATCACCTAGACATTTTTTTCTTTTTGAAATTCCAAATAAAAATATTAATTTTAGAAACTGAGGTTACCAGTTTTAGATGCACTAAACAATAGTCAATGAAAAGGTATACTAAGCATAGGTATTTTAATATTTTAATATATTTGAATAGAGGACCATATTTTCTAAAAGGTCATAGGTAAATGAGTGATATGTCTATCCTAAATGTCTAATTGATTTGAAATGTGTGAATGAAGCTTGTTATTCTATTAAAGCAACAAGTCTCAAGACATTGTCAAAAGATTTTTCACAACTAATAGTTCATTCTAAACTCCTTAAATAATAAAGCACTCCAGTTACAACTGAATCTTCACTGTCAAAAAAGCCATTAAGACTATTCTTATAAATACAACACAATATGCCTCTAGTGCAGTAAATTAGAGACACAGATATTTTTATCAACATGTCCTTTGCCATAAATGTGTCATACTATATATCACGCTTCTACTTATAATTACCATAAATTTGTAAACTTGAATCAAGTTTATAACAAATAGTTTGGATGGGTCTGAGTCAAGTGGCCATGTAAAACACAACACAAAAATCCGAAATAGGAAAATTCTTGTGAACAAAAATCCAACATTCCATAATAGCTCTCTTTTTAATTTTGTTTGTAAATACCATGTCCTTATCATAGTTACCTTCCAGAATGTCCACCCATTCCCTACAAGGATCCAGTAATTCTAGTTGTCCAATCGACTTGTGTTTATACTATTCTGGCTTATGAAGGTTTTTCAGCAACCATCTGACAGAGTGGCAAGGATTCATGTGGGCTGAAAATCTACTTTTTTATTATCAAGGCCCACATATGATAGATTTGACCCCTGATGTTATTTGCACTAGACATTGAAAGCTATCACTGTAACTAGCAAATGCAGGAACACAACTTCAAAAATGATCTTGTTGCAACCAACTCTCTAGCAGCAACAATGGTATCTTCTTTCTTTCTGGTCAGTTCAGCAGTCCTGGGCTCTTGCCTGGACTGGATCCTCAGGGCAAGGTGGGGCATGTGAGCTGCAAGCTTTACCATGCAGCAAAGGAGAGTTTTTCCAAATGTGTTCTTGTGAAATAAAAGGAATTTAAAGTCATTAAACTCAACAGAGCACTAGGGGTTACCAGAGTACTTGCATTAGCATCCAGGAACCCTGAGTTAGATCCAAAGAAGGAGGATAAGGAACAGGAAGAGGAAGAGGCACAGCATCATAAAGATATTGAGGGGCTGAAGGAAGAGGAAGAAGAAGGATGTAGCTGAAACTAACAAATGAGTAAATTACTCAAAGGCAGAGATGAAAAGTTATTTTGATATTCTAAGTAGATGTCAAGCAAAAGAACTTATAGCAATGCAGTATTTTATAAGTACCTGGTCCATTTGTATGTAAAGGTACTTGTTAAGGTAACATGCAGTTACAAATACCTACAGCCATTTAAAGTTGTTTTATTAATATTTTTCATTGTGTTTCATACTTGGTCCTTTTCTGTACATTTCAAACTGACATCCCTGAAATATTGGAAAGAATGATCATAAAAGAGTATGTTAACTATTTGGTTGACAATTCTGTGCTGGGAAAAAGGCATTGAT
This sequence comes from Typhlomys cinereus, assembly GCA_023101885.1. Classification (NCBI taxonomy): domain Eukaryota; kingdom Metazoa; phylum Chordata; class Mammalia; order Rodentia; family Platacanthomyidae; genus Typhlomys; species Typhlomys cinereus. The sequence goes on from JALPQD010000457.1 coordinate 268,811, forward strand.
TTGGATTGAATATAAAGACATGCAAACTGCTTAACATTTTTTATTACGAATTCACAACATACTTTTCTTCAGTGATCTTGTACTTGAGGCTCTCCTTTCTGGCTCCTAGGAATGTTAATGTTCCTAGCTTTAGGGACTGGTACCCACTAATTCTCTTAGCAATCCTTAACTTGGCTCAGGATAACTTACCCCCACACTGTGAGTACACAATGGGAGGGACATCCTGGCAGATCACCATCCCAGACAAGTTCTTTGCATTTAGTGCACAGCCTGCAAGCTTCAGCCTCCTTCGTGTCTCCGCTCTCATGTCCTCAGCACTGAGTCTCCCAGGCTTGAGCTTCTCTTTCCTAGCTTCAGTCTACTTACTGAGATTATAAACCAGAGCAGTTTGTGAGAATCACCTCATTTCTTTTTCTTTCCCAAGGATCTCTGTCCTGTGCTATTGGAAGTCCGATGTCTGGGATTGTGTATGAAGAAGGGAGATTTTTAATTTATTTTTAACAACTTTGGGCGTTTTTTTGTTTTGCTAGCTTGTCTCAAAGTAGAATGCAACTGAATGAATAATTGGTGCTATTGTCCATTACAATATCAACAAAAGTTTAGTTTTTTTAGAATAAGACATTTTTGTTGTTTGTCTAAAGTTGTAATAAAATCAATAATTCTCCACCCCCCCCCCCCTGCTCCGCCGGTCGGGACGCGTACGCGAGATCCAGCCGGGCTCTCACCGCGCGCTCTAGGACCCCCCAGGTCAGCCCACAGGGACCCGGCTCCGACTCCCGCCATCCAGCCGGAGCCGCGCGGGGCCGAGGGACGAGGAGGACCTCCCCCTGCGCCCGGGCCCCGCCCCAGCTGCCCTCGGGTTAAATAGCTCCACGCAGACTCCTCCCTTTTCACCCCACCCCGCTCCTCCGGTCAGGACACGCACGCGGTCCACCCGGGCCTCACCCCACGCCCTAGGTAAGTCCCCGTTCGGGCCCCGCCCACCAGTACCCCAGGCCAAATAATTCAGTTTAGTGAAATTGAGAGATCTTAAGAGTTAAAATGACAATGCCAAAGTCAAAGTACAAATCCATGAGAAGCAACACTCAAGTAAACAAATTTCCCACTGAAGAAATTAATCCCATAATGTTAGATTCCAATAAGAACAAACCCGCGGGAAAAGGCCAAGAAAGCCTGACCCAGGATAACGACTTTCAAAATATGATCATTACCATGTTCAATACTATGAAAGAGGAAATCCGGGAGGAATTACATAATCGAATCAATCGCTTTGAAGAGGAACACAACAGACATCTGGAGGAGTTGAGAAAAACAGTGCAAGAAACAAAAAGTGGCATAGAGCAGTTAAAACAAACTCAAGCAGAGTTTAAAACTGAGCTAAAAGACAAGTTATCTTCAACCCAGAACGCCACAGAGAGTCTTATCAACAGAACTAATGAAGCAGAAAACAGAATTTCAGACCTTGAAGATAAAGTGGGAGTACTAACCAGCTCAATGGAAGAGGTTGTTAAAGCCAAAAAGATACTTGAGAGAAATATCCAAGAGATATGGGACACCCTGAAGAAGCCTAACATGCGTATTCATGGAATACCGGAGCAAGAATCTCAAAATACCACCCCTGAGGAAATTTTTCAAACGATCATCAAGGAAAACTTTCCTCATCTAAAAAAAGAGAGGCCCATTCATATACAAGAGGCATTCCGCACCCCAAACAGATACGACCAAACTAGAAGCACACCGCGGCAAATAATAGTTAAAACACTCCACATTCAAGATAAAGAACTGGTGCTGAGAGCTTCAAGGGAGAAAAAACAAGTCACTTTTAAAGGCAAACCTATTAAAATAACAAATGACTTCTCAGTCGAAACAGTAAAAGCAAGAAGAGCTTGGAGAGACATACTTCAAGTATTGAATGAGCAAAAATGTCAACCCAGGCTGATTTACCCTGCAAAACTATCAGTCATGATCGAGGGAGAAAGAAAAATTTTCCAGCACAAAGACAACTTTAAGGGATACATGGCCACCAAACCAGGCCTTCAAAAACTGCTAGAAATGATACTCAAGCGTGAAGAAAAAAACAGGCATATCCAGGAGAACAGAAGGCAAATATAACACCATTAAAAGCGAAGCAATATACTTATAAAAGCTACTAAACATAATAAATGTCTGGAATTAACAATAGTTTCTCCATTATAACACTAAATGTTAATGGACTTAATTCACCGATCAAGAGACACAGATTACAAACTTGGATTAAAAATCACAATCCATCAATCTGTTGCCTGCAGGAAACCCATCTCACCACAAAAGATAGGCACGCTCTAAAAATAAAAGGCTGGTCAACAATTCTACAAGCAAATGGAAGCAGAAAACAGGCAGGGGTAGCCATTATGCTATCAGACAAAGTGGATTTCAAACCAAAAAAAATTATAAGAGACACGGATGGATACTACATTTTAGTCACAGGTACAATTCACCAGGAAGATTTCACAATACTGAACATATATGCACCCAATACGGGCCCCTCCACATTCATTAAGAAAACCCTACATCGTCTAAAGCATGAAATCAACCCCCAAACGATAATTCTTGGGGACTTCAACACCGCCCTCTCTACATGGGATAGATCAACAGGTCAAAAGCTTAACAGAGACACTTTGGAACTTAATCAAACCCTGAAAGAAATGGACCTCACAGATCTCTATCGAACCTTTCACCCACGCACCAAAGAATACACATTTTTCTCAGCAGCACACGGAACTTTCTCCAAAATAGATCACATACTGGGCCACAAAATGAATCTACACATATACAAGAAAGTTGAAATTCTAACCTGTGCCCTATCAGACCACCACGGCCTAAAGCTGGACATCCACAACACATCAAACAAGAGAAAATACACTAACTCCTGGAAACTTAACACTATGATGCTGAATGAGAACTGGATTCAGGAAGAAATTAAAAAGGAAATTCAAGATTTCCTGAAAGTGAATGATAATGAAAATACAACTTACCAAAATCTCTGGGACACAATGAAAGCTGTTCTAAGAGGTAAGTTCATAGCTCTTAATGCCCACGTCAAAAAAATGGAAACATCAGAAATAAACAACTTAACAATGCAGCTTAAAGCTTTAGAGAAACTAGAGCAATCTGATCCCAAAAGCAGTAGAAGAGAAGAGATTAGCAAAATAAGGGGAGAAATATCTGAAATCGAGACTAAGAAAACGATAGAAAAAATCAACCAATCAAAAAGCTGGTTCTTTGAAAAAATCAACAAGATTGATACACCCCTAGCCAAACTAACCAAAAGCAAGAGAGAGAAAACCCAAATTAACAAAATTAGAAATGAACATGGAGTTATCACTACTGATACCCAAGAAATCCAGAGAATTATAACATCATATTTCAAAAACTTATACTCTGTGAAGTTTGACAACACAAAAGAGATGGATGAATTTCTAAGTAAACACAACTTACCTAAATTGAATCAGGAAGTTGTGAATTATTTAAATAGTCCTATAACATATAAGGAAATTGAGGAAGTAATCTCGAATCTTCCCACCAAAAAATGTCCTGGACCAGATGGATTCAGCACAGAGTTCTACCAGACATTTAAGGAGTTAATAACACCAATACTCCTTAAACTGTTCCATCAAATAGCAAAGGAAGGAACACTACCAAATTCCTTCTATGAAGCTAATATCGTTTTAATCCCAAAACCTAATAAAGATTCACTTAAAAAAGAAAACTATAGGCCGATCTCCCTGATGAACACAGACGCAAAGATTCTCAACAAAGTCTTAGCAAATCGGATTCAAAAATATATTAAAAAGATCATTCATGGGGACCAAGTAGGCTTCATCCCCGGCACACAAGGTTGGTTCAACATACGCAAATCAATAAATGTAATTCATCATGTAAACCAGTCCAAAGTCCAAGACCACATGATACTCTCGATAGATGCAGAAAAAACTTTTGACAAGATCCAACAGCCTTTTATGATCAAAACGCTAGAGACAGTAGGAATGGAAGGAACCTTTATCAATATAATAAAAGCTGTATACAACAAGCCCACAGCAAGGATTATGCTCAATGGGGAACAATTGGAAGCATTCCCACTTCGATCAGGAACTAGACAAGGCTGTCCACTCTCACCACTTCTATTCAATATTGTACTTGAAGTCTTAGCTGAAGCCATAAGACAAGAAAGGGACATAAGAGGGATTCAAATCGGCAAGGAAGAAGTCAAGCTATCCCTATTTGCAGATGACATGATCTTATACATGAGTGATCCCAAAAACTCCACCAGGAAGCTCCTGGAACTAATTGAGAAGTTCAGCAGGGTGGCAGGATACAAAATAAATGTGCAAAAATCAGAGGCCTTCCTATATGCCCAGAATGAAAGAAGTGAAAAAGCCTTGAGAGAAACAACACCATTTACTATAGCCCCTAAAAAAATGAAATACCTTGGTATAAACCTAACTAAGGAGGTAAAAGACCTTTACAATGAAAACTTTAAAACCCTAAAGAAAGAAATTGCAGAAGACACCAGAAGGTGGAAAGACCTCCCTTGTTCCTGGATTGGCAGAATCAACATTGTAAAAATGACCATCCTACCAAAGGCAATATACAGATTCAATGCTATACCAATCAAAATCCCAAAGCAATTCTTCAAAGAAGTTGACCAAATAATCTCAAAGTTCATATGGAGACACAAAAGACCCAGGATAGCAAAAACAATCCTGAGTAACAAAAACACAGCTGGAGGTATTACCATACCAAACCTAAGTCTATCCTACAAATCCATAGTTATAAAGACAGCCTGGTACTGGCTCCAAAATAGACACACAGATCAATGGATAAGGATTGAAGACCCAGATATAAGCCCACAAAGTTACAGCCATTTGGTCTTTGACAAAGGGGCCCAAAGAATCCAATGGAAAAAGAACAGCATCTTCAACAAATGGTGCTGGCAAAACTGGATCTCCACATGCAGAAGATTAAAGCTGGACCCGTACTTGTCACCATGTACAAGACTTAATTCCAAATGTATCAAGGACCTTGATATCAGGCCAGAGACTTTAAAAACCATAGTTGAAAGGATAGGGAACTCCCTCGAGCTGATTGGGCTAGGCCAACACTTCCTAAACAGACATCCAATGGCACAATCACTGCTACCAACTCTCAACAGTTGGGATCTTGTGAAATTAAAGAGCTTCTGTTCAGATAAAGAGATTGTAACACGAGCTCAAAGGCAACCCACAGAATGGGAGAAAATCTTCACTAACCACATATCTGACAGAGCTCTACTGTCCAGAGTGCACAAAGAACTTAGAAAATTAAACTCCAAGGAAAACACTGGCCCAATTAAAAAATGGGCCCTGGAACTTCAAAGAAACTTTACCAGGGATGAAATTAAAATGTCTAACAATTATCTTAAAAAATGCTCCACTTCCTTAGCCATCAGGGAAATGCAAATCAAAACTTCCCTGAGATATCATCTCACCCCGGTCAGGATGGCAAAAATCCACAGTACAAACAACGACAAATGCTGGAGAGGATGTGGAGAGAGGGGAACTCTCCTACATTGTTGGTGGGAATGCAGGCTCATACAGCCACTCTGGCAAGCCGTCTGGAGATTCTTAAAGAAATTAAAGATTGAAATGCCATATGACCCTGCTATCCCACTTTTGGGAATAACCCCCCATGCAGCAGAGGTTCGCCTTGATAGCACAAGCTCGACCATGTTCATAGCAGCACTGTTTACAATAGCAAAGTCATGGAATCAACCTAAATGTCCAACAGTTGACGAGTGGATAAGGAAACAGTGGTACATCTATACAATGGAGTACTACTCAGCCATCAAAAATGATGAATTACTGGAATTTGCTGGGAAATGGATGTCATTAGAAAGAATTATATTAAGTGAAGTACCCCAAACCCAGAAAATTAAGCGCCGTATGTACTCCCTAATAGGTGGCTCCTAGTACCAAACTCACCCATCCCACATTGAGACACTCAAAAGTAAACCTATGAAACACAGTAATTGCAAGGATTATGAACAAGAGAGATGGGTTAGGAGGGCCACACCAGAAACAAGGAGAGAGGAGACCATGTTACAGCAGAGAAAATAGGCCTCCATCAAGGTCTGCAAGGGGTGACATACAGTGCCCAGCAGAATGGAGTGAAGGGAATTGCCGGAGCAGCAAAACTGCAAAAGAAAATCAACAAACCACAATCCAGAACTTCAGAGACTATATCAATCACATAGAACTAGGACAGCCTAATCTCTCCCCATCCTGGAGCTCAGGGACATTTGCGGAAGAGGGGGCGGTAAGATTGTAAGAGCAAAAGGATGGGAGGAGCAACGATTTGCAAGATTCTCAACAATAGTTGGGGCCAAAGCAATCGTAATGGGACTTTGCATGCCCTGCGCAATGTCCAGCGTACTGTTGCCCTCATAAAGTCTAGCATCTGTTAAGGGCACCGAGACCCCTGGAGGCAAGGGATTGACAGCCATAGTAGTGATCTTATGCTTAAGGGGAACAAGAGAAAGGGCTTATGGAAATGCCACTGGGTCCTTATATGTCATCGGAGAGGAGGACCCAATGGAGAGTTAGGCGTATACAATAAAGGACTCTCTGGGAATTGGGGGGGAGGCACTGGGGGAAGGGGAGGGGGAGGAGGGGGGAGGGAGGGAACTGGTAAAAAATTTTAAAATGTATAATTAAATTTTTAATAAAAAAAAGAAAGAGAAGAAAAAAAAATCAATAATTCTTCCTAAAGACATTTTAGAATTGTGAAAATGTATTCCAGTGAAAAATATAATTAATAATTATCCCCAAACAATATATAATTTAGGATATTTGCATTTTTAGTTCTTTTTAAAATTTTTTTATTATTATTTATTCAATTGTGCATGTATGGTGTGTGCGCGTGTGTGCATGTATGTGTGTGTGTAGAACCACGGACGCCTCTACCTCCTCCTTGTTTACTCTGCCCCGGGATTCACAGGCTCCACCCTACCAGGACCAGAAATGCAGGCCACCCCAGCTTCCATCTGGCATATATACATGGGGTCTAGGATCCGAACTCAGGACCTTCCGCCTGCAAGGCAGAGGCTTAAGCCCTGAGCCATCTCTCCAGCCCCGCATTTTTAGTTCTTTAAGCATAGATTCCTTGAACTTAAAATGTGTAAATATGGCAAATTTCGCACACTTGTCTTTTTTTAACTTGAGTCTAGAGATACTTTGAATATGAAAGTAATATGTGGGAAACATTACAGAGAAGAAAAAGTGCAGTATTTCCCTCAGCTGTCCTACAGAGTTTCTGTAGAAGATCATATCTATAGCTTCTTCTCAAGGTTAATTAAGATATTACTTACAGATTATATGATCAACCTGAAAGGAAAGAGTAACTGGATTACTCAGTTCATAGCAATTTCAGAATTATTTTGATCATTGTGTAATAGAGCAGAGATTATCAGTGTGTATAATATGTAATATTTAATGTCCATGAAGAAGGTCAAGAACATCCCCTTGCTAAAGACATCATAGCCAGTATTTTTCAGATATTAATCATTTTATAAATACTTAATTTTTTCAATATTTCACTGAATAACATCAACAATACAGAAAATGAGATTTGTACAGGCCCTACTGTTGTGACAAGTCCCATCATCAATTGTGCTTTCTGCCACTGTGTGTCTCTTGAGAGGATCTTGCTTTCTGAGAGTCATTTTACAAATGGCCTTGTGTAGAAAGACTAGGCCACTTCAAATATTTCAGGAAACTGAGAAGAACCCAAAATTTAATGCTTAGGTTTCATGTTTTACACTTGCTCATACACATCATCTTCCACTGAGAATGAATTCTTTAAGGGTCAACCAAAAATTACTTTGAAAAATCATCACTGTCTTGAGATGCTGCCAATTGATCTATTTTTCTTATTTTGATTTTTCTAGAAGGGAAGTTGAACCCCTTTGGCAGCAAGTAAGAAAGACCAGTGTTTACTCAAAGGAGATTGCATATAGCGATATAACAATGCCGCATGGAATTAGTAGCAATTTAAAGCTAGGCGTTGGGACTGGATTAATTAGGGAACAAGAAAGCCTGAAGACTGATCACTTCTGCTCTTCTCTTGACCTATGCACCTGTAGGGAACTGCCTCTCACTGTGAGTAGTGTGAGTAGGAGAACAATTGACCTTGCATGATATAAGTTAATTAAAGGTAAGAATAAATTCACAAGCCGTTTCCTAACTTTCAAAGGACAGTAAATGAGAGGCCAGTGTGGCCAGTTCTCCATCCATGATTCAGTATAACAATGGTGTTGATGTATAGAATACATCCCTATGGCTTAGTGCTTGTGCTGTTAAAACCACAGCAAAAGTGGCTCCAAAAATGGCTGAGTGAAGCTGGTTGGGATGTCAAGGAAAGCAGTATTAAATACCACCCGACCAGGCGAAGCTGTTACTAGAGAATGGTGTTCACAGGATGGTTTAGGGATGTGACTCACATGCAGGGCCAGTTTCTTTCAGTGTGTGGAATAAAAACCTAAGTAGCTTTGTCAATATCTAGAGATGGTGAAGATCACAGTTGGACTTCAAGTCTGATGGGAAAATCAAGCTGTGACTGAGTTGCAGGAGGCTGAGTCGAGGAGAGATTGAGGAACTTAGATTTGCGGTTAGGACACAGAAGGAAAACAGAGGGATCCTGAGCACCCCAGAGCTAACACCTTCCAGGGCTGAGAAGCGGTTTTCAGAGAAGAGTACAATTACTGTGAAAATTATGTCTGTGCTTCTTTGGGTGGAGATTTAATAGAAAAGGGATAATTGCATGATCAGTTTCTGATGTTAATTTTAGGTAGTTGGTGTGCATTGAAAACAGATAATATAGTAATATGAAGTGCTAGATTCTGGCTGTAGACTGTCCATCTAGACCACAAATCCTTTTCAGTTTCAGACCTTTGATATTGAACCTGTGGTGTTCTAGTCACTCACCCTCAATAAATCAGTTTAACAAAAGTGAAATCAAATTAGTGAAAAAAAGCAGAAAACGGAAATGTATTCAATGTGGACACATAGGGAAGAGAGACCTCCAATGTTTAAAGTCTGTCTTTGAGGTTCTGATGTAAGATTTGTGTTTAAACAGGGCAAGAATTATTCATAGCTACAAAGTTCTGTTCAAGATGTGGTTCCATCTGGCACTGACAATGCCTGAGCGCTCATCGCTCCTGGAAGGTGGTCTGACAAGTTTTCAGAGTTGTGTGACATCTCCTTCTGGGAGACAAATTCTTCCTCTGGTTGGCATCAGAGCTGAAAATTTTTCAATATTCTGCTATGTTCCTTCCTCCTGGCTGAAATCCAAAATCACTTTTTCTGTTTCCAGTGTGAGATTCCAATTTCTTGGAGTCCCATTATTTTGATAGTCTGATAGCCAGAGTGTGGCAGAAGCAGGGAGAGGTACAAACATATATATATATATATATATATATATATATATATATAGAGAGAGAGAGAGAGAGAGAGAGAGAGAGAGAGAGAGAGGTAATAATTTTATTTTACTTTTTATTATTTTTTTATCTAGTTATACAAGATCAATGGGTAGGTACCCTCGCACCCCTCCTTCTCCCTTTCCTCTTCCCTTCGATCTTCCCTTCTGTCCCCATGTCCCACTCTATCTCCCTCATCTCTATCCCTTCCTTTTTTCTCCTTTCCTCTCTCCCTCCTCTCTCTTGGTGTTTCCTACCTGCTCCTTCCCACCCTCCAGAGCATCAGCTTATATGATTCCTGAATTTCCCTCTGAGTCCTCTACACTAGTGAGGGTTCAGGACTTTGTAGCATATCTTGGGGCCCAATTTTAGGCCTTCTACAAATATGGGAACTCCGTTATATCTGTCTAACCCCTTGCCTGTAAGGATCCTACTGCCTGAAGCCTTCTCCTCTGAGATCCACACTAGTCTATGGGCTTGTTGACATGTCAGCCATTGTGCAAGTCAGGTAAGGTCAAATCACATTGCAGCAAGATCCTGGCTGCTACATTGCACTCTTGAGTGGAGTATCTTGTCTATTGGTGGACCTCCCCATCTTTTGGCTCTCACAGTTTTTCTGCCTCCTCTTCTGCAAGGTTCCCTGAGCTTTAGGATGGGGAGACATTTGGCTGGTCTGGTTTCAGGTAAACATTGTGGAGTTATTGATATTCTGAATTATGGTTGGTTGTTGTTTTCAGTTTTGCAGTTCCTATACTGCATTGGGTTGCATCCTGTTTGGGTGTTGAGGTCATCTCCGAACCAAAAATAAAAGACTATTTAAAAGAAGGTCTTAATATAAGAAGAGACTTAAAAGTAGGGGGGAAGAATAGGAGTAGGACACAGTAGAGAGTGGGGTCAGTTTCCTGGTTAGCATTGGCTACCATCTAACTGCCAACCCCTATGCCTTCTATGATTGGAGAGATATGCCCACCTGTTCAAACCCATCTAATCCCAAGTGAATATAAAGGGAAGTAAGAGTGAGTTGTGTCAGATGTTTTGCTATCTACAGGCCATTCATTCCTGTGCCCTAATTTCTCTATTGAACTGTGTTCTTTTGTCTCCTTTCTCTTGAGGTCTTCTTTCCCCTTCCCTCTTAGTTATAATCCCTCCTAGTTATAATCCCTCCTAGTTATAATCTTAGTTATAATAGGTGTCACTTTCATGACAATACTCTAAGTGACAACAGTCTATTTCAAACCAAACTTTTTTCTTGGCTGGATATACTTTCCATACAGCATCCTCACTCTTCCTAGAGGTATTTTATATCAACCAGGTGCTTGATAAAATGGAGTGTATTTTATAAATGGGTAAGGAAATGATTATTTCAAAATGCAATATCAGGTTCTGGTACCCACTTTACACCCCAAGTCCACTTTGCTAAGTTTGGTGTCTGAATGAACTAGACTTTATACCATTTCAATGATGGCTTTCATCTTTGTTACACTTTATTTACTAAGGATGTATTTTATTATTTATTATAATTCCATGAAAATAAGGAGTCATGAAGCAGGATTTAAATATAAGACATAGGTACTACTAAGACTATCGAGGTCACCAAGACAGCGCATCAGCAAGCAATTGCATCTATTAAACTACCTGCAACAGTGTGCCCATACTGTCTTTTCTGTTGTTGACAATGTTGTTGATTTCTTCCATTTAATCCAGCAGAAACTTTCCCATGTTTCCCATAATGTCAAAGAAAGTTCCTTCTTTGGTATATTTCTCTCTCTCTCTCTCTCTCTCTCTCTCTCTCTCTCTCTCTCTCTCTCTCTCTCTCTCTTCTTTCTCTCTCACCTGTTTAGTAGATCTTATAGACAGAGATCTGCTAGATAAATGTAGCCATGTCTATACATATATAGTGGAATTGTGTTCTTGGGCTTTAAGTTTAATAAGATCTGGACTCTGGGTCACTGTCACAGATGAGAAATTGTATTTTAAAAGCTTTAAAAATAAGAACATAATAAATGGATGTTGCCTTTAGGGAATTTTGGTCTAATGGACTTGGAAAAGATAATTCTTCAATTTGAAAATCATTAAACATTTTATGAGATTTGAAAAATGATATGAAATCAATCTTCAGTCTTATTAGAGAAAACAAGTTGCAAAATATCTAGCTTCTGAAAGTGAACTGAATATGTAGCTTATTTTAGAAGTATAATTCCTTGGTATATTTATTTATTTCTAAAGATTAGTTTTTATTTTAGGAAAGTAAATAACCATGTCTAGGACTCTTGACAGAATTATCTTGATTTTCAAATTCTTTCAGCTAAGGTTCAATATCATTAAAAACTTCATACTTGTCTCAATTTGGAGTCCTCAAAATGATAAGGTACCTTGGATTTTATGAAATAGTAATACTATTTTCATATAAAAATTTAAGCAGTTTGTACATTACCACCAGCAGCCCTCTTGATAAATATTCTGAGAATGTGACTGATTTGCTTTAGTTAGTTGTTAACTATAATTTTTTGAAATGGGAAACTTCTAATTATTCTATTTTCCTAATATCTTCAGTATGTATTATGCAGTAGATAGATCTCAAGGCTATCATCAATTCTCAACTGAGGTACTGTTGGCATGGTGACATGACAGGTCCAAAATGTGTCATAGATTCCAAAGCTTACTTGAAATTTCTGGCTTGAACTTGCTGAGTCTGTGGTGTTTCCTGCCATTCTAACAATAGAATTTCCTTCACACATTTCTAAATATCCCCAGGATACAAGAAACCTTTGTGCAAAAGCTTTTCACTGTTAATTGAAATGCAACCTTGATCTAACTCACTTATATTTTCATTTCTCCATTTGTTCTCTCCTTACGCTAGTCAGATGCATAGATGTCACTTAACAATTATAGACTGAGATCCAGGCACATTCATGAAGAATTTTAAGGCAAATCGTTAAGAAAGCCTGCAGGAGATTGGTTGATTGATGTGGGAAGACTCAGTCCATGGAGGGTGGGACCATTCCCAGGGCAGGTTGATCTGACGGGGAAGATAGGTTCAGTAAAGTTGGCATAACTTCAACATGCTTAGGCAATTTTGCTCTCTGCCAAGTGAGGATTGCCCATCCCTCAGGAATCCCTAAGATTATGGTGTGGCCAGTTACCTTTGCTCCTGCTGTTGCTAAAATGGAATAAGAACTGTAACCAGAATCCTAAGATAGAATAAAGCCCTATGTGCTTGATTTTTTAATAGATTGTGTGTCAAACATAAAGTTTCCCTTTTAATTTTGAATAAAGCGTTTTCATCTTTTTAAGCTAAATCTGAAGAATAAATTGTTTTTTTGATATTGATGTACTGGCACATGTAACTCTGCTTTTTAAAAATTCTTTGTTTTTCCAGTTGGAACTAGATTAAAATATGATGTCATCAATAAGAGATGCTCACCTTGAATCAAGTCAACTAAATCTCTCCCCAACCTAAGGCTCAGGGAACTTGAGGAAAAGGGGAGCAGTAAGATTGTAAGAGTTGAAAGATGGGGAGGCCCACCACCGGTCAAGACATTCAACTCAAGGCAGGGCTGCTACATCCAGGAATTCGCTGGATCCTTACCAGATCTGCACAATGATTGACAAGATGTCCCCATAGACTAGTGAAGATCTCAGGAGAAATAATAAAGTGGGAACCTTAGGGGCTAGGGGTATACAAGTGAAGGAGAATGACCCTATTAATGGGTTTCCCCAAGGAAGGGCTCTTTGATGTACCACAGAGGTCTGAACCCCCACGAGAGCAGATGATCCAGACAAATGTTCAGTTGGGACCCAGACAAGAAGGTAGGATAGAGTGGGATGGATTGATGAAAGGAGGGGAGGGAAGGAGGAAGGGAGGAAACAGGAAGGAGAGAGGCAGGGATAATTATCAATATGCTTTTAAACGTAGGAAAAATGTAACAGGAAGACTTTTTTAAATTTTAGTTTTTAAAAATTCTTCCATAGTATCATACATTAAATGGAACATTTATGATTTTTATATCTTAATCTCCATTCAATTACCCTCCTTTCCACAGACAGCTCTTCTTCTGCTCTACCAGCAGGAAGTGATTTCAAGGTGCTCTATGTTTTTTAAGACTGGGGGGACTGACAAGAACAGGTTAAGAGTCCCACCACCTCATTTGAGGAGGATGAGCCCAAAGCTTTAACTTGACTGCAATGTTTTCTGCTGCTTTTAAGATTCTTTAATTCTTCAAATACAATAAATACACATATTAGATAACTTATCTGAACACTATTCACTGTTTCTAAAGTTATATTTATTTCTTTAAAAGTCAAATTTAAATCTAAAGGGAGCTTCAGCAAAGATTTGCTTTTATGCTTATCTTACCCTAATTTTACTACCTCTGCCTTGGCTCTTTACTTTATCAGTACTTCTCCTCCCCCTCCTCCACTTCTCAGTTGTTTCTTTCTCCATACTAACTGAGGACTCACAGCCCATGAGACGGACCCTAAATTAAAGCATCCTTATATTTACATGAAGTTTTGAAATGTTAACAAGTCTTAGTTTCTTCTGCTCTCATAAAACCTTGCTTCTCTGATAGTTTTGGATTAACATAACCTAATCTTAATCAAATCTGTAAAAACATTGCTGGGAGTGGTGGTAAATGAAGTTGGACAACAATGCTACATTATTGAAGAGTTTATTTGATGGCAGAGCACATAAACTAAGCTCAAATGTACACTGTACTCTGTTCTCTCATATTGTAACATTAAATCTATGTCACCAATCTCAATAGACAGCAACAATGCAAATGGTTCCATTATCCATTTACATCACTAGAGAAGAACATGGAATACTTGCTTTATTCTGATGTATTATTTTGAAGTTATAGGATAAAGGTTAAGAAAAAGCATTCACAGCAACAAAAAAGCAGACTATTCATTTCCCTTTCATAACATGAACCAGAAACCAATGGTTGGGAGCCAATTTTGAATCTAAGGCAGATAATGTTTTCTATATCCAGCTATTATTTTTCTCTTATGTGTGTTCAGTGAAGATAGTCCTCTGAATAATTATCTGACTCCATAAAATCCATTAGGCTGGAGTCCAGTGAGACACCACAGCTGTGCTGGGGACCAGATAATAGAGAACAGATAGAATTTATTTTTTTGCATCATTTATCTCTACCATAAATGTTCAGTTGAGAGAAGGTTCTAAAATGAGGTGGCCCTAGTTTCTCTGGATCAGCCATGTGACCTTACATCATGGGTACCAGCAAAAGTCTTGGGAAAAGTTCAAGAGGACACACACACACACACACACACACACACACACACACATCTTAAAGTCAAGGGATAAGGAGCAGATTTCTGTCTTTTTCATCTCCAGTCATGCTAGTAGAAGAATAGGTATAGCCAGAAGGTTGCTATAAACTTTAGACTATAAGTAATGCCAAATGTGAAATGAAGTTGAACCACTTGGTACCACATGCCTTGAAGTTCTTACATAAAGTGCCCTGATTGGTTTAGCTTTTTAGGATACAGCACTTTTCTTCCCAGAAAAGGTTAATGTACTACTGCCTGCATTGCTCTCTTGATCTAAACACAATATTTTGTTTATTTAATTAATTGCTTTTTTCTCATTAAGTCTGCAGATATATGCAAATGGAGACTTCATAACCTGCCAGAAGGATGTGTCTGGCCTTTGTTTACCTATCTTCTGGAGATTAGCATTTTGCTTTCACCCTTTAATTAAAAAAAGTTTAACCAAAGCAAAGGATCCTGTCCTAAAGACATGGTGTTAGGCTATATTAATAGCAGGTAACTGTCATCAAGGACCATCAAGATGAGTAGTGGAAGCCTCGAGGGTCTGGGTCTGTGCCTCAATGGTTGACTTTAACCCAATAGCACTTTTCTTTGGGAGTCAAATTAGAATATTTTGTTAAAAATGTAGTGTTTTCTTTACAAATAAGTGAAAAGAGATTTGTTGTACTTTGGTAGTTATCTTTTACTGCTTGTAATTAACAGGATATATACTAGACATAGCGACTGTGAAACACCTCTTCTCCAAGTTTGCCTGGACAATCACAAATTCCTAGAATGTTGGCACTGGAAGGGACTTCAGAACATTTTCATGTTTTGCAGATGTGACAGCTGCAGCCAGGAATCAGCAGTCTTTCCTGAGATTCTTTCTGCACACAGACATGGAGTCATGAGAATTTGTGTCAGAACTCTTTGTATTCATGCTTTCATCAATGAATGCTTCCCGTTCTACTCAATACACCAGTTGTGTTATTTCTGTGCAACAACAGTACAAAGAGAACTGAAATGAAGTTGTCACAGTTTTCTTGTCAATTGTTTACATGATAAAATATAAACACTTGTGTCTTTTGAACTCATTCTGTCTTAGTATGAAAGAAAGAACTTGTCTGTTTTGATGTTCTTAAGAAAGAAAAACATTAGAAAACTAAGTAAGATAAGGACATGCATTTAGAAACAAGAATGAATAAGACAGGAAAATTTGATGGTCACAGGGTTAAATACAGAGAAATAAAAAAAAAGTTGACAAACCACCACTGAGCATGGGATACCACTGTTATGAGCCATCTCTCGTTTCCCATAAATTCTCTTTCTGGCTTATGCTATGTCTCCATTTGTCTAGAATGCACTTGAAGATCTAATTTATATAAACATTTTATGTCAAAAATTCTTTAATTTAGAAAAGAAAGTTGTGGAAATTGTGGGTAAAAAACACTGGCTCTGGGAATTTTTACAACAAAGCATTTTGATATCAACAATATATTATTTAGGAAATCAAAAAGTCTCATCACCTTCGAATTCTTTTCATTAAGATAAAGGGAATGTTTGCCTGTTATTCAGATCATATCTTTATAAATCAACTGAATCTCTCGGGAAAAATGGCATCTTTATGACTGTGAGGACAGCAGGGGTGTGTGTGCAGAGGTGGGCATCCTTCAGGAAGTTTTCCTTATTAAATGTGAGCAAAACTAGCACTTGTCTTTGGAGGTAGATACCTTTTAATTGAATTTTTGAATCAATCCAATATGGCAGTGCAGTTTTCTTAGAAAATTCTAGAAAAATTCTTCCATGAAGACATGATTACTGTTTTGTAATCAAAGAGCTGGTTTCTGATTTAAGTTCTCATGACTATGTGTGGAACCCTAGGAAAGATTGCTAATATCTGGCTTTAGCAGCCACAGCTATAAAGCATGGCAATGTTCATGCAAGGTCAGAGAAAGGACAGAGGTTCACAGAAACCATGTCTAGTACATATCCTGTGAGCTATAAGTAATTAAAGAACTATGATACTGTGGTTTGGGCAATGAAAAAATTTGTGTATTTATGGAACATGTATTTCCTCATCTAATCTCTACTTACTAATAATGAAATAGAATTTGTGATAATATTTTCCAGCATATATGTAACTAGGGATTTTCCTCTATAGCCAGGAAATAGCATGTCATCAAAGCATAATGGAATTTCCAAAGCTAAAAAGTAGACAGATTGAAATTCTCCTCATCAAAACAGCACAGGTCTCTGAATTTTAGCCCTTCTGCAAATAGATGCTAGACTTATACACTAGTATAAAGATTAAATACATTTTTAGATAAATAAAGGTAACCAGAACTCACATACTAAACTGTTCCAATTCAATTGGTAGATATTTTTTCTTCTCTTCTATTGCTCAACGCAGGGAGGGCTGATTCCTCAAGGCCAAAAGGAGACAACTTTATCAAATGTGACATTCGTGAAATTATCTTACAAGAAGAATCCTTTGGGCTGGAGAGGTAACTCAGGGGTTAAGCCTCTGCCTTGCAGGCAGAGGGTACTGAGTTTGGATCCTAGACCCCACGTATAGACGCCAGGCGGAAGCAGGGGCGGCCTGTGTTTCTGGTCCTGGTAGGGCGGAGCCTCTGAATCCCGGGGGAGTAAACAAGAGGAGGTGGAGGCGTCCATGGTGGTTCCCGAATTTGCCTGTGGTTCTACACACACACACACACACACACACACACACACACACACACACACACACGCACACACACACACACACACACGCATACACACACAATTGAATAAATTAAACAAAAAATTAAAAAAAAAATCCTTTTAAGGAGGCCTGAATAGAACTGAGTCAATAGAAAACAATCTATGGATTATATTTCTGTGGTAACTGTCTCTGAGTAGATAGCTTTATTTATTCTGTCTGTATCGCATGCTACTTCCCCATGAAGAGATTTCTTCCTCCAAGTCCTTGACTCTAGTTCAGTCTACATGACTTCCACCAACAGATGACAGAAAGATTGATGCCGCTTCCTGCCCCACTCTGTACAGTGCAGCAGGCTCTGCCTAGCTGTCTTAGAGACTCAAGCCGTCACATATAAAGTTCAGAAGAGTTTCTGTTTATAAAATTCTATTAAATATTAAAAACAGTGAGAGATAGATAGATAGATAGATAGATAGAGAGAGAGAGAGAGAGAGAGAGAGAGAGAGAGGTGTGCATGCGTAACCAGATAACTTACCTTTTAGAATTCATTTCTCCCCTTCCATATGGACTCCAGGGGTGGAACACAGGTCACCAAGTGTGCATGCAGTCACTGATAGCTGCTGAGCCATCTCACTAGTTAGTCTTCATTGTTGAAAAGAATTCTTTTCCTACATGTAGAAGATGAGAAGCCCAGCTGAACCCATCTGTCCCCAGAACCAGGCCTAGGAACATTGCCTGGAGCCTCACAGTTCATTGTATAGCTAATGTCACAGGGTGACTGCTATGCACACAGGATCACACACTTCAGCTCTGGAAGAGAAGATCTGATCATTACAAAAAGTGCTGTTTAAGGTCACTTAGTTCTGCAGCAGTTTGTTACGCGGCAATAAGTAACTGAAACACTTCCATCGTATGTGGGTTCAGATGTTTTCCAAGTGGCGCTCTATCTGACCTCCTGCTCTCATCCCAGAGGCATGTACATTAAAAAGAAATTATAATGCTAAACAAGTTAAAGCTCTGCAGTTTTAATAATTTTCCCAAAATATCAGCATTAAGAAAAGCTGGGTTGAATTCTTTAGTTTATGGAAAGGAAATAAAGTTTAGCATGGTTCACAGTAGCTATACTACAGTATTGAATTTTCTTCCCTAATGTAGTTCACCTGTTTATAGAGTAGTTAATTGAAGCAGTAAACAGTCACCTAGTGTGTGCTTGCTGGTCAGGCAGAAAGAGTCATGAGAGAATGCCCTATGCAGACTGAGTTCTGGCGTCTTTCTTCCCTCTTTCCTGATGCCTGCTTCCATTTTCCACCTCAGAAACTCAATTCTCTAAATGAATAGGATTTTCTCCCCAGAAAATTTACTGAGTCCCTGCTGCTTTCCTGATATACTGCTAGGCAGTGGCAAAGAGGTTCTGATAGCTAAGACATAGACATGTGTCTCAAAAAGTATTAATTCTATTACAGAAGACAAGCATATTTAATGAATGGGTTCATAGGGTACAACAGTTGCTAACTGCAAGTCAACACAAAGGTGAACAGAAACTTTGAGATGAAAAACTGTACCTAAGGGAATGTATCACAGAAGATGTGACTGAATCTTAAAAAGTAATTTTGCAGGAAGGAATAGAGGACATTTGAGGAAGAGAAAACGACATCTCCAAAGTCACGAAAAAGTAAAGCAAAATGGCAAAACTTTGTGGGTACAGCAAAGGATTGGTGGGGAGGGACAAAACAAGTGTAAGAGATACACATTGATTTGGGGAGAAAGGGATCAGGGGAACAGAGCGAAGAAGTCACATGCCATGAACTGACAGCTTTCACTAGTATTCTCAAAAGCCTACTGAGTGGTAGAGCTCTCTACTCTTCACTCTTGATAAGACAAGGACAAGAGGCAGACATTTGGTCCAAAACTAGTTCATCTTCTGTCGGCGGTGTGACACGTAGATGATCAGACATTTGCTCAATGACTGTGCTTGACTCTGCAATACTGCACACAAGATCAATTGTTTGTGTAAAATTTGTGGATTGTTATGGATAGTTGACAAGCCAAGACCAGGAATGAAGGGTTATGCAATCAGAGTGAAATAGAGACCTACTGAAAGATCCTGGATGAAGATCATTTCTGGGAATAGGGAGTAAGGTCAGAGAGTAAGAATAAATGCAGTAGAGACACCAACCAGGTGGAGACTTGGTTCTGTCTGTTGGACCTGGAGATTATTTCTGGCATCAAGTCACTTGTGTCTGGAGTCCAGTTCTGAATGTACATGGAGTAGGTGTGATATAAAACAAATGAGGTACAATGAACAATGATGTCACAGTAGGATCAGGAGAAAGAGCTGCAAGGATGAAGAAATGACAACTATGGCTGCTGCTTTTTAATGAGACCAGGGAGGGATGATCCTCCTTTTCCTCCAACCTACTTCTCATGTTGACAAGTTGAGCTCTCCATTCCTCTGTGATTGGATTCTCTTTCAGAATTATCACAACTTGTTTCTTCATTTACTTAAAACCCAGTGAGGCCTTATTTAGTCTCATGCTATCACAACTGAAAAAAAAAAAAAATAGACACTTGGTCACAGCGTCTGAGAAATAAATGTTGTATGGGGCTATGGAAAGATACAGGTATGTAATATAGATGTTGAAATGTGACTTCTTTTTATTAATATTCAGTCTTCTTAATTAAAAATATAATGAGTGGTTGTCCCTGACTCCCTTGTACCTTCCTCCTTCCCTTTCCCACTCTCCTTTCCCTTCCCCCATTCCTCTCTCTTCCACACACACTCCTCCTGTCTGTTTGCTTGTGTGAACCATAGGATTCCCTTTGGGCTGTCTGTATTTGGAAAAAAAGGTGACTTCTCTCCCTTTGGAGCCTCATGTGTGCTTGATAAAAATCTTCCCTAAAAATTGTGGCTGCATATCCAGTAGAACATAGCAATAAAATGCAATGAATTTATTTTCCTATTGGAGGAGCTGCATTTGCTAGTATGCCAAGTGTCCGTCTATTACCTGGTACTTTGAAGAGCAGGACGGGAGGGTATGGTAGACAGTTTGAATGAACCCAGCTATTTTTAAGGGTTTTGCTAGCTGCTTGCTATAGCAGTACATTCTCCTCAGAAAACTGAAGCCTATAGTCTTTAAGCACCGTTCTTACTTTTAGAAATTAGAAATTCTAGATTAAAAATTAGAATGAGAGCCTAGAAACAATAGAATACTTTTTCATTTTTCTAACATGGTTAAGAAGAAGTGGAAAAAATGAACAATGAGTAATGGCAGATGCAAGGAAAACCACAAATAGCAACAAAGTGCTATCCTCTGAGGAAGCTCAGGGTCAAGTTTCATTTCTGTTTATAACTGGACGTGCTATAAAGGAGCTGGAATCAACAGAGCTGTCTTCTTTGGTTAAAGCGTTAGTTAGATGCAATGTGTCTGACTGTCCTTCAGCAGTTTCCACAGAAGAGTGCGCTAACATACTCAGAGATTGTTGGAACTTAGTAATTGAGTTGTAGTCATCTTTGAAAAAGACCTGAGTGATGTTGAACCTATAAGAAAGATATATTTTTTCAAATCCCCTGTTTTTCATTAATTTTAGCCTATTATGCTACAATTCATATTTTAATGCAAATGAATTCGCACAATTGGTGACAGAGAGGGAGGCAATATCAGTATCATCAGCAAGACTGATTGATAAGAATTATTTTTCTTTTCTTATTATGCAATACTTGTGATTTGAAGAGATCCAGAGTAAAGTCTCCAGTTAAATAAAATAAAAATTTAACGGTGTTTACATAATATTTCTAAGAATATGGGAAGCCTCCAAATATTGTGTTCAGTTTGTGAGATGCCTGCTTAATGGCCTTATAACCTACTAACTGTGCTCAGTGTGTAAATTCCCTGAAGAAACTCTAAGTTTGAAATGTTTTCCTGCATTGAAATAAGATGACAGTGTTGGGGACATGGCCGAGTGTATAAAATGGAGAATGAAATCAAAATCCAAGAATTGATAGAAGCTCCAAGGTCAGCTGACCTGGGTTATGCAGTCTACACAATAAAGAGACCCAGTTTCAAGCAAGAAGAAAGGTGAGAAATGAAAGTTGAAATGAAAGTTGTTTTCTTCTCTCCACCCACACACTGTGGCAGGTGTGGTCCCCACTTTCATAACACACACAACAAAATAGCAGTAGAAAGAATAAACTCTTAAGTCATTTTTCTATTTTGGAAGAAACCGATCTAGATTGAAGTGGCTCTTTTAAAGTCCTGTGTTTTCAAGAATAAAGAAACCTTTATTACATGGCTGCAGCAGACAGAAGGGAGATGGATTCAGATTCTAGTCTGAAAAGCCAGCGAGACTGAGCTCTAATACTTTCAGCTTTAGAATTGTTGCTTTTGCTAGTACTCTGTTCAAAAAGTTTCCAGGAATACAGGTTTCCAGGAATACATTTTCACCTTACATTTCCCCATGTTTGGTATATGATTTGGCAATATATGAGGGTGCATGAGTCTATTGTGGTATAAGAAATTCCTGTGCCTAGCGTTTCCTTTAAACATGACTCAATGTCACGTGTTTTTCTAAACATTTTGCATGCATGAACTCATCTAATCTTCAAAACAACCTCATTGAGATTGGTCTTGTTATTATCCTCATTTTATGGATAAGGAAAAGGGTCTGCAGAGAAGCTATGAACCATATGAAGATGAAAACTTAAAGAGGACATGAGCTGTGATGGGATGGGGGAAGGTCCATAAGTAATGCCCAGTGGAGAATGATCTTAAGGGGTGATGGTGATTTTGTTGTGAAATAATATTCTAGGAGTGAGACTAGCACATAGTAGGGACCATATAAACTTACTCCATAAGTACTGCTTTGTAAATGTTGCCACACATGTTTAAGTTCATAGCCAATTTCCCTTTCAATTTAATGAAGCACTTATTACTTATTGCAAGCTGTTAATTTTCTGACAGATATTGCAGGTGAAACATTGTTATGAGCAATGGACTACAATGGTTGTACAGATTCATATCTCTGAGATGATTATTTCGGTTCCTTGGAGTTGATTTACTGTAACTTTGATTTTTTCCTTCCCCTCTTGCTTTCCTTCTCCCATATTAGGTTACCTACTGAGATTAATTCTGTACAAATTCAGACCATGCAGGAATGCAGAGACCCCATGAGTCTCTTTTTTATGTTTTGAAAGGGCTTGATTACTTATATATTACTTTTGTACTATGTACAAAATTGCTTCATATAGACAAATGGTAACAAATTAAACTTCAGTGGAAAAGAGGCTTTGCATGTGCGTTATGAACAGGCTTTAGGCACAGTTAGAATGCAGCAGGCGACCCTATCCTTAGCTGCCTGCATGTGAAGCTGAAGATTAGTGGGACCCCTTCTTGCTTTCATAATGAGTGAGTGCATAATGCAACAAAGCAATCTAAGAGCTTGCTACTTCACCCTCTCTCTGATTGTATTCTGAGACTTTGGGAGGAGGAAATTCATCATTAAATTAACTTTTTACTTGAAATTTTGAAATGGAGAAAAAAATGTATAAAACATTGGAAAATAATCCTCGTAAGTTTATAAGGCAAGGGAAATGTGCCTTTTTATAACTTTCCTTTTCATTCTTTCATAATGAAATGATTCTTTTATTCTTTTTAGCTTTTCTTTCTGATGCCAAATTCTGAGAGGTATTGTTCCTCTTTTAGAACAAAACTGTATTTCAAAGAGTCACAGTAGATGCAGATCAGTTATTACAAATGCAAGTTCTTGGGTTACAGACATATTTACTAGATTAGAATATTTCGATATGATGGTCTGGGTTTCTACATGTTTAAATGAGACTTTCATATATAAATCTTACTGTGCATAAAAGTCATAATGTAGACTTGATTCATTGGTGTAGAAAATTCAGATAATTCACAGTAAATACAGTTGTTATAGTCATCAAACAACAGCCTACAGCTGATGATTATCTAGATGCTAGGTTTTCTCTGACAGATTAGAAAGATTTTGTTTCTTCATTCAACTAACGAATCAAGTCATTTATTCATTCAGTGAAAACCTGAGGACCATGTCTATATGTGATAATCCGACAATGTGATTAATTTGGAAGTCTGGTTTGATTAAAACAGTACATGTAAAACAATGTATATATGGAGTTTGTGATGATGATCAAATTGATTGATAAGTGCAGAAACTGCTTTCAAATAAGTACCACCAAAATCTTAGATAAGTCTAGACTTACCCTACAATTTTCAGTTAGTGTTCTCTAAATGAGATATTGATACATGCAAGTCAACTTGGATCTGTAACTAAATCCAAGAGAGTTCTCAGCACTTATCTTGCTTGACATCTTAGTAGCAAACTTCACTGGCCTTGTTGAAGATTCCCCACCTTGAAGAAAAGAGATCAATAGGGACGAACAGCCAATGAACCTATAGGTAGGAAGACGGTATACCAAGCTCTGTAAATAGCTGTTATTATACTTAACATTCAGCCTAGAAATCTTATAAAACAGAGGTAGAGGATCTCAACACCCTGACAAGATGCAGCTTAGAGCAGTACAAAAGCAGTGAAATGGACAGTAATGGCTAGCCATAATGCAGAATACCAGCGACTCAGCAAAGCTCACCTAAAATCAGGCCAACCTAATCTCTCCCCATTCTAAGGCCTTGAGAACCTCACAGAAGAGAGGGTGGTGAGATTGTAAAGAACCTAAAGATGGGAAAGTTCACTGTTGGACAAGACATTATACTCAAGGCAGGACTGCTGCATGTAGGAACTTCTGCTTCCCAGACCTGCATAATGACTGACATACCAACATGCCCCCATAGACTATATAGGAACTTAAGAGAGATAAGAATATATAGTGGAAACCTTGGGAACTAAAGCAGGATGAGTGAAAGGAAGTGACCTTATCAATGGGATGGCCCGAAGACAAGCAAGTTGGTATGCCACAGAGGTCTGAACCCCTACAAGAGTAAACAAGTTAGAGGGAATCCTGGAGTCCATAGAAGCATACAGCTAGGAGGGTAGGAGGGATTGATGAAGGGATAGGAGAGAGGGAAGCAGGGATGACTGCTCATTATGCTAAAAAAATCTTAAAAAAGGGAAGGAAATTGATCCATAGGGAAGACAGCCCATAAACCTGTAAGTGGGAAGATGGCACATCAAAGTGCTCTGTAGGGAGCTGTTATTAATACCCATAGAATGGGAACTTAGAGTGAAATCTGGATGAGTGATGGGAAATGCACATATCAGTAGGGTGGCCTGAAAAGAGGTAACTTCATATGCCATGGAGGCCTGACACCCACAGCAGCAGACAAACCAGAGAACCCAGAGGTTGATAGAAGCATACAGGTGGAAGAGTGAGTGAGAGTTAGCGGGAATGATGAAGGAAAGGAAAGGGACAGGAGGGAGAGGGGAGAGGGGGAAGCTGGGATGAATATTTAATATCCTTGTTAAAGTAGAGAAAAAAGAGAATGCTTAACTTAGGACCTGGTCAGATATCTTGCCTGAATGCAAACCTGAAGACCCCAATTCTATCCCTAGAAGTCCCCATGACAGGAGAAAAGAACTGACTTCCAAAAATTCTCTTCCCTCTACAAACTGTACACAAGGACATATTACTTGCCCTCTTTCAAAATAAATAAGCAAAATGTTTTTAAAAAGTAGAATGAAAGAATAAATAAATTGAAACAAAGGAAAAAAAGATTCCCCACCTCTAAGGGGAAGGTAGGGTTTGTTGAGGTGCATAATATCATTCTTGGATTCCTATGGTAAGAGAATCTTTTCTTTCTCTCATGTAAAGTTCAACAGTGTTTCCCTCTGGTGGGCAAAGAAGGTTTCTGACTTCTTGTGGTGTTTGACACTGTGAAAGAGATATATTGTTACTGGAGCTTTTCATACAGCAGTTCTGCAAGTGACTTTATTGGGATGCTCTTTTTCCACTCTTTAGACCCCAAGCAGAAGCCAACGGCACCTGAATGCCTGAGAAGCTAGAAAGCAGTGTAGAAAAAGAACGAGCTGGCTGGTACTCAGCTAGCACTCGGCTCCGGGAAGTCCTCCTCACACGCTTCATTCCATGCTTTTCTTTTTCCAGATGCTTTTATGGCTTTGTATTCTCTACCAAATCCTAAAATATTGATTTTCCTCATGACTGCTCTTAGCTTTGGTCTTCAAACATTCCTGGGACCATCTCGCTCTTTCCTGCGGCTTTAATGCATGTCATAGGCTCTTAAAGTCCCAAAGCAAAGTTCAGTTGTGCCGAATATCTACCTTGTCTGCAATGTTTGAGATGCATCCACCTCAAACATGGAAACGTTAGCTCTTTCAGCTCCTCGGTGTATCTTCTCTACTTCAAGTCTTCTCTGGCACAGTGAAGCTAATCACTGGTTCCTCAAATCAGACTCCCAGAAGGAATATATACCCACCTTCCTTCCCTTTCTCTGTCATCAAATTCTTATGTTTGCTTTGGTGATTATAGTTGCTCTAAAATCTCATCATTTCTTTCCCAGTTCATCTTTTTCTTTGCTGTCTCAGTGTGATCCTTTATCACCTCTTTCCTAGATCCTTCCCACAATCTTGCTCTCCTCCTTCTACTCTGTACTTACCCCAAAGTAATATTTACAAATTTAAGCTATTTGCTGTGCTTTAAAATTTTACGCGTCTTTCTTGTTTTGGTACAATAAAGCTCAAGACTTTTAACATGGAAGCATAGCCGCCATAATTTGATCAATTTGAGAGAGGTAAGAGGGATTCACTTGTAACTGGGGATCTATTAAAATTCTTTAAATGCATTATTACCATTAATGATATTTTTTAAAGTTTCTGCTTTGTCATCTTTCGATGTTCCTTTTGCTATAAGCAAGCAAAGCTGTTGCGGGGGACAGGGCAATCTGACTTCATCATAGCAGCTGTTGGACTCTCTTGCTGCCCTGGGTGCCTGGAGCAAAATGGTTGTCAGTCAGGTATCCAGCTGGACTAGCCTCACGCCTGCACCAGCTGTCTGGAACATTCCTTGGAAGCTTTGAGAAGACAGCTGATTGCCCCCGGCCCTCCAAGCACAGCCACAGCCAAGGCTGCATTAGACAGTTTTCAGTAGGCTTTTTACCCTCCCACACTTGAGTGACTCTAGATGACTCTGTATCCACTTCCACAAAGGCCAGTGAGGGAGCTCATCTCCTAAATGTTTCTAGCAGAACAGCCCTAGTGACTGCTAAGAGGCTTGATTGTGTTTGTCCCAAAACACACGTCGCCCTGGCTGTGATTGATCCAGCTACTGCTTGCTGAGCTACATGAGCAGGTTGCCTAGGCTCACTTTTGTGCTGCTTCCCCCAGTGATGTAACATCGCCCCAAACAACAGGTGTCTCTCAAGAGGTCATTAGTGAGGGTTGAGATGTTGTGATGTTGTTAACTTGCATGCGGGAAGAAGGTCTTCAAGCACCCGTACGAGAAATTCTCTAGATTCAGGTTAGCCTCTGAGTAGGGCTGTGGACCATGAGGGATTGTCTTGATTATAAGCCCAGCCCATTGTGAGCAGGACCATTCCCTAGGCAGGGGATCGAAAGCTGTGTGAGAAAGACTAGAAGCGAGCACAAGCTCGCTTGCTTGCTTTTCCTCTCTGTTTCTTGACTGTGCATGTGACCCGAGTGTCTGCTTCAAGCTCCTTGCTTCTGAAACCTTTCCACAGCGATGGACCGTAACCTGAAAGTTTGAGCTAAGACCATCCCTCCTCAGAGTGGCTCAGCTCAGGTTGCTGCACCAAGCGTTGGAACTAATGCAGGTGGGCACGGAGACCTCAGAGGGAAGCAGAGCTGGGGTGGCGGTGCTGATGGTGATGGCCGAGTAGTCTGCAGGCTGACACGTGAGCGCCGGCAGCTAGTGGATGACTGAAGAGGCAGCGACTGATCAGTCTGAGAGAGGCTGGGACTCTCAGGAGAGTGGCAGGGGAGAGGAGTCAAAGGAGGGTGGAAAGGCTGAGGCCGAGCAGAGAGAGAAGAGCATGCAAGGAGCCAGAGAAAGCGCAGGCTCTGTCTGCAGAAGAGCGACCGAAAGCCTTCGAGTCTTTCTGGTCAAGCCAACAACTGTAACAGTGGCTGGTGTTAAGGATGAAGAATCCTGTGTCCTCAGCGTGCAGCAGAACTGTAAGGGAATTGCTGGGGAACTGCAACTGAAGCATTAGACCCTGGGAAGCCACCCTCCGCTGGGGGCTCCCCAGGAACCTTGACTTCCCAGAGCAAGAGGAGAGCTGGAGCACAGGGACTGCAGTTGAAGCACTGCTTGCTATGCCTCTCACGTGCCCGCTGCTCACTGCTTCCAAACGCCGTGGGAAACGAAAGCTGCCCAAGACCAGCACTGGAAGAGCTTTCCCTTACCTGGCACAATTCATCTCTGGGCAGTGCAAAAGGACCGCTCATCCTGTTGAGTAGTAACAGCCCGGTTATCCCTTGACTACCAACTTCATTCCCTCGCTATTTCATTTTTTTGACAGATAATCATTAGGTATATTTCTTCATATTCCATGTTCACTGACACATGGCTGGATAAAAATCACATTCTATAGCTTTATATTACTTTTAACTAGCCTCATACCAGCCATTTCACATGTAATTTGGTGTTATGTACACATTTCATTTTTTGATAGTTTCTCTTGGAAGACCAGAATGACCTCAAATTTGTAATTCTTTCTCCCAAGCTGGCAATCTGTGTATCAAGGTACTCATAATAGGAAGTTTCCACAAATGATAAATTTAGGATAAACTCAAGCATACCTATGATCTTGGTGGTACTTGTTAGAAGACTATTCCTACCCTTGAAAATCTTAGAATCACAGTCATGCACCATCCTGCACAGCTCTTGTTGTTTCCCTTGGACATAAAATGTTCTTTGAGTCTCTCTCTCTCTTCTTTGTATCTCTACACATGTTGTTCCTTTACTTAACTCTTTCTGGACTCTTGAAAGGTGTAAGCCCACTCATTGTTTTCAGTTCTTCAATGTTACTACCTTTTTGGAATCTTATAAGAATCCCTTAGCTCAGATTAGAAGTACTGTTTATGTTTTGGTGACCCATGTCACTTTCTTGTATTTTCTTGTTCAATATATTTATTTGCCCTTGTATTCTGCCATCTCCTTATTTCTACCAGTTGTGTCTACTACTGCATCTCCAAGATCCTTAGTGTGTTTATAGACATTTGTAGTTGAACGAGAGTCATTGAAATTCAACCAGAAGCTGCCACACTTTGGCTTTTTCTATCCAACAATAGTTGCTTATCTGTCCCAGTTACATCCTCTATGGATTTTTTGTTCTCCAAAGTCTAGCTTGTGATGGAATGTGAACATATCAGCTTTTGCTACTTTTTCTTTTGTGAAAAACATAGCTACTTTTTGCTTCCAACACCCTTATTCATTTCCATTTTATCAGACTCAGGCAAACTCAGGCAAAGCCAAGGAGCAATTTCCATAACATCTCCCAGAGGAGCACAATGAAGGAAATCAGAGACATCTGTGCATTGTTTGTACCTCCATTAGCCTTTCATAAGGTGTAAATTACTTGACAACAGACGGGTAAGAGGGACAAAATAGCTGGTGTGAAAAAAAGGTATAAACACAAGAAGCAATTTGATGCTTTCATGTTTTATTAGCTACAAAATTACAGTACCTTCTATAACCTAGAATTGGTAACTATAAAAATAATCAAGACACATCACTATACTGATGATGCACAGTAGGGGTGATTCTCAAAATACCAATGTATATTAGAAAGTTCACTTGGAAAGAACCGTGTAACCTGTGTGGTTGACAGGCAGTGCTTCTTAGGCTTCTATCAGCACTGACAGATGGATTCTCCAAGTGTGGAGTGAGAAGTTCCCTTTAGGGACTGTGGAGTGGCTAAAGAGAGTAGTCTTGCCCAAGGTCACACTTCTTAGGGCAGCACCACTGATTGCTTGACTTGAGATTGTAATTTTCTAGAACTCTTCATCCAACTTGGAATAAAGCTTATAGATATCCAGTAAAATTTGAAGTTTTCTATGGGCTTTACTGGAGCTTTGATTTGAATACATGGAGGCCTACGTTCTCCCTGCCTCCATCTGTGGCTGCTCCTCTTTCTTACCCCACAGGCCAAGGTACTAGGGAATTGTTACTAACCTTCTTGCATGGTAATCTTCACTTTAGCTTTTTCAGTGCAAACCTCCAGATACAGATGGTAAATTTGAGAGTTACTTGGGACTTGTTTGGTGATATGAGGAGGAAATCAAATTGCCTTTTGGGAGTGGAGGTAGAAAGTAGAATATGAACAAGAGGACAGACTGACTTCCCAGAAACTTTAGCTTTTCCTAGGTAACAATATTTAGCTTTCCTAGGCAGCCTGTCCTTTCTATGAGAAGAAACCTTTTCTGTCTTCCATCTATGAAGAGCTTCATGGCTGTTCCTATAACTTTGTTTTTATGTTTTGGCTTATACTATGGACTTCCTGTGTTTTCCTAAGTAGTTTGTCATTCAAGATATTTTAGGACAAGGTCCAGATATCAGGTCTTGCTAATTATCACAGAATTTTTATTTTTAGCCTTACATAGTGGATATCTCGTTTAACCCTGACATATTTTGGCTTGATGAAGTTCTTTAAAAATAGGTATCTGCCTGATTATTCTTTAGTCAGTTTATCATTTAGCCCAGATTTCCATGCTAGATCTTATCTGATTTGATCTGATGCTGTTAAAATCACATTTGAATTTTGTTAAGTATAAGAACTTTCCTATTCTTTGTAACCCATTTGCTTGCCTAGCTGTCTGTACCTCTGTGTATGACACCCCCATTGTGGTACAGAGTGAGTCCCCGCAACATTGAGAACCTAGTATGTCCCCCTGGTTACACATTCTTGAAATTTTTAAAAGTCTGTTAAATTTTGAAAAACAAATGTGCCTGATGCATTTTTCTGTTTATTATGTTTTATTGTGTTTGCATTCTTTACAAATTGTAAGTACATTTAGGAATTAGTTAGATTGAGGATACTTGAATAATGACAAAATTCATATTCGTACTCTCCATGTACCAGGAAATCCACAGTATTGTAGTCATATTTAGTTTCTGAGTGGTATGGGATACACTCAGTCTTATTGGACATGGTAACTCATGACAGTCTACTGAAACTTCTTTGCTATGACCTATTTTTGTCACTGTTGGAATTGCTTTTTGTTTGTTCAAGTGGAGGAGTGAGTTTGCTTTCCACTCACTAAGTGGGAGGGAGATGCTCAAAGATCAAGAACAACATCAAAGTAGGACAGAATAATATAATTTAACACACACTGGTAGCTTGGAGAAAAGAACATACAAGATGCTCATCAACTTTCAAGTTACATAAAAAAGTTTATGAACAATATGTAAACTTGAAACCGAGAGGCCAAAATTAGAAACTCATCTTACATCAGCATTTATTGGCTCTCTCCTCTCTGGATCCCCAGCACTGAGTCCTGCCTCCTAACAGTCAACAGGAAACAAACCAGCACCGCTGCCTCAGGTGCTGGCAGAGGTGTAGACTCCGATGCATTCTAGAAGTTGGACCTGTGCCCATGGAAAGTTAAGTCATTTTTTTCTCTCTGGACTTTTAAATTGTTATTAAAGGACATTTCTTGGGGGGGGTGTGGGATGCTCATATGTCACATTATTAAGCTGTTTTCTAATCATCTGCCTCAGAAACTCATCTTTAAGTAGAAGATTACCTGAAGGAAGTATAACGTTGTCATTCTAGTGACAACAGGTTTACCAAAATCAACAACTGAAAGTGCAACCTTATCATCCCAAAGAAATCGGAGCCATTCCAGAATTACAGGATATTATAGTTAGGCACAGGTGTAAACTTGGCAGTTGAGGGTTTGAGCTCTGGGCACATTTACAGAGAATTAATAATTGAATTAAGCCCAGAGCAAACCTGCAAGAGATTGTCTAGCTGATGGGGAAGGTCCAGCCCATTGTGGGTAGGACTAAAATAAATATCGAGAATAAAATATCGAGAGCTGATTGAGAAAGACGGCATCTTTCTGTACACGTGGCCAGACATGCTGGTCTGGCAAGTAAGGAATGTCCATCTCTCAGCCATTATTCTCTTGGCTCTAGTTGTTGGTGCATGATCTCCTGTCAAGTAAGATTGAGAACTGTAACCGGACAGTTGTAAGGAAAGTAAACCCCTTGTTCCCTTGAGTCATTTGGTGGTGATTTATCAGCAACCATGCAGGCCAACTGCAACACAGTGAAAGACCATGCTTTGTGTTCTACATTTACTTACATAATTCAGTGGAAACCACTTATTCTATGTCCCATGTGATTCCTCCTGAAGCAAGTCTGCACAGGAGACATGTTTTCACTGGGGCTCAAAGGGAGCAAGGGGAGATGGGAAGTGGGGAGGGCTGAGTGGGTGCAGTGCCAGTGGTGTCCAGAGTTTTCAGGACCTCTGTCTAGATCAGGAGCACTGCTGTGGAACTGGCGAAAGCTTATGTTCATTATCAATCCTTGGTCATGAAAATAAATATTTAAAAAGGAAATGTTGGCTGGCAGGAGATTTCTGTTTTGCAAACATGCCATATAGTAATTACTTTCCTGCACAGGAAGCAGAGAAATTGGACTCACAAAGACAATGTTTGGCTTATGCTAGTAGTTCTGCCACTTGCTAGTAGTTATTATAGAAATTCATGATCCAACACCAATTAACTTAATACCTATATATAGCCATGTCTTTGCTTCCTGTGTTCTGTATCAATGAAGCAAGCAACAGAACTGTACTTACTTATTTACAATTGAAGTTGCTTTTCTGTGAATACATAGGGTTTTATTGGAGTTTTGATACTCGGATAGAGAGAAGATATGCTTTAGCTTAGTGAGAGAAAGTTGCTTCAGGACTGAAATATCAGTGATATAAGCCACACTTCTCCTCTCCCTTCTGAAATGCAGTGCTCCTGAAGAATAGATCATATAAAACCCTGTGACTTCAGCTTAAAAAATGCTTCACAAACTTTATGAAAAATTGAAATTGGATGATTCAGATGTAAATAAACTATTGGAAGATAACTGGGGGAAGAAGTAAGATGGGAGTAGTTACTATACCATCAAATGAGGGCAAGAGTAATTGCCGTAGCCAACCACAAAATTTAACTCTGTTTTCATGGAAGAGAAGGCTAGAGAAACCAAAAGCAGTGAGATATGAAGTAAATCTAAACCTTCCACAGGGGAATGATTCTTGTACTGCCAAACTCAATGGAAAAAAAAAAAGAAAGAAAAACAAAAGCCCAACCAACTTATGGTATAAACTTTTATCTAAGAGAAAGGAAGATGTTAAATTGTTACCTATAATGGAAAAACATCAGATTAAAAAGATTTAAGCAAATTAGCAGGTGTTTTTTCTAATATAAAAGAAAATTTGAGTAGGGAATCTCATACTTGCTTAGTGAATAGTAACTATTGCACTATCAAAATCCTAGACTATGCTCTGAACCCTCATCCTCAAGATTTGTAAAGATTTCATTCACCCTCAATCTATTTTATAATCCAAAATGACTGTCAGAACAACAGAATTCTAATATAAGTTTTAGGTTGTAAGCAAAGAGGAAGTTGTCTTTTTTTAAAAGCAGAATTCTAGAAGTTTCACATAGCGTATAGCCATATATGTCACCTTTTCATTTCTGATTTTTTGTTTTCAGTCATGTAATCCTTTTCTGAATAGTAACTTAAACTTCAAAAATGTTTGACAGAAACTGATAGTCTCTGCTACAGATAGAGAATAACAAAATGGACATTCTTCAATGATAGCTTTACAGAAAATTCAGGTATGGCTTTTTTATAGAAATGTATTATAACAAGCAAGAGAACAAAATCCTGTGCTCACAAAATACTGGTGTGTCTACAAAACCTCACCTTGGATCTCTGGGCTTCTCTAAGAGAACGAATGTACACTGCAGTGCTAGAGAAATAAGTTCATAGTTAACATCTTGGCACTTGCCTATGTCTGCAGGGACAATCTACTTTTAACTTTTTATTTGTTTGTTTATTTATTTGTGTGGGGGGGTATCAGAGGTAATTGCATGTTCCTGTGAAGGGCCAAGGGTGACTTTGGGAATCATCCTGGATTTTGCTTCACTCTGGGATTTCCCAGGCTCCACCCACCAGGGCTGAAAGTGCAAGCTGCTGCTATTTTAGCCTGGTGTTTTTACGTGGGAGCTGGAATCTGAACTCAAGATCCTCGGCTTATGGGACAGAGTCTTAACCTCTGAGCCATCTCTCCAGTCCCCAACAATCTACTTTTAAAAAGAAAATTCAAATAGAGAAATTAAAAGACTACTTCTTTTTCAGGACCTTTAATCAGTGAGTACACAGTCCTACATTCTTTTGTTATCAATAGACAATACATACCTCAAATTGTTGCCTGTGGGTTCTGAAACATCTTAGCTCTGAAGAAAGAACTTTGAAAATATGTAATCCAGATAGCAGGAGTTCTCCTAGCTCTTTAGGTCTAAGATAGATTAACTTGAGCCCCACCCTTTCCCCAGAACAACAGACTCTTCCCAAGATCATCAAAAACCTCAGAATGATTTGTGCACTTGTGTTCACCTGTGGCTTTGGACAATAATTCCATCAGTTATCTCTGTGTTTATGTGTATGTTGTTCTTTTATACTGCATGGATCCAGAAGCAGGACTTGAATGTTTTTCTTATTTTCCATACAAAGAAGTCAAAACCATACCCTCCAACAAAAAGGAAATTTCATATCCATCAGCCTTTCCTTAAATATATTAATATGAAGAAGTATGTCACACACATATAAAAAATTTATACTAAATGGTCAATATCTTTGTGATGTAAAGTCCTTTAACTATCACACCTCTGGGGATGTTTTCTTGGGAACACTGTTACCAGTTTTTATTTCACTAATGCCTCTTAAGCCTTGAACAACTTTAGTGGCTGCTCTGAATTCAAAATATTGTAATAGAGACTTCTTTTTGACCCTTACCACATTGGCATATTTAGAGTGCATTGAATTGCACAGCTGATTCACAGTTAGCGTTGCATGTGGCTATCATGACGACACTTGGCTGTGTTTAATCTATGGTTTGTTTTTAGGATTCTAACAGAAAGTTAGACCTCCTGGGAGATTAAATAAGATGCAAATATAAAAATCAAAAAACCATGACTGCAAATCTGTGCATGATAGTTATTTAAGAATGGTTAGGTATTATTGTTAAACAATCTTCAATTGACACAGCTTTTCTCATTGAAAATAATACTATTCTAGTTAATGGTTTTGAGTTAAATACAGATGCTTTCAGAATCTCAGTTAGGGAAATGAGGCTAAGGTGAGGTGGAGATACCAATTAATTTATAATAGATCATTCTTGGGGTGATTTCATGGGTATACTGGGCTACTGTATTGAGTAGTGGAAGGCAGCAACTAGCCATGACAGAGCCAAGAATATGAACAGCAAAGAGTGGCCAGTTAATTCATCAAGAAGAAAGGTAATGTCTTTCCTCTAAAATGTCAATAGCTTGCTAAGGGTTCAGGAGTTTACTATGAGCTTCACAGCCTAAATGGGTGTTTCCTGGTTGGATAGGCTCCTTTCCAATGCTCACTTCTGCTCTTCTCTTCACCTTACTCCTTTCCTTCATTGCCTCCTTCACCTGTCCTTCCTTCTTCCCTTTCTTTTAGCTATAACCTTTTTCTTCAGCTTTTTTAGAGCTGTTTTTTTTTTAATTTATCATGATTCAAAAAACTACAGTGATTGCTCTTTCAAAGTTATTAAATATTTAATGACTTTTATATTTAAAGTATATGGGTGATATTTTCTTGTTTCTTTGTCCTTTTCTGTGCTAAAAGACTTTCATTTTAAGAATATCAATACTTAATTGAAATAACTTATTTGTACAGCTCTAGATAGTTCTCTTTGAGGTTACAAACAGTTCCTTCCATATACTTCTCAACGTATTTAATAACAATTTTTTAAGATTAATTGTATGTCAGACATGAAGACAGATATTATGGAATGAATAAGATTTGTCTCTCTTCCTCAAGAAACATGAAGTAAATTTGGAGAGAAAAGAAGTAAAATTCACAATATACAATTTAGATAATAGTTTGAAACACATATAAGCTCTCTATTATTTGTGCTGTTAAAATATTTAAAAGGTAAACATTCAGATAGCTTAGCAATGCAATTGCATTGTCCCTAATTTCTGAGCACAAGATAAACTTTAGTAAAATCTCAGTACTTTTCAAAAGGAAAGCAAGATTAAATTCTTTTTTTTTTTTTTTTAGAATGAGATGTACAAAGATGATACTTTTGTGAGTCCCACTAAATGGCAATGGTGATGTCTGCTCTTTGGGGGAATATTATAAATGATTTCTTTTTTTTTTTAGATTTCTTTAGTTTTTTTAATTTATTTCTCCACTCATACAAAGTTGATAAGTACTCCATTCCCCTCCCTCCTCCACCCCTGTCTGGATCTCCTTGCTCCCTCCACTCCCAATTCTCCCAGTGCTCCCTCCCTGATTTTCCGAATTATGATTTGTCAATTTTTTTGTTTCAGTTTTGCTGCTCCTGCACCACCCTTGGCTCCATTCTGATGGGTATTGGATATCACCCCCTGGCCAGAGATCAAAATGCTGTTAAAATAGAGTCTTATTATAAGAGTAGATTCAAAGGTAGATGGAATAAGAGTAGGAGACCGCTATGGGGGGGGGCAGTCAGTCTCCCATTTGCAGGATGGTTACCTTCTTTTTGTTTGTTTATTTCTTCCACTCATACAAAGTCGATAAGTACCCCATTCCCCTCCCTCCCTCCACTCTTCCCTGGATTCCCTTGCTTCCTCTCCCCTTTTCCCTTTCCAGAGACTCTACATCAACCACTTGGAACCAGGCCAGCCTAATCTCTCCCCTTCCTAAAGCTCAGGGAAATTTGCAGAAGAGGCGGTAAGATTGTAAGAGCCTAAAGATGGGGAGAAGCAACGATATGAAAGATACTCCACACAAGTTGGAGCGAAGTAATCATAATAGGACTTTGCATGACCTGCGCAATGACCAAAATATCATTGAATCCCCAAAGTCTAGCATGGATCATAGGCACTAGGATCTTAGAGGCAAGGGATTAACAGCCACACTAGTGTCCTATACTAAAGGGGAACACAAGAAAGAACTCTAGGCAATGCCACCGAGTAATTACACCTCATCGGAGAGGAGGACCCAAAGGGAAGTTTGACATGCACACTAAAGGGAAAGGAAAAGGTATTATAAAAAATTTCTGTCCCATATTATAGACTTGCTCTCTCTGTACTTACTCAAAATAGAGTATCATTTT
Organism: Typhlomys cinereus; assembly: GCA_023101885.1. Taxonomy (NCBI): domain Eukaryota; kingdom Metazoa; phylum Chordata; class Mammalia; order Rodentia; family Platacanthomyidae; genus Typhlomys; species Typhlomys cinereus. Next base: position 305,604 of record JALPQD010000457.1, read on the forward strand.
GAAGAAAGGTACTTTTTTCCCTGATACAAATGACTAATGTTTCATTTGAAATGTCAGTGTAGGAGCCGTCAAAACCCTCAACTCAGACAGACATAGGCACTGGGTTTCTCAACTGAAGGACGTGAATGCAGAAAAAAGTAGCTCTGCTTTTTTTTTTGTCAGGAGAGAAAGACTTTTTCCTTTCATTGCTTATTGGTTGTATTGGATGTTATAATATTTATCTTTAGATGTCAATTTGACAATGAGAACTATGAAGAGTTATTTAAGTAAGGCTGGTCTTCAAGCAAACCTGTGAAAGATTAGCTACTTGATTTGCAAAGCTTCATGTCATAGTGGATGATATCATTCCAGGGAATGTGGATAAGATGAAGAGAGAGCTGATTGCTTTTAGTAGACTTGGAAGCTAGAAAGTATGTCCCTCTTTCATCTTTTCCTTTGGGTATGATGTGACCAGTTCTGTAGTCCTGATGCTGGTATGAACTGCAATGAACTGTAACCTAGAGAATGGTACACATGAATAAGAAGTCACTTGTTCCCTTAAAATATTGAGTCATACACTTATTCAAGCAATGGAAATACAAGACTGAGATAGTTTTAGTACCAGGGAAGTGGAGAAAATTTTAGCATTTTGCACTGGGAAGTGGGAGAGATGTTCTGAGGACAGAATTCCAGCCATGAAATGAGACTCCATTCATAAAAAACTGAGACTCAGAGGAAGAAAGCCTAAGCTAAATGTTCTTCCAAGTGGGTGCCTTTCTAGGGTCACAAGATGGAGGATATGGATGGAGTTCTTGGTGGGCCAGACTGCATCTCAGCTGTTTGATGGAACTTGGTTGCATCATGGAAATGTTGATGTTTTTCATGAAGACTGGGGGGCTTTTTGACAACGACTAAGGCTGGACACCATGTGGAGTTGAATTTCTGTAAAGAAACCCGAAAGTTATAGTTATAGTAGAGAATTCTGGGTGTTGGAGATGCCAGGACAATGGAGCATCTGAGATTGTCAGCCCCTGAGCTGTCTTTTCAGCCCTCTAGTCTAGTTTCTATGTTTGAAAAATTAATATATGCAAATTTCAGCTGTTTTAAAAGGCTTCTAAAGGCAAATAGCAAAAACATTCCTCCAGCATTGCTCTCTCTGAGAGTCCCAGAAGCAAAGGATGCCACCAGTTTCTTTTTTTTCCATTTTATCTATCTATCTATCTATCTATCTATCTATCTATCTATCTATCTATCTATCTATCTATCTATCTATCTATCTATTTAATTTATTCTGCTCATACAAAAATAATAGGAACCCCTGTCCCCTCCCTCTCTCCACCCCTCCCTGGACTTCTCTGTTCCCTCCCCACTTTATCCCTTCCTTTCCCCCCTCCCTCTCTTTCTCCCAGTGCCCCCTCCCCCCATTTCTGAAGCATCCTTTAATGAGTATATCAAACTTTCCTCTGGGTCCTCCTCTCTGATAAGGTGTAAGGACTCAGTGGCATTTCCTAAAACTCTTTCTTGTGTTCCCCTTAAGTATAGGAACATTATTGTGACTGTTAATCCCTTGCTTCTAAGGATCCTAGTGCCTTTAGTCCATGCTAGAATTTGAGGGGTCAACGATATATTGGTCATTGCGCAGATCATGCAGAGTCCTGTTATAATTGCTTCGGCCCTAACTTGTGTGGAGTATCTTGCATATCATGAGTCCTCCCATCCTTGTGCTCTTACAATCTTACCGCCCCCTCTTCCGCAAATTTCCCTGAGCTTCAGGATGGGGAGAGATTAGGCTGGCCTGATTCCAGGTGGTTGTTGTAGAGTCTCTGATGTTCCACCAGTTTCTTTTGTATCCATCCAGGACGATATGCATCTGTATCCATAACATGTCACCATATTTATTCTCTTTCTTTTTCTGTGTGGATTAATCAATTTTGAGCCTTTTTTGTTGGCAGGTTTGCTTACCATTAAATCAGCTGAAAGTAAGATACTTCCTTCAGATAAGACACAAGCTCAGATCCTCAGAACTGACCAAAACGCTAACTCATTTTCCTTAAATGTGGAAAGGAAAATGAATCAATATGTGCAGTTGTTGAGAAGAAGGCCATTATTAGTATCTATATTTATTTATATTATGCAGATGTATTATGTCCTGTCTTATGCTATTTATTGATCATGCATTAAAATAGAAGAGACATACCAAATTAATGTAAAATATATTAGTCATATGACCTCATAAATGATAGTTATCCTTTAGAGGCACATTAAATTATAGCTTAGGCAATTATCCCAAAGAATGAATGTGGAATATTCATTTTTACAGCTTCAGGCTCTTAAAAGCAAGTGGCCTGTGACTTACTTTCATGGTTGAATGTGAGTTGTCCCCCCACAGGTTCATGGGTTTGAATTATTAGTTGATGTTTGGAAAAAAGGTAGCAACACCTTTAAGAGGCTGATGTGATGGAGAAAGACATGTCCTGGGAAGTGGGCTTTGAGGTTGGGGAGACCCACCTGCTTCCCTAGCAGTCTGCTTGAATGGCTTGCTGTCTGCTTGCTCTGACTCCATTATGAATGTGTTAACCTCAACCACCTCCAGATTCTGCTTCCCACCATGATTTTTCCATCATAATGGACTATATCGTCCCTCTAGAACCCTAAGTCAAATAAATATCCTCTTTCTCCTTTAAGTTGGTTGTGCGAGTGTTGTCTCACAGCAGCAGAAAGAATAGCTGAAACACTTGCTGTTATCGCTGTGACTGGACACCATGGGAATCCCACTCATATCTAACTTGTCCAAGTGAGAATGCAACTATCTTTCAATTCTCTACTCAACCCAATGCTTGGAAACACGGTACTTTATAAGCAGGTGTTGAATAAATGACCAAAATGAATTCAGTTATAAGTAAATCCTCCAACTCATCTATCAATAGTTTCATTTCCGTACTTCTTACCAGATACCATTTTCATTTAACCTTTGATTAAAAGAAAGAAAAGGCATAATAGTTCTGTTTTTAGAACTGTTTGTTCTGTCATAATCCCATGAAATTTAATGTGGCAATACTTATGCTGGATTTACATGATTAAGCTATTAATGAAAATAAACATGATCTGGAAACTGTTTTCAATTATCTTTCTTCAGCTGTTCTATCTCTACTTTTTGAAAAGGCAAGTGAGAGTCTTTAGGATGGCTCAGTAGTTAAAAGTACGTACTGTGCAAACCTGGAAACTTGAGTTGACTCACTGGAGCCCCAGTAAAATTGTATGGGTAGAACTGACTCCTACAAAATTGTCCTCCTACCTGCATGTGTGGGCCATGACACACGCATATCATATGCACTATGCACTAAAAACAATAAATCAAATGTTTTTAAAGAGTGAATGTACATCTTTGTGTCTATTCTAAAGAGAAATTAAATATGTATTTAGTGGACTTTTTTTTTTTTTTAGAAAATGGCATGTTGATTTTTACTGCATTTCCAAAACAAACAAAATGATTGTAATATCTTAACTTGCCATATATATAAAGAAATAGGATGCTGCACTGCATGTCTCAAACTTCTTTGACACTGATCACATCATTCACATATCACACACACGCACAAGATCAAATAATGATATTCATGAAGATTAATGAGAAACGAGGAAACAGTTTAAATAATGAGTAGAAAAAGTGCTAAAACATATGATGTATCTAAATGATATGTTACCATACAACCATTAAAAATGACCATGGATAAATGTGACATTTTCATCATGGATTTTTTTTAAATGCAAAAAAAGATCAAATAGATGAATTGCATGGGATATATATTTTTCATTTATGTTTAAATTTACGTCAAAATATGAGATATTTTCAATTATTTCTTATGCTTTTAATGGGCATTTAAAAATTTTTTGGCCTTTAGAAGTGAAAAAAAAATCCAATGAGTTGTATTGGACAGTCGAGACTGTATTAATTAACTTAACTTAAAAATAACTCAACCTTCACAGTTAGAATACTAAGGAAAGATACTGGCCTTTGCATATAAAAAAAGCTTCTGAAAATTTGTCCATTAAGTACCATGGTTCCTGGGAAATAAAAAAAAATAAGGTACTTTGCACAGCTTTGCTATCAGAAAGCTTTACATTTGACATTTTGGAAACAAGAGAAGCAAATGCCTTAAAAGGGTGAAAAGCCGATTCATCATGATGGCTGACATTTGGAAGCTGATATTATCATTTGCAAGTTAAAATTGAGAAATGATAAAGCACAGTGAAAAGACTTTATTGAAATGTGTGCACTGATCTGGGAAAACAAGAGTCACAAAAGTTGATGTTTCTGAATTTGTCATTTCCCACTGAAGTTTCATAAAATTCTGAGTTTCTACTATGTGCATAAAAACATTATGTACACAAGAGCCTGAGTTCGCATTGAAAAAAAAAAAAACCTTTGCCATGTTTAAGAGATTTTTTGACTATGATTCATGTGCCACTCATTGGTCACTTGTTTGGTTTATTTCTAATAAGAATAAGTAAAGAAGAAGAGGAGAAAGAATAAGAACTTTATCAGTGGCTTCTAAGTTATGGGTGATACAAACAAGAGGCTCTGTGTGCATAATGTGGTAACCATTGAAAACATTTGTGCTAGCTAGTCTCAACTGTCATTCAACACTTGGTAGGTGAGCTTCTAGGCATATCTCTGAAGAGGAATGTTGTTAAGGTAGGCCTCTGTGCAAGCCTATAGGAGACTGTCTTAGTTGCTTTAATTGAAATGAGAAGACCTGCCCATTGTATTGGGCAGGTAGATAAGATGGAGGCAACTATTTAGCATTTGGGGAAAATGACAACATAGAAAGTAAGTGTAATGGTTACTCTTAACTATTGCTGTGAGAGAGCACCCGGAGTCAACAACTTAAAGGAATAAAAGACATTTATTCAGTTTACAGTTCCATAGGTGAAATACAGGTGGAGATGGCATGACTGGCTGTCCTGCAGAAGCTGGAAAAAGGCTATATCAGACCCATCTGAGAGGCCAGTGGGTGAAGGATGAAGGATTCCTGGAAAGTCTCTCTTCTGTTCTGTGGCTCCTTTTACCTGGTCCACTATTGGGAGGTTCCCATGGCTCTGGGGAGGTTCCCATGGCATCTAGTGCTGATCTTTGTATTATGCAGATAATCTCTTTAGGTGGTGTCAGCTGATCTTAGTCAATGCCAGGTGTGTCAAGTTGACACCCAAGATTAACTATCACAGCAAGTATGCAGTATTTGTCCTTGAACCCTCTTATCTTGACTTTGCATATGGTGTTGCCAGTTCCCTCTCTTCTTCCTACTTGCAACTCTTCTGCCATGATAACTGCCACCTGGAATAGTAAACTGGAATAAAATCACTTGCTACCCTAAACTATTTGCATCAAATATATATTATAGCAACAAAGTTATGAACTTAACACAGCAGATATATATATATATATATCCAAATTTTAAAATTACACAATATCTATGTATTGAAATATTACATAGACCCCCTGTTAATATGAATTTTATTTTTATGAATCAGTTGAAATTAAAAACTAAATAGCAAAACAAAAATAAAAAAATAAAGCATTAACCATTTGAAGGCACATGAAAATATGTTCAGTGTTACTTTAGTGATTCTGCTGAGAACATCAGTAATCACATACTATGTGATAAAGATTCAGGTTTTCTGCTCAGTGATTATTACTATCTGGTGTGATGTCAAGGACATTTTCTATGAAGTAAGCATCAGAATGTATCCCATTAAAGGTTTTCTGCCTATAGGTATTATAGGCAACTTAATCCTCTAAAGTCATAAGAGATTCCTCTGAGTCCTGGGCCCAGATGTTTTCTTTGCTCTATTGATCACCCCCTTCACTTTTCCTGAAAGAATTCTGAGTCATAATTGAGAAAAGGAACCAAAATAAACAATGACTCACTCACTTCTTTTCTTATCTGGTCCCTTGTAAAAGATTGGCATTGCTGTGTATACTCTGCTCAACTTTCTTGTAGTTACTCTCAGATTGAGCAGGTCAAAAATCTTTCCTTTCTTCCTTCTTTACAAATTCCACAAAGAAAAAAAACACCTAGTGATTTGTCCAATTGACAATTGCAGTCATTGCTCCAGGGCAGATGGAGAAAAAGTCATATTCTCCTCACATAGCCTAGATGCCTCATGGCTGAAGCATGCATTTCACTGATATTCTATGATCTAATTCAGAAGATAAAGAGCAGATGCATATAAAATTATTTCTAAAAATATATGGTTGCACTAGATACCTCATGACATCAATGGAATTGCTGCAAAGCAGAGACCGGTCTGCTAAATGTTCAGGTACTTAAGCAACACCGTTTTTTTTTTTTTTGTTTGTTTGTTTTTTTTTTACTTTGACAGACAACCATCTTTTCCTGAAGGTAATTTTCATAAATCACTTAGGAGAAGCATGGTAAATGCTTAAGTTCTTTCTCTAAATAATGTTAGTCCTATGCAGAAGGCCAGTCACATCGGAAAAGGTTCATATTCTGACAATGTGATAGGTACGAACATTTGAACCCTTCCAAAAGCTATCGGATTGGAGAACACAATATAATGCCAGTGCTTATAATAACTCCTCCGTAATTGAAACTCATTCCAAGAACCAGAAATTAATACAGATATGTCAGATGGGGAACTTGGATGTAGCTTAATTGACACAGTACTTGTCTAACATAAACAAAGTTATGAGTTCAATTCCTAGCACCACATAAAACCAAGTGTATTGGTAAATGTCTGTAATCTCAGAACTTGGGAGGTAGAGATAGGAGGGTCTGGAAATTCATGGTCAGTTTTGGCTATATGGCAAGTTACAGGTCTGTAAGTCTAATAATGGATCTATTAGTTAGATGCTCTCCTATATACTGTCAATGCAGTAAGCAGGAGACAAGCCACATGTCCATAGGCCTCTGGCCGGAACATGGATGAACTAAACTGGATAAAAGGAGACAGAATGTACTGAGATCTTGTCTTTAGGAAGAAATAAAATCATATTGTACAATAACTGGAGTCAGTATCTATCATCCTGTTCCCATGAAATGTTCTCTTAGTCCTTTTCTCTAAAATGGTGCCCCTTTCCTATTTCTCATTATCAAGCTAAATTTTATCTGTCATACTCGTGACTTGGAAAAACTTTTGCTAGATCACTCTGATATCATATTCTTTTCTTATTCAGATTACTCCAGGGCATTGCTATAGCTGAGATTATTTCTTCCACCTTCACACACAAAAAAGACTTCCAAAAAAGCCTTCCTAAACTTGTTCACACAGGTCTTCACCATCCTTCATCATGTCCAGCTATGATCCTTATAAAACACAAATGTGATTGTGTTAGTTGCTAATGAAAACCACCTATCATCTTTTAGCCATGCCGGTTCATCTGTGTCCTAGCCACAGGCTCATAGACACATGCATCTATTGATCTCTGTATTTGTAGTACATGAATTTTATAGTTACTAGAGAAACCCATTTAAAAATATTAATTCAGTAAATGGATGAATGAATAAAAGGTGATCATTACTAGAAAGTAAAAGTTTTTACTTTAAGCTGAGTGAGTAATTGGCATACCTATTACTAATGATAAAAACAAGTGAAATGTGGACTATACACAATTCTTGGTAAAATTGCCTTCCTTTTACTGATCTTCACAGTTACAAATCAGGTGTATAGGAAGACAGGCTCTGCTGATGACCTGTCAAGATAAGAAGGGGTCTTCTGACGCTGAACTTGTATTAGTTAATTGCTGAGGTTGACACAACACTGAGAACTCAGACTTTGATTCTTTGTTTACATGTGTCAGTGAATGTGCTTATGCAATGTCACACAGACACATGTTGTGGTTAATCGCTGAAAGTCATCACTATGCCAGTGAAAATGCAGAGCAATCAGATTAAATCAATTAAGAATGACTAAAAGCAATTGCAGGAAGAGGACATCAACTTCATATTGTCTGACTTATTCAGGCCACTTTGTATCTTTTATTTAAATACATTTGTTGTGGCCATGTTGTTATTAGAATTCCAGGACTCCTGGTACCAAAATACCTTCCCTCCCTCCTTCTGTTTTTCCCTCCCTCTCTTCCTCTCTCTTTCTCTCTCTTCCCTTCCTTTCTTTCATCTTTCCATTCTTATCTTCTTCCTTCTTTCCACCATTTATTAAGTGTAAATCACATGATCTTTGACATCAAATAGTCCAAGTTTTAATCTTAACTGTATACTTTGTAATTTTTAAGTCATTATTACCTTTGAGAAATCCTGCTCCATTTTCTACTAGGCTATCAAGGTGAAGACAATAGCATATATAAAGTGTAGAGAAAAGAAGCTGGGTAAATGCAAGCTTCTTTGCCCACATACCATGTCATGATTGTACCTTTATTTACTTTCTATATACCTTTGTCTTGGTTCTCTGGTCTATGAGGCCCTTAAAAACTTACTGTGATTTCTAGACTATTGGATGACTAGAATATTGAGCTGCATATCATTCAGAATTTTATTATCCTAGGAAATCTAAATCTTTCTTAAATATTTTAGTAACTGACAAAGAGAAAAACCCTGGTATTCTACTTTTTATTGACCAAGAGTCTGCTTATACCAGCTCAAGTTTAGAATTGTTCTTTAATATGTTAAATATACAAAGTTGGTGATTTAATAGCTTGATGTTGTGAGTAATATCAAGCCAAGATAGAGATGTAACTGTAGTTTGAAAGGAGATAAATGGAAACAGAAAAACAAGCATTGATATTGTAGCCTACTGAAAAGGATTGCATTCAAAGGACCCAGGCAAAATCAAGTTTGTTTTTTTTTCATCAGTTATATAAAGGTCAACAGATATTCTAAAATTCCTTACCATCAGTTCCACAAAACTGAATATTTTTCAGGCTAGATTGTTTTATTCCAATGAGATAATGCATATATGATTAAAGCTTTGATTAAAATTGAGAAAGAAATCATTGCAAATATCATAATTTATTTTGCATGAAGAAAAGGTATAGTTACTAATTCAGGCAGCTTTTTAAAAATTGAACAAATAGAAGAGGGTCAGACTGTGCATCTGAAAAAGGATATAATGAAGAATGGTTAAATGGAAACAGGAGGAGAAGAAGAGAAGAAATGTATCCCAGTTCCTTAAATTCCATGAGACAGATGATATTTTCTTGATGAAGTGCTTTCCTGACATGCCTACAGATGACTTTGAATGCATCATTCATTATTATAATACCCAGAATATTCTTAATATATACCAGAACAAAGTGATTTATTTTTTCTCTGATATACATTCCAAGAAGAAGAAGGTCTCTCTCTGTCACACCCTCATACCCAGAACCAATCTGGTGTATATTGGGCTATTGGATGAATAATTGTGCTACTAAGGTGTTAAAATGGGAAACCAGGTATACTCAGTCCCTCCCACAAGACCCCATAGAATACACTGGAAATGACTAGACAGTCATTTGCCTCTCTAAATTTTCATAAACTCACTCTGATAATACTTTTTGAATAATCCTACTGTTGTTACTATTATTAGTGAAATTTGAATAAATAAAAGAAATCCAGAAAGCAAAATAAGACAATCACTAATTTTGTTCTTATCTTTAATATTTAATTGGTCATTGTTACTATCAGCTAACTAATGAATTTCTTTTGATTTTGGTGAATGAACTGTGGCAATCAGAAGAGAAGGACCACATGTCCTCTTGCCATAACCCTCCCCCCAACAGCACTGAATGGCAAAAATAGACAAAAATAACTACAGTGTAATCCTACAAATATGCATTGTAAATTGTATCTTGTGCATAAATCATTTCATATATACTATCTAGGGATTTTTGATCTTTCTTTTCTATTGTAACTCTTTAAGAAGCAATGATATTCTCTGCAATTATGATGGAAACAAAAGGAATTCAAATAATTGGTTGCAGTAATAAAATTAAATACTTATTTATATCATTACGATGTTTATTTTCACTGATAAATTATTGATCTAAATGCATCTACATCTATAACTTCCTCAAGAATTTGTTAACTTGAATGGACTTGAGAAAGCTATGCTATATTTAGACATTTAAGTTTTGGTTTCTTTATTTGTATGAAGGGTAAATAAATAGGATGGCATAAAGAAAATAAAAGTACATGAAAGGTGCCTGTCATGGTTTGAAATGTGTCTTCCACAGGTTCGTATGTTTGGGAAGGTCATGATACCTTTAAGATGTGGAGCCTTGCTGGAAGAAGGCAGTCACAGGGGATGGGCTTTGAGGCGGATTAATCCCATCCTACTTCTGGCAGAGTTCTGCTCTTTCAGCTAGCAGTTTGCAGCTCTCAGTCTCCATGAAGGACATGACTTAGCCCATCTTCAGCCTCTGCCAGTCAATCATGCCTTTTCTGCCATTAAAGACCCTTCTAGAACTGTAAGATGAATAAATCTCCCTTTTTCCATTAAGTTGCTTGATTTGGGTATTATCACACAGCAACAGATAAGAATAACTGCTATAGTGTTTAATGGGTTAGATACTTCCACTGTATTTATCAGGATACAAACATATATAAAAATAAATAGTAAGAAAGCTTGAATTAAGGAAGAAACGATTTACTATAAACAAATTATGGATAAAACTTTTCAATTAAAATAATTCTGTACAGTAATGTTTTCAGCATTATCCATACTAAAGGTCAAAAACTTGCAAGATGTCTAACATTGAAAGTCACTGTACTGAAGTGCTATGCAAGCAGAACATATTGGGCAACATATTTTGTTTTTAGTCTCATGGTTTTGGTTTTCCTGATATTTACATAACTTAGGGAAATTGTCTCTTCTCTGAATGTGTTAGGGACCTAGCAGTCTAGACCAGCAGTAAGCAATGGAGAACTAATTGAACTCAGTTCACAAAGAAAGGAAATTGGTGATCAGGTGTCATCAATTTATGTCATTTCCACTTCACATTCTAGTTCATAGTGTCTCTTTTGAAAGTGTAGCTGTGCCCTTTAAATAAATTTGTTTTGTCATCTGACAGTGTTGAGCTTTATCAGGAGGACTTTGGGGAAAAGTTAAAGACATAATCTCATCCTTTCTTTCTCAGCTATTTTTCTCTTGCTAGTCCCTCACAGCATGATTTCTCAGGTGCTATTCTCCTGTGTTCTAGTACGTAACTCCTGTGATGTTAACTGTCAGAGGTACCTACTGGCCAGTAGTTTCCCCAAAAACCCCATTAACAGTAACAGAGAATCTCTAGAGAGATACATACCTATGCAAGTTTTTCTCTGGCTCACCCTTGCGACATTGCCACGAATGAAGAGATATGGCATCTTGCTTGATTTCCTCCAGCTACACCTTCCTGTCAGATTTTAATTAAAGAATCTTAGCAGTTGCTTTGAAACCCATTGATTCCCTCCCCTAGGAAGTCTGGATCTCTGATTAAAGATAACCTCACTGGATGCTCTATCTTCGACCAGGGGTAAGTGGTGCTCATTATTTCTTTGGTTACTAATTTGTTTTTATTTATTTTTTTTTTAGGTAGCATCCTGAAAATTTGCCCAGACTGCTCTCAAATTCACAATCTTCTTGCTGTCATCCATCAAGTGCTTGGGTTATAGGCATATGCCACCTTGCCCACCTATGCTCCAAAAGTCTTTATAGTTGCACTTCCCTTTAGTTCATGCTATTTATTACCTTCCTTACTTCAACCTCTTATTATATTTAATAATTATATATTAAATTTTCCCACTAATATTAATGAGGCTTCCATTTTCTTATTTGTTCCTGACAGGCGCACTTGAGTTTATTGTTGTCTACAGGGAACAATTAGACAATGAATCTGCTCTATCTGGATGTCTTTCTATAAACTTGTTAATGCAAGGCACATTCTATCGTATGCTTTTCAGTAAAATATTTGGAAGAATGTAAAAAATGTATATTGATTGTATAACTATTCTACCTGCGTATTCTATAGAGAAATATAATGAACAAGTATCAAGGAGAACAGCCTACTACTTGAGAAATGTGTGTAAAAAAACATTATCTTAAAATTGCATAAAAATGTGAGAATGGTATTCATCATGCTTAGGTGTTATATTTCTTTATAATATTATTAGTGTTACAAGAAAAGTGTACTCCAAATGGAATTTTGCTCACTTGGTAATTTGAACTTTCTTTTACATTATTTGGGCTTAAATTCACTGAACAAGCCCATTGAATTGGTAGAAGTATTTATCAAAAGAAAGGCTGAGTGGGATGAAATTAAAATGTCTAACAAATATCTTTAAAATTCTCCACTTCCTTAGCCATCAGGGAAATGCAAATCAAAACTTCCCTGAGATATCATCTCACCCCGGTCAGGATGGCAAAAATCCACAATACAAACAACAACAAATGCTGGAGAGGATGTGGAGATAGGGGAACTCTCCTACATTGCTGGTGGGAATGCAGGCTCATACAGCCACTCTGGTGAGAAGTCTGGAGATTCTTAAAGAAATTAAAGATTGAAATGCCATATGACCCTGCAATTCCACTTTTGGGAATAACCCCCTATGCAGCAGAGGTTCACCTCGATAGCACAAGCACGACCATGTTTATAGCAGCACTGTTTACAATAGCAAAGTCATGGAATCAGCCCAAATGTCCAACAGTTGAGGAGTGGATAAGGAAATAGTACATCTATACAATGGAGTACTACTCAGCCATCAAAAATGATGAATTACTGGAATGTGCTGGGAAATAGATGTTATTAGAAACAATTATATTAAGTGAAGTATCCCAGACCTAGAAAATTAAGCGCCATATGTACTCCCTAGTAGGTGGCTCCTAGTACCAAACCCACCCAGCCCACCTAGAGACACTCAATGATAAATCTCTGTAATACCTACAGTAATTGCAAGGATTATGAACAGGAGAGATGGGGTAGGAGGGCCACACCAGAAACAAGGAGAGAGGGGACCATGTTACAGCAAAGAAAATAGGCCTCCATCAAGGACTGCAAGTAAGTAATGAGACATCTGGTTAAGTTCACAGACTTTCGTTCCTGATTATTTACAACTGAGGGGGTATGATCTCATCAGAAGGGGAGGGCATATAGTCTGGCAGATAAAAAGTAACCATTTTGCAAATGGGTGATTGACTCCTCCCTCACTGTGGTTTCCTACTTTTATTACATCTACCTTTGAATATGCTCTTATAGTTTAACAGCTTTTTATCTCTGGCCAGGGGGTGACATCCAATACCCATCAAGATGGAGTGAAGGGCATTGCAAGAGCAGCAAAAATGCAAAAGAAAATCAACAAACCATAATCCAGAACTTCAGAGACTCTATATCAACCACCTAGAACAAGGCCAGACTAATCTCTCCCCATCCTGAAGCTCAGGGAAATTTGCGGGAGAGGGGGCGGTAAGATTGTAAGAGCAAAAGGATGGGAGGAGCAATGATATGCAAGATACTCCACACAAATTAGGGCCGAAGCAATCATAATTGGACTTTGCATGCCCTGCGCAAAGTCCCCCACACTACTGACCCCACAAAGTCTAGCATTTGCTAAAGACACCAAGATTCTTGGAGGCAAGGGATTGACAGCTACAGTAGTGTTCCTATGCTTAAGGGGAACACAGGAAAGGGTTCAGGGAAATGCTACTGGGTCCTTGTACATCATTGGAGAGGAGGGCCCAGAGGAGAGTTTGGCATGCACATTAAAGGATTCTCCAGGGATTGGGGGGGAGGCACTGGGGGATGGGGAAGGAGGGGTGAGGGGAAGGGGAGCAGGGGGGCTTGGGGGGAAGAGGAGGGAGGGAGGGAACCGGTGTACCTATTAAGTTTGTATGAGCGGAAATAATAATAATAATGTTTAAAAAAAGAAAGGCTGAGTATAGGTTATAATTTTATAACACATAGTGACTATTTCAAAATTTACATATAATATGTGTATTGATTTTAGTAGGCTAGTTAGTAACTCCTCTTCCCTTTCTAATATAATGCCAACTTAGAATCCAAGAGTAAAAAGAATGTTGTAACAAGCAATTAGTTAAGATTCTTTAATATAGGATTAGTGTGCCACTGACTTGTATGTAAGAAAATGAAACAGATAAAACACACAGAGAAACATGCGGTGGAGATGAGGACAGACATTGGTGTAGGACAAATCAGGAACATTGAGACTGTCTTGGAAAAAATTTTTCCTAAGAGTTTCTCATGTAACCAACTACTGATTTTTTCCATGTGACAAATGCCTGAGGGAAATGATGTAAGTGGAGGAGATGCTTTCTTTTGGACCTCTTGTTGGGAGTTTGTCAGTCTATGGCTCGTTGGTTTCACTGTTAGAGGACAGGGTATCATGTGGGGAAGAGTATGGTACAGAAAGACTGTTTATCTCATGGACCCAGAGGAAGAGGAGAAAGAGCGAGTGAGAGAGAGAGAGAGAGAGAGAGAGAGAGAGAGAGAGAGAGAGACAGACAGACAGACAGACAGACAGAAACAGAGACAGAGAGAGAGATTCCTCCTTAGAGGGCACATTCTAGTAACTTACTTCCTTCAAACTAGCTATTCCATCCTCAACTTCACATTGTACCCACAGCTAGAAAGCAAGTCTTCTGAATATGTCTACATGGGACACTTCATATTCAACGCCTCGATATTAGACTGTTTCCAGATGTATGAGAAAACAGATTTCGGTTGTTTAAAGATATTTCACTTGTTCTAATAGACCTAAGAAAGTAATATGTAGTTATTGAGCCAGTTAATGGGAATTCACTGATTAAGGCACAAAGCAGAAATCACTCTTGTTGGTCATCCAGCATTTTTTAATGTTAACTTGAAAGCTATTTTACATGTTACAGTTTGTACTTGAATGACCATTTTCCAATCACCTCATAAATTGCACTTGCTGAAATGGTAGCCAAAAGGTTGGAAACATGGAAAGATGGTATTTTAAAATATGTTAAGAAGAGGTCATGTAGAAAACCCTACAGAATTCCTAAACATTAATACACACACTGTGTAGTCTGGACATTACCCACTGAGTTCAGAAATGCCTCATCCAGCTGTCATTCAGGTTTGGCTTACCCAATGATGTCAGCAGTGATCCAAGGACTCTGTATATGTGACTAAAACTTCCAGATGTATGACTGTTAGCACTGATTAAGGAGAAATGGTTTGGTGCTGCCCAGGCTGTGATTTTTCTCCTATTGTTAAATCATTGCTTTGACTGTATTTACAACATCTGGAAAAAGTCTCTCTGAATTGCCTGCCCCTTGCCTCGTCGCAAGTATTCTCACCCTCATCAAATTCAGACTAAGCCACACACCTGACATTCTCCCACATTCCATGCATCCCAGTAATGCTCTTCTCCTCTCTGACTATATGAACTCTTGACTGTCTTTCTAAATTGTCCACAGTGCTTTCATGTGTTGAGAATTTTGGACAAAACCTTATTTCATCATATGAATGACTCTATATGGATATAGATTTTTAGGGTTTTTCAAATCTAACACCTGACTAAGAAATTAATTCTGGAATATGACTAATACTTTAAAAACATTTTTCCAAGGTGGCCAGAAGCTAAAGTTGAAAACAAATTTTTTAAAAAAGACTCTAAGAAGAGTGTCTATCCCTGCACAATGACCAACATATCATTGACCCTCCAAAGTCTAGCATGGATCACAGGCACTAGGATCCTTAGAGGCAAGGGATTAACAGCCACAATATCAAATTATCTATGCACTAAAGGGGAACACAAGAAAGGGCTCTAGGCAATGCTACTGAGTCCTTACACCTCATCAGAGAGGAGGACCCAGAAGGAAGTTTGACATTCACACTAAAGGATGCTCCGGGAATGGGGTGGGGGAGGGGGCACTGGAAGAAAGGGAGGGGGAAGGAAGGGGAAAAGGGGGTAGGGAGCAAGGGGATCAGGGGAGGGTTAGAGGGAGGGAGGGGACTGGCGTACCTATTAAGTTTGTATGAGTGGAGAAAATAAAAAAATTTTTTTAAAATTTAAAAAAAGAATAGTGTCTGTTATTGCCAATGTATTTCACAACTTGCTGTAAATTGGAAATCATTTTTCATAAAATAAGTTCTTAAAAATAACTTTCAGGATGAAAGTTAAGAATTTCTTGAGAGTCAGTGTTTATTATTTTAAATCTTCTCTAGAATTCAAAGTATAAGTGAAAGAGCACTGTCGAACCACTGAGCAGAACGCGTGGAGGTCACCTCACATGACCTGGTTTTAGACTTTGTGAGAATGTCTGCCATGTGAACCTGCCTAGAATATCTTCTCAACCTTTTTTTTTTTTTTAAGCTGGAAAAGTCACAATTTGTCATTTCAGGTGTGTGAGAGAATAGTTTCAGGACTTCAGTGCATATTGAATGTCCAGGTGCATGTGTCTCTACAAAATAAATCCGTATTTGTGCATAACTTACACACGTTCTTTCCTATATTTAGCAATTATCTATGCACTACACCTAACACAATGTAAGTTCTACACCAAAGGTTATTACACTGTATTTGTTTGGGGAATAATAAGGTAGAAAGGGGGTCTGCATTATTTCATTTCTTTTTCCTTTTTTCAAACTGTTTTCAATCCATGTAGCTGTTTGCCTGAATGCCAGAACCCACAGGTGCTGGGCCTGCAGATGTGGAAGGCTGCTAGTTCTCTCTCCACATCCATTACTTGTTTGGAAAATTGGTTTGGGGACTACATAGGACCACTGAGACTCAATTCTGTTTCTAGGCTGAAACAATAAGGGAAAAGTTACTTTAGCCATCATGATTCATCCTGGCAAGAGTCACTTAGGTAGAGTCACCATGCAGGAGACTGAGACTGACAGGGAAAATCAAATCCTGATGAGGCTATTTGAAGCAGCTACTGCAATTATGCCCATGGCTAACTCTTGAATAAAGAATATTCCTTTTGAATTCCATATGTGAATATGGAGAATTTTTGCTAACTTTACAGCTTAATCCCCAGTTCTACCCCCTCTTTTTCCTCTTACTACCCTTCTTCTTCCATGCCAATCCCCTTGCTATTTTCATGTGTGCAGTCATTTTTTAATCTCTTTTAAAAAGTAACTTCTCACCCTCTCTGGGTTAAATGAATTTGAGTTGGATTTGTGTCACTTAGAAACGGTACAGCTTAAGTTAGCTAGAATGTTAAATATGAATGGCCATTCAACAGATCAGAATAACAGATTCAAATTAAGCCAGCTTCCTGAAGTCAGAAAAAGAAATGATAGAGCACTCTGATGTGCTAAGGTGTCATAAAAGCCCCTTTTCGAAAGGAGGTGGCTCTCTGAAATTCTATCACTACAAAGAAACATACCACAACTTCCAGATGCAGGATTTAAGTCACTTTGACTCAGAAAAGCAGCTCAATTCGCAGCCTAGGGGGTAAATTTCAGGAGAAAAATCCTCCATTCAGCCTTCCAGAGATGCTGCCCCCAGCATCTCAGGATGTAAGGTTCTGACCTCTTTACACTGTGCTTCTATGTCTCCAGTCTATTTCGCTCAAATTTTATCTGCAATCTACTCTTGCACATAACAACTTCTGTTTTCCTTTAGTGAGATGACCCTTGTTTCATTTTCCGCGTGACAGCTTTTGGTGTAGCAGGTATGTAGAACTGATTTTACCAGACTGCAAGCAGTTCTTGGCTGCATTAGGTTGACTAGACTTGGGAAACCAAAAGATTTGAACTACTGTAGCCTTCTCCCTCACTCGGAGCTCATTTCATAATTAAAGAATACATCATCATTTATTCATACTTGAAGCTTATGTGATGGGGGAATGGAGATTTCACAGCAACTGTTTTGAAGCTGAACACCATAGCCTAGGTTCTCCAAGACAGATGCCTGCAGAGGTGGGAGGTCAAAGACTATAATCCTCCGCATCACTAGAAGCTTGTCAGAAATACAGAATCTAGGTCTATAGTGCTTAACCTTCAATTCAAATCACTTAGGATTTGCATGCATAATAAAATTTTAGTTTGTTTTTAAAGGGGTAACCATTGGCCTTCTCTCATGAAAGTCAATCCTTAATTTGTTGGTTTGTGTGTTTCACTTTTCTGTGAACACCTTTTTATAGTGAAGTCATTTGAACCACTGCTTTAAATAATTGATACCTCATTACTAATGAGTTCATCGAATTCTGTGTCAAGAATAGCTTTTGTTTTGGGGGTGGGGTGGATGAAGAAGAGTTTCACTTAGGAAAAATCTGGGAACTATACTCAGTGTCAGCATCTGGTCTTCTGTACTGAGAAGGAGTCTGGCCAGAGTCAGTAACTCTTCAGAGCACATGTATCCTGTTCCCTGACAAAGCTGAGAGGGCAGGCTTCTCAGAGAATGATTTGTGTGAGTACCAGTGAGCCTATAGAGTAGTGTCTTGAGAGAAGGAAAAGTCAGGAAGATAAAATTCAGAATAAAGAAAAATTATGTTTTGGTGGTCTGAAGTAAATGTGTCTGAGAGCAACAAGGTGACTGTCCCCAGTTCAGAAATAGGACTGAATGTGTGTGTGTGTGTGTGTGTGTGTGTGTGTGTGTGTGTGTGTGTGTGTGACAGAGAGAGAGAGAAAGAGAGAACAATTTTAAAACAAAAAGTGCAGTTCTCTAAAAATCTCAGGTAATTGTTGTCTAATTGTTCTGAGCTCCTTCAGAGTATCAGGTAGTAGGAGAATTTTTATATGGCCACAGACTATCTATCTATGGTGGCAAATGTACTCCTTTACCTTCATGGTAATGCCCAGCTGGGTATAGGCACTATTCACTAGTGGGTTCCTGGGCCTGAAAGAGAAGGAACCAAGACTGGAGACTCCAGAAGACATCAGATAAAAAGCAACCATCAGCTGAAAAATCAAAGATAGTCATGGAGGTTTTTAATGAAATGCATAGGAAACATCATCTGGATACTCAAAAAAGAGAGGAAACAATGTAGTCTTCCAAAATGTGAGAACAAATGTAGTTTATGGGAGTCAGAATCTATGGAAGGGTAGATAGGAAGTAACTTCACAAGTGTCCACTGGGAGATGAGGGATGGGAACACTTAACAAAAGATTTTGCTGAAATTTAAAATATAATTTTCCTTAGATTTTTAAATACGGGTGTTTTGGGGCATGTACAGTTTTCATAATGATTTATAGTTAGTGGGTTTTATGGCCAGGAGGTGGAATTTCTGTAGAGATAGGAATTTTGTAGCCTTGGGAAGAAGACTAATAAATGTATTTTCTGTGACATTCCTCTTAAATTCTCAATATTCCTCAAAAGGATTCAGGAATTGAAGGATACTTGCCTGTGATGATAAGTTTCTGGAAAGAAACTGCACCTTCAAGGCCGATTGGTGCATTTCAGCCTCAGCGATGTGGAGAGGTCTGGAATGTTGCAAGTTCCGATTATCTGGGACCATATTTAAGTCCTTAAGAGCCATCTATTTCCCACTTC
Organism: Typhlomys cinereus; assembly: GCA_023101885.1. Taxonomy (NCBI): domain Eukaryota; kingdom Metazoa; phylum Chordata; class Mammalia; order Rodentia; family Platacanthomyidae; genus Typhlomys; species Typhlomys cinereus. The sequence continues at coordinate 325,004 of JALPQD010000457.1, forward strand.
TGTATGTGACCTAATACTCTTGTGACTACTAGATAATTCCTGTAGAATGTATAACCAGATCCTTTTTTACACCAACCAAAAGCATCTGTCATCAAATAGCATCTAATGGCTATGCCAAAGATTTCCTCACTTTTTTGTAACCTACCTACCTGATGTTTCCATCAATGAATTTATTTATTTTATTTTTATTACATTTTGCCTAATCATATGAGCTCAATAGGTACCACCCCTCTTCTCCCTCCTCTCTTCCCTCCTCTCTCCCCTCCCCCACTGTCTCCTCTTGCACTCTCTCCCCTTCTTCTCCCCTTCCTTTCACCCCCTCTCTTCCTCTCTCCCAGTGCCTCCTGCTTTCTCCCTCCCATCCCATCCATTTATGTGAGCACAAAACCTTTCTCTGAGTCATCTACACTAGTGAGGATTCGAGACTCAGTGGCATAGGTGGGGGTCCCTTCTTGGACTACCTGCTAGCATGGGAACTCTATTGTGATGGTTAATCCCTTGTGTTTAAGGATTCTACTGCCTGAAGCCTTCTCTCCTGTGATCCATACTAGATTTTGGGGGGTTGTTGACATGCCAGTATTGTGCAGGTCAAGCAAAGTCCAATCACATTGTGGCTATATCCTGGCTGCTGCAGCCTGACTTGTGTGGGGTATCTTGCATTTTGTTGGTCCTTTAGGCTCTTACAATCTTGCTGCCCCTGCAAGGTTCTCTGAGCTTTAGGATGGGGAGAGATTTGGCTGGTCTGGTTCTAGTTCACTGATGAATTTTAAAAATGTCTTGATTTATGTTTTTTTTGTTGTTGTTGTTCTGCGATTAAAACTGTATAAAGCAAAACACATGAAATTTGGGGTAACCTGAATCTGTTCCTGGACCATGGTCACTCATATGTGACTTCCTTTAGAGTAAGAGACGTATTTCTTTTAAAGTTTTTTTAAAATTATTTTTATTATTTATTCAATTGTGCGTGTATGTGTATGTATGTGTGTGTGTGTGTAGAACCAGGGACGAATTCGGAAACCACCACGGACGCCTCCACCTCCTCCTTGTTTACTCCTACGGGGATTCACAGGCTCCACCCTACCAGGACCAGAAACGCAGGCCGCCCCCGCTTCCACCCGGCATCTATACGTGGGATCTAGGATCTGAACTCAGGACCTTCTGCCTGCAAGGCGGAGGCTTAACCCCTGAGCCACCTCTCCAGCCCGAGACGTATTTCTTATGATAGCTTTTCTTAGTCTTTTCAATCCTTATCACCACCTAATACACGTGCACAGTCTGGATCTGATGTGTGTGCATGATTTGATTAAGTCATAGTCAAATGGCTTCATTTCACGGTTTCTAAACAAATGTTAATACCTGCTGCAAGCAGGACTACAGAAGGAGCTAAGATATGCCTCTAAACTTTGGTGTTTAAATAAGATTTTTATGTTACTGTTGTTCAAAATTAAAGATCAGGACTTAATAATATTTGACTAATTATGTAATAGAAAGACTTTTCCTAATCATTTCTTAGTGAAATCCCAGGAAAAAGGTGACAGAGTCTTAACTCCCGAGTCATCTTTCCAGCCCACAATTCTTTTTTTTTTTTTTTTAAAGATGCTCTGGATCATGCCCAACTTAAGAGATTCACTTTTAGGTTTAGATTGGAGCACAGACAAATGTACAATAAATAAAGATAATTGGTACCAGGGCCTTTATTCATCATTTCACTGGATACAAACAGTTTATTTTTACATTAAGAACACAATTATATCAAAAAATTCACATTAACTATACAGACTTTAGGCATGGGTACACTTCACACCACATTTATGAAAGTATCAGTGAACAAATCCTAAAAAGAGAAGGCACAGACCTGTCTCCCTCTGGCGAATTCTTGGTGTCTAAGGAAGGGTCACCGTCTCTGTAAAGTTCCCATTTTCCAGAATGAAGCAAATCAACACAAGCGTGTGCAGGCAGGAATCATACTCATGGGATGAGGCACGTCCTGGGATTTGTGGTTTCCTCACTACTCTCAGCAAGTTCAAGAAAAGAGGTAGCTAACATAAATTTTTTTTTTTCAAAACTCCATCCACACATAGACCGTGGTGGATTTAGTATTGGAAACATGACTATTTGAAACTTTCATTTAATAGTTCCGGGATGGTTCTCATCTCTGAGAACTTTTCTAAAAACTAGAGTGAGGTCTCATTGTTCCTATTCTGAAGGACGTTTGCTTTAACAAGCCAGTCTGGGAGCACCATCCAGTTCCACCTGCTGCCCAGCGCCACCCCCTTCTGGGCAGAGAAGGCAAGACAATACATCAGATTTCTTTTTCTCAGTATCTTTCTAAAGCAAATTGTCTGATGTTAAATGTGTGACTTGTTCTCAAGTCATAACATAATTTTAAGGTGTGACTGAAGGGTGAGCATATAAGGGATTAGTTTATGACATCTCTGAAAAAACAAATTGAATTTTAAAATGGATTCTGGTATTAAGTTAGAATTAAAAATGTGTGGATGTATTTTTTGGTTGTTCCCACTAACTGGAGAATGTTACTTGAAGAACTAGTGGGCAGAGTCTAGACCTCAAATCATACCATTGCAGAAAAAGTGTCAACGTGCCAGACTTCATCTGATGAAGATTACTTGAGTGTTCTGTCCATTAGTTTTAAAGCTGGCTTTTCGTAAAGCAAATGTGGGAGTTAGTATAGAACAATATTTACCTCAGGAAAGAACTGCAATTCCTTGACGCTATGTAGATCTCACTCCCCATATACAGCCCACATAAAAAGTCCAAGAGGAGTTACGAATAAGGTCACCAGCCTTCAAGAAAATATACAGCACATAAATATTTAAGCTTAAATATTATATACCCAACAATTTTAATTCAAGTATAACAGAAGAAATATATAAGAAATACACTAAATGTCTATTCTTCTGAAATTTGAGTTTCACTTCTGTTCGGAGTTTTTCTCGGGAACTCTTAAGTGTCAAAATGAGATAAATTGAGGAAAAGAAGGTTAATCAATATCCCATAACTGAGAGTCCAAGTCCAAAGAAAATTACAGTGTTTGCTTCACACAGAGCCACCTGTGTAAGGCTGGAATTGGTTGAATCTATTGTGCATAAGGAAGAGAGGAAAAGCAAGAGTTTCCCACTTGTTTTCTTGAGAAGAGAACCATTTAGGAATCACCTCATACAGCTATGGCATCAGCGATTCTGAGACAGCCAAGGTAGTGTATCTTATTTCAGAAGATCCAGTTTTATAAAGCAGTGGTTTAGGGAAATGATTTTTTTTTCAATAGAAAGCTTGGTAACATAAAAATAAGCTACCAATACTAAATTCCATGTTGGGAGGAACTGTATTAGTGGCCTGCTCATTCTGAGGCTGATAAAACAAGCACCATGTAGTCTATGTGTGTGATAAAGAAAATAGCCAAGCAACTATTGTCTGGTATTTTTGGAAAAGAATAACTGTGCCACAAGCACTGTGTACTTGTGGGAGCTCAGAGAGATTCTCAAGCACATGCCCCATGAGATTGGTTTAAAAAGCTAGCTTTAAGAGAAATTGCAGCAGCAAAATGAAATGGCAATGTAAAAATTGAGGCTGGTCATAATGTGCCCTTTTTCTTTAGGGTAAGTTGATTTTTGAGAAACACATTATGCTTACAGTTACTACTGACAAGCACATAATTTTGACTCATACAAATGCTCAGAGCTAATAGCTCCAAAACTGTATCATAAATGAAATAAAAATTACACAATTGCCAGTTAACAACTTTTACATGTTCTATAGAATGCTTATTTATTAATATTTGGAAAACCAAAGGTTTGGAACATTAATTTAAACTCTTTATAGTACAGAAGCCACCAATAAGCTATGACAAATACAGCATTTACATGCAGTGTCACAGAAATCTAGCTGAAAGGACTGAAATACAGTAAAATAAAATGCTCTGAGATCTGGCCTCCCAGATACTGAGGGACACTGCATTACTTACTGACAGCAGCTTAAGCTGTGAACCCTGTGCTTCTGGACTCCTCTTTGATCAGAGGTTTCAATGGTATCACTGAGTGGAAAACTGTATAACTGCAAAAACTAGCGAACCATACATTTCCTAAGACTTCCAATTTTCCAGTCTATGAAGTAATGGGGAAGAATCTGAACAGGTGACACTGCTAAAACAAAACAGAACCTCACAGGACTTAAAACATCTTCAAATGAAGAGGTGTACATGCGTGTGTGTGTGTGTGTGTGTGTGTGTGTGTGTGTGTGTGTGTGTGCGTGTGTGTGGTTTGCATGTAATTTATCATCAAGATCATGATAAGTTTGAAGAATAATTGACAGTATAAATAGAATTATCTTGCTAGACACTTCTAATTTCAGATGGGCTAGCTTTTAATTTTTCTAGTGATTATTTTTTGTCCCCTTAAACACTTAAATGATGCTCACAATATTGATTTAAAATGGCAATTAAATCAGTTTGAATAATGACACTTGGCTTCAGCTCTCTCTCTCTCTCTCTCTCTCTCTCTCTCTCTCTCTCTCTCTCTCTCTCTCTGTGTGTGTGTGTGTGTGTGTGTGATGTGTATACAGATACATCATGTGAAACAGTTTATGTTCTAATACATTCACCGTTAGATGCTGTTAGTTTTCCCAGTATGGCTGAAAGTGTCATTGAGGTCATCACCTAGAATAGACTAAGGCTTTTAAGGGATGCCTCCTCATTCTCTGTGCTCATAAGATTGTGAGGTAATAAGGCAGACTTAAATGTTAGTGGAAGAAGAAGTAGTCTCTCTATCAGATCTTTGAAAATTACTGAGAGGGAACCTAATGCAAAAATGATTTAGCTTACTTCTTTTCTCTCATTCCATCTGCTCCTTTGATTTCCTATTGTAAATCGAGTAGAAGTTGAACTTCTGTTTTTGCTGTTGTTGCATTATAGAACTCCTGACACTGAAGTCCTAATATGCAAGCACAACAAAAAGTATCCCCAAGATGCATTTACCCTTGAGGCCTGTTTGTAGCCCTTGTGATCCTAGGTACCTGGAAAGACAATGCCTGATGAGATCAAGAAGCAGAGACCGAGGGGCAGATGAGGCCGCATATCATCATTTGTGTGTACAGCTCATAACTGCTCCCTCATTGTGCTCCAGGGCAGGACCACTGAACAGAAGACAGCTGAAGGCACCTTCTCATCATCCTCCTTTCCAAAAGCTCTATTCTAGTAAATTCTCTCAAAGCTCATTTCTACCTCTGCCCTTCTTTAGAAATTAAGGCAAGTCCATTTCTTTCAGTACCTACTATGTAAGTACTTTCCCATAAGGAAATCATAACATCGAATTGGAAAGTACCTTTTGTCTAACAAAGTTTCTGTGCACACATCACTAATACCAACTAAAAATACCTTCCCCAGTTAATAACTTCTATGAACTAAAGATTCATTGCACATTCGTTCCAGCACCCAAATCACAAATATGATAAAGGTGATTCTTTATAAACACTAGAGGAAAACATCTAACTTTAAAAGCAGTTATCTCTATAGTATATTTGACAGGTTGAAGATATATTTATGTCACAGCTATAAGTTAAACCACTGTGTCATTGCAAGTGTGCTTGGCTACAGTTACTTCTGAAAGACCAACAATGAATAGTTTGATAACTTATAAAACATAAATTTCAATGTTTGCCATCCTTTCTGAAGGATTCACATGCACTTGTACAAGAACAGGGAAAAGAGCTAGAAAGAAACAAGTGCAGGGGAAGGGAAGTGAAAGATAAACTATATTTTATGAATATTTAGTCCCATTTTATATGCTTATGAAATTATTTTAATGTGATCAATTTATAAATGGAAAAAGTGTTTTATAAACATTGTTATACATTTTTAATGGACTTTTTTTCCAATTAAAAATTTTAAGTTAGAATCTTGCACAAGCCTAGCATAGACTTGAACTCAATGGACAGCCCAGTGTAGCCTCAAGCATGCGGTAATTCTCCAGCCTTAACTGCTCAAGTGGTTACAGGTGTGTGCGCTTTTGGGATTATCTTTTAATTAAATTCCTTAACATTACTAATATTTTAGCTTGGCAAGAATTGTAGTATGTCTGCCTATAATCTTTTTGTATATATTTGTGTTTGCTGAGAAGTGGGTATATTTTGTATATTGTGTGTGGCAAAAAGCACACACACATCTGGAATGTATAAACATGTCTTGTGTGAATAGGCTTGCCACTTAGTCTACAAAAATACTACATTTCTCATGAACTTTCTCCTCATTATAAACGATTTGTATAAGTTCTCTGAAGTTGTTGCAAGTACCATTTTTTAATAATGAATACTTTTCATCTTAAAAACAAGCCTTGGTCATGTATAATCAGCTCTTGAGAGTTGATTCATTTCTCTTATGTAGGTCTAAAAGTATGATTCTATGATTCTTATACCCCCATTTAAATTAATTAAAAGTTGGGGGCATGTTTTTATTTCTTTAGGAGCCTAATATCCATAGAACTGCATTATTAGAACTGCATTATCCCAGGAAACTATTGAGGTCTGACTATTTCTAAGTGTGAGGATAAAATAATTCATAATTATAAAAACTTCAATAAATTATATAGGGTTTTACAAATGCCTCACAATAACTGTGAAGCACCTGAAAAAGAGTATTGTGCTATTTGAAGATTGTTTTAGAGTTGTCAAATATTACAGAGATCAAGGAAGATATGACACTCAAAACTGTGTTAGTGTTGTTCTTTTCTGAACTATTGAAAGCTAGGACTCAGAAACTTTGTGTGAGACTTCTGCCCCTCTGTCTTTATCTCTCGTTGAAAGAAAGTTAGAGCTCAGAGTCGATGAGCATGTGCAAAATTTAAGCAAGCGTGTCTAGATCACACATATTTCAAGAATTTCTGATAGTGCTCAATGGAAACTTAGGAGTTCCCGCACACAGCTCCTAAAGCACTGCTTTAATTCCCCAACTTCTCTTCCTCTTTCTTGCTTTTAAATTATAAACAAGAAGTTTCTTCAAAATTTTCTCATAATCCGGAACTATACCTTTGGAAATTAGTTTTATAGGAAATCTTGCATGGCTTTTCTTTTTCTTTACTTCTTTTAAAGAAAAATTAAAATTATTAAGAGGAGTTTAGGGAGATTTTTTTTCTTAGAATTTCTTTCTTTTTTTTACTTTCTGTCACTGTCTCTTTACATACCATACATACATACAGACTCTTTTGTAAAGTATGAAGTTGGCACTCACAATCCTTCCAAAAAAGTGTGTATACTATAATTGTACTGCCTTATATAAAAATACTGTGAAACACTATTGTTTTCATTAACACAAAAATCACTGATTATAATTTCCAATATTACTGAGGCAGCAAAACTGATTTGATGCATATTTTCTATTACCAAAGGTTAGCTATGATTGCCCAGTTGCAGATGGCTGCAGAATATTACACCAGGTCTCACAAAACAAACAAATTTCATACAACAATGTAATACACATTATATTGGGCATTCACTTGTTTTGAGACCCACACAGCATCTAAGAAGAAAGAGCTAGCAAGAGAGGGTATGGAAAGGGTTGAGGAAATGGACATTATAGCAGCCTTAGGCTGAAAGAAGAAAACACAATCAAGTAAACACTCATGAGTTACACGTTACAAAGACTGATCCTGAAAACAAAATTCACTATTCTTTCTTAACTCTAACACTACACGTAGATTTTACTTGTCAAATGAGAAATGAAATATTTATAGTAATGCAGAGTTTGGTTATAATCACTGAATAAATGATTCCCCCCTTTTCCCACCCACTACCAGCCTTAATTCCCTCAGAGATACAGTGGAATAGGAAGGTCAGCATGTTTCTGGATAATATGTCTAACACAACGAGAGTTCCTTCTTACTCGTGGCCACCACGAAGAGTCATATCAAGTGTCGGCTTCTCCTTCGTCAAAGACATAGTTGAGCTTTATGACGATGCTGATAAAATCACCAAGTTCTACAAAATCAGCAGTGACAATGTTGATGCCACTTTCTCCTGGCTTCTGCGTGCGGACCCACTGCATCATGGCAGGAAGCGCTCTGGGAAAGAAAAGAGAGAGAAGTCACAGAAGGTAAGGTAGTACCACTTAAAAGTGTATAGTTCTCTAACTTACTAAAACAAAATCTTGAATACAGGCACAGGTATTATTAGGAGTATACTCCTAACAGATAATGGTAAATTTTCAACTCTTGAGTGAAGCCTGAATAAGAGATATCTACGATGTTGAACTGACTCTATACTCAGGTACTATTACAGTTTACAGCAAATCTTAGCTTTTTGATCTGATTTTTCCATGCCATCATTGCATATCCCAGAGAGCTGTGAGGGGTGAGGTAAGAGATGAATACCTGTGCTTAGCAAACACTTATCATGTAGCCATTGCTTTTAGAAAATGCATTAAGACATTTCAAATGATTGTAAAGCAAGTATTGCTGCATCCGAAGAGCTCATGGATTGATTATAAGCAGATGGAAAAGGAGGAAAATTATAATGCAGTATATATAATTGGGTCTTATCCTTCAAACACATTATACTGAACAGCTATTACATTCCAGTCCCCAGGGAGGCACCAGGAAAACAAGAGATGAAAAAAAGTGAGCTTAAATTCTCATAAAGAAAGACATATAATAGATGATAAAGATGAGTAATTATTACATAACCAGAAATGAAATAAGTGTTATAAAAATTGGGAAAAATCAGATCAGTAGTACAAAACTAAGAAAGAGCAGTGCAGTTGCAACTTAAAAGGTAGAGTAGGTCTCATTGTGCATTGGTTACTATTCTCATTACTGGGACAAAATATCTCACAAAGTCAGCTTAGGAACCCATATCATAATAGAGAAGGCGGGTCAGTGTAAGTGAAGATGAGTGAACACATTGGGCTCCAGTCAGAGATGAATGCTGTTGCTCATCAGGGTTTCCTGGTTTTTAAGCCTTTCATTCAGTTTGGATACTCAGGCCAGATCTAACTTGAATCTTCCCTCATCAGTTAAGCTCCTCTGGAAATAGTTTCCTAGACATGCTCAGAGGTTTGCTTCTTATGGACTCTAAAATCCTACATGATTTTTATAATCCTACATTATTTTATACTACTACATTCCATACATGGCCCCCACTGGATCATGGCTAGCTCATAAATAATTTTTTTACAGTCCAACTTCAAAAGCCCCATATTCTTAACATTATCAACAGAGCTCAAAGTCTAAAATCTCTTTTGAGACTCAGGACAATATTCTGAGATCCTCTGTAAAAATCAAAAAACAGTAAGATGCGTTCCTCTGATATACAATGACATACATTCCTATTTTAAAAAGGAGAATTTAGAGAATAACAAAACAAAACCCAACAGAGAAACTTCTATTCCTGAAGGACATGTATGTAAAAAAATTTCCATGCCATTGATGATCAGAGAATTGCACAATATGACCATAGCAAGATGATTTTCACTTGGATTAGCTAGTCTCAAAAAGATGTGGGCAGATAATGTGGCTCAATGCTAGTGTGTCTACTATATGTGAAGCCCTGACATCTTTAACATTTTACACAAACACATACAGACATATACATATGCACACTTGCGCATACTCATGTGCACAACATTAACAAGTGTTTGAGGGGTCACTGAAGGTCAGTGCTGACTGTGGGAAGGGGTGTTACTTTCTCTGATACTATATCACTAATCACATACCAGTTCAGACAACTCTGAGGAAGTGTAGAGCACACATAGAAAAAGACAGAAAAGTAGGAGGGAGAACAGTTGAGAAGAAGGTTTTTTATGTGAGGAGGAAGGATGGGATCTGGCAATATGGTGAAAATGTCTCGATTATATACATGTATGAAACTGTCAAAGAGAAAAGCAGAAGGGAGGAAGGAGGAAATGAAGGAAGGGAGGGAGGAAAGAGTTATCAATACAATAGCTCTTGGCTTTGAATCTTAGAACTCACCATTCTAAAACTCTTAAAAATAGAACCTTAGCCTTAATCTGATATAAAATAAAAATAGCATATTTTTGCATTGTATTTATTTCCTGAAACAAAGGTATAAATGATAAATAAAAATAAACCAGGAATGGGGGGAGGGGGCACTGGGAAAAGGGGAGGGAGGAGGGAAGGGAAGAAGAAAGAGGGGGAGGGAATGAGGGGATCCAGGGAGGGGTGGAGGGAGGGAGGGGAATGGCATACCTATCAACTTTATATGAGTGTAAGAAATAAATAAAAAAATAAACCAAAGCAAATGAAAACAAAAAAGAAAAAAATTACCAATTACTAGTGAGGATACAGAAAAAAAGGAACTCTTGCATGTTGTTGGTACATAAATTAGCATATCTGCATGGAAAACAATACAGATTTTCTTCAAAATCATAACTAGACTCATCATATACTCAGAAATTCCATTACTGGACATGTATCCACATGGATAAAATCAGCAATATCAGAAAGACATCTGTGCTCATTATCTGTAAGAGTCCCTAACAGGCATCAACCATGAATAAGTGGAATTACTAGGATGTATTTATGCAATGGAGTACTATTTGGTCATAAAAGAATGAATTTTTGTCATTTGTAACAATTGAAAGGGCACTGAGAGTCACTATATTAAGCACACTGTGGATAGAAAATCAAGTACCACATGAATCTGAAAAGGATTGACTTCATAGAAATCATGACTAGAGTGGCAGGCACTAGAGTCTGAGAAGAATTCAAAGCTGAGGACATGAAGAAAGAACAATAACTGGTACTGCTAAGTGAGCTACAAAATCAGAGAGGAATAAAACAATAATTGGTCTCAGACAAAAGACAATAGTAATAAACTGTATATTACCAAATAGGTTAGAAGAAGTCATTTTGAGTGTTTGCCTCCTAAAGAAATGATGAGTAATTAAGTAGATAGCTATATTTATCCTGGGCTTGAACACATGATGGATGCATGCACTAGAACATCACCTGGCAACCCATAAATGTGTTTAATTATTAAGTGTCAGTTTAGGAAAAATATCAGAGAGAAGTTAAAGCAAATCCACGCTGAAAGAGTAATATCTTGATTTGCAGTAGCAGCAGTATCTATTTGAAAGGGACTGAGTTGAACAAAATAACATTTTGTATGGGATTGGATGTAGACAGAGACCATGAATTATGCTGGGCTTCTGTGAAAATTCTGATTAGTAGATGTTATTCACCAGTCTTGGAAGATCAGAGTGATGAGTGGTAAGTTCATCAGAACCCAGGTGGTAAATTCACTGTAAGACACTGATTTGATGTGACTATGCAACAGTGAGTGGGTAGCTCGTGTGGTAAAGTGCTGACACTGGGCAGACACAGCAGATCACAGATGTAATCACGTGGGAAGATTCTGTGTAAGGAGATGAGAACAGAACATTTGAGGACCAGAAGTGTCTGAGGCAAGATGACTCAATAAAATAGAAAATGAATTAAATAACATCATGAAAATCAAAGCATCACTCGGTGAGATGAGAGCAGGAAATGTGCTATGGGCACATTTCTCCACATATCAGATATATGTCTGCAAAAGTGTTTTAACTCCCTTGGGCTACCTAAAAAAATCCAGACCCGGACTTCTCAGTGTTTGCATCTGCCTGTTAGAAACAGAGCAAGATGCTATTGCTTCTCAGAGAGCAGAACATGGCTCAAAAAGGCTCTCTGCCTTCTGAACATTGGCATGCAGCTGGGGACACTGGGCTCTCACAGCAACAATTTACATGAGAGAATTTTGTCTTAAATCTAATACTCTGGATCCCTGCAGCAAACTCACACATAAGTGTTCTGATTCATTTAGAAAGACAGATGCTGTGGCAATGTGTGCCTCTAGAATCTCTTGAGTCTGTCCTCTGGACTTGCTAAGCAGATGCAGGAACTATGCTGTGAATACAGCATCACTTATTTAGGAATGATAGGCACATGTCTCAGGATGAATGCTTTTCGATAGATAACTCCAGAGGTAAGAGGTATGGTATGTAACTGATGTCTAGGTTGGGGTGGGGAGTATTCATCCCAACTCTAGTCCATTCACCCGATATGTTAGTTATCAGATCATTGGAAGTTCATGAGCAGCCACGTCCCTATCATGGAACCTTTCCTTGAAGAAACAGCACCTCAGATGGCCTCTCTCCTACTGTGAGATTAAATTCCTGGATTCTGAATTTAGAACTAATTGGTATTGCCATGGAGGAGGCCAGGAGAATGCAAGATTTTCTTTGTCTCTGTAAAACAGATTGCTTTGAGGACTGATGAAACATTCTTCAGAACTAGCTTGTAGTCCTCAGATGAAACATGGATATTAAATTAAAATATTATTTCTCAGGGTTATGGGATTATTTTTTACTTTTCCCTACAGACATACTTTGTTTAAAAATTCAGTATGATATGAAAGACAAAACAAGCAGTTCTGCCAAGATAAATCTCAAATACTTTAGACAGTCATGTCAAGCAAAAAGATTTCCTTTACTGGACTGAACCCACTAAATACCACTGAACATTTATTTGGAGTAGCATTTCTTTTATTTATTTATTTATTTATTTATCTATTTATTTATTTTTTATTTTTTATTTTTCTGCTCATACAAACATAATAGGAACCCCTGTCCCTTCCTCCCTCCACCCCTCCCTGGACCTCCTTGTTCCCTCCCCGCTTTGTCCCTTCCTTTCTCCCCTCTCTCCCTTTCTCCCAGTGCCCCCTCTCCCCATCTCTGAAGCATCCTTTAATGAGTATATCAAACTTTCTTCTGGGTCCTCCTCTCTGATGAGGTGTAAGGACTCAGTGGCAATTCCTAGAACTCTTTCTTGTGTTCCCCTTAAGTATAGGAACACTATTGTGACTGTTAATCCCTTGCTTCTAAGGATCCTAGTGCCTTTAGTCCATGCTAGAATTTGAGGGGTCAATGATATGTTGGTCAATGCACAGATCATGTAGAGTCCTGTTATAATTGCTTCAGTTTTGCTGTTCCTGCAATGTCCTTGGCTCCATCCTGACGGGTATTGGATGTCACCCCCTGGCCAGAGACAAAAAGCTGTTAAACTAGAGTCTTGTTATAAGAGTATATTCAAAGGTAGATGGAATAAAAGTAGGAGACTGTGATGAGAGAGGGGTCAATCACCCATTTGCAAAATGGTTACCATCTATCTGACAACCTATATGCTCTCCCTTCTAGTAAGATCGTACCCCATCCATTGGAAATGATCAGGAAGGAAAGTCTGTGAACTTAATCAGATGTCTCATTTCTTACTTGCAGTCCTTGATGGTGGCCTATTTCTCTGCTGTAACATGGTCCCCTCTGTTTTGGAGTAGCATTTCTTAACGCCCTTTTTACATTGCCCATTGCTCAGGAGCCTGTTTTATTATTATTTTTTTCTTTCCTTCTTTTTCTTCCTTCATGGCATTTAAAATTCACTGGCAGATTGTCTACTAGTTTCTAGAACTGATCTCATATTGTTTGGTGTCTGTGATTTACAGTCATATACAAGGGTGTGGCCTAGAGACCACGCTGCTGCAGCTCCTTGGCAAATTGTCTTTTTTTCTCACATCTCACAGATTATCACAGCAGACTGACAAACCTGCTCATGCAACAATCTTGATGATTTTGGCCGGGTAAAGGATGGGTAGGCTTGGAAACAATTTGAAATATATTTCTCATAGCCTTGGTGGTTACAAATTCCAAGATCAAAATGATGGTGATTTCTGCAGTGGACCACCAGGGTTCATCTCCTGAATAACAGATGGTGTTTTTGTACAGTAGAAAGGTAGGGACGTTCCCTTGAGCTCTGCTGTCAGAAAAACTCCCGCTCTTGATGGCTCTTACTATGTCATAACCATCCGAAGGCGGGCAACTGCTAATTCTATCATCTTGGAGACTCTGATCCTAACAAGAACATGTGGGGACACATGAACATTCAGACCCTATCAAAGATGAACTGATTAAACTCTGATTTTAAAAATTATCCATTCATCTGAGTGAAAGGAAAAGCCCCTATCAGTGGGATGGCACTGAAAGAGGCAATTTTGTATGCCATAGAGGCCTGAATCCCCACACAAGAGTAAACAAATCAGAGGGAACCTGGAATCTCTAGAAGCAGACAGGCAGGAGGTGGGATTGACGGAGGAATGAGAGGGAGAGACGATGGGGAGAAGCAGCAGTTAGTACTCAATATGCTTGCAAAAGTAGAAAAAATTTTTAAAAAAAGTAGACAAACCAGAGCAAACCCTGGGGTCCATAGAAGCAGATAGGCAGGAGGGTGGGAGGAAGGAATTGAGATGAATTAAGGAAGGGAAGGGAGGGGGATGAATAGGAGGTAGATGGAGGGAAGCAGGGATAAGTACTCAATATGTTTGTAAAACTAGAAAAATAAAAGAATTTAAATAAAAAGTTCTCCATCTACCCATATGTCCATCTATCTATCCATTCAGCCATCCATCCATCCACCCATTCATACATATATCCACTCATCTATCCAACAAAAATGTTACTGAAGCTGTACCAACATCTGTGCCTCAGTTCAGTCACCCATACGCATGAGAGAAAGAGAGAGAGACAGACAGACAGAGACAGAGCGAGTGAGAGTGAGAGAGAGAGAGAGAGAGAGAGAGATTCAATATGCTCATATTAGGATTAGGGCTATCCAGTGTTGCCTGAAGGTTGGTTCTTAGGTTCTTAGGAAGAGTTAGGCTTAAATAGAGAGTGAGAATTATGCATAGTGAAGTGGTTCTGTTCACTGTGTGGTTCTACCCACCGTTATTGCCACCATCATTACCTTAATGCCAGTGTCTCGGGGAAGGTGGTCTGACAAGTGGTGAGAACAACATGTAATCTCTTCTGGGAGATACATCTCCCCTCTGGCTGACATCAAACCCACCGAACCTGGCTTCTCTGTAAAGTTTCCTCCCCCTTCTGGCTGGTACCAGAAGTCCCTCTCTCTCTGTTTCCACCCTGAGAGTCCTGTTCCATTTGTCAAGATTTGTTGTTTTGATAGAAAGGATTGTTTTGGAATATTTTTATCTTTGTGCATACCCATGGACACAATATACTAGTTGTAGGTCCTTTAAACCTTTGCAGATTTCTGACATTTTTGTCTCTTGGAGAGATGCAGTCAGTCTTGCCTATAGCCTCCTGCTGGTACTTTCAGTGCACTATAGTCAGAATGTTCTTTCTCAAATGCATCTGAACATTATTTATTGTTGCTGAAAAACCCTGAGCCTCACTCTCATAAGTCACACCTAGATTTATAAGGGTTCATGCTTCTTTCTATAATCGGCATGTCAGCTCCCACAAAGCTGATCCATCTCCAGCATCATTTATCATTACGTCCTTACCACTAATTTGCTCTGTAATGCTACTGAAGTGCCTGTATTTTCATCCAGATACATTCTGTTTGTACAGCTCTGAAGTTTTTCACAGTTTCTTTATGAAATAGCTTTGATTTTTCCAGTAACCTTTTGTGGTCTGACTAATTTCTGCCTGACCTGAAAGATTGGCTACAGGCACCATCTCAATCTCTCCCATGCAAGTATGGGCACAGATGCTTTCTGGATGCTTTTTATTTCCTGCTCTTTAGGATGAATTCTGAAATTCTGACAATAAACTCATTCATGTTATACATCTCCATTCCTATGACTTTCAATGTCTATGCAAATTCCAATGAACACAACAAAGCAACCAAGTTATGGCCATCCATACAAATTCCTGTATCTGTGACATTGTCAGTTCTGGAGGGAGAACTTCTATTTAAATTCAGCTCCATTATTTATTGTAAATAGACCAGTTATTCTAAGTCTCAGTTTTTCCATCAAACAAAAAAAGTGACATGTTTTGCCTTTTCTACTGGTATTGAACTGAATATCCATGGAGTGACAGCTGTACAATTCCCTGCTCCAGAGGCTGGAGCACTCTAAGGAGAGATAACAGCAAGGGATTCTGGGATTTTGGATCTAAAAAGGGCTGATAAGGCTGAGAGATGAAAAGAGGCCTGCAGGATTGCTCTCAGGTTGTCAGACTTACACAGACTTGCATGATTCCATCAGACAAATGCTGAAAGTTACCTTCAAACCAATGGCAGGCTAGGTGTGCTAGAGTCAGAAAATGGTTGTCATCTGAGCAGGCCACAGAAGGCCTGGGTTGTGAAGTAAGGGGACTTCTGATGTGCTGACTTTGAGGTTGAGTTGGAAAAGACTCAAAAGCATAGATTTGGGAGTCACACTATTGCATTCATTCAGTCAGAATATGACGGCTTTGATTCACCAATTCATGACAGTTTCTATGCACTTCAGTTAATCTCAGGGTTCTGAGGACCAAGGTAAAAATCTTCAAGCAGCCAACAGGACCCTAAACAACAATGGAGACTAGAGGCTCCCCCAACTGAATTGTCTTGAGGAGGGAGCTTAACTGTCCTTGAGGAATGTTCTGGCTTTTGTTTAAAACTGCTGTTTGTTTTGCATTCCTAAGAATGTCTTGCAATTCATGACTGGGTCAATTCACTTATCTTTCAGGTAAACTTTAAATGGCATTTCTTTACTGCATCAATTAGAAATATACTCATATCTTTGATCAATGACTTCTCCAGCTAAACTGAAAGCTTTGTGTGGACAGGGATGGTTTTCACATTATGCCGTTGCCAACAAATATGTGACAAACAACTGAACATGTTTTTCTTTTAGAAACTGTGGCAGTTACTTGTGGCAGTTACTCTGCATTGTTGCTGATAAAATCACCAACAAACTACTTCAGGGAACAGAGATTTATTCTCTTACGATTCCTGGTTATGGTTTTTAATCCATTTGGCAGGAGAGCTTGCACCTCTCCACAGGGCCAAGGGAACTGGCCAGGTCATATCCACATAGCAGCTGAGAGAGGGACATTCCTTACTTGCCAGACCACCATGCCTGTCCAAGTACACACAAGGATGCCGACTTTCGCAAACAGTTCCTTTTTATTCACTTGCCCAGGGCCTAGTCCCACCCACCATGCATTGGGTCTCCCCATCAACTAAACAATCTCCTGACGGTTCACTCTGGGCTTAACTCAACTACCAATTCTCTACAGATGTGCCCAGAGCTCAAACCCTCAACTGTCAAGTTGACACCTATGTCTAACTATGACAGAAACCAGACATGCTCTTAAAATTATGTAGAAACATAATTCATGAAGATGCGACTTCATTTACCTCATCATAGCTAATTGTACTTTGCAAACTTATTGTTCTTTTTTTGTTACTTTTATAAATAAAAGTATATTCTTAATTCATTTGAAAAGTTTTCAGACCAGTCAAGTTTCAAAGTATTTAGTATACCAATGACATTTACTGTTTCATTAAATATTATGCATTAAAGCATACAGGAGGGTATTTAAAGATTATTTCCAATACTGTAGCATTTTATGTAGTAGATATGAGTATCAACAGACTTAGGTATCTATCTGTCTTATGATTATTATTGTGATAATTATCACCATATCTCTAAGAATTATGTTCATTATAATTAAGTTTAATTAATCATATTTAAAAGACATATTTATTATAATTATTACTGGTCATCCACATTTATATTTAATTAGGATTAAATTCACTTGAGATTTGTAATGAATCCATGTCAAATTCATATCCCTTTAGGAATTATGTTCATTATAATTAAGTTTAATTAATCATATTTAAAAGATATATTTATTATAATTATTACTGGTCATCAATGCTTCTATCTAATTAGAATTAAATTCACTTGAAATTTGTCAAATTCATATTCAATAATCTGTACATATGTGTATATAATACTTTTACGACAACTATTTAGTCAAAAGCATCAATAGAGCTAGGTATTAATGCAAGGCTTGGAAAAAGTCCCCTATATACACAGAGAGACAACTGCATGCATAAAATGTCTTTCATGTGTTGATTACTCTGTAAAGAGATATCCTTGTTATTGGATACAAGCAGCCTAGACAGGGGGAAATAAACTGGCTTTCAAAACAACAAATAGGGGCTGGATTGATGGCTCAGAGTTAAGAT
Source organism: Typhlomys cinereus (assembly GCA_023101885.1). Classification (NCBI taxonomy): domain Eukaryota; kingdom Metazoa; phylum Chordata; class Mammalia; order Rodentia; family Platacanthomyidae; genus Typhlomys; species Typhlomys cinereus. Next base: position 343,036 of record JALPQD010000457.1, read on the forward strand.
TTTGCCACTCAAGTATAAGGTCCTAAGTTTGGATCCCAGGTTCCAGTAAAAACTTCAGGCAGAAATGGCCAGTACTTCTGGCCCTGGTGGGCAGAGTCTGGGAGATTCCAGAAAGAGGCAAAAAGAGATTCCTGAAGTCACTCTTGGGCCTCCACAGGGACACACGGTGCCCTTTGACACACATACACATAAAAATAGACAGACAGACAAGAGATAGATAGATAGATAGATAGATAGAGTTAAAAAACAACAAATAATAACAATCACATGAAACATTTAGTTGGAGTTCTAAAAAAAATGGGGATGATGAAAAAATTAATCTGGTTCCAGTTAGTTACTGAGACTTGTTCAAACTCTGAATTTCTATTTAATTGTGAAATTAGAAAGGATTGTGCTTTTTGGGTACTGTGAGAACTGCAGGACCACTCCAGGACATCCTCACATGCTCAGGTGAGATCTTTGATCATGTCTTTCACACTTGATCTAGATTGCTCAAAACGGCTCGACCACAGTCCAAGATGCAGCTGTGTTCTGGGCACAGCAGAATATCCTCATGAAAGCTGTAGCCACACTAGAAATATTGGGCATTGGAAGGGAGACCAGCCTCACTCTCGAATCCCACATGTACTAGCAACTTCAATATTCCAACAGAAAAACTCCAACTCCTCAAAAGTTTATGAGAACTGGAGAGATGGCTCAGTGGCTAAGACTCTACCTCACAAGCAAAAGGTCCTGCCTTTGGTTCCCAGGTCCCATGTAAAGACGCCAGCTGGAAACAGTGGTGGCCTGCACTTCCAACTCTGGTGGGCAGAGCCTGGGAAATCACAGAGCAAAGCAAGAAGGAGGTAGAAGCAATCCAGGACGATTCCCAAAGTCACCCTTTGTCCTCCACAGGCACACCTGTGCCTTCTGACACACATACGTGTAAATAAATAAGTAAAATATTTTTTAAAGTGTTTATGAGACCGTGCCTCATTCTCATCCCCAGAGGGTGGTTAGCTTCGTTTTATTTTTGTACTGTTTGTTTAACAAAAAGTAATGAGAGGAAAGCAAAGCAGAAGATGCTATTCTTTTCCTTTGATGATGGCAACAGCATCCCTTGTGTCATGGCTATGAACAGTTGAAATCCATTTTCAATTACAATAAGGTCATTCAAACTACAAGAAAAATGCTGATGAGAGTTCAGAAATATACTGTGTCCTCAGGATCTTCACCATCACTGGCTCCCGGGCAATGCTTCAAAATGAGTCACAGACCCAGGCAGGAGACAGAATGTGAGCACAGCCAGCCCTCTGAGGGCCCCTCCTGCTGCGCACGAATGGTTCTTCTGCTAAATTTCCGAGGAATGAAGAAGCAAGAAGAAAGTCTTGCAGAGTCTAAACAAAGAGACCCTTCGATATATTAATAAGGTAGTTTTCCAAGAGACAGACAAGGAGCTTTCTTTCAAGAGTAGAATCTCAACATAATGACTACTTCTGTGTGGGATTCGCACTTCACGGTCTCGTCCTCAGCGTCAGCAGCGCCTCACTCAAAGCAATGCACAGGGAATTTGGGTGTTCAGTGCTCAGAAACAATTTACCGCACTCTGTGCACAGGATGGCTTCTGTCTGCTAGCGCCTGTCCTTCCTTTCTCCTCTTTGGAAAGATTCCCATTTGCTTAGAGCTACTGACGACCTTGGACTGAAAAGAGCTTTTAATATTTCTGTTTTCGCTAGGGACAGACTTCTCAAGGACTCACAGATTCTCAGTAATTCCTAAACTAGAATAACCATAGGTTGCGATGTTAAACCACAGGGAAATCAGTTGCCTATGATCTATGGCCTATGAGTTGACATAAATGGCTACACTTACTTTTGTTGATGTGTTTTTATCAGCGGCTTCATTTTTTAATTTCTTAATATATGATAAAACTCTACATATTTAGAGAATACAGAGCTCCATTGCAATAATTCTTGGCTAGTATTTCATCTTATCAGTTCTTTGTGTCTGAAGCCTTTGAACTTCTCTCTTCTAATTCTTAAATAGATCATAAGTTATTCTAAACTATAGTTTCCTTGTTATATAACATTTATTCATCTTATCTGCATTCTGATAGCCACCATCTAACCTCATTCCCTATCTTCCCAGTCATTCCTTTTTTAAAGTCTTTAATATTTTATGAGATAATGTTCTATAATTCAATCTAGTTTTCTTTTGGCACAAATAATAGGATTTTTTTAAACAAGTAACAGACTTGTTTATAATACATTTTCTTTATCTACTCACCCAGCAGCAGATAGTTTAGCTTATAATGTAGTGTAATGATTGCTAACAGTGCTGCAATAAACATGGGGGTGCCAATTATCTTAGCTTCATTTTAATATTGACTGCGTGTCACCCACTGCAATGCCTAGTGGACTCTGTATTATTTTAATTTTAATGATGGAAATATGACATGTCATCTATATATTTTACATTTATTAATAGGAGAGGATTCTGTGAAGAGAACATACTGATAGAAGTCCTTGATGGTGAAATTCTTGGGACAATTGATCTGTGCTGCGTTCACATATTAGCTCATATGGACTATGAATGTTTACTTAGTATCTAGATATAGTAGTTTCCAGAGTATACAAGAACAAATCAAACGTAGCCTACAGGTTGACTAAAAGACCAATTCTAGAATCCTGTGAAATATGAAGAGTAAATGAATTGCTCTAAGTAGTTCTACATGGAAACATTGGAAATTATATATTCTCAATCCTTGGAATGGGATACATTCCAACTCCAGTACAACATATTCCATGGATTCACACAGCCTCATAAAGTTAAATACAGCTCTTTTCCAAAGACTCTTTTATTAATTTTTATCAAGTTTTGGGAGCTGCCACAATTGACATATGGGCAACAGAAGCAAGAGGCTTGGGGATGAGTCAGAGCATATTTGAGTTATAAGATCAGGGAAGTCATGAATGTTACTTCTCTTCAGTGCTCTGAATCATATGTATTTTGCAGTGTTTTGTAAAAATGAAACAAGACAACATAACAAAGGACCTGTTGAGAGGGTTTACAGGCAAGGACTTTGAGGAGAGTGCCTAATTTCAAACCCAACCCTTTCAAGTGTACTTCAGCCATTTGCTTCAATTTTCTTACTAGCGTAAAGAGGAATGAGGGGGAATGGTGGTGATTAAATGGAATAACACTATTTGGCAGAAGAACCCAGTGGCACTCCTCCATCACTGTCAATGCTTAAAGTTCTCTGTACATAGCAGAGAGTAAGTAAGTAGGTATCTTTCTTTTTCCTAGTTAGAGATGACTTTCAGACAGGCAATTGAGAAATGAGTTTGGAGATGCGATGACTACTGAGTCAACTACCCTGGTGCAGTGGATTTCTATCCAAGAATTGCCCTCGCCCAGACACTTCACTCAAGACACCTGCTCCCCATGGCAACTCTGGGAAGGGAAGGATAAATGCACCTGAGTCAAGGAGTCAAGGTAGTTCAATGAAGAATATCCGCTCCAGCTTCAAAGATCCTGAAGCTTCACTGCCTTTGTTCTGATGGAATTGCAGTACAATTTCTCCCTCGCAGCTCATTTCCTCCGGTATTTCATTGGGGTCGATCTCAGCATGATGCTGGAATAGACCTTCTACACATAACTCTCACCATCTCAGAAGCTGCTGGCTACCAACCATCCTACACTCTTTAGCGAGCAGCAGATGCTGTGCTCATGGTATCTCTCCTTCACCCACAGTGGACATTAAGAGTGTACTCTCATAAACTGCATGAGGTGCAGAAAGCACATTTCCAATTCCACAATGCAAATAGAAGAGGTCTTATATTAATTAAGATGGCTTTGGGGAATTGATCTCCTGAAAGAAACGACATTTGTGTTTAGTGCACCGGGCTGCAGAGACTCGTGTGGTTCCCTCTACCTCCTGTGGTGAAGCGGTAAGTCTGCCAAAAGTCGACTATTATTGTCAGTGATCAGAGAGTCTTACCTCAGTCTTCTGCTAGGATTTCCCTCAGCATACCATTAAGTGATGAATAATATATGAGAGGCTCAGAAAATGTAAGCCATTTTCTAAAGGGAATATCTGTCATGGTCAGTGCAGTTCAAACCGCCTAGAAATGGGGATATTGATAGCATCATCAGTATTTTGTGCATAGTACTCTGCAGTCTCACATCCCTAACATACTCTTTCAAATATGAACATGATTATAGTGTTCAAATCAGATGCTCAATTAATTTTAAAAAATCCCAAATCTGAAATTTCATATTCCTTGGGGAAAATGCCAAAAGGCAGACATGAACACAAGCCAAATTTTATTTGATCATAATAACCCAGGTGCTAATATGTATCTCTGGGCTCATGTAATCATAAATAATTTCCTATGGTGATTTCTGTAGCCTTTTCTCCTTTAATCAGTGACATATGCAGGTGTAGAGGATAAAATAACTTGTCATCTGTTATGAAAATATTATGAAAATAATATTTATTATGCTGTTAATCCACAATTTCCCTCCTGACAGTAGTCCTACAAAATCAGTCTCTTACAGATCTAGAAGACAGGAGAAATTTACTTCAATCAAGTTAGAAAAGTATTTTCTGGTGTTAATTTGTTGCTGATATCTTCAAAAATTATGTTATCAGACACCTATTAAATTGCTTGATGACTTTTTTAGCATTTTCGATAGCATGGAATTTCTTAAAGAATCTAATAACAGTTGATAAATGTTGCCAAATCGTATAGGTACCACATATATATCTCATTTGGTAATGCATCTTCAATTATATTATATATTTTGCCCTTGCTACATTTAGAACTATGCCAGAGAATATCAGGCTTAAAATGATATTGATAATCACATACTATATTCTCCATGAAACTACTTCCTATACTTACTTCCATGGGAAGGAGAAAAATTAAAATACATTCTTGAGACAAAAATTATTCTTGGACAAATGAGTTTAAAACATGTTGAGACCTCTTAAATATTAATAATACATAAAATAGTGTATTATGCTTACAGGCATACTATGGATATTGAGATATTCTGAATTTAAGGTGAAGTTAAAGATTTTTTAAACATTGTTCATTCATTGTGTGTGTATGTGTGTGTGTGTGTGTGTGTGCGCGCGCATGCACGCGCGAGTGTGTGTGTGTGTGTGTGTGTGTGTGTGTGTGTGTGTGCATAAGAGGGCATTGTGCATCCCTGTGGAGGTCCAAGGGTGGCTTAAGGAATCACCTTGTTTTTTGCCTCCCTTTGGAAAAGTTCTGCCTACTATGGCCCAAAGTGCAGGCAGCTGTTGTATCCAAACTCAGGATCTTCTGCTTGTGAGGCAGAATGGGAAGTTACAGACTGGTGTTCCCAAACTTATATGATTAAAGAACATCCTTTCTACCTCTAACACATATATGCATGCATATATACACAAATTCGCAAGTCATTCATGGGCATCTGTAGGCTTACTGTTCTCCAGAACAATGTTCTGAGAATATTTAAAGGCAGCGATATTTTCAAGGATTAGGAGTCACCATGTATTCAGTCTTGGGTTCTTATAGACTGCGGAAGCTGTCTTTCCCACTGTTGAACTTCTTCTATTAGAAGGTTCTTTCTATCAAGTATCCTTATTAGGTTCATCCAGAACATGTCTATTTCTCTTCAACACGGTATTCCTTAAAAATTTAAACATACTTAGTAGTCTCATTTGCATCTTCCTTTCTCCATCTTCATGCATCTTCATTTTCTTAAATATATCTTATAACATTTTTGTCAGTCTCTTCTGACAATTCCAGTCTGTAGTTCCTTGAAATTTTGTAAAAATTAAATATATTTTCAAACTCAGGCATAAAAAAGAGCAAAGCATCTCCACCTAGTTATCCTACTATGTTCAACAGGACCTTTAATTTCTAGATATGCAACTGAGATATAAAGTTGTTCATTGTGTACTAAATTCAATGTAATTTAGTCTTATCGTTCATCTACAAAGAACTCTTGAAACATGGTTTATAATGCTTTTTACAATGAAGCTATGTTCAAACAGTTCCAAACTGTATATACTGTAAGAAGTTTGTCTTTTTAGATTTCTTATTTCTACATGGGACTTGTACATACAGGGTCCTAAAAATGAAAATTAAATTCCACACTTTTATTTATTCTCTGCTAATATTTCCCAACCATCCCATCATTATCCTACTCCTGGAATTCTTTACTTCTTCTGTACAGCTTGAGGTAGGTTTTGGTCATAACTCAGGAAAGAAGCTCAACTCTTAGAATAATCGACATAAGCTTGCTGTTACTTTACATTTTCTTACTCTAGTTTAGAGAATCCTCTCTCTGCTTCTAAAGAAGATAACTGAGAAATATAACCTGAACCCTCAAAAGTAGCCCAAGTCCAAGTGTAGCTAAAAGCTAGAGTTAGAGCAAATGGGGAATAAGAAACCCAAAGCAGGCTGCTCCAGCTGATACTAACAATTGTGGTGTCAGGGTGAAAGTTATCCAGGAAAGTACAGTCTGGGTTGCTTTTGAATGAAGATGTCAATGGAGCTAGAGAAAGTATGCATCATCATTTTTTCTCAAAATTGGAATTCAATATATATGTGATGATTTGCTTGTAACATTATCCAATTGCTTGTTGAGTCCAATGCAGAAAAAGTTTGCAAGATAATATGGAGACAGTAATGTTGCCCTTGTTCAGGGATGGTGCTCACTTTAGTCTCAAGCATGTCATTAAATAATAGCTATAGATTGCAAGAGTCTTTGAAGATACAATATGCTATATGAAATTGAAACATTGTTAGTAACTGTGTTTAGCATATTTTGGGGAAAGAGTTGACAATGTGGATCTAAAAGAGCTCTTGCTTAATTAATTGCATTTAATTTAACTAAACTTCCTTAACGAAATCTTCTTTTCCAAATTAATATGAAAATGATACCCAAATGAAATACATTTCATAACAGACCATACATGGTTCTGGGTGCTTTCAGAAATTTGCAAGAACAAGTCTTCAAAATTTGTTAAAGGATTGAATGTAAATGGAAAAGAAAAAGAAAGATATTGGATGCATAGAAAGTAAAAGGAGACCCATAGAAAGCTGATGGAAAGCCATTTAACATTGAAAAAAAGAAGCTCGAATTGTGTGTGTGTGTGTGTGTGTGTGTGTGTGTGTGTGTGTGTGTGTGTGTGTTAGGGATAGTATAAAAGTATGTTAGATATGGTATATGTATGTAGAGGTAGGAACCTTAACATAATTAACATAGAGCTACAGCCTTTGCTACATTAGCTGCATGTATTGTTATAGATTCTGCTCTCTTGGTCCTTCCAGTAGCAGTAATTCTCTAGGCCAATCAACAGCTCTCATTGAGAAATGAGGTGGACTGTCTCCATCATATTTGGACATAAAACTGTGCTGATCTAAAACTAAAATTTGAACTTGATGGTACAGTGTCCTTAAAAACAGGTAACATGGCAGTATGAACTAAGTTGGTTAGATAACTGATCGTATAAAATCTTTCATTAACAAAAGTTGTAAAAACATAACTTGCCTGACATACATTCTTATTTTTTTTCAGTTTTAGGCTACAAGAATAATGTTCAAAATTCCAGGTATTCTTTACTGGGCTGGACTCACTAAATTAATGGCGAGCTAGATTGCATTGCTTATGTCAACCACCGTCTCTGCTGGCTGCTCATCACTTACACAAGTCTTGCCCTTGGGAATGGCAAGGCCCAGGGAAAAACCTTCTTCAAAGGTGTTAAAGTTTCTTTGATGGGAAACCATTTTTTTCAGATAGTTGGAGCTCTTTTCAAGTGAAGGAATTAACAAATACTTTAAAGCTAAAAGTTGAAATCAGCAGGAAGGAACCTAAATAATTGTGCTGCTAATTTTATTAGCACTCATGTCCCGCTGGAAGCCATTAAGTGGAAATCATTTGAAAATATCTTCGAATGTGTGGCTTTCTTGTCTGCTAATAATAGAATGTATTTTATAACTGGTCTTATTCCTGGCATTCAGTTCCATGTTAGAGGATAAAAGGTTTTGAAATTTAAAAAGTCAGAAATCTTTACAATACCACGCCACAATATTCTAAATAAATATAAAAGGTGTTTCTGACAAAACACAAAGCTGTTCTTAGTATTTTAGATGACAAATGATACTTTGTAATGCTCATTTACTTTTCTTAGCTACACAATGCCATTGTATCTAGTCAAATTAAGTGAGAAATCCATTCAGGAGGAAACACAAAATTGACTTAATGGTGAATACTTAATTTGAAACCTGGCTGGTCCCTATGAGGCCATACATCTCTGCATCACAACACGAATGTGTTACAATGGACAGTGATGATTCTGACTACACAAAGATATTTCTAAAAGCCAGACTATGCTTCCTCCTGAATCATGTCTAAAGGGCACTGATGTTGGAAAAAATGCAGAATGGAAATCCCTTGAGAAATCCCAATGTAACTAGGAGGCTAAGATGTGATTGTGAGGGTCAACTCACTTGAAAATTTTCCATGTGTTGAAAAAATGTGTTTTGGGTGAATAAAGTACTTGGGATTATATAAACTAGAAGTGCTCCCATGCCAGAGCTCTCCCTTTCACTTAAGAATGGGTTGAACTGCGATTGAGTTTTGAAGTTTATGCATTCAACCTGACTATATGTTAAGATTCCATGAAAGAAGATGGAGAAAATAGTGAAGACTATAGTTGAATATTTTTCATCGCCTTTTTTTTTTTTACATTTCTTAGGATCTCTTTCATGGTGCCAATCTCAACATAAATCTAAAATAAAGATGGATGCATCAGGTTTACATGCATCTATAGGTTGAAAACTGAACACCCAATATGCTGCTTAGATGCCAAATTCCACTGTACATTATTAGTCACATTTCTTTTTCTTTCCTTTTTTTCTTTCTTCTTTCCTTTCTTGTTTTCTTCCTCCCTTCCTTTCATCTTTCTTCCTCCCTTCCTTACATCTCTCTCCCTCTCTCTCCCTTTTTTCTCCCTCTCTCTCCCTCTTTTCTCCCTCTCTCTCCCTCTTTTGTTCCTCTCTCTACCTCTTCTCTCCCTCTTCTCTCCCTCCCTCCCTCTCTCTCCCTCCCTCCTTCCCTCCCTCTCTCTCTCCTCTCTACCTCCTTCCATCCCTCCCTCTCCCTCTCTCTCCCTCTCTTTCCCTTTTTCTCTCCTCTTTCTTTCTTTCTTTCTTTCTTTCTTTCTTTCTTTCTTTCTTTCTTTCTTTCTTTCTTTCTTTCTTTTCTTTCTTTCTTTCTTCTCTCTCTCTTTTTTCTTCTTTCTTTCTTTCATTCTTTCTCTGTCTCTGTGTCTCTGTGTCTCTGTGTCTCTGTGTCTCTCTCTGTCTCTCTCTGTCTCTCTCTGTCTCTCTCTCTCTGTCTCTCTCTCTCTCTCTCATCATTTCGCTTTGTTTTGTCTTTGGAAACAGAGCCACACTACATAGCTCTACCTGGACTGGATGTGGCTATGTATACAATACTGATCTTGAACTTTCAGCAATCCTCCTATCCTCTTGCCTCAACTTTCTAGTGCTGGGACTACAGGTGTGTGCTAGACTACCACACTTGGATTTATCCAAAACACAGTACTACATCTACTCCTCAATTTGGAGTCTCCACATCCACAAGAATTCACTGTTCTTAAAGTCGAAATAAGTGACACTTAGTCATTGGCTGAGGTCTGGTAGGCACCTTTCCATCTGTCTTTTCAAGGACAAACCAGGGAAACCAGATAAAGGATTTATTTCTGGAAGTGAACACCACCTCTGCAGGATGTGGTGTTCTCTGTGCTTTTATAGCCTGAGCTACAGTAATAACAGTGCTAATAGAACATACCAGTTTGGAATCCTTTTAGATAATGACAGCATAGTTCTCATTTGATCCGTGTGGAACAAATGGCTACTTCATGACAGCTGCTGTGCTAGGCAGGAAAAGCTCTGTTCCTGGAGCCCAAGGGTGAGGAGCCCAGATGGGAATGTGGAAGTGAAATATCAATGTTCTATTTGAAATTTGAAAACTTGCTCATAAATAACCTTAGGATGCAGTCCTGGCTTTATTATCTGAATAGTCACTAAGTATTGCTGACACCATTTCTTAAACATATTAGAAATAATGTAGCAAGTCTGAGCCCCAAAGCCGTTGGAGCTAAAAATTAGTTTGACAATTAACACAAAAGTTCACAAAAAATGTCTTCTCAAACATAAAAACTTTGTCACTGAGTACATTCCAAACTCAAATAAAATGTTCTGAATGCTTTGTAATGTGGTCATGCTAGTTTTAAGATCTCATTCTTTAGTTTAGTTTAGTATTTTGGTATTTTAAGTCAATAAAGGGAAAAATCATCACCTAGGCCTATCAATTCAAGTGTAGTCCCTACTCTTTCTCCTAACAACTTCAGTTTGGGGTTTAATTTCGAGGTCACTGATTCTTTTGGAGGTGACTTTTGTGAAAGTGAGGCAACAGCCAATTTTTATTCTTCTACATGTAGATGCCCAATTTTCCCAGCACCACTTGCTGAAGATGTTGTCTTTTCTCCAGCAAAAATCAAGTGGCTGTATGTGTGGGAGTTTAAATCTGGTTTCTCTGTTCTAATCCATTGGTTGATGAATCTGTTTTTGTGCCAATACCAAGATGTTTTTATTACTATAACTTTGTGGTATACTTTGAAATCTGGTATGGTGATAACCTTCAGAAACCTTATTATGCAAATTTATTTGTGGCTAGTTGTTGTTTTTGTTCTTCCATATGAATTTTGAGATTGTTTTTTCCAGTCTGTGAACCGCATTGAGATTTTGATTGGAATTGCATTGAATCTGTATATTGCTTTAAGTAAGATGGTCATTTTCATAATATTGATCCTACCGATCCATGAGCAAGGGTCTTTCTATTTTTTAGTATTCTCTTTAATTTCTTTCAGCAGTGTTTTATAGTTTTCATTGTACAGGTCTTTTACTTCCTTGGTTAAATTTATTCCAAGGTATTTTATTTTCTTTATAGCTATGGTAAATGGGATTGAGTCTCTTATTTCTTTCTAAGCTTGTATGTCTCTGGTATATAGGAAGGCTACTGATTTTTATATTGATTTTGTAGCTTGCTGCTTTATAGATAAGATCCTATTTCTGTAGACGCAACACATATGGATCACAGAACATGGGCAAAATATGTAAATTGGAACTAGTCTGAAGACTTCCTCCTTGTTAGATAGCTTTCACAGTACCAAGTAATACTGTAGAGTATACTGGGGGAGAGAAATAGTCACAAGCCTCATTGACTCATGAGATCTGTAAGTTGCAATACAAATCACCATGGCAACAGGTAACTACAGTGTAATAGTGGTATGAGTATCAAGGAGGCAACCAATAGCTTTCTGATTGAACTCAAGACCCACTTGTCAGAATGGAACACATTCTTGTTAGTGTTAACCGAAAATAACCTAAAAAAGGGAAGAAAATATATCAATAGGGAAAAAAACCAGCCAGTGAACTTATAGGTTGGAAGAAGTACATCAAACTGCTCTATAAATAGCTGCTGTTATACCCAGAGAAATGAATATTTAACACTCCACCTAGAAGTCTTCTTTTATGACAGAGTTAGAGGATCTCAATACCTTCACAGGATGCAGCCTAGCCTAGGGCAATAGAAGAGCAATAAAGTGGATAATAATGAATAATAATGACCAGCCATTATATACAGTACTGGCAACCCAGGAAGGCTTGCCCATAACTAGCCCAACCCAATGTCTCCCCATCATAAGGCCTTGGGGCCCTCACAGAAAAGGGAACAGTGAGAATGTAAGACCCTATAGATGGAAAGGTGCCATTAGACAAGACATTCCATTCAAAGTAGGACTACTGCATCTAGGAACTCACTACAGTGAGACTTTTTCTTACCAGACCTACATAATGATTGACATACCAATATGCCCCCATAGGCTATTGAAGAACTCAAGAAAGATAAGTACACACAGTGAAAACCTTGGGGACTAATGCTGGATGAATAAAGGGAAATGCCCGTATCAGCAGGATAACCTGAGAGAGGCAACTTAGTATATTGCAAGAGGTCTGAAACCCCACAGGCGCAAACAAACCAGAGAGAACTCTGGTGTCCATAGAAGCAGACAGGCAGGGGGGAGGGAGGGAATGGGATGGACTGATGAAGGGAAGAGAGGGAAGTTATAGGGAGAGGGATGAAGGGAAGCAGAGATGAGTACTCAATATGTTCATAAAATTAGAAAAATTAAAATTAAAATTAAAAAATTACTGAAAATCATCCCTTTATTCTTAACACATTTCAAGTAAATAATAAAATTTAATACCCATCGGGATGGAGCCAAGAGCATTGCAGAAACAGCAAAACTGAAAAAAAAATCAACAAACCATAATTCAGAACATCAGAGACTCTATAACAACCACCTGGAATCAGGCCTGCCTAATCTCTCCCCATCCTGAAGCTCAGGGAAATTTGCAGAAGAGGGGGCGGTAAGATTGTAAGAGCACAAGGATGGGAGGAGTCATGATATGCAAGATTCTCCACACAAGTTAGGGCCGAAGCAATTATAATAGGACTCGGCATGATCTGCACAATGACCATTGACCCCTCAAAGTCTAGCATGGACTAAAGACACTAGGATCCTTAGAAGCAAGGGATTAACAGGGGCTGGATAGGTGGCTCAGGAGTTAAGCCTCTGCCTTGCAGGCAAAAGGTACTGAATTCAGATCCTAGACCCTATGTATAGACGCCAGGCAGAAGCGGGGGCGGCCTGCGCTTCTGGTCCTGGTAAGGCGGAGCTTGTGAATCCCGGGGCAGAGTAAACAAGGTGGTGGAGGCGGTCCATGGTGGTTCCCGAATTCGCCCGTGGTTCTACACACACACACATACATACACACACACACCGCACACACACACACACCGCGCGCACACACACACACACACACACACACACAATTGAATGAATAAGAAATAATAAAAAAAATTTTTAAAAAAGGCAAGGGATTAACAGTCACAATAGTGTTCCTATACTTAAGGGGAACACAAGAAAGTTCTAGGAAATGCCACTGAGTCCTTACGCCTCATCAAAGAGGAGGACCCAGGGGAAAGTTTGGCATGCACATTAAAGGGTGCTTCAGAGATAAGGGGAGGGGGCACTGGGAGAAAGGGAGGGAGGGGGGAAAGGAAAGGGAAAAGGGGGAGGGAGTAGGGAGGTTCAGGGAGGGGTGGAGGGAGGGAGGGGACAGAGGTACCTATTACATTTGTATGAGCGGAAAAATAAAAAAAAAGTTAAAGAAGGGAAAAAAATAAATATTAAATGAAAAAAAATTTAAATTTACCCAATTGAAAACAATAAAGGAAAAAATTTCCAAATAGAAACAAAGCCCCTAAATACAGTATGAAGTAATATAGACACAAATAAAAATGATTTTTTAGCATACTTAGTGATTTCAATGCTATAAATTCTTACCTAACATAGCTAAAACAAATTTTCTTGAGAAAGAAAATTTTGTAAGAAGGAATAAAGCTTAGACAAAAGCAAGAGTAATAAGTATTAGAAAGAGACTGGAAAATCAGTAATTTGAAAAACCTTTGTCTACCTAAATCTAAGTATGAAGTACATATATATATATATATATATATATATATATAATAGTTTAATGAATATGATAGCTTAATGATAGCTTAAATCTTCACCATGCATATGCCTGTGTTATCCAAGCTGCTGCAAGTTCAATCAGCTGTAGTATTCTCAGATCCAGTCCCAACTACTACCTTTTCCTGCCCTGGGTTTTATTCGTTTTCTGGGTTGTTAAACAGACAGGTACACAGAGAATACTCTATACACCACAGTGGTGACAGAAAAGTGAAGTAAAGACATTAAAAGCATATTTTTTTCTCTTTAAAGTGAAAGTACTGCCCACTTTTAAAGATTTTATGATCATTTGAAATCTAGTTGCTTTGCTTCAAGAATTTCTCTTACATAAACAGAAAAATATTAATCCAAAGCCCAAAGAAAACATCTCAATGTACCCAATAAAGATTTTGAAAATGAACAGCCCAAAGGAAAATCCAAGCTGTTTACTTGCAAAATAAGTGTCTTTCTTTTGGCTGAAGTAAATAGTCGATTCAGTTCTAAAGTTGTCAAGATTTATGGCTCCAATAGGTGGTTTCATGAGTCACTATCATAAAAATCACCAAATTCAGTTTGAATCTATGTCTTGAACTCTTCTGGGAATACTACGGAGCCATAACATACTGTCTACATAGAGACCACTTTTAGCACAGTGAAAATCAAATGTGCTTTAAGCTGTATCAAACAGTCTGGTGTCAGCAAGCAGTGAACGCTGACATTTTTCATCTCTTAATGGAAATATTCTATGTCAAGACATGGTCATATTGAAACATTTCTACCTAAAGGCCAACCATTACATTTGTTACATATGAAATAAATATTTCCATGAATCATGCTGTTTACTTACTTAAGCTGAATTTGACAATCTGTTTGCTTTGAGAATATTCTTTTACACCTCAGCATGTATTTTACTTTTCAATAAGAAACAAAATTATATTGTTCCTCTGTTTAGTTTTTAACCATCTTATGTTTGCTCTATTTTAAATTGAATCTGTTTTTCTCTGTTTAGCACAAAGTATTATCTTGAATTGAGGAAATAATCTTCCTAATTGATGTTGTAGATTAATGGGCATGTTTAAAAGGAATGATTTCAGATGGGTATCTAAAACATGAATAATAAATTGACCATAAAGAACAAGCATTAAATAGGCATTCACAACAATCTCCATGAACACTAGAAGGTAAAAGATAGCCGTCCAGTGAATTACTGGCATATTTAATCAAAGACCAAGTGCCAAGTCAACTATCAGCACTGATACTCATTTTTGGAGAGAGTGTACTCAGTAATAATGGTTTATAACTTTGTCAGCTCTTCTTCGAATACAAGGTAGGACATTTGGCATTCTTTCCATTACTTTTCTACGGTAATGACTAGAATGAAAAATTAATTTCTATTTTGTTACTTAAGGAAACATTTATTTTTGTTACAAGTTTTATGTGCAGGCTAGCTACTATCAATTTGCGCTTATGATTCTATTTTAATTCAGTAATTTCATTAGTGTGCCTGGAAATTATCTTATACATGAAACACATAAAGTAACCTTTGGCTTATGTCAATTAATAGAAGATTTTTAAAGTCCTATTGGAATTTTGTTCTGTTCAAACCTTCAATTTTTAGAAAAAGATTCCTGACATTTAGAATAAACCATGTTTTTAAAATCTCTATTCTTAGGGCCAGAAAGATGGTTTGTAGGTAAAGGCACTGCCAGGACAAGCCTGATGATCTAATGTTGATTCCTGAAACCCGCAGACTATATAACTTCACAAAATTGTGTTCTGACCACTTGTGAATCATTGGATGTACATGCCCATACTCTAACACACACACACACACACACAAACCTCCTTAACTCTTATAATTAAAATATATAATTGTACTGTATTGAGTTAGCATAGTAAATCATTTATTCAATACATATGGAACACTTCCTTACTCTGTGCACATAACAATCAGGAGTAGATGGTGAATAAAATTAGATCATTCTCTGCACGCGTATAACTCACAATCTTAAAGTGGGTGTTTGTGTGAATGATTATGAAAATAATCTTGAAACTAAGATAGTCATTGCAAACTGTAGTGATAGGCGCAGAAGGAGGCTGGAACACTCTGTGAGAAGTTAAATCAGAGTGGTTTCACCCCAGAGAGGTTAGACAGGTTAATTAGACATTTATCTTAAATTGTTTCAAATTCTTTCATACTTTCATACTTGGATACAATGACTCCATAATTTTCATCCCTTATTTCCTAATCCCATCCCTCCTGTGCCATGGTCACACTTTCTCCTTTCTAATCAGCCTCCCTTCTAACCTTCACAGCTTTCTGTGTGACCCCTTAGTTTTCTTTCCAGATGTCTGTGCTGGTAATTGCTTGAGTTTCTGGGGCATGGACAACTTATCATTGAGTAAAGAAGCTCCCCTTTTGCTGCCTCAGAGACTTAAATAGTTTCTCAGAGAGATGCAATATTTTCAAAGAGTAATGGACGAGATAGATCAACATTAGGTTTGTTCCAATCAGTGAATGTATCTATAACTTTGCCTTCTTTCAGAATACATGTTTTCTTTTCAGACCAACCTATTTCACTTATCAACATGCATTTAAAATTCTTTCATGCCTGCTTATGGAGCATTTGTTTTCCATTCCATAGATGTAGCAGTTTATCCAGCAATGTCTAAACTATATCTTGTCAATTTATTCTGTTTGCTACCACGCTTTGGCGATTGTGAATAACTTCTATGAGAAGCATTAACAAAGTTTTTTGTGAGAAAAAAATACATTTTCACCTCATTTTGGTGAATTATTGAGTATAAAATGGAAAGCTCCACATTAGGTCAACAAAAACTTCCCAGCCATCTAAATAGTCATTCACTTTACATTTTCAAGCAGGAGTGAAGAAGAGTCCCTGTTGCTCAGTTTTGATGAAGTATTTGGTTTTTTTCCAGGTTGTGAACTTTAATGTCTGACCTAGTGCTATCATCAGTCAATGAAAAGAAATTTTAGAACTTTTAGAAGATAAATTGTTCTTGTAATCTTACCTAAAGAAAGATGTATACTGCCTACCATGACATCCTGCCATGAACCAGTGAAGATTTCAGGAAAAGCAACTATACTCAGAATCTTTGGGGGTAGATGCCAGAAAAGAAAAGGGGAGCAACTCCACCTGTTTGTTTACCCACTGAAGGCGACCTATCCTGCTGCAGATGCCTGGTTCCATACTAGTTCATGTGCCCCCAAGAGAACCCTAGTGTGATAGTTACGGGTGAAGATGGGAGAGGAGGGGAGGAGGAGGAAAAGGGGAAGGCTGCAAGGATACAGACTCATTTTGTTTGTATATGCAAAATTTAAAAAAAATTTTTACAGAAGAAAATTATTTAAAAAAATAGTTGAAGAGGTAGCTCAGAAAACAACAAAAGAACCTAGAGATAATGCCTCATCTCTAATATGATTTCTGATCCGTAATTAAACAGCTGGACAACCACTGTTTTGCTTTGGACATTTATTGAGTTAGTTCATAGTTTTTTGGCAGCATCTTACTCTAAGGAAAAAAAAAAGAATATTTTTTCCCATCATCTAAACTATCAGAGCACAGCATGCTGGATTAGTTTATTTCAATTCCAGTCGTCTTCCCTGATGCTCGAGGCTCTGAAGACAGAAATGTGTGTGGCTGTGTCTGTGTCCATGTGCTGAGAACGTGCCCATGTCTTCTGGTGATCAGAGACTATGGTGCCTCCTAGTGATGAGACTGATGGGCAGAGGACATGGGGGACACTTCAACTCATCCTGGTTCTCAACTTCACGTTTTCTCTTGAAAATTTTTGTCCTAGGTGCGATTGGTCTAATTTTTCTCCATGCCAACACTAGATCATGTGAGAACAAAAAAATATGAACTGAAAGAATCAGCTCATAGAGACAAGAAAGAAGACACTGAGAGCAACAGCAATTATCATTCAAATCCAGGTAACTGGGCCATCAGAAAAAAATGCATTTTGGCCTTATAGATTTTTCTCCTTACCTTGCTTACCTTATTTGTATTGCAAATCAATCTCTCTCTCTCTCTCTCTCTCTCTCTGTATATAGGTGTGTGTGTGTGTGTGTGTGTGTGTGTGTGTGTGTGTGTGTGTGCGCCAGAGGACACTTGAGTGCGTATGTCTGTGGAGGCCCAAGAGTGACATCAGGAATCATCCTGCATTGCTCTACCTCCTTATTGCTTTGCTCTGGAGTTTCCCAGTCTCTGCCTTCTGGGGCTGCTGCCATTTCTTCCCAGTGTTTTTACATGGAATCTGGGATCAGAACTCAGGTACTTTTGCTTCTGAGGCGAAGAATTTTACTCCTGATCCATCTTTCCTAGCCCGAAGGATTGCAGTCTTTAAGACAAGGCAGGTCATATACTTAAGCACTAAGCAAAAAGAACTCTCCAGAATTTTTTTTCAAGAGATATTCTGTGGCAACTTTAGTGTATATTTGAAGGAACAAAAGCATGTTTCCAAATGATCATGTGGCTTTTCAGAGATTTTGTACCACAAAGTGCCTCTCTTGGTACAAAGTTAGATAATGGCATTTGCCTCATTTCCTAAGTGCACTAGGAGAGCGGCTTCAGATGCTGTCTTCTCAACAATGGTACAATTGCTTGTGTGACATAATGGCTTCAGATGGACCTCAATGTACCATCGTCTTCAAATATGGATGAGTTAGTCCACAGGAAAAAAAAAATTGGGAGACGAAAGAAAAAATTGGGAGACAATATAAATGAAAATTCCTATCAGGACATTTTTTTCTTCTTTCTTTTCAAAAATTTTCCTGATGTATTTTTAACTTTTGCCATAAGAATGAGGAATAAGAGTGAACTAAAGTGGAAAAGTATAAAATAGATCCTTGTTGATTTCTTTTGCAGTGCCTATATGTGGTGCTATAATTAGTTAGTTCATAAGGCAAAGTGGCTTCTGCAAATAACAATAACAAAATGGTTTCTATTTTTTTTGCCAGAAATGTATCACCTCCTCAAATTAGATGTGTTGTTAAATAAATTAGGTACTGTTCAGGCTCTAAAATGCAGGTGCACTGAGTAGAAAGAAACCGAAAGAGACTAGCCCTGCTGTTGATCCACAGGTGGCAACAAAATGATGTTTCCATTGAAAGGGATGTCTCTATCTGAAGAAGTACGAAAATACCATCTGAGCTCACAAAAAGCTGCGGGTCAACAAGATCAAATAATGATCGCACATCCAAGCACTACTTCTACTTACCTAGTAGCTGGATCAAAAGTGCCTAATTCAAATTTCCTACATAATCGTAATGTGACCTTTTCAATGCCAGTTTTTACTCACCAACTGTCTGTTAGCAAAAAAGTATGAGAAACATTTTAGATACCTGCAGGCTACCAGTTCAGGACTGGCAAAGTGAAGATTCTTAGGTCTATCCAATAGTCATTTACATGGCCAGAAAATTGTTCTTACTCATTTCAAAGCAAACTTTTTTTAAGGTTCATGAAAAGTTACTAGGATTCTAGGGATAGCATAAAGTACAAAGAAACAACACAGAGGCTTGAAATGGGATCTAAGAGTAGCTCCCAAGTAAGTTTGTCAAGGTCAGAGAACAACCTTTCTCAAATTCCAGGATAGTCACATGTCTATATTGGGAGCAGCAGCAGCAGCAGAAAAAAAAAAAAAAAAAAGAGTTCTTTAAGCTTTTCTCATACTAACCTCTGGCAAAGAATTGTTAAAGTGACATTACCATTGAGAACTCGTCACGCCACTAAACTCCAGCAAGGAGCACACCCCCTTTGACAGCATGCAGTAGCAATTGAGGGGCTTGCAAAAACGTCCCAACTTTGTTTCTCCTCTCCCCATGAAGTGATGTCAGTGATTTAAACAGTATTTCTTGTACTTGGAGCGTATAATACTAACACTTCGAAATGTGAGCCTTTTTGTAGCACACATGTAGTAGAAAGACTAAAGCATGAAAGTGAGCCACCAGCTGCCGTAATACAATCACTTCCCTCGTGGTACCTATATTGTTCTCCTACTGCCGAGCCAGTTCCAGGGTTCTTCTTCAGCTCTGGTTACTCTGTCCTCTGAGTTAACTTTACCTTAAACTCACAAGGCAAGCTTTAGTAATGTTCTAGTAATATTCCCCTTAGTCCTCAGTAATATTTTGTGGCAGAAAACCATAGTCCACTCTTCACTGTATCTTCCAATCTGCTCAGCTGAGCTAAAAATCTGTCTGTGGATTATTCTACAATGATTAAAATTGAAGAAGACTCCTTGTCTACATGTTGCTACTCACATGGTAATCTGCATGCAATTTCTTCTCAAGGTTTAAAATTCTTGCAAAACTCACTTAGAGACACTCAAAGACAAATCTCTGTAATACCTACAGTAATTGTAAAGATTATAAACAGGAGAGATGGGGAAGGAGGGCCCCACCAGAAACAGAGGGGACCAAGTTACAGCAGAGAAAATAGGCTACCATCAAGGACTGCAAGGGGTGACATCCAGTACCCATCAGGATGGAACCAAGGGCATTGCAGGAACAGCAAAACTGAAAACAAAATCATCAACAAACCACAATTCAGAACATCAGAGACTCTATAACAACCACCTGGAATCAGGCCAGCCTAATCTCTCCCCATCCTGAAGCTCAGGGAAATTTGCGGAAGAAGGGGCGGTAAGATTGTAAGAACACAAGGATGGGAGGACTCATGATATGCAAGATTCTCCACACAAGTTAGGGCCGAAGCAATTACAACAGGACTCTACATGATCTGTGCAATGACCAACATATCGCTGACCCCTCAAATTCTAGCATGGACTAAAGGCACTAGGATCCTTAGAAGCAAGGGATTAACAGTCACAATAGTGTTCCTATACTTAAGGGGAACACAAGAAAGAGTTCTAGGAAATGCCACTGAGTCCTTACACCTCATCAGAGAGGAGGACCCAGAAGAAAGTTTGATGTACTCATTAAAGGATGCTTCAGAGATGGGGGGAGGGGGCACTGGGAGAAAGGGAGGGAGGGGGGAAAGGAAGGGACAAAGCGGGGAGGGAACAGGGAGGTCCAAGGAGGGGTGGAGGGAGGGAGGGGACAGGGGTTCCTATTATGTTTGTATGAGCAGAAAAAAAATTCTTGCAAAAAATAAATTAACTTCAGAGGTCTAAAGGTCTTTGAAGTCTAAATCATTCTTCTCTGAACTATCTGTTATATCTTCTTTTCTTCATGCTGATTAGTGGTGAATATAAAGGGAAGTCTGTTGTCTTCATTTTCAAAACAAATCATAAATAAACTCAACGTGTTGCTCAAATTTGGCAGCTCACCATGCAATTTCATAGCATGCTGGCTGGTACTCTTGTTTTAAAACATTCAAGGCCATTTCAACAGTGAGAGTCTTAGAAATAAATGGCTCTGAAAACCATTAAATCTTGTTTAGCTCACCTCCCTTCTCCTCTTCTCTTTTTATGACAAAATTCACTAAACTATATTTTATGATATCATTTGCAGCAAGGGTTGGGAAAAATATTAACTTGCGTGATGCTGTGTTTCATAAACTATCAAAGAAACCCATACTTCTCAGAGCAGATACTTTTTTTTGAAGAAAACTTGCTCTAGCTTGTATATTTCTTTAAATTTTTAAAGAAATAAGTTTTATTTTAAAGTCAGACTGGAAGATACCAGGATGTCTAGGATCCTCTGACATGTGCTTTTATTGGATTATATTCCTTCTCTTATTGATTCCCCTTGGCTTTTCATTCTGTATCAATGTGACTTTATTAGCATTAGATTAATGTCTGTTCCATTAGAGTTCTGTATTTGTTTTCCATTGCTATAACAATATACCTAATAAAAGCAATGCAAGGAAAGAAGAGATAATTTTGGCTGACAGCTCCAGGGATGCAGGTCATTGTGAGTGGGAGGGAATGTATGGAGGCCCAGTAAGAAGGCCATCTGGTCACATATCCATAGGAAGCAAAAAGTAGTAAAAGCCTGTGCTAAGCTCACCTTCTCCTTTTATTTTGCTTAGCACCCAACCCAAGAAATGGTACTACCCACATTTTTAGCATTGATCTGTTTACCTTGTATCTAGGTAATATGGCCAGAGGCACGATATTTTATATTTTGTGAAGTTGACAGTCACATTAACCATCAGTAAAGTGAACTTCAAGCTTTAACCATGTTTCCTTTGCCCATGATTCTGTTCCTGGACTTGGAACAAGGTCTAGTTACTTGGTAGACTTTAATACTTACGAGTCTCTTACCTGACTCCTTACTGGGAACCCTTGGCAAGAGAAAGAAAGCTGACATTCAGTCACAAAAGGAGTCACAACATAAAAGGAACCATGGGGCTTAGATCTCAAGGACCTCAGTTCTAGAACCAACTCTGCTAGATTATACTGGCTTGTGACCCTTGGTTTTTATATGTTTATAACACAATTATTCTAAGTCCTTTGGTTAAGATCCCTTCCAATTCTCAAATCCTGACTCTCCTTGTGTCAGATTGGCAAATTGCTTTTTCACTCATTTAAAAAACTGTATGGCTTACTGCTTATTTAATGAATAAGCAACTATAAAAAGGTGTGTCAACTTGATGCATTTAGAGGACAAAATGGACTTCAGCTGATATGCTAATTTGTAGCTTAGATTATTTTTCAGTTAACTTGTATCACTCAAATTCTATAGCTCATTTTTTCTGTTTTGAAATATGTGAAATTCAGACCACTTACTCTTTTGGAAGAACTTTTGAGCAAGTTTGATGTAGCAATTTTAGTTCATAACATGCACATATGCATGTACAATAAATAAATTTAAGAATGATTTTATGAAGCTTCTTTTCACCCATA
This sequence comes from Typhlomys cinereus, assembly GCA_023101885.1. Lineage (NCBI taxonomy): Eukaryota > Metazoa > Chordata > Mammalia > Rodentia > Platacanthomyidae > Typhlomys > Typhlomys cinereus. The sequence goes on from JALPQD010000457.1 coordinate 365,486, forward strand.
TTCACTTGGAAATTTTCTACTTAGTTTAATACTCAAGTTAAGAGTTGAGTTCTCCGTGGAACGTTCCTGGAAATCCTAGGCGTCATGAGAACAGAAGCAGTATCTTATTTAACTTTAACTCAATCAGCAGGATCCAGTGAATTCTGGCAAAGACAGATGCTCTGTGAGAAATAAATGAGGGATAATTAGTTCTGGCTTAAATCCTGGGCCATTTTTCTTAATGCATCTGGAATAAAGGTGGTAGCATATTATGCAGACCACTTTTTTCTCTTTATGACTCAGTAGCAAAGTCTGAAAAATTTAAGACGTGGCTGTCTTTGAATTACACGAAGTAACAATCAAATATGCATATGAACAATTCTTGACAGTGAAAACTGCTCTGTTTAGAGAGAATAAAATGAGACAAATTTCAGAATCAGTCATTCTCTTTAGAGTAAAGGGGTCATTTTAAGTTTCAGACTAACTTCTTTAAGTATTCTAAAGGAAATGAATTAATTTATAAAAAGTGCTATCATGTCAGTAGTTAAAGAATATTTCTCAGAGTTATATTTATCTGATGATGAATCCCTTAGTGAAAAGCTTCAAAGAGGAAGAAAAGATACATATGACTTATACAATTGAAGGACAATGAATACCATAGCTTAAGATTTGTTAGACACAGAAAATCCTCAGAAGAAATACATAATGGAGTCCTTAGACAGCATCTTCCATATTTCAAACAGTCTCCTCATCTTTTATGCGAAACACAAGAAAATAAATTCATATCAGGATATAGATAGACAGACAGACTGATAGATAGATAGATTAGATATATAGATAGATTTGATAGATAGATAGATAGATAGATAGATAGATAGATAGATAGATAGATAGATATGATATGTGTGTGTGTGTGTGTGTGTGTGTGTGTGTGTGTGTGTGTACTTCATAGGATAGTTTCTAAGATCAGTAGTAATTTTATTATTGATATCTTATTTGTGCACAAGTACCTATTGAGTACTGACTGGATGCTGGGCATTGTTTTGTGCATTGGGAATGCCAAGAGTCAGCAAAAGAGACAAATTCACGTTTTTGTGGAGTTTGAATTTTGTTGAAGGAAGACAGATAGTAAACAAATTGTTAGGTAAAATATAAAGTTATTTTACTTATAAAGTCTCTCCTTAAATAGAGCAATTGTTCAGGAAGTGTCTATTTCTGAGTTGGCTGAATTTGTCAGCTTAGGAGAGGGATGGACAGAGACATTTTCTTCTCTCTGATTACTACTCTGAATTAATATCTCTGAATTATTACTAAACTGTCTTCTCTTTCACCAGAATTTGAACTTCTCTAGAGATGGACTGAGTTTCTTTTCTATATGTATTTTCAATGTTTAGGATATGTTCCTCTTCTTTAAGGAACATGTTTCGGTTTCTAAGAGTCTCCTTCTATCTTTTTATTTTCTTCCAATCTGTGGCCCTGATTCTATTCTTTGCTTTCCTTCTGCTTAAGCCTAGAATGTTGGATGGACTTCAATCCACATGTTGCTTTGTGTGTGTGGGGGGGATTCCCTTTCCCTTGATTAAGGATATCATCACTCCTACAGCTTTATGTGGATGTCCACGTACAAAACTACTTTTGATCCTAGAGAACAATCCCATCTACCCAGAATGCCTTGTGATCACTATGGCTGTTAGGTATTACTTACTTCTTAAAATTCATATATTTGAAGTGACCTAGCTTCTTTCCGCCCTCATCCTATTTAGCATAAATTCTTCTTACCTCAATGAATCACACTTTAAGTGATCTGAGACAGAAATCTACTTTTGTTTTGACTCTTTTAACTTCTTATCTCCCCTATCTCTACCAAAGAGAGTGGGGAGAATAATTATCCTTGTTCTCATGAGATTCATATGACTAACATTCAGTTCTCTGTTCACATCCACTAATTTCTATTTCCACAAGTTATTTTCATCCACTGTAGTATACTATCTAAATTAGTACATGGTCTCACTCATTGATAAACATTTATAGTACACCTAGTATGTAGCTAGACCATAGTGATGAAGATGTACAAAACCTCTTTTCACTGGAGATCTGGGCTTAAAAAATTCTCTCTTGTTTCCTTGTGTAGGCTTTCATACCATTTGTAATCATTCACTCTAATGTAGCATAATTTACCTAAACCCAAATCAGATCGTATTATGTCTCTCAGAATGGCCCTTTAATTAGTTACCCCTCCTCTCAGTAAAATTCTCTTTAGTCTAAAATACAAGGAGCACACTAATATACTAATCTCTTGATCTAATTCCAAAAGCTATGTTTCATTGTACTGGGAGACTTAAGTTTTTCCAATCTATCGTATAATTTGTCTTAGACTCCAGGCATTTGAACTTCTCTAGAACTAAAGAAACAAGCCCCATCAGAATGCAGACAGACTTGGACCAATGCTTCTGATAAGTATTGTGCCCATAAGTATTTTTTGATAAACTTTACTGCACCATAATTCCTTCCTTTGAATATTGGCCTGCATCTGTCCTCATTCTACAGACATTTTTCAGATCTATAACAGACAAAAATAAAATACCCTTAGAGTTTTAGGTATCAGCTCCTAAACCAACATTTGGATAATATAATGTAAATGATTCCTGTGTCTTTAAAGGTCATATTTTAAAACAAACAAACACGGTACCCTAAGTCTTTTTTCTGTTTCCATGTGTATGAGTGTATATGTGGGTTATTGCATGTTTATATACATATTTTGCACATGTGTGGACATACATATGGGTGCAGATATGCATGTTAATGTGAAAACCTGAGGTTGATATCAGGAATCATCTTTGATTGTTTTCCATTTTATTCTTTTACACAAAGTTTCAAGTAAAACCCAGGACTAAGATAGGATTTGTATAGTTAGTCAGCTTATTTGAGATTCTTTGTCTCCTCCTTTCTAGCCTGGAATCACAAGTAGGTTGCTTCATTTTATTGGAAATCTAAAGATCCAAACTCTGGTCTTTTGCTTGCATGACAAGCACATTAATCATTGAGTCATATTTTCAGTGTATAACTTACTTTTTTTAACAGAATGGAATGGTATACTCTAGAACACCTGTGTTTGCATAATTATCTTTGCAAATATAAAGCATTTTGTCTGAAACAGATGTATTACAGTTCCTATCACTCCAACACCCAGGCTTTTGTTTTGAATTTGAATTTGAAATTGTGCCCTGCTTTTTGATGTCATTGTTCATGGGCTCCAATGTCCTCTCATGCTCCAGCCAACCTATTCCTTGACCTTCCTGAAAAAGACTTCAAGATCAACTGAATGAACTGGAAGACTATGCCTAGGGATTTTTAACTATATACAATTAAAGAAAGGGAGCATGTTTTCTTTTGCCTAATAATGTTTTCTATCTATCCAACCTGCCTAAGGCACAAGAATGGGTTATGTGTAAAATAAGATTCTGGTTCTCTAGTGAGCGGGGCACTGGAGAATATGGGTCAGGCTGAAGTTTGGGACATGAAACTATGATATTAGAAAACAAAATAAATTCTACTCACCAAACATCAGAGATTCCTCATCTTACCACTTCTAAATTTCTTTTAAATGCCTAATGGCTCCCTTTTAGCTTCCTTTATTTTTAGTATTAATTTGTACATATACATAGGTGTGGTATATTTTCACATGATCATTTATGTGCATTTATGTGAACATGTTTTCATATGTGTTTGTGTGTACAGAGGTCAGAGAACAATGTTGAGTATTTTCCCTCATCACCTTCCAAAATATTTTTTGAGGAAGAGTATCTCAGTGAACCTAGAGCTGGCAAATTTGTGATACTGATGGATGGAAAGTCCCATAGATTTTCCTATCTCTATCCTCAAATAGCTACCTTACCTAACATTTTACTTTTTCTGGTGATCTGAACTCAGGTCGTCATGCTTGTACAGCAAGTCCTTTACTAACTTGACCATCTTTCTACCCTCGGAATCATTCTTAACTTACATGAGATGGTTGTTTACAATGAGCCCATTCATCTATGCTATCCATACTCTTCTCCAAAAGAAATCACATGATCTCACTCATAAATTTATTGCACTGGTGAGTGATGAATGGTAAAGCACTGTGTCAGCAGAGATAGCTACTTGCAAACACAGGATGCTTTGATTCTATGGAAAAAAAGTAGCAAGGTGACTTTGGCATGCCATTTCTTGTATACAAAGCTAAGAGAAGTGATACCAGCAGTTACCAAATGCTGATATAATTGAGTGACTTTGTGTCATTTATTTTTTACTTACCCATACTATGAACTATTTACCAAAGTGATCCCCAGCCATAGGAGACATATCCTGTCTTTCATGTCTTTGCTGATAGGTCAAAGTGAGGAAAGCTCATTAGACCACGCCACCTGGAGGTTTGCATGGTGTCACTGCAAGCTGCACAACAAACAAGAAGGACACACAGGGGCGTGAAGCACTACGCATCCCAGGGCCTTCCATTAGCTGCTGGAATGAGCAGCACAAATTCCCCAGTCACACCAAATTATCCCCTAGGGAAATACGGGTCCTAGGGGTGACTTAATGAACCATTTTCAGTTCTGCTGTAACGACCATGCTTTAGGCAGACATACTCAGCTGACATGGGCATATGCCATTTGCAACAGACTCAATTAAGGTAGTTGGTGAGTTGAATAATAGAAATTTGATTATTGCAAAAAAAAAAAACAGCTTTCTCAAAAAAGTTCTCTTTTTTTTTTCCTCCCTGCCATGGTGCTTCACTAGAGATCAGAGGACAACTTTTAAAAGTAAGTTTTCTTCTCCTACCATGTGGGCTTCTGGGAACTGAACTTAAGACCACCAGGTTTGCAAGCAGGTGTTTTACCCACTGAACTATCTTATTGATCTTGATTCTCACTTAGTAAGACAAGATTTGGAATCTGAACCTCTATTTCTCTTTTACCATTAATTAATATCTCTCATTAATACCTGATCTTTAAAGCTACTAAGAACATTATTAACTCTTATTAGATATATTCTAACTGAAAGGAAAGCAATATGCTGATTGGGTCTCATGATGAACCCAATTCATAGTGCTCAGGTCTGACCCATCATTAAGAAACAATGAATTTCAGGTCCACTGTAGATTGCCTAAAGAGGAAGTCTTAGTATATGTGAATTACAAGGTCTCATTAATAATTCAGGTATCTAGAATTGCTGTAATAGATGTTTGCTTTCTTCTAAAAAGAATCATAGCCCAATAAAAATAAATGTAAATGTAGCAGAAGTCTACAACATCACTGTTGTAGCAAAAAAAAAAAAAAAAAAAAAACCCTCCCAATGTATCTGTTTTATGGCGAAATCGTATCTGACAATTAGTGCATGGAATGATTCTGTGTGCATACATCTACTGAAAATATAAAATCGCCATAGTAAAGTAGATTGAAATAGATTTCTATTTAAAGTAAATCTCGTTATTCCCAATAATAAAGTCATGTCTTAAAAAAGTGGCTTTTCCAAAGCGATTTTTTTACTCTGCTTAGTTACAGAATGCCAGTGTTCGACCGACATGGTTGTCAATAGAACTCAATATTTATTGTACAAATAGTGCTTCCTAAATATAGGAATGGAACCAAACACTTTCCGTGAGTATTCATTTATGTTTATTATCGTCGTGAGAGGGGTATGTTTTTTTATCTCCATGTCCACACTGACGCTTAAGGAGTTTTAAAAACTTTCCTATGACCAAACAGTGGCAAGAGACAGATGCCAATCGAGCCTTCCTTTGTGCTGAGTGAATACTCTGGGCTACTTATAGCATGTTGGAACATGAGCAAGGTGACAGAAAAGAACAAGAGAGAGCTTGTCTCATTTACTCCCAGCACAGAAGGCAGAAAGAGGGGTTCTTGAATCTATCTATCATTTCAGGGCTGCATTTTAGGGTCATCAGTTAATGTACATCTGTATAACTCACTTCATGTCTTAAACTCTATGTGATAAAGAAGCAATGCAAATAAAATTACTGTTTCACTTAACCTAATACATTTATATTGAAATAAGTGCCATAATTTTGGTATGCAACTCTTGACAGAATTCTCACAGATGAGAACTGGAAATGGGTGGTGTCCTCCTAGGCAGACCTCCAAGGAATCACATATTTTCAAGTGAGCAATAGTTAGTACACTGACTGAAGGAGATATTCTGAAAATTGGTTTGTCTTTTCCCCTATCTTTGAAACACCGGAAATTTAGCAATAGTTTGGCTAAGAATCAATGAAGATCCTAGGAAGCAATTTTCTCCTGTTGTTAAAAACTGCTCATCTGCCAGGACTTGCAAGATGTTTGTCATATAAGATCCCCAAATTTGGCAGTAGATGCAAACATTTTCTTCTCTTTCAGTTTGCAGTTGTTAGCAAATATGTTATACTTTCATATTACTGCTTTGGTTTGCTCATGAAAAGAATCATATAATTTCAAATCTTTACCACTGGCAAAAAATGGAGTGATGTGCAGGAATAGAAAAAGCAGCATAGACTCTAAAGTCAGAACCATCAAAGCTTTCCGCCTACTGTCTTCACTAGGATCTGCACATGAATTTTGGGTAGAAATTAGAATGCTGCTTGTCTTGGTGGGTTTTGTAATCAAAGTCAGATCAATTCATACTCAGGGCAGAATTTTCTTTTTTCTTTTTACATTTCCATGTGTGTAAGGTGTTGTGTATCACATGCTTGCATGTAAATGGGTATGCACATATGTGCAGATGCACATGTACAGAAGTATATGTGCATTTGGTGGCCTGAGGTTGATTTTGGTTATCATCTCCATCTTTTTTGTCGCCAGATCTCTAATTATACCCTAAACTTGACTATAGGGCATGTCTAACTAACTAGTTTGCTCTGGGGAATTCCTTGGAGCCATCTTTCAGACTGAAATTATAGGTGGACCTACTATGCCCACTAGCATTTATATGTTGTTTCTGTATGTTCAATCTCTGGTCTCTTGCTTATTGGCAAATGCTTAACCACTGAGCCATTTCCCTAGACTTGATTGTCACTCAATTTTATAGCAATGCAATAATTTGAATGATAAAGAATATATGAGTTAAAGTTTGAGTGATTTTTTCCCTTCACTTTTTATAGCTTCCATTTTCCTAGGATACTGAAGTTCTTGTTGAAACTCAGGCTACATGTATATCATTACAACCCTACATCCAAGGAGAAAAAAGAAGGACAACTCATTTGGATTATGATTACTTTTTAATGATGAATACCAAGAAAGTATGTAACATCTGTCTGCAGTTGGTATTCATAAACATCTAATTGGGTATATATTCTTGTCTTTCTAGTGACTCAAATAAAATAGTGATTAATATTTAGAAATTATATTATTAGAGTCTGGTTACAAACTATTGCAGTTCACATTTTGGGATAAATTACAGTTGTTCATCCAAGGTATGGAATTATCCTATATACCTATTAAGGAATGAATTAACAAAGAAAATGGGGGTAAATATATAGAATGATGCATTAATCAGCCATAGAAAAGAATGAAATTATATCATTTTCAGGAAAATAGGTGGTACTAAAAAGCATGATGTCTAATGAAAAAAATTAGTCTTAGAAAGAAAAATGGAATTTCCATTTGTGGAATGCAAACTTTGAAAAAGATGTGAAAATAATTAGGAGATGTGAAAATAGATGACTGTGATCCTGGCAGGATTTGGACATGGGCAAAAGAGGGCAATGGGGGAGATGTGACCCAAACTACCATGTTGCACAGACTCAAAAATATTGGTGCCAGAAAGTGGACAATAACTTGATTGCTTGAATGTGCCCATAAGGAAACTGAATGCACCTGGAATTAAGTGACTTCTTCCAGTCTACACAGTTATTGGTATACATATATATTTTGTTTTTCAACATAATATTTCAAAAAATAAAATGGTCTGATTGTGATTTATCTTAGCCCTTTGTGAATTAGACTGAAATAAACTAATCCTTCCATGAGGGAGGAATCACCTTGGGGACAAATGACTATGTCTTAGTCACTGTGAAATGGGATCACTTGTACAAATGCAGCAAAATTCGGTATTTATGTATTGATCCAAGTAATTCAAATAATCATAGACATACCTAAAGAAGACATTATTCAGAAACTTAGGATTTTTTCCTTGGTTCCTTATTCTATGGGTTATAGCTCCAAAAGTGGTAGTGTATGTTTATAACTGACACTTTACAACTCATAAACTGAAAGTGAACTATCACTAACATTGCTGCCCATAGAGATGATGGCGACAAGATGACTCACAATCTATGACTTCTCTTTTGAAATTGACATCAGGGTCTGTCTATTCATGAGACACACAAGAAGAAAAATTGATCTTATTATTATGCAACTTCACTTGAATTTTTCTTTGTCATCCATTTTGTTTACTCATTCTCGAATTTGGTTCTGAGTGATTTTATGTTGTTTCACAAAGCCAATTTACCTTGAAAGGATAAAGATGTGCCTCACCCACACTAAAATTACTTTAAAATTGCTTCAAAGTCACTTAGATGAGTAAATTCCAAAGATGACTAATAGGAAGGGGTCAGTGGACTCTAAAAACATATAAGTTTTGGCATACTTGTTTAAACAGAAAACAAGGCATATGATAATTCTTTATATTTGCTTAACCTCTGGACTGTTGGTTTCATCAGCTTCACATGGAAAAAATTAGCCTCTTGGAAAAGTGACAGTCACAGATTTTTTTATTCAGCAGCAGCTCTAGGAGGCCAGTGTATCCTCCTGTGGATGGGAGGCATCTGAATGTCAAAGAAAATTTTCAGTCACGACTTGGGGGGAATTTGGCTAGAGGCCAGAGATGCTTCTGAACATCTTACACTGTATAAGATGTTCCAACAACAATGAATTATCTTGAACAAAAAATATTGCTAAGACTGTACTAAAAATTCTGACTCCAGTCTCTTAGTACTTTTAACTACAATGTTTATACTACATGTCCCCATGCTTTTATCAGCAAAAATGTGTACACAGAGTTTCCTTTGATAATGCAAGAGTAACATTTTTCCATGTTATTTTACCATTCTTGAATCTTCCCTTGCCTTAGGCTCCTTTATCAAAGGTTAACTAATTATCAAAGAGGTTACCTGGAATTGGTCTTAACATCCTAAAAGTCCAGTTGGTAGGAAAATTAAATCAACTTAAAATGTGTATACTCTTCTCATCCTGTACTATTAGGTCTCAGAAACAGTTGGACCTTGGCACTATGCTTTTTGGCAAGTTGCTATGAAATTGTCCATCCTCACTGCAAAACTGAAAAAGAAGTGAGGTAGGAAATGTCACAAAGGCCAAGCATAATTGACAAAAGTCGCTTCTCAGCTGTCTTTCAGAAGTCCCAACAGTGACTCCCTTGTTGTCAAGTTAATTCAATAAGAAAGGCATGTACTCCATTTGATGTGTGTTTTGCCAGCAATTAAGGAATGTATTCAGTAGGAAAAAAATTTACTCAGGAATGTCAAGTCTACAAGCATACTGTTTTCTATCTCAAAATGCTAAAACAGAATATGTGCCAAATGTTACCAAATTCTCAAATAATTTGCTTAATTTTTAGTTGAAAGCTCTTTTTGATAATGATTTTGGGATGGTCTCCCTTAAGTACAGGGTCACCAACAAGCACATAAAGTGTTGCATGTCTGCAGATGGAGTTTGTTTGTTTGTTTTCATATGGAGTTTTTAAATATTCATGGAAGTCATACTTGGTGGGATATCTTGAACCTCTTTTGTCTAGAAATGATTTTATTATTAAGCTGTTTTTTGCAGCCATAGAAAAGACAATTGTGTGCATGCATGTGTGCATGTATGTATGGAAATACATGCATATAAGTGCTTGCACATGGTGTGTGTGTGCGCGCCTGTGTGTGTGTGTGTGTGTGTGTGTGTGTGTGTGTGTGTGTGTATGACTCTGAGTACTGGGGGAATCTACACTCAGGTATTTGTACTACATAATAAACAGTTTACTGATAATCCTCTCTCTAATACATGGAAAAGTTCCTTTAAAAAGAGAATTACTTCTGGTGATCAATTATCAGATAGTAACATCTATACAGAGAAAACGGATGTGCTCAAAATATGTGCAAACAAAACTACAACGTTTTAAACAAAAAAAATGGCAGGAAATGTCAACGTATTGTTTGGAGATATTGGAGAGGGCATTTTGTCATGTGTACTTCTTCTAGTCCCTAAGAAAGAACTCATTTGCAGTTTAAAATTTTAGCACTCAGCTGCAAACTATTTCTTGTATCATTCTGTAATTGTGTCTTTTGCATAATCTTCACACTTCAAGGAGATTTTCCTTTAACTTAAGGACAAAGACATAAGGTCAAATTTTATAAGAATGATACATCATGCCTATCCTGTTCCTACTATAAGTCCATAGCACATTCTTAATGTGGTTATGTTCAGTGAGTGCTGATTTACCATTCTGCCAGTGACTGACTTATTAAATGGGTAGATTCTCATTTCTGTCCTTGGATAAACTGAGAAGTCTCAAAGAAGGCTACTTTGGTCTACTCTGAAAAAGAGAAATTATAATTCTCTAAGTCATGACATAAATACCATCTTAGTCACCGAGTGAATGAAGTACTTTCTTCCCTTATCACCCCTCTAAATAAGTACTGGTGGATGAAGAATCATAGAAAGATAAAATGTTAAAATGTTATGGAGATACTGTATAGAAACTGTATAATGTCCGAAACAGCCTTTACAAATGTTTCCTTCCAGTCCCAACAAAATACTTCTGGGGGAAAAAAGAACACTAAAAACAAGAGATCCAGAACCAACTGAAACTCTGTAAGTGTACTTTCTAGGACAATCATGGGCCTAATAGTTGGGAGAGTATTGTGTTAAGCACTTGTGTATTTTTAGGACCTTGTCATGTGTATCCTCAGTTGGGAAACAGGGACACATTTCATATTAACTTCATGAGCAGGAAAAAATAAATCTAATTTTATAGATGTTGAAAAAGGCTGTTTAAGACTTATTTTTATGTCTTATCTTTCACTCCTTCCAACATACTATCTTCTCTCTCTCTCTCTCTCTTTCCCTCTCTCTTTCTCTCTCTCTTTCTCTCTCTCACACACACACCGATTCCTCGCTATGTTTGTTGGCATAGACATTGTATGCCAATGAAGCATCTTCTTTTTTTCAGTATAATCCATGCAATGAAAACATCAGTACATCACTGCTCATGGCTCACAGCAACAAAAATCTTCAGTTTCCCGAGACATGAGACCTTGACCCCATCCTGTTTGGGGCCTACTTGCCTAGGGATATATGGGTAAGATGAAGAGTAAGTGCACCTGTGCAGTGAATTGTGTGTGTTCAGGGGTGTGAATTTCTCCTGTGAAATAAGAGTAAAAGCAGACAGAAATGTCTGCAGCCCTCTGCTCTGTGAATGACAACAGTTAGACCTTTAACATTCAAAAAGAAAATGTGGACCAAGAACAAAACCAACTTTTCAGACCTAAGACTAGATCTGTCTTTCTTCTGAATCCTCATGGTTTCTTTAAATCATGAATTTAGGTTGGACTATGCATTCTCCCAAGTTTCTGTGTAATCTCTTCACATACACATTACAGGTATTTTATTTGAGTGAATAGGCAACCTAAGTAAAACTCTGCACGAAATAAAATATAGCTCTTGATAGTAATATTGCACTTATTTTCTTAACTGGCTTATTTTAAAACCTAAGTTAAATTATGTAAGAAACAGTTTTCTTACTTGCAGTCCTTGATGGAGGCTTATTTTCTCTGCTGTAACATGGTCCTCTCTCTCCTTGTTTCTGGTGTGGCCCTCCTACCCCATCCCTCCTGTTCATAATCCTTGAAATTACTGTAGGTATTACAGAGATTTATCTTTGAGTGTCTCTAGGTGGGCTGGGTGGGTTTGGTACTAGGAACCACCTATTAGGGAGTACATAGAGTGCTTAATTTTCTGGGTCTGGGATACTTCACTTAATATAATTGTTTCTAATAACATCCATTTTCCAGCAAATTCAAGTAATTCATCATTTTTGATGGCTGAGTAGTACCCATTGTATAGATGTACCACATTTTCCTTATCCACTTGTCAACTGTCGGACATTTGGGTTGATTCCATGACTTTGCTATTGTAAACAGTACTGCTATGAGCATGGTCATGCTTGTGCTATCGAGGTGAATTTTTGCTGTATGTGGGGTTATTCCCAGAAGTGGAATAGCAGGGTCATATGGCATTTCAATCTTTAATTTCTTTAAGAATCTCCTGACGGCTCGCCAGAGTAGTTGTATGAGCCTGCACTCCCACCAGCAATGTAGGAGAGTTCCCCTCTCTCCACATACTCTCCAGCATTTGTTGTTGTTTGTATTGTGGATTTTTGCCATCCTGCCCGGGGTGAGATGATATCTCAGGGAAGTTTTGACTTGCATTTCCCTGATGGCTAAGAAAGTGAAGCATTTTTGAAGACATTTGTTAGACATTTTAATTTCATCCCTGGTAAAGTTTCTTTTAAGTTCCAGGGCCCATTTTTTAATTGAGCCATTAGTTTTCCTGGGGTTTCTAAGTTCTTTGTGCACTCTGGATAGTAGAGCTCTATCAGATATGTGGTTAGTGAAGATTTTCTCCCATTCTGTGGGTTGCCTTTGAGCTGGTGTTACATTCTCTTTATCTGAACAGAAGCTCTTTAATTTCACCAGATCCCAACTGTTGAGAGTTGGTAGCAGTGATTGTGCCATTGGATGTCTGTTTAGGAACTGTTGGCCTAGCCCAATCAGCTCGAGGGAGTTCCCTATCCTTTCAACTATGGTTTTTATAGTCTCTGGCCTTATATGAAGGTCCTTGATCCATTTGGAATTAAGTCTTGTACATGGTGACAAGTACGAGCCCAGCTTTAATCTTCTGCATGTGGAGATTCAGTTTTGCCAGCGCCATTTGTTGAAGATACTGTTCTTTTTCCATTGGATTTTTGGGGCCCCAAGTAATTAGACACCTGGTTAAGTTCACAGACTTTCATTCCTGATCATTTACAACTGAGGGGGTATGATCTCACCAGAAGGGGAGAGTATATAGTCTGGCAGATAAAAAGTAACCATTTTGCAAATGGGTGATTGACCCCTCCCTCACTGTGGTTTCCTACTTTTATTACATCTACCTTTGAATGTGCTCTTATAACAAGACTCTAGTTTAACAGCTTTTTGTCTCTGGCCAGGGGGTGACATACAATGCCCATCTGGATGGAGTGAAGGGCACTGCAGGAACAGCAAAACTGCAAAAGAAAATCAACAAACCACAATCCAGAACTTCAGAGACTCTATATCAACCACCTAGAACTAGGCCAGCCTAATCTCTCCCCATCCTGAAGCTCAGGGACATTTGCGGAAGAGGGGGCGGTAAGATTGTAAGAGCACAAGGATGGGAGGAGCAATGATATGCAAGATACTCCACACAAGTTAGGGCCAAAGCAATCATAATTGTACTTTGCATGCCCCACGCCATGTCCAACACACTATTGACCCCACAAAGTCTAGCATTTGCTAAAGTCACCAAGATCCTTGGAGGCAAGGGATTGGCAGCCACAATAGTGTTCCTATGCTTAAGGGGAACACAGGAAAGGTTCAGGGAAATGCCACTGGGTCCTTGTACGTCATCGGAGGGGAGGGTCTAGAGGAGAGTCTGGCATGCACATTAAAGGATTCTCCGGGGACTGGGGGGGCACTGGGGAATGGGGAGGGAGGGATTTGGGGAGGAAGAGCAGGGGGGTCGATGGGAGGAAGTGGGAGGGAGGGAATCTGTGTACCTACTAAGTTTGTATGAGAGGAAATAATAATAAAAAATGTCAAAAAAAGGAAACAGCTTTCTTGTTTAGCATTGAACAGCTAGTAGCCACAGAGTGAACAGTGCTTCACACTGACCAGATCTCACTTAGTTTCTGAAGAGTAGCTTGTGCTTTTAGCATCCACTAATGAAATCACACATAAAACTCTCACTGCTGAACACTGTTCTTTTTTAGATAGGATGTCACAGTCTCTAAAGCAATGTGTAAGCTTTTCTTCTAACAGATGAGGCCACAGGGATATATGTGATGAGGGGGTGGGAGGGAAAATATTTTAAATCAACAATACAAGCTCTGCTTTTTTCTGAAAAAAAGAAATCAATTACAACAAGCCAGTCCCCTGCTATTCTTGCCTAATTATTTTTAGTACTTTAAAATAAGCTAATTAGCAGTAGGCTACAATCCCAGACAGAGCGAGAGCCAGAAGATTTGGGTTCTAATCAATGAAGCCAAATATTACTGTCTGTAGGCAACAGATGTGGTATTTTCCTCTAAAACACTCCAAGGTCAGATATTCTGAAAAAAAAATTTGTATTCCCACCTCCCTATTGTGCCTGCTGTATTGAAGTAATTAGGGGTGAAAACATTTTTCTGTGCTGTATTGGTAAGGTAGTAGTTGTACTATCATTGCCTGGAGTGCTGTTAGCAAGTTGTAGGAGATTTAGGTGATAATTTGCTAAGCAGGGCACCCTTGGAGCTGCTCCTAATCTGTTCATCCTTTGGCTGCAAGGATTTGGCTTGTTTCACCTCACTCTAAACATTTACGCTTGGTAAAAGGTAGATCAGTCACCCAAAAATATGTGTACCAAGTACACTCTGAATATCTGAACCACAGCATGCAGGGCACTCGTCCAAACAAAACCAAGGAAAAATACCTCCCTGTGATGCCAGCCTAAAGAATCAGTCAAATAGTTGGGTTAAGAATATGACACACTAAAGGTGCCCCCTTAGCATAACAGATCTCACCACAGTCTCAGAAGAGTCTGATGTTTCACCACACCACCCTCTTTTGCTTGAGTGAAACCTTGAAAGTCACAATGCTCACAGATCCAAAGAATCGACAACTTCTTTTATGAAGTACCATGTCCTCACGCTTTTCATTTCACATCCTCATTTTTAACTTCTACCTTGGATCATTTCTAATTTTGTTGGTAAGCTTTGTGAGATGGGATCTCGTGAAGCCCAGGCCCACCCTGCAGTTGAGGACACCTTGAGCTTCGGATGCTCTTGCTTCCACCCAGAATTGCAGGTGTGAGCCATCATGCCCGCTTTATGTGGTGCTCGGATTAAACCCAGTGCTTCCTACATACTAGGCAACCACCGTACCAACTCAGATAATCCCTAATCTCAGGTAGCGTTGACTCTGAATTCTGCTGTTACCCGAATGCTTAATGCTTCTCTACAGATATAAGGCAGTCAGTCAAGCAACAGCAGCAGCAACAGTAGCAACAGCAGAAGTAGCTCTGTAGTTGGAAAGTGGCTGAAGTTAGATCATCTTAATCTCTTGCTAGATATAAGCAGTCATCAAATATCAACCTCAGACAGGTCACTCGGCCGTCATGAGAAAGGTTGACTAACAAAGAAAAATGAGGGCTGGAGAGATGGCTCAGGGTTTAAAACTCTGCCTCACAAGCTTCAGATCCCACCTAAAAATGCCAGGCAGAAATGGTGGCAGCTTGCATTTTCAGCTCTGAAATGCAGAACCTGGGTAATCCTAGATGAAAGCAAAAAAGGAGGTAAAAGCAATCCAGGGTGATTCCTAAAGTTACCTTTAGGCTTCGACAGGCACAGGAAAGAAGAAAGAAAAAAAAAGAAAGAAAGAAAGAGAGAGAGAGAGAGAAAGAGAAAGAGAGAGAGAGAAGGAGGGAGGGAAGGAAGGAAAGAGGGAGGGAGGGAGGGAGGGAAGGAAGGACAGAGGAAGGGAGGGAGGCAGAGACAGAGAGAAAGAAAGAAAGAAAGAAAGAAAGAAAGAAAGAAAGAAAGAAAGAAAGGAAGGAAGGAAGGAAGGAAGGAAGGAAGGAAGGAAGGAAGGAAGGAAGGAAGGAAGGAAGGAAGGAAGGAAGGAAGAAAATGCACATCCCAAATTTTGTTTCAGAACAAAACTGAGATCATTGTGCCACACACAAATACTGAAACATCAGTTTTCTTAACCAAAACCTGTGTCTGTAACTTTGCTAATTTCAATGTAATCTCACTCTAGTCTGAAGATAAAATTTATCAAGATACTCAACTTTGTCCTTGCTTTTTGACAACAGTGATCTAGAGAGCTTCTGTTTCCTTAAAACTTGCCCAGGTTGCCCAGATCCTAACAGGATCTCCATAGTCGTTTAAGCATTCTCTTACTGATTTCTCATGATTCCTTGGGGTGAGCTTTCTTTCTTTGCAACCACTAATAAGCTTAACATGTCCAATTCTCTATGGACACTTAAGAGTTCTTTGTGTAAAGGTTAATCTTAGAACTCTTGCCTTTTTATTGCAGCTCCAAACCTGCTGCACTTGGGGTGAATTTGCAGTCCAAAGGTTTTCTGACCCACTTCCGAGGCCCTACCTGAAGAGAGCAGAAGGGAAGAGCTGGCTGGAGGCTCCTTTTCATGGCTGAGATTGTGACCTAAGATGCCCAGAGATCTGTTCCATTCGACTATGAATCACACATGTCTTCCTTCTTCATCTACCCGCAATTCATAGCATTCATTTCAAATTCTAAACAAACCTCCCTAATACCTTGAGTGTCAAAAATTTTTCTGCTACCATCTACTTTAAAATACAACGCCTTCCTGAACACTTATCTTTATTCTCCCCATCAACTCGCCTCTTCTGAGTGTTCTATAAATGATGTGTATATATAATATATATGTATATATATATATGTATTTCAGTTATATAGTAAGCTAGTTTCTTTTAGACATTGAATTTAATTGCCCCAGGCATTCCACATAAGAAAATTTAGATCTAGAATGATTTAATACAGTCCTTGAGCCTATACTATGTGCTGTATTTTTCTGAAAAAAAATTCTCTCTCTTTCACTTCAACTAATGCTCATAGATACATTCAGGCACTAAGTGAATCTGATTACCCAATTGCTTGGCATCTCTTCCAATCTTTACCTAAAGAAAAATTGCATGAAATTAGCTAAATATAGAAAGAGACTTCACATGGACTCTTCTTTCAAAAGTTCTTGAGTCAAAGTTTTTAAAGAGAACTACATTCAATTTTTCCTACCTCCATACCCCAGCAAGACCCAGGCTGAAGTCACTGTTCTGTCATATGGCCAAAGGGTCACACATTATTAAATAATATCAATACAGGTAATGATAATAATGAGGTAAGAACTATCTTCTCCTGCTCCTCCTTCTCTTCCTGATCCTTCTAGCTTCTCTTTTACATCATATCATATGAAATCAACTTGGGATAGTATAACTTAGAAAGAGCTGTACTATCAATTGTTTTGGCACATCTGAGTCTAAAAATTACTAACTTCCCATCACATTTTAGCTGAAACGAAGATTCTGCCAACGGATCCTTTTGGGTGTCCTGTTCTTCATGTTACCGAGATCAAGGTAAGTATGAGAGAGGCATTGCCAATAGCAAAAGACTATTTTTGCATAAGTCACTTACAGGCATTTCCACCCGGGGGACAGCACAAGCAAACATGAACTTTCATGTGCAGTCCCTGTGAGCAAAAGAGACGTGACTTCAATCTAAGGGAGAGTTTGGGCAAAAGACACTAATGGATCTTGCCATTGACTCTTTATAGATGTAGTAAAACCATGCTAAGGGGCAACAACTTGTCTGTAGTCAAAAGCAGCACTACTCAAAGTGAGCACTATTGTGGGTGCTCAATGGAGTCCTAAGAGTGAAAAACTTTGAGTCACAGACTATTGAATGAACATCTCTTGGGTTGTGTATCCTGGAATTTTCATTTTAATGAAGCCTCTATAAACAAGCTCCAGCTTGCCAAGCCCCAGGCTGATATAAGAGCTGCTTTCTGGAAACCTTTGATTTATAAATCAGTCTCATCTACTATGTGACAGGTAATCTTGGGTATCAACTTGATCTGACATTAACTAAGATCAGCTGTGAGACCATCTGAAAAGATTATCTGGCCCAACACATTTACAATACAAAGAACAGCCTTGAATCTGATTAGAACCTCCCTAGATTTGATTGGCACCTCCCAGTAATGGATCAGACAAAAGGGACCACAGAACTGAGGACTGAGAAGAAGAGCTACTCCAGGATGTTTGCAGTGACTTAGCTGTCTCCAGCTTCAGCCACCAGCCATGTTGTCTCCTCCATGAAAGACTGTTTCTCCCTTCTGGAACCATAAGCTGAATAAGTTCCCATTCTCCCTTCAGATCTTGGCTTTAAATGCTCTCTCACAGCCGCAGTTAAAAGTAATTATTTCATACTAGTCTGTGGCCCTAGCATCTGGCTCAATCCCATGACTGGCTCCAGTGCCACCTGAGCAACTGATTTAACTTTTCTCACCTTTGATTTCTCAAAATGTATGTGGGACTAATATCTGTTTACAAACATTACAGAATGAGTGTAAGGATGGAAGTTTCTTGCGTGCAATGACGCTTTTCCACATTAACACGGATGCCCTTGCTCCTTGATATGTGTTCCAGAGGAGGTACCCTTCCCCTTCTGCTGAAAATAAAATCCATAATAAGCTATTCTGCTACTTTGTTGACCTATCTGTGGGCATGGCTGGATAGAAAAGCAGAGAGAAAGAGCTGCTCTTTATGCAGTTAGTGCTGCCTCATGTTACTTTATAGCTGACTTGGAACGATGCTCATATGCAGCCTCTTGGTGAAGCTTTTCTTGGCTCCTAAATGCTGCTAAGATGTCTGATATTACAGTTGAATAACTTCCAGGCAATGAACTGCAAATAGAGCAGCAGGAGACTCATGAGCTGGGTTGTGTCTCCACTCAATGGAGAAAAAAGGGAGTCTACTGGACTCATGACATAGAAAGAGATAGATGTGTAGAAAGGATGAGTCTACTATAACTCTGCCCTGGAGACAAGACACCTTGATTTAAACCCAATTTGACTGATTGTTGTTCCTGTGTCTTTGAGCCATCACTGAGCATTCATTCATTTTGACCTTAACTTTCTCACTAAATGGACTATGGGTACAAGATAAGAAGGTTTGCACTCTGAACCCTTTCTTGCTCCATTATTCTATATCAGTGATTACCAGAGGCCCCATACCGGACTTCTACCTAGATCTGCTTTCTGAGGCAAAAACCACACACTCCAAACCTTCTTTGCTCAAGTCTTTTAACATCTAATCTTTAATATAATTTATTTTCCACTGTCATAGAATTTGCCTTCCTTTCTAATATAAACAGGCAATATTTTATATGTACCTGGTGCTAAATAGTGCCAGTTTTACATATTAAGAATACGCTTGAAAAGTCAAGAATACTCATGTAATAATCTTAACTTATTCATTGTGGAATTACTGAATATGAATGTTTTTGAGAAAGGAACCCAGACACCAAGTCTCAATATTACATCTCTAATAGATCAAATAATACCTACTTCAAATTTCCTTTATTTCTTTCCTTCATTCTTTTGCTGCATTGGTTATATATTTTCATTCATTTCTTTTGTTTGCGAGATAGTGTCTCACTATCCCAGACTGGTCTTGATCTTAAGAGCTCCCAACTCTGCCTCCTAAGTGATGTGTTTGCAAAGATAATAAGGGTACATGCTAATATTTTCGACTTTACATTCACAAAAATGATTGTGATTGAAAAATGCCATTCATATAAGACAATACTATGGATGATGTCCCAGGATTCCAGTCATCTCAGTAATTCAGGTCATAAAACGATGGTATCATGTATCTTTTTCTTTTCTTAACAACTTACTGTCTCCCTCTTTGAACAGGTGCTTGTATCTCATTGCTCCATTCTTTATCCAACCTATAGAATTGGATCATTTCCTTATGGCGAGGTCCGGTTTTGATTTCTACCCTTCAGTATCCTTCGAGTACATTTCTAACCAAGTCTGGAGTCCTACAATCTTTCCATTTGCTTTTCCTACATCAATCCTCCATATTTGTTTGTTTTTCCACTTTATGCTGAACTTATTTTTAATAAATCTTATTGAAGTATGAAATATAATTAATGTCTTCAACATATGTACACGCTCCTCTCCAATATGACATTGATGTTTAACCTCTGCATTCTTGATATATTTATGATAAAAAGCTTGTAAGTTATTTATCTCAGCATAAGATGCTAATCTCTTTTTTCAACTTTATTTAGTGTGTGTGTGTGTGTGTGTGTGTGTGTGTGTATCAGAGGCCACTGTGTGTCCCTCTGGAGTACTAAGGGTGACTTTGTGAATCATCCTGGATTGTTTTTACCTCCCTTTTGCTTGGCTCTAGGATTTTCAAGGCTCCGCCCACCAGGACCGGAAGTGCAGGCTGCCGCCAGTTCTGCTGGGTGTTTTTGCATGGGACCTAGGATCTGAACTCAGGACCTTTTGTTTGCAAGGCACAGTTTTAACCCCTGAGCTATCTTTCCACCCCAGATGTTAATCTCTTACAAGATCTACAAACTGGAGCTTTGTTTCTCAAGTGACATTTTACTGAAGTGCAGAACTCAAGCTCCCTAATTCACCATCTCTGAGCAAAGATAGGATTTTAACTTCCCTAAGCACTAATCAATAAACAGGTGCTCTGGCTCATTGGGTAACATTCTGTGAGTCACAGACATCACTCTACTTTGCTCAGCCCTTCTCTTGTCCTCAAAATTTCTGTCTGTGTTTTTTTCCTTTTATTTCCTTAACCTGAGGAGCTACCTTCATACATCTCTGCCAATCACAATGCTTAAGGCCAATCAAAACCTTTCCAGGTATCACTTCCCTGAATATAGCCTTTGATCCTTGATACTCTTATTATTCTACCATTGGTATTTAGGTTATATACATTCTTGCTTTTTCAAACATCTTTGATGTATAATGGGAACAATGATATTTTACCAATATTAACATGTCTGTGTCACTTAATTCAGCCCTGAACTTCAGAGCTGTTCAGATGTTCAGCAGATAAATACTAAGTTGAACCTAGTCCACTTGAATAGCCTAGTTTAGTCTGAATATTATCATTTAAAGGGATGAAAACAAAGCAGTACTCACTTATGTGGAGCTTCACAATAATCTGAAATCACACACTAAGCATAGGTTCTAGAGCAGAAGACCAATACAAATAGGGAGTTAAATGGACTTGAATTCAAATTTTCTTTTATTTTTTATTATTTTTTATACTTTCACAAGCATATTGAGTACTTATCCCAGCTTTCCTCCCCCCCAGTCCCTCACATTCCCTTCCTTCTCTTCATCATTCCCTCCCATTCTTCTGCCTGTGTGCTTCTATGGACTTTAGGATTCACTCTGGCTTATCTACTCCTGTGTGGGTTCAAGCCTCTGTAGTAACAAGTTACCTCTCTTCAGGCCACCCCACTGGTATGTGCATCTCTTCACTCATCCAGATTTAGATCCAAAGGTTTCCACTGTAATTCCCATTCTATGGGTATAATAACAGCAGTTTGATGTATTGTCTTTCTATCAATAGGTTCATTGGCTGTCTTCCCTATTAATCTATTTCCTTCCCTTTTTAAGGTTCTTGTTCTAGTTTACAGTAACAGGGGTGATACCATTCTGACAAGTGGTCTTAAGCCAATCAAAAAGCTTTTGGATGTCTCCTGGTACTCATGCCACTATTACACTGGTGGTCACCTGTTGCCATGGTGATTTATATTGCAACTTACAGATTTCATGCCATTGATGGGGCTTGTAATTATTTCTCTCTCCCAGCAGCTTCTACAGTATTCCTTGGTACCATATAAGCTACCTAGCAAGGAGAAAGTCCTCAGACCAGTTCCAGTTGATGTATTTTGCTTGTGTGCTGTGATCGGTTTGTGTTGTAGCTTCAGTAATGTGTGTTACTGACAGTTTTTGGAGAGCAACCAAGATCAATGGCTAAAGTCTCTTTTAAGACCTCTCTGGTTAACATTTTATCAGGAAGTGCCACATTCCTGTTACTTTCTAGTATAATTTTGTCCCTGGGTTCTAAGTGGATTAGCCCAAGGGTTTTTTATTATTATATTTTCTCCCGTTTTCCTCACTCTATGCTCCTCTGCATAGAGACTGATCATTCTTATTCTTTTATTTAAAAGACATTTTTTGACATATTACCAGCATAGGATGTTCCTTTGTGGTTGCTTCCTACTGTTTTTGGGTTTTTCTATAAGTCCCTCAGTCCATTCTATCAACCATCCCTTCAATCCCTGCTATGTATTTTTTCTCAATTATTCCCTCCATCACCCTTGTCCTGAGATCCTAAATCTCCCCTTTAAAAGGTTTTATCCTAACCATCCCTTCCCTCCTTCCCACTCTTAGACCTTTTTCGAGTTTTCTGGCTCTTACAGTGCTTCCAATCATATACATCGAGAAGGACATCAGTTCAATTGCATATTAGAGAGCTGAATATACAGTACTTAACTTTCTGTGTCAGAGATATCTCACTCAATATTAAAGTTTCCAGTTCCATTCATTTACCAAAAAATTCCATAATCTCATACTCTCTAATGGATGTGTAATACTCTATTGTTTATATGTACCACATTTTCATTATCCATTCCTCTGTTGATAGGTATATTGGCTGTTTCCATTTTCTTGCTATTGTGTGAATTCACCTTTTCTTAAGTGTGTTATCCAAATGAGTTGTATAACATCTCTAAATCTTAGTTTCTGAGTTTTAAATATGATATTTCAATAGGGCATATATTTTAGGAGAGTTTATGAATATTAAATCCAGTAATGTAAATGAACCAGTTAATATAATACCTGCCAGAGAATGCTCCAAAACAACTGAAAATATCATAGTATTATCATCCTATAGATTGTTGACCTACAAAAATATTATCTAGCTTACTTGTGGATTTATTTATTTACAAATGCACATGGCTTTATAACATTTCTGACAGGTAGTATATTACTTCTTCATAAAACTAAGAAAAAGCTATGAGTTAATAAACTTCCACAAATTGGGAAAGGAACTGATTCAAGTCACACACCTTCATTTTAAGAATGTGTGAATTCCGTGGGGGTGAGGTGCAAAAGCTGGTGTTTGAAAAATAATCTAAAAATAGGTCTTCAAGAAATGAAAATCTGAGTCTTTTTTTGTCATTGCCAACATGGAGAAAACTGCATCTGCAGTATTTAGACTCAACAGCCTGATTGAAAGCTACAGTCCCTAAATCTTTGCTGAATTTAGTTTCTCTGAAAGCCACCCACAACTTCAAACACTTGTTTCTACATACAGATGCTCAGGGTTTTATTGACCCAAATATTAGAAGTGCTTTGGAAAACGATGGAGAAATAAGCTAGTCAAAAACAGGATGCAGTTCGAATTTCAGATTTTGCAGATGAAATACCTAAGACCCAGGGAAATCTGATAACTTTCTGGTGACTCTTTTTCTTTGGCAAAGCAGAACTCATATACCTTTTGGTGCTAGCATGGAATTTTGAATGGAAATTTTAGATACAAAACTCAAGAGGACCCAGGGGAAAAATAAGCTTGTTTTTCACTTGAAAAGAAGAGAAAGACAACAGAAAGTTATCCTTTACTGTCTCTTTCAGAGGGAAGGAAGCTGCCAGTGCAAGGCAGAGCCCAGAGGCAGCAGAGAACCTTCCCTAGTAGACTCCATCCAGAAACTGGAGTGTATCTTCCAAATTAATAAACCAAACCAAACCAAAATAACCTGCGCTTCACCTTAAGTACACACTAAGTAGGGTCGCTACTATGGTAGGATATTTAAGACAAACGCTTTGCACAGATGCAATGATCACGTTCAGATGACCTTGCAAATCATTGGCAAGTAATTTGTGTAATTTTAGAGGAAAAAAAAATGATTGCACTTCATTTTCTTTTCAAAAAATAAAATTGGAATTCTATAAAAAAACACCCTGATATAGATCTAAGCATGGATATTGGGATGAGAGAGAGAGAAAGAGAAAGGAAAAGGACTGTTGTACGTACTCAAGGGTGGGTGGGATCTACTTAAGACAAAGAGTCACTTACAGGGTCTTCAGATCTACTTTTGAAATTCCCTTCGGTCTGCCTACTTCTCTTTGGTTTTACATGATACAGCTCTTCTGTCCCAGAGTCAAGTGAGAAGTTTTGATTTAGAACAGATGGCTGAGGACAGTCATTCACAATTAATTCTATGGGCTGTTAATAAGTGCTATCTGGGGGGAAAGCACATGGAAAACATTATTAGCTAAATTTAAACAAGTTTTCACCCAAATACTTGTAAATGCCTTTTATATGCTAATGTGCAGTGTGACCCAGGGAGAGCTGTATAAAGTACAATTTTCAGGACTTTCCTAATGCTTGCTGTTTTTTGCCTTTCAAGTCCTACTTTAGAAGTAATGTACTAGGACATAAAATACCAAAAGGTAATTTAAGTGACAAACTTTAAAGTACACAGCCTGAAATAAATGAAAACTATCCTCTCCATAAATGGAATCTTCTCTTTGGCTTCCTCAAAGACTGACCACTATGTATGATTATAGATCAGAGAAGGGTGTGGCGAAAGACAGAGAGAGAGAGAGAGAGAGAGAGAGAGAGAGAGAGAGAGAGAGAGAGAGAGCGAGAGAGAGAGAGAGAGAGCGCTTGATCTTTGGTGAGGGCTTATGGAAAATCATAGAACAGTTCTTGACTGAAAGGCAAGCATCCTCCTAATTTAGGCAAAGGCTTTCCTATTCACAGATTCTACAATGGAATGGCTGTATTTCAGTAAACTAGAAGAGACCACAGGATGACTTGCGTCATGCCCAAAATATAAAAGTTAAAAAATGGAGTTTCTTTCTTTCAAGACAGAAAGAATGTAAAGTGCAAAGCAGTTTACCTGTCCCTTCCCTACTTTCTCTGGGCTCTCAGGGAGTCTTCAAAACTTAGAGACTCTGTGGGGAAAATTTAAAATAATACTATTCTCATGTGTTTATAATCTCCTTGTTTGCTAATTGGATGTAAAGGAGGATAATTTATTATGCAGCAGAACAAATAATGTTGACAGAAAGTATGCTATTAGATACAAAGCCTCCTTGTTTGGGCGAAAATTTCAATAGAACTGGTTAAGTCTAGCTTTGGGAAGACCAAGGAAACTATGTAGTTTGCTTCAATAAAGCAGGAAGGAGTGTAGGCTCTTCAGGGAGCTTTGAAGGGAAGGAAGGTATTCTGTGGGGGAAGACTTGAAATTACAAAAAAAGAGAAAATTCCTGCTAGATTATGAACATCATGGTGACTACACATTTTCTGTTCCCTTAGACTTTCAGAAAGATGTGAAAGTCATTGTGGAAACGAGGCCCAAAGCAAGTTTCCAATGGAAGAAGGGACGCACGGACAGATCATAGGAGATGGTCAAATGCTATAATGCAGCAGGAGCAAAGGTGCGCACCATGAGAAGGAGATAGGTACTCCTCGTTACAACCATAGGAAGGGCTTTGCAATACCGTGTCTTTACTTTCTGTCTTGAATTCTCCTTAATCTTGTTTTCCAATCAGAAATATCATCCTTACTTCTCCATTCATACCACAGACCTAACTTATTTTTTGTTGTTTTTCATGTCATCTTGTTCTACCTTTCTCTTATCTTCAATTTATCTTGAAATAGCTTGTTAAAATAGTTATAACTAATTAACTATCTTTTTTTCTATCTGTCTTACAGACTGCATCAATTATTATCTAAATGTTCATCCAGTCAAGTCACTTGACTGCCAGACATCAATATTTAGCTCCCCATCAATTACAGTTACAATGAAGTTCTCTGTAGCTTGGGTTAATATCTATTGTAAGCATGTTCTTGTTTTTCACTACAAGCTTCCTGTCGCTGCCCACTCTAAATGCTGTGCTAAAAGGCCACCCACACTACTGCCACCCAAGTTTTCTCTCACATTTTTGAGTTTTCCTATCTTTCCCCCATAAGACTTTAAATGTAAGCAAGCCATTCATACTTTGTCGCCTTGCCAGAATTCAAGCTATCAATTAAAGACAAAAATAAGTTATGTGAAAGGATTTATATTCTTTCTTCAGATATTTACATTGTTCAATATTTTAACTCAAAGTAAATACTATGCAATGTCTCTTGATGTGTAAGAGAGAGATAGAGAGAGACAGATCTTTGGTAATGGCTCAAATTATATCTCACAAATAATCAAACTCTATATTGTTACCTATTTTTAATCAATGACAGACTCACTCTCTGGAGAATATTCCTTCTTTAAAGGGCAGCATATATTTTGCATAGGGCATAGAATGTGACTTGAGAACAGAGTCTGAATATCTATTTCACCATCCTGTTGAAGAAGCCTTAGACAAACATTTCATCTTGGACCTCTGTGTGTAAAAGAATATCTGCTTCCCATGAGTATTTCATTCAAATGACATCATATACATGAAAAGAACATAAACAACAAAGCACAGGTTTTGTAATGCATGAGGATTTACACAAATTTGGAAAGGAAATCTTTAACAAGAGGACTAGACATGGGGTCAAAATAACTGTTATTGTGGATAGAGATCTGCATCCCTCTTTCACAACAATATGTTAAAGTATTATATATGTGATCTTATTTGGAAAGAAGTTCTTTGCAAAACTGTTCAAGTTCAGATAAATTCATTCAGGCAAGCACTAATCCAATA
Organism: Typhlomys cinereus; assembly: GCA_023101885.1. Taxonomy (NCBI): domain Eukaryota; kingdom Metazoa; phylum Chordata; class Mammalia; order Rodentia; family Platacanthomyidae; genus Typhlomys; species Typhlomys cinereus. Next base: position 392,050 of record JALPQD010000457.1, read on the forward strand.
TGGATACATAAGAGGGACCAGTGAGGAGGCATCAGATAAATGGTCATCTACCTACAAACCAAGGCAAAGAATTATCAGCCATCATCAGAAGCTAGGAGAAAGACTATGGTCTCATGAAACTCAGTGTGGTACTGTGTTATCCTAGGAAACCAATACATATAGGTATTTTAACTCTATCACTACTAGCTCTGAGAATTTGCATTTTCCTTGACATCTAAGGACTTACCTTTCCGTGATTGTTTCTCTGAGTCCACTTGCCACACCTTTGACCACTGTGCTTGCTTTGGGTGTCAGCACCACCTGAGATATAAAAAATGAGCCCTTCTTTCTTCTCTCAGTGATGGATGCCTGAAGAAACTGGATCAACTTTTCAGGGTCTGTAGTGTTAGCCCAAGGTGCTGGCATCATCTGCCCAGGCCAGAGAAAGGGTACTTCCAGTGCCACTGGGCTATGATAGAAGACCAGCACTTGATAATCCTTCTCCCACAGGTACTTTAAACTCACTTCCTGGGCAAAAATTGCTGGGCACATTTTGTTTCCATAGATGTCTTTCAGCATTTGCACCAGTTTCTCATGGTGATATTTCTGCATCCCATAAAAATGGTTGAAGTCCAAGAATATTACCTCCTTATGATGATCTGTGAGAAATGCATTGATCTCTTCAAGACCCTCATTGACTTTGGCACTGAATAAGCCATGAGCAAAGTAGAGTTCGTTGTCGGGGTCTCTGGGTTTGGTGGAAATTCGAAGGTCAAAGTAACGGATTCCAGCTCCTAACTGACCAGTGAAGTTCATTGTTTGAGTTGCTAACCATTTCCGCATCAGTTTCTTGGCTACAGTTCCAAACACGGAGACAAAATTCTGCACCGTTTCAGGCTGTTCGGGACCTACTGGAGAAGCTTCGTCAATGTAGAAGCTGAAGGAATCATGGGAACCTAGGGGAGAAACAAAGCAAAACATAGTCAACTTCAGTCTCATTCTTTCCACGGTTTCTCTCTTGCAATGAACATCCTTTCCCTTAAAATTAGTCAGAAGAACTACAAAGTAGTATTTAGATCATGTTCATATTTCAGGAGAATACTTTCAATAAACTTTTTTAAAGTAAAAATACTTCAGTTGATCAAATTGATACTAAAATGCTAAGAAAGTTTCCTTCCAATCAATACTCCAAAATTCATGCAGTTGTCTATTATGAACCAAGAATTTGCAATATGCACTAGGATTGGTATCCCAAAAAGGTTACATAAGTGAGTATTCATAAAGAAGGGTTTAGGGGACAAACCACTAGTCTTTACTGCTTTGTCTACAGTTTTATTATTCATGATAGTTAATTTAAACTATCAGTGTGGCAAACTTAGACTCGCCTAAGAAATGAACCTCTGGTTATGAATCTCTGTGCATACATGTGAGGGTATTTCTAGTGAGAGTTAAGTGGCATGGGAAGACACACCTGGAACGTGGTCTGGGATAATGTGGTTTGAAGTAAAAAGACAGAGTGAAAAGAAGGAAGGAAGCGGGCTGGAGAGGTGGCTCAGGGATTAAGCCTCCGCCTTGACGGCGGAAGGTCCTGAGTTCGGATCCTAGACCCCACGTATAGACGCTGAGCGGAAGCGGGGGCGGCCTGTGTTTCTGGTCCTGGTGGGCGGAGCCTGTGAATCCCGGGGCAGAGTAAACAAGGAGGAGGTGGAGGCGTCCATGGTGGTTCCCGAATTCGTCCGTGGTTCTACACACACACATACACGCATACATGCACACACATACACGTGCACAATTAAATAAATAATAATTAAAAAAAAAGAAGGAAGGAAGCCTGGTACCAGCATTCTTCTCTCTCGCTTCCTGTCTGTAGGTGCCATGTGACCAGCTGCCTCACACTTCAGCTGCTAGGGCTCCTCACCTAGCCAAGCCATTATGATGGACTACATTCTCTAATGTGAGAATTAAAGCTTTCTTTAAATTACCTTTGGCAGTTATTTTTATCACAGCCACGAGAAAAGTAGCCAATGCACCATTTCCCTTCATTGTGGGTTGATTTTAGTCCTCAAGAATAAAGAAGCCCTTTGTACAGGCTGATAATCAGTGTATGAATTCCAATCTTATAAATTTTGGAAAGCACAAGAGGTCATGGACCAGAGGAAGGAGAAATAAGAAGATAGTACAAAGCTGATATATTTAATTTTATTCCTGATATTGTACTCAGACATCTGTGAACTTAGATAATACCAAGCGCTTTCTGCAAACTGAATAAACAGTGAAATTTCTTGTGAGTTAATATAATTGACAGTATTTTAAAAATTAACTAAATGGACTCTTTTCTTCACAAATATTTTCTCACAACAGAAAACCTCTGCTTGGCGTTAGCTCCCAAATTCAGAGGAACTGCTTATTCAGGCTTAGCAATGACAGTTTGTTTAACTATTAATTTTTGGAAGATCTAAGAATCAAAACTCCATAAATATAGTGATGAACATGGATATGATGTGCTTAAAAGCATAGAGTATATTTAAAATATAACCAAGACCATAAGGAAAGGAATAAAAAATTTTTTCAAGGTTGTTTTATATTTCTGACCCTTCTTTTAAAAGTTCTTGGGCATGATTACTCAATTGCTCTTACTAAATTGATGAATCCTGGATATTTCACACATTAGAAAGAGCAGGTAATTCCAACCAGGACAATTTTTATTTCTCTCTTTTGTGATCTTGTCCCATCATTCTCCATCTGCCGCCCAGGTTCCCTTCATTCATTTCATTGCCTTGATTCTGACAAAAGTTCCACAGGCACTGTTTTTTTTTTTTTTACATCTTCCAATTTTCCAAATGCATATGCATTAAGGTACACACAAACACATACACATAGACACATGACATACACACACACACACACACACACCTTTAAACTGATGAAAACAATGTCTTGAAGTATTTTTCTACTCCACTATCAGAGCCACAGTCTTTACCTATGCCCGTATTCCATATAAATACTTAATTATGCCTCTGTCTTAATCTATGTGCATAACCCTATCTCTCTATGAAACTGAAATAACCCAAACTTTGGAATACTACAGTATTGACTCCAGATACTATGAAAACATTTTGATAAAACATTCAGTAAAATACTTTAATACTCAGATATTCATAACCTTTAAGATTTAGAAAAGGCAACTTCTCAGATTTTTGGATTTTTTTAGACAATATATAGAAATGCCACATCAAATTTAAACCAAAGATGTGTGATCTATTAATATTTAATTGATTCTATAGAGAGAAATTGTCAGCATTTTCTGAGTAATCAAAATTGGCAGTTTAGATCCAGCACTGGAATATTTTAACACTCATTTAAATAGCTGGCTATTGATTTATTAATAGCTGTTCAGCTGACTACTAATCCAAATGAAGAAGCTAAACAATTTGTGCTATCAGTCAATATACCTAAAAAAGTGTGGCCAAAATATAGGACAAAAGAATGAACTTAAGAAGAATTATAATTAAATAAGGTAAAACTAAAGCAATTAATAAAAAGCCACATACACCATGAAAAAGTACAAACAGTGAACACCTAAAGAAAACAGGATAGAACTAGTTACTCCTCTAACTTGTAAAATGCATTAATTAGAAGCAGGCAGAGAGGGAATCGAACTTAATCAGATTTCTTTTTCTAGAAATGAGCACTTCTTTATTTCCTTCTTTTTTAGATTTTAGATTTAGATGTGTAAGAACACATAATAACAGATGCCATGGCATTTTCATGCGTTTCCATCTTGTATGATGATTGTATTCATTCCTGCCATGGTTTGAATGTGAGTCGCCTGATTCCCATAGACTCAATTGTTTGCGTCTTTAACTGATGTTAATGGTAAGAAGGTTGTGACAACTTTAGGGGGTGGAGTCTTGTTGGAGGAAGGCACAGCCACAGGAGCAGGCCTTGGGGTTGGACGTACTTGCTTCTTCTTGCAGTCATATGCTCTCTCTGCCTCCATGATGTATGTGCCAGGACCACCTGCTATGCCTTTTCCTCGTAATGGACTCTATTTCCCCTCTGGAACTGAAACACAAATAAATCTTGCTTTTTCCCCCTATGTTCTGTCTGAGTGTTGTCTCCAGCAGCAGAGAGAGTAACCGTGACAAATCCCGATCACTTCTCTTCTTTCCCCATTTCAATGATCTTGTTCCTCTTCCCAATCAGTCCCCTTCCCTTCCTCATGTCTTATCTTTCTATTTGTGGTCCACTGAATGTAATTCTGGATTTTTGCAGGCACTTGGGCCAATATATTTATGGAGTTGGGCACCTTATCAGCTTTAAGGTCAGGGCAGAAAAGCAAACAAGGAACTGAGCAATCTGTACAATAACATATGTTTTATTTGAAAGTAAAACCTGTGCAGGGGACCTTCTGGCAATTCAGTGAAGAACCAGAATCCCAGCTGCCGTTCACAGACTGGGATGGCTATAGATCAGGGAGAGTGGTAGCTGAAGTAGTTTAAATTTATCTTCCATCAGATGTTGCTAAGGGGTTGTCAGGGAAGTAGGATTAAAAGAATTCCTAGTAAATTGATCAAAAGTCATCTCTCAAGTTTGGCCACTGCTAGAGTTAATTGTGTCGGAAATGAGGAAACCAAGGTGACAAATTATTTTATTTTCAGGAATGGCTATTTTACGTTGGGGAACTGCCACCTTTCAGCCAAGATGGAAGTGTTTCATAAAAGTAGTGTTCTACATACCAGTGAAAAATATGTCCCTTCCTCCCCCAAGAACCATTATCTATCTATATGCATATCATCATGGAGAGATACTGTTTCATGATACCTGTAACTCTGTTTTCAATATGATTTTAGCTTCACCTTTAATTTACATAGTACATGGTAAATTTTATCTAAGTAAAAATGCCATGGAAACTATCAATTTTGATAATCTTGTCAAAAGACAAGGCAGTTTCCAAATTATCATATTTGTTGATTTTCAAGGAAAGTATATTAGGGTAAAAATAAGGAAAGGAATAAATGAAAAAAAATTTAAAACTTTTTCAGATTTAAAAGCCCATATGAAAGTGTAGAGATAACACTGCTTCATTGAGGCCTATTAAAGCAGTGTTCCTTCCTCATGATAACAATAATAGGATGTAAATTCTTCCTGTGTTCCTGGTTGCAGACCCAAATACATCAGCTGTATAATTCTTTTATTAAACTTCTTTTTGAATGAGGAAAAAAGAAAAGGTTAACAATAGTTTTAAAAAAATAAAATGGAAAGAAATAAACGGAATTTCTAACAAAATTCATTTCAAGCTAGATGACTCAGGTATATGAAAAGCAACTGTGTGGGATGGAAAGATGGCACAGGGGTCTTTTCCTTGTAAGCAGAAGGTCCTGGGTTCAGATCCCAAATCCCACATAACACGCCAGGCAGAAATGGCAGCACCCTGCATTTCTGGGCCTGGTGGGCAGGGCATGGGAAATCTTAGGGCAAGCAAAAGGGAGATAGAAGCAATCCAGGATGATTCCCGGAGTCACCCTTGGTCCTCTATAGGGACATACAGTATCCTGTAATGTGCGCGCGCACACACACACACACACACACACACACACACATGCTAAATAAACAAATACAATATAAAAAGAGCAACTCCGATGAATGATACATTGTATGTACTTCATTTTATAGACTATTTGAAAGCAGAATTAACCAATAATTAAAAAGTATATCTACACATGGGAAGGGGATCATACATAACCTTATGTTGATCCTCTCCCAAAGACATATTTCAATTGCTTTTAATTCTATTTAGAATTGTACTTAACAATTTTGAAAATTTTTTATTAAGCAACTAAGTTTTCTATTTGATATTAAATTAAAATAGAGTAGTATTTCATGATATTTCAAAACATACCCAAGGGCCTAGGAGCATGGCTCAGTAGGTAAGAGTGCTTTATGGACAACTATGAGGATATGAATTCAAATCCTCAGTACCCACACAAAAGTGGGACCTCGCCATGTTTGTAATCCCAGAAGTGAGGAGTAAAAACAGGGGATCTCGGATGGTGTGCTTCAGATCATTGAGCAATGCTGTCTCAAGGAAATAGACAAAATAGAAGACATCTGCCTGGCTCTGTACGTGCACATAAAACAAGCACAGCACATCTTCTTTCTCTGCGGTTCATCCTAAACTGGCAGGTCTAATATTTCACTTCCCCACTAACTTGGTGTTGCAGTTCGCTACATGGTTGCTGATAAATGACCATCAAACGGCTTAAGGAAACAAGGGGTTTATTGTCTCTTATGATTACTGGTTACAGTCCATAGTCCAGCTTTATAGTAGAGCATGCACCAATACCAGGGCTGAGGGAACTGGCCACATCATCTTCACACAATGGCTGAGGGAGGGAGATCTTTACTTGCCAAACTAGCATGTCTGGCCAAGTATACACAAGGATGCCAAACTCAACCAGCTCTTTGTATTTTATTCCTGGGCCTGAACCTACCCATCTGGACCTTTCTCATCAGCCAGAAATCTCCTGCAGGTTTGTTCTGGGCTCAACCACTAATTCTTTACAAATGTGCCCAAAGCTCAAACCCTCAACTGTCAAGTTGACAGCTGTACCTAACTATGACGCTCCATCCCTTGTCAACTTGACACAAAGACATAGTACTTTTAAACTGTAACTTGCAATCCTTGTCTCCACAGATGTTAAATTTATCTTAAAATATAAATACATTTCATAGACAAATTTAAAATGTTCTCTCATTAAAATTTCAGTTCCAACGTTTTAAAAGTTCAAAGATTCTTAACCTTAAAATGTATTAAATCAGAATAACTTAAATACTTTGAAACAAATAAAACATTAAAAGAGAAGGATCTTGAACAATAAGAAAACATTAAAAAGATCAAAGTCTAGCAAATAAAATGCTGCATCCTTTACTTCAATGTCTGTCTTCTGTTGCTTATCACATAGTCAATGTGGCTCAAAAATGCTAGGCATTCCCAGTCCCTGTTTGCAGCTCAAAGTGGTACAAGCAGAGTTCCTCTGAGCCAGGCTGAATCTCCACTTCCAGCCATTCTCAGCATATATACCATGGTTCTTGCATCTCAAACAACACTCTGGGTTCATCTCTGCAGCTATAAGATTCATCTTTCCTTGCAGGAAGTCTATGCCTGCCACTTGGTGCCAAACTTTTGCTGCTCTCCATGAACCCCATAATCACACACCAAAACCAGAACCATGTGGGGAACATTGCTAGATTCCAAAGCAAGTTTGAAATGTAGCTTGGTCCACTCGGGCTATAACTGTACCAATTTTAGCGGTTGACTCTGGAAAAGCCTCTTTCTAGGTAGCTGAAACTTCTAATGGGCAAGAAATGGCTTCAACTTGGGCTTTCAGCCCCTGAAGGAATCTGAGTTTTCAAACCACTGAATTGCCTTATGGTGGTTTTCATGTCTTCCACCATCCCAATACAAGTCACTAGGTTTTCCTTCATTGATGTTCAGCTGTTCTGCTGCCTGCCCTTTCCTGCACCAAGTGGCAGGCATAGACTTCCTGCAAGGAAAGATGAATCTTATAGCTGCAGAGATGAACCCAGAGTGTTGTTTGAGATGCAAGAACCATGGTATATATGCTGAGAATGGCTGGAAGTGGAGATTAAGCCTGGCTCAGAGGAACTCTGCTTGTACCACTTTGAGCTGCAAACAGGGACTGGGAATGCCTAGCATTTTTGAGCCACATTGACTATGTGATAAACAACAGAAGATAGACATTGAAGTAAAGGATGCAGCATTTGATTTGCTAGACTTTGATCTTTTTAATGTTTTCTTATTGTTCATGGCCACCAACCCAGCTCTCCTCTATCAAGCAAGCAAGTCTATATTCTTTAAATTCAACTTCACCAAAGTCCTTGTTCCCCTCATCAAAAACTGGATCCAAACGATTCAAAATTCTCTCAGCATCACTATTTTCCAAATGGCCCACCAAACTCTGTTCAAATATCTTTGCATTCACAAAAATCCAAATTTCTCCAACAAAACATTCAAAATCCACAAAAGCCACATAGCCAGATTTATCAGCAACACCCCACTTTCCAGGTACCAAATTCTGTTGCAGTTCACCTGCATGGTTGCTGATAAATGACAATCAAACAAGTTAAGGTAAAAAGGGGTTTATTTTCTTACAATAGCCCAGTTACAGTTCATACTCCAGCTTGATGGGAGACATTCACTGACATCAGGGCTGAGTGAAATGGCCACATAATTTCCACATAATGGCTGAGAGAAGGACGATCCTTACTTGCCGGATCAGCATGTCTGGCCAAATGAACAGAAAGATGCCAACTTTCTTGACCAGCTCGAGATACTTTATTCCAGGACCTAGTCATACCCACCATGGAATGGGCCTTCCCCATCAGCTATACAATCTCCTGCAGGTTTGCTCTGGGTTTAACTCAACCACTAATTCTCTAAAATGTGCCCAGAGCTCAAACAATCAACTGTCAACTGACACTTGGTTTTCTTGAACTGTTGATCTTATCCATGCATCATCCCTGGCCTCATACTCACAGTTTGGCTATGATATTTAATATTATTCCTGTGATTTAAAATTTAATGTCTCAGCTCTGAGTTGTTTTTTTATCTGTCTTCACAGATAGGGCTAGGCATCTCCTTTATGAAGGGTCTTATCAGGTACCTTTGCTTTGGTTAAAGTAAGTGAATATAATCAAAGGGGCAATTTTCTCTGGTATCTTTGGAAACAAGTACTTTTTATTAGTTTCTCTTCAGTCCCATAAATAGTTTTCTCATTCAAACAGTGTTGTAGTGTTGCTTCTCAGGTATCCCTTAACGCTTCCTGTTGCCCTGTTATGTATACCTCTTTTCCTAAGTGAAGAGTGAATCTAAAGACCTGCTTCTGATAATTAAGTAAAGCAAATATGAAGAGGTGGCCACTGCTAAACCTTGCAAGACAACCCAAGCTAACTAGAACTCATTATACAGTGTGAATTCATGATATGCCTGCCTCAGCCAACTGAATGCTGGGATTACAGGAATAGATCACAATACCCCATTTATAATTTTAGTCTAATGATAGTTAGCCAACTTCATCTTTTGATTTGGTGAGCTTTCCATGTGTACTTGAAAAGAACATTTTTCAAGTGTTACTGAGTGAACTATAAATGTTTACAAAGTTGATTTGATTGATTAATGTTGTTTGGTCTTCTATATTACCATTCATTTCCTTCTTACTCTATTAATTTATAAGAAAGGAGTTGTAAAATCAACTGTAATTGTGAATTTATTAATTTTTCTTGTTCAGTCAGTTTTTGCTTTACATAACCAACCTATTCAATAGGATACATTTTTATTTTTACCTTAAAAATATCCCCAGTACTGGAGTAATATTCAGGTAAGTCATCTTATACTTTTCTTTTAACATATTTAAATCTTCACTGGGAATTTGTAAATTTACGCTGCCTTTGATTACTTTAAAAGAGCAATTTCTGGGTATGACTAAAAGTATATTTATATGTTAATTTAAAATATTGCTTAAAGTATATTTCTTATATTCACAAAATTAGTAGAGAAGAATTTTTTAATTATATATATAGAGAGGGAGAGAGATGTGTGTGTGCGTGTGTGTGTGTGTGTGTGTGTGTGTGCATGGATGTGTGTGTGTGTGTCTATGGAGGGCCAAGGGTGACTTCAGGAACCATCTTGGATTGCTTCTACCTCCTTTTTGCTTTGCTCTGAGATTTCCCAGGCTCTGCTCACAAGGGCCAAAAGTGCAGGCCACTGCTGTTTCCACCTAGCATTTTTACATGAGACCTGGGATTAAGCAGAAAGTTCAGGACTTTCTGCTTAATCTCTGAGCCATCTCTTCAGCCCAAGAAGATTTTTTGAATAACTATTCTATAAGCCTAAATAAAATAGATTATTTCTGAAATTCAACATTTACTTATGAAAATCAAAGGCAATATATTTGATACATAAAAGTGATACATAGAGTCTGGTATTATAATGTATTTATTTCCAAGACAGACACTTTAAATAAACTTATTGAAGTAGAATTTAGATCAAATTGTATTAGCAATTCAGAGCACTGTAGGAAGTTTAAAAGGAGAAACTGGAAGACTAGACTTAAGACACACAGTTTCACACTGTAGGTCTCTCAGATCACTAATAATCCATATTCCTTTACTTTCTATCTTGTTAAAGTAAAATTCCGGGGCTGGAGAGGTGGCTCAGGGGTTAAGCCTCTGCCTTGTAGGCAGAAGGTCCCGAGTTCGGATCCTAGACCCCATGTATAGACGCCAGGCAGAAGCGGGGGGGGGGTGCGGGGAGGGTATGGGGGGGTGGCGGGGAGAGGTGGGGGGGGCTGCGTTTCTGGTCCTGGTAGGGCAGAGCTTGCGAATCCCAGGGCAGAGTAAACAAGGAGGAGTTGGAGGCACCATGGTGGTTCCTGAATTCGTCCGTAGTTCTACACACACATACATACACACATGTGCACATACATACATGCACAATTGAATAAATAATAAAAAAATTAAAGTAAAATTCCTTACTTTATATCTTGTTAAAGTGGAATCCTCTTTGTATATATTCCACAGAATTCTTAAAATGGACAAGTAAAACCATGTTCAAGACTAAAACTTAAATTACTGCTATTATTCATAGTTTTATGACTAGTGAATTATTAAGATTTAAGATTAAGAAAGAATCATTTGGACAAATATATCCAGGGATGAATATGCAACATCATCTAAAAGGAACTCAGGGAGAGAAATATTCAATTGTAGAGTTATATTCAGAAATATGCACTGGAAACGCACATCCTAGCCACCATTTTTTGAAGATTTTATATGTATAGAACAAACCAAAACAGAGGTAATTACTGACAATAAGTCTACAGTGAACCTATCTGGTCAATGGTCACATATGAACAAAGGAAAAACTCAAGGGACCCACAAAATATTAATGAACAGTGGACAACTAACAGAATCTGGGGTAGAATGGGAAAAATATTCAGTTGGGTACTATAAGGAGCCTATTCCAAAGTTATCCTCTGACCTCCACATACATGCTGCACCTAAAACAAAATTCAATGTCATCTCCCTCAAACTTTTCTTTTTTCTTCATATATGTGTGTGTACGTGTGTGTGTGTACGTATGTGTGTGTGAATAGGAGGTCACAGTGTGTTTATAGAGGCCCAAGACTGACTTTGGGAGTTATCCTGGATTTCTCTATTTCCTTTTTGCTTCTCCCTTGGAGTCCACAGGCTCCTCCTTCCAGAGACAGAAGTGCAGGCAGCTACCATTTCTGCCTGGTTTTTTTATAAGGGATTTGAGATCTGAACTTAGGTCTTTCTGATTGGGAGGCAGAATATTAAGCCCTATGCCATCTCTCCTTCTTTTGTCCACCAACATGTTTGATTACCTTATTTTCTTTCTATCATTCTTTTGTTCATCAACTTCTTTTTGTCCTTTAAGTCCACGATGCATTGTGTTAGGCAAACTTTACGGTCTGATTGAGATACCAGTTCTCTTTCAGATCAGGCCTTTCTTTTCCCATTTCAACTAGCCTAGTTTCATGTGCAGACTGCTGAAATAGCTTTTGGGAAGCTATTCTTTGACTAAAATGTTTGTCATTTTCCTCTCATCTCAGCTGTAACATTCCTTGTTACAGCTTGTAATAATCCTCCTTGTTCTTTGAAATGGGTTGGCGAGTATGCTAACTTTCTTCAACCAGTCCTTCTTGCATTCTGTACCTTGTTCATCAATAGGCATTTTCACTGAATAATTTACCTCATATCCTACTCTCCTAATGAAGTTACTTACTTTGTTAAGCTCCTGGAATTCTGGCATTCTGTCACTAAATGCTGCACTGATAACTAGAGTTTGGTCGTCTGCTGAGTCTACTGTCTCTTAGTGTTCTTACAAGACTGTAGACTCTGCAGAACTGAATAGTCAGCTCATTCCCTTATACTGTGTAATAAATCCCTGAATATCACCCTGTGTGTAGCTGAGCACTGTTTCTGACCTCAGTGCATGGTTCTCTCAATAGATATGTCTATATTATCCCATTTCTGACAGGTCATTAACTGAATGAAACCCGTTCCTTGCTTCTATCTGTAATAGGAGATAGAAAAACGCACACAACAGGAAAACAACAGTAATACTCCAATCACTGGACAGCAACAGTTAGTTCTCTCCAGTTGTGAATATGAGATGTTCAAAACTATGGGAAAAAATGAAATGTCTTCAGAATTAACAACTTGTTTCTTACATGACACTCTACAGTTAATCCCATTAATTTCTGTTTACTCCATTGGTTGAACTGATCATCTGGATTGTACTGAAGATATGACAAAAACTTTAAACAGAAAGGATCATTTCTATTCCTGGCCCATACTCTGTCTGGATCCTCCAGAATACCATTGAGTCCTGCTGGATAAAATAAGACACTGCACATGTATCAGACACCAAGATATCCCTAGAATTAACCAAATAATTAAAAACCACGTGATTGTAGTTTAATGTGAATAGTATACCTGACTTAATAAGTCATGGGAGATTCATGTTTTAAACCATAAATTAAATGTGGTATATCTGGTGGAACACTGAGGTAAATCTTTTCACAGTGGAGAAGTCAAAATTGTCATGCTTTAATGTCTCTTTTAATAAGTATCTTCATATTGTGAAATCCTCCTCTTTCACCTATTCTGGAGATGTTAAACTAAAGAGGTAGATCTTGCTTCAGTTTCTTTGATTCAAGGTTCCAGTTGCTAAATTTGGAAGTATCTTTTACACTGAGGCCTCAAGAAGATGATACTTGATATTCATCACGATGTTTCTAAACCTTCTGAATCCATCCCTAAGCCAGTGGATAAACTGAAGTTAAATCCTGTAAAGCAGCGCTCCTAGTCAAAGGTCAGAAGTGAGCACTCCACCGCCCCCTCCTCTGGTGCAACTAGTAAGCCTCCTTTGCATGTGATTTCTTTTTCAAGATTTCCAATAGAGTTACATGAAACATCATTGAAGGAGACTCCAAGAAACACAGCTTAAAAACCTAAATCACTATCCAACTGCCTGCAAAACAGCCCAGCCGCTGGCTTCTTTTTTTCCACTGCAACAAGTCCACTTCTGAGCCCTTCTCAACATGGAGTCAAATGGACTCATCCCCTGAGACTTTGCTGTGCAGAGTGCTACTAATCCAACAGCAGCATCACAGCCTTCATTAAGGGAAGATCTTGGAACTTGAATAACCTATATTTGAATTACAAAGATCTAACAGGCATTGCGAAGTAGCATAGACTCATGAGTTCTTGAGCCACCCTGTAGCAGTGGCATTTAATGAAGGGTGATTTTGATTCCAGGGGACTTGACACTAAAAGACAGCTTTCTTTTTTTTTTTTTTTTTTTTTTGTAGATGAAGGGGGCTGCTGCTAGCATCTATTGTTTAAAGGGCTAGGAATGCTGTTAAATCACCATAATGAATTGGAGAGCTCTTCAGGAAAGAGTTACCTGGTTCAGTGTGCCCTGAGTAACCAGGTTCAGACAAGTTGCTCTGGTGAAAAACATACAGGTAGATAATTTCCAGAGTCAGCAATCAAACATTCTGAACTGCTCCTCCCTGCCTGTTTCGTTCATCTTTTCCCTCAGACAACACATCTCTCACATGCTTTTTACTGTTACTTTAAAGCTGTTCTGAATGTCCACTGTAACTGGAAACTTTCATATACAAGAGACCTTTGACTTTTAAACCCAACAAAATACATGCTGTGGAATTTATTTTACCTGATTGCTTAATAGGTTTTCAAGAGAATAAATATTTCATAATTAAGTTAAATCATTGACATCCATCTTTAACCCCAGAAGCTTGTGTGTAACAGAAGTGCTTATTGAAAATATTTGTCTAGCTCATTTAAAAATAGTTAAACAAACTGAGTACCTGTTGTGTACAAGGAACTGTGACATAGGTTCTGAATGAGTGGTCAAGAGTAATCAAGGCTGATTCCCCACACATAGTGGTCTCTTACTCTTATTCCATCTACCTTTGAATATACTCTTATAATAAGACTCTATCTTTTTTAAATTTTTTTAATTTATTCAATTGTGCATGTGTGCGTAAGTATGTGTGCGTGCGTGTGTCTGTGTGTGTGTAGAACCACGGATGAATTCGGGAACCACCATGGACGCCTCCACTTCCTCTGCCCCGGGATTCACAGGCTCCGCCCTACCAGGACCAGAAACGCAGGCCGCCCCTGCTTCGCCTGGCATCTATACATGAGATCTAGGATCCGAACTCGGGACCTTCCGCCTGTAAGGCAGAGGCTTAACCCCTGAGCCACCTCTCCAGCCCAATAAGACTCTATCTTAACAGCATTTTATCTCTGGCCAGGGAGTGACATCCAATACCCATCAGGATGGAGCTAAGGGCAGTGCAGAAGTAGCAAAACTGATAAAAAAAATCAACAAACCATAATTCAGAACATCAGAGACTCTACATCAACCACCTGGAACCAGGCCAACCTAATCTCTCTCCATCCTAAAGCTCAGGGAAATTTGCAGAAGAGGGGGTGGTAAGATTGTAAGAGCCTAAAGATGGGGAGGAGCAACGATATGCAAGATACTCCATACAAGTTAGGGCCGAAGTAATCATAGTAGGACTTTGCATGACCTGCGCAATGACCAACATATCATTGAACCCCCAAAGTCTAGCATGGGTCACAGGCACTAGGATTCTTAGAGGCAAGTGATTAACAGCCACAATAGTGTTTGCATACTAAAGGGGAACACAAAAAAGAGCTCTAGGCAATGCCACTGAGTCCTTACACCTCATCAGAGAGGAGGACCCAGAGGGAAGTTTGACATGCACACTAAAGGATGCTCCAGGAATGGGGAGGGAGGGAGCACTAGGAGAAAGGGAGGGAGGAGGGAAAGGAAAAGAAAAAGGGGGGAGGGAGCAAGGGAATCCAGGGAGGGGTGGAGGGAGGGAGGGGAAATGGGGTACTTATCAACTTGTATGAGTGGAAGAAATAAAAAAAAAGAATAATCAAGGGATGGTGGAAATATAAACATAATACAATATCAGGTAAGATAAAGGAAGTCTGTTTACTTCTCCCAAAGGTTTTGAATGCCTCATCTTCTGTTGTATAGAATGAAGCATTTAATAGATAATTATTGGACCTCTTTTATATATCATACACTAGACCAGCAATGTGGATTGAGAAGAGTAAAGGGTTTAGCAGAAGTGAGGGGGATAAAAGAGAGTAATGAAGGTGAATATAATAAAAATACATCACATTGGTATTTATATATGCATATTCAAATTGGAAAAGAGTAAATAAAAATGAAAAAAAACATAGGAATTATCCAAGATCATTTTATGTGAATTCATGTAATGGTGAGAAATCGGCCGAAAAATCTCCATTATCACAAAACTATGACAAATACTATAATAAACTTGATACCTGCAGATAAGATAGTAGCTCACAATAGGATGTGATCTGCTAGAGATAATACATTGATAATACATATGTGTTGTAAAAATATATATATGATCTTAGATATCTACACTGCAAACATAGACAATAGACATATATATTGATACAGATACTTTTTTCTTATGAGATCTGAATTACGCTTATATGAGGAATTCCTAAGTTTGAGGAGAAATTGTAACAGCCATATTGTTATGTGCCAAATAACATGTCACAAAATAAAAATTAAGCTGATAGTTTTATCTAGTAATAAAATTTTATTAATAAGTTCTTATAAGTTTTAGTTTTATAAATACTATAAATACATGTAGGACCCATGAAGCGAACTCCCCTCTGAATTGAGAAGCTAAACACAAGTCCATAAACCTAAGAATGAGGTATAGACTCAATTACACCTGGCCCCTTTTATTCCTGAGGCCAGTAAGCCGCACTATGTTTCAAGTGTTTTTATTTCCAGATTCATAATGATTACTCTTCTCTAGGCATGAGTCAGAGATGAATCAGGGATGACTAAATAATAAGAAAGGTACAGAGTGGAGGTTTGTCCATGAAAGGAATGTCATAAATATGAGGGAGGAAAAATTGCATAATTTATCAGTAATTGGCCTCGACTGTTTTGGCAGGCATCGGAGGAATTCAAAAGGAACTTGTCTGATGGGGGCTGATTTGGAAAAGAACCAGAAACACCTGGTTTCCCAAGTTATTGTGTTCTATTTCAGTCTCCAAAATGCCTGGGAAGCTTAAGAAGGGCAGAATAATCTGGAATAAAGAGATGCACTTTATTTTTGAGGGAAAAAAGGAAATCTGTTTTAATATATTATTACATTTTTTGCCTAGTTATACAAGCTTAATAGGTCCCCCCACTCCTGGAAATGTGTTTTTTATAGCAAGTTCTCTGGTTCATTCTGTGTTCACTGTCCCAAGGTTGTTTCATGAAATAAAAGGAAGCAGTATTCCCAGCTGCCTTTAGCACCGATTAGTCCAGGGTGCTCACAGTCCACTTCCAGCGGACCAACCTCCTGCAGCTGACTTAGCTCCAACCCACAAAACTTCTTTTGGTTTATTGAGCACACTAAGCTCCTTGCCTTTTTGCCCTTGTACTTGTGATTGCCTCTATCTGCTGGCGCTTTTACATTCAACATTCAGCTTAAATGTCTTCCTAAATAAACCTTCTCCATTCAAACTATCAAACTTATCCAACATGTCTCTGCTCCTTGTCAGCCTCCATAACTTGACCATACTGCATTTTCTTCACAGCACATATGACTAACTACAAGCTAAATTTCTTGTTTATTAGCTGTCTCCCACAAAACCCTTCAAGTGCCGCAAGAATAGTAACGAACTCTATCTTGCTCACTAGGCACATGCTCTAGTGACCTGGGCATAGAATGAATGACCTGAAGAAAGGGAGGATGCAGGGAGGATGCAGGTGAGATAAAGTCAAAT
This sequence comes from Typhlomys cinereus, assembly GCA_023101885.1. Classification (NCBI taxonomy): domain Eukaryota; kingdom Metazoa; phylum Chordata; class Mammalia; order Rodentia; family Platacanthomyidae; genus Typhlomys; species Typhlomys cinereus. The sequence goes on from JALPQD010000457.1 coordinate 408,970, forward strand.
ACACGTCCTTACAACCAACTAATGTGCAATGACACAAAACAAAAACAGTTTATTGTGCTTTTTCCTCTAAGAAGAAAACAAACATAACACATGACATCTAAGCAGTCTAATTACTAAATTTGTTTAGCTTTGAGAGAAAGAAAACCTTAAAGTACAAATATTTAGCTTTGTTCTTGTGTGTCTGGTTCATTTGCTTTCCTTTTATGAATAATGAAAATCTAAAATAACACACATTACCTTTAATCATGTTTGCGCTACAGAAAAAAGTCTCCTTGAAATACAAGGCTTTGATCCCATCATGACCTCACAAAACACCACTTCTTGCTAGCAGCTAAATTTTTTTTTCTTATCAAAGATTTTTCCTTTGCTTTTCCTTCCAATATTACTTCCTCTTCCCTATCCTTGAAATTTGAAGTATATATATTGCTGTAATTTTTCCTCCGAGTTGGCAATAAATTCACAACCAAAGAGCTTAGAGGAACAAAAGGGCTTTATTCATTAATATAATTCTCAGTTACAGTTCTTAGTTCAACTTGGCAGGAGAGCTCATATCAACATCTTGGAGCCAAGGCAACTAGCAATACCATATCCATAAGATTGCCAGGAGAGCGGTTGCTGGGTGAGGGAGACCTTCACCAGACAGCAAGACTGCTAAGTTGAATATTAAAGAAGGCCAATCTAGTAAAGCAGCTGACTCCATCTTATCTACCTTCCCAGTGAATGGTTCCATTGATGATGGACTGGGTACATCCACATCAATCCTGAGGCTTACTCAGAGCTTGCCCCAATTTCTAATTCTTCAGAAAGGTGCCCAAAGCATCCACTAATCAATACTTTAATGACTCCGTTGTTAGCATGCATTTCTGAATTTATTCTCATACATGTTGTATTGAAATGAACCCCTTCCTGTTTTTCACAGTAAATTCTCTGGACTTGGTGGTCCCATTTATTAGTAAATAACAACTCCTCCTCTTCTATGTTAGTTCTCATCTCTCCATGGAGGTGTGTAAACACCTTAAGTAAAGGAAAGGAGAAGTTGGCCATCCAATTCTATAAATGGGAAAATGATCATGACAACCAGCTTCTTTGTTTCTTGCTCCTCAAAATGTCCCAATAGAGTTATATTTTTAGTTTCCCCAGAACAGACACATTTCTTAGCTCAGTCTTAATTCCCACATTTCCATTGTAATATTTTCTTTATTGATTCTCATCACTCAGGATCACATTTTTTTTAAATTGTGTATTCTTTTGTTCTTTTTTTTTACGTGTGTGTGTGTGTGTGTGTGTGTGTGTGTGTGTGTGTGTGTATCAGAGGGCACTGTGTATCCCTGTGGAGGGCCAAGGGTGACTTTGGGAATCATCCCGGATTACTTTCACTTCTTTTTCGCTTTGCTCTGGGATTTACCAGACTCTGTCCACCGGGGCCAGAAGTACATGCTGCTGGCCTCTCACCTGGTGTTTTTAAGGGGGAACAGGAGCCAGAACTCAGGACCTTCTGCTTGTGAGGTAGAATCTTAATCCTGAGCCATCTTTCCAGCCCTCAAGATTATACTTTAATGAGTCTGCCAATACTAATAAGATTGATACTCTCTCAACCTGTCAATAGAACTGTTAGTACACACATAGACACAACTCATCTTGACCCATCTCTCTTTCTGTCTTCTTGTCTCTTTTTCTCTCAAAGACTTTCTATTTTACTAGAATATTTTCTGTCCTCTGATAGGAACTGTTTAAACTTGACTCAAATGTTGTCAAATATGTCAAATATTTCCATTGTAGTCTTATTGTTTTTTTTTTCTTCTTCAGGGAAAGAAAATGAGTGTTGAATGCTCTTCCACGACAATTATTTTCTAATGATCCTAGGTTGAGATGAAAATAAAACAAAATAAAAATGTAATTGGAAGAAACCCTGCCAATTTTTTGGATTACATTTGCCAGAGTTTATGGTTATTTGGGGAGTTAATACTCAACCATCTCAACACTGCAAATAATTAAAAAAACAGCTGTTGAGTTACAAATTATTTATCTAACTTATATTTATCGAAACAAGTAATTTATCTACACTAACAAAGTGTAGACTGTAAGTGAATGAGCCTGTTTTAAGATCACAAAATCACAAACAAAGGAACACCAGGAGAGTATTTCTGTGACCTGGTTTGATTTCATTGTCTAGACAGGCAAGGAAGGAGGAAATCTTAGCACCATTTTTTTTTCCATTGAACTCTTCAGTTCATTTCAATGAAAAATACATATTTGAATACTTGCAACATGAAAAATATATACTAAACTATGTTCAAAATAAAAATAAATAAGACAATCTCTGGTCCCAATAAATTCAAACCTGGTAATTTAAAAAATATATTTTAAAAACTTTAGTTCCATGACAGTCCAATCACAACAGGTCTGCGGCATACTGGGGCTCATTGCAATGACATCTATGTCCCTCAGATCTATACAAAAGCTGGCATATCAGCGTTTCTCCTATGGGCTAGCAAAGATCTCAGGGGAAACAACTACATGAAAAGAGAATCACTAGGGCAAACATCGGATAAGTGAAGGGGAGCACGTCACCCACAGTGTGCCCGCTGGAGGGTACTAGCACTACCACAGATGCCAAGACTTACGCTTGTGTGGGTACCCCAAAAAAGAGTCCTGTAGTCCACACTCACAGAGGGATGTGAGAGCGAGAGGAACATGACTGATGAACTGAAGAGAGGGTGAGGAAGAAAAGCATGGGAAAGGGACAAGAGCAAAGACTCATTCTGTTTTTTATATGAAAATCTCAAAAACGGTCTAGTTTCCATCTTGAAGGAACTTGATATGACAAGTTTTGACAACTTCTGCCAAAGAGAGTATCGCTCACCTTTCTATTATTCATCTCTAACGGTCAAGGTAGTTGAATTGTAACAATTTTGTTTGAGTTAACTGAATCGGCTTCTTGCTAATTCTTCTATTTTTAAGTAATTAATTTAGGCTATTGTCATCATGACTATGTATTGAGAGCGCTTTCGAACTCCCAGAATGAGTAATTTTCAATTCTTAATATGCTATAAAGTATCTAATTTTTGCACTGCATAATATGGCAAACTAGATTCATTTTTAGAAGTCTCTTGCTTCAAGGGAAATGGATGAAAATACTTTTGAAATATTTTATTTTTAAAACACACAGATAAGTTAGTAAAGAAATAAAGAAAATCCCTGAGGGTTGAAACCAAACCAAGAAGTAATATGCTGTGGAATAAGCTAGTTTTGAAATTAAATGATCTGAGAATACTTAGTGATTCAAGAACAATGGAATTTGTAAATTTTATAGTACATAGTTGAAAAGCCTTAGGTTGGACACATTGGCATGGAGTGATGATTCTCAGGGGTCTGAAGGATAGACTTATATTGTACTGTGACTCAATGATAGTGAGCTTGCACACTGGGTTGCAAGTTATCAGAGCAATTCTAGCTTGGCCTTGACTGTGGATTGATATGAATGACGGAGAGGAAGATTTAACATTATTTTTGACGAAGCATAAAAGCACCCAGTTTGAAGGATATACTATGAACTCACATTGCAATGAGAATATTTTATTTCTTCTGAATAGTGAAAATGATTTTAATTATCACATTATCTTACATTAATATGCATGTTTTAATATTCTCAAATCAAAAGAAAAAATAAATGCAAGGAGTCTATAATCAATGAAGTCAAGGACAGTAATTATTTTTAGATTAAGAAACATTTAGGCTCTTTCTAATGAGTGAGGGTTTTAGATAAAATACCACCCTTCTGAGCTGTAGTCTCCTGCTTTCTCTATGCTTTTGCAGGAAGAATATCTCAGTTTAAGAAGTCTAAAAAGTTGTATGTGTACTGTGGATGTGTCCAGTATAATCACTGAATGAGTCATTGGGAGTGTTGGATCCACGAGTGAATCTTGTCTGACATTGACTAGCACTCTTATAATTCTGTAGATCTCCACCACAGCACAACTGTTTTAAGGCACCTTTGATTATAACACCTATCTTAGATCTAGTTCAGGAAAACCCATATGTGGCTCTTCCATGCTGAGAGGAACTCAGTCATTGAACAGTCATTTGATTTACCCTGACCTTGTTCATTTCCGAATTCTTAAGTCATTTACTATGTATCTGAATCACCAAGACACACAGTTTCATTTTCCATTCCAATGTGATCCAAAATTCTCAAAGAAGTGGTTAATTTGAGGACAAGTTTAGAACAGGAAGAGATATCATTATCTGCTCAAAATTCAATTCTTAATTTCTAGTAACTGGTCCTAGGAAGCATCTTGTCCAAAATCACAGTTTAATCTGTCAGAGTGTTGGTAATGAGTAGACCGTCCAATCCAATTAGAGTCATTAAAGAAGAATATTTGTAAAAGGACTGTGTGGATGGCATACACGCTATAAAGTAGAGCTCCTCCAAGACTAGTCTAGTCACAGTCCTTTCCACTCCATGGACATGAGTATAAGGATGAAGAGTAAATGTGAGAAAATTGAAGGAACTTGCTCTAAAGAACGTTCCAGAAATGGAATAGGGACTTTCTGTGAAAGAACTGACACATCACAGAGAAGGATCAAAATACCCAAGCTATATTTTTTATATCCACTTGAGAAACCACTACAGTTGAAAATCTATTGGCAGACATAAGAACAATCAAACCCCAGTGAACATCATAATATGTTACCTAAGTCAATGGCAAAGAAAAGGGGTCTGTGGGGGAAATGAGATGCTATCTAGGACACAAAGCTTTGCTGGAGTCAAAATTTCCTATCTCTTAGTCTGCTTTCAATCAGAGCATAATTCTTTTCCTACATCTAAAAATATACCTTGTTTAAAGAACTAAGTTAAATCTGAGTGAATTAAAACTCCCAAAAAAGAAGATTTGAATCAAGTAAGAATGGGTCTCAGACCATCTCCTATTTGCAGAATTGGTATCAAGTCCAAGATGTGTACTCAGGAACAGATGGAAGCCAGAGTAGTGCCTAGGGCCAAGTGAGTGGAATGTTCTGAGCACCCAGGCCCCCTCAGCATCCTCTTGTTAAACAGTGACACAACCTAACATATGGGAGGCTGGACGCTATGTGAGTTATGGGACCATAGCCAAAGGCAGATTTGCAATGGCTTAAAAGAGGCATGCTAGCTTTAAAAATTCATTAGGTAGCTCTGTGGAGTGTCCTTGTATAAGAGAAGAGATTCAGCATGTTGAGAAAGTTTAAGAGCTTTTATTGTCATTTTCCCACAATTAAGATACTCGGTCTAGTAGGATGGAGCAGAGATCTAGAAGGCAAGTACAGAGACACAGCACTTCCTGGATTGAAGGCGGTTCTTCTAAACCTCCAGTCCAGCAAGCTCCAGGGTGGGTGTATAAGGCAAGGTATTTACCATCTGTGGGGGTGAAAATTTAATGACGAGGGAAGAGACACCAACTAATCCAATGTGGATAAAGTTCTTCCCTGCCTCAGTCATCAGCCTGACAACAGTGAAACACTGATAGACCATGATAGTCTATTACCTATCACATCATTGTGATGGTGTGAACTTTTTAAGATCATCTAGTCTTTTTTTCTCCCCTTGAATCATGACTAACCCTGTCATAATTAAAATTCCTCTGCAGACACTCCTCATCAGGTTTTGATAATGAAGTGCTTTGAAAACTTCAGGGCTCTCTATATGTAACAATTCCAATTTTTTATCTCTTGTAGACTGATAAAAATTCCAGGAAGAAAGATGCATGTCTGCCTTATCGCCATCCTCTGGAAAGTAGTTCTTTCCAAGGAAGATTCATTGTCGAGTCTATCCATTGCAGTTTGTTGGATTAGATGGAGAGGTACAGCTTCTTAGAGGTTCCTGTTGAGTTTCCAGATCAGCTTTCTCTTTCTTAAGAACTAGGAGCTGGAAGCAGAGGACAATTCTTGGTTGATACCAAGACAGAGGAACAGGGTTCTATTTGGTCAGACTATGCAAACACATTCCCTTTACTCCTTTTCTATCCGCAAAAGCAGGAAAGTAGAGCTGGTGACTGCAGGATCAACAGTCTTGGATAATCAGCCTCTGAGATGTCCAAAGAAGAGAAATCCCAAAAGAGGAAAAATATATCCAGGACCAGAAAAACACTTTCATATTAATGACTTTCTGGTTAGTAGCTAATTGTTACAAATAAATTTAGGCCTTTTCTCTGACATTTAGGGAGTGTTGTCATCACAATGCTGATGAGCCAAGGTTCAAGTCTGTGTTGCACAAGTCTGAGAAGGTAAGATTTTTCAGAGGACCAGGGATGCATGGATAAGGAAACCATGGATGCCTGCAGACACCAAAGAGGGAAAATTGCCTAGGAAGAAGTCCAGTCTAGTTGTACATTTGGGGCTGTCTAGGTATGTTAGCATGTTGTGGGCGGTTAAGATGCAGGTCAGAGAAAAGACAACAACCTCAGATACTGTTTATCTCACTACGTACTAACAGTGTAGATTCATTGGTTTTCAGAATTATAATGGGATATTACAATACCTGAAATTAATAACTATTTAACTTAACAAGATGAATCTACTTGTCAGTTGGCAAGTTGAAAACTTGCCCAGGATAATTTATTCCAATTGGTAGAATAGTGTTCCAGAGTCCAGTGTAAGATAGAAAGCATACATTTCTAGGATAAGAATTTTATTTGATGTTTCAAGGAAGGAAAAGTTATTTTCACCTCGAATTTTCTTTTTTTAATTTTTTTTATTATTATTATTTATTCAACTGTGTGCATGTGCGTGTGTATGTGCGCGCGTGTGTGTGTGTGTATCTGTGTGTGCGTGTGTCTGTGTATGTGTAGAACCATGGACGAATTCGCGAACCACCATGGACTCCTCCATCTCCTCTGCCCCGGGATTCACAGGCTCCGCCCTACCAGGACCAGAAGCGCAGGCCGCCCTGCTTCTGCCTGGCGTCTATACGTGGGATCTGGGATCCGAACTCGGGACCTTCCGCCTGCAAGGCGGAGGCTTAACCCCTGAGCCACCTCTTCAGCCCTCACCTCGAATTTTCTAACCCTTTTATATGCAAATGCAGATATTGTAAGGGCAACATTTTGCTTTTTCCTTTGTTTTTAAGAAAGAATATGTAACTTCAAAGGAAAAAATTTAAAATATCCATCTATTGTTTAGTATGTGTGTGGTGCATGTGTGTGTGTTAACTTCTGTGTGCACATGTGAAAGTAAGAAACTGGGTCTGACTTCAGCTAATATCCTCTATTATTTTCCACTTTTTCAGTTTTATTTTCAAGTTACTATATATACTCAGTGCTACAGACACAAATATAGTGAATTTATGATATTTTTATCTCTTTATCCCCAATCCCAGCCCCCCTTCTTCTGCCCCTTACATCTCCAGGCCAGACTTCCTCTTATTTCCAGCCCTTTCCTTGTGCTGCACACCGTGTCCATCAGCTTTACCTTTGAGGACTTATTCCCGAATACTTGCTGGAGCATGAATCATAGACCAGTGGGTATACCATCGAGGAGAGCATCTTTCTTTCCTTCCCTATCAACATTAGTCGCTGACTCTGGAGTTCACCTTTTTGGCTAGACTGACTGGCCAGTGAACTCCTAACATTCTCCTATCTCTATTCTCCCAGTTTTGGGGTTACAGGTACAGATGATGTCATCTAGTCCCAGTTTTTTTTTTAATTTTTAAAAATTTATTATTTATTCAATTGCGCATGAATGCATGTGTGCGCGTGTGTGTATGTGTGGATATGTATGTATGTCTGTGTGTGTAGAACCACGGGCGATTCGGGAACCACCATGGACGCCTCCACCTTTACTCTGCCCCGGGGATTCACAGGCTCTGCCCTACCAGGACCAGAAACGCAGGCGCCCCCGCTTCCGCCTGGCATCTATACGTGGGGTCTAGGATCCGAACTCAGGACCTTCAGCCTGCACAGATGGTAAAGAACGTTCGGGTCCTCACGTATGATCAGCAAGCACTTTAGGCAATGAGTGAACTACCCAGCTCCCCAAATTAAACACTTTTAAAAAAATATTCTGACTGTCAAATTGAAATTTTAAGGGGAAATCCTCTTATTTCTTAAATGCTATAATCCTGTTGCTTACCAGTGCACTCTGCACCAAGAGACATATCAAGAAAAGCACATGGAATCTAGAAACTGACTCCTCCTAAGTATGTGATGGGTTAAATTACCTTACTTTCTTTCAATGAAAAATGTAGAAAACATCATAGACTAACCTACTCCATAGTCTATAGTGAGAATTAAATGGGCTAATAATACACAGAAGGCACTTAGCACAGTACTTATGTACTATCAAGATGATTATTATTGTTAGAAATGTTTCTCTCATAGCAAGCTGCTTAGATAACTAACTAAACACTGCTATGTTTCATAGATGGCATTTCCTTTTTCTTTTCCATAATAACTTATTTTTTCATGAGCTGTTATGAGTTTTTAAATGGACCACTTTCTGCATCTATTCTACATGAACGTACTTCTGGATATACTGTGATGAAAAGGAATATCTGAGTAAAAGGAGTAGAAGAGAATGCATGTCCGCCCCTCAATTCAAGTTCTAGGAATAGAATCTATTAGGTTTGGTTAACTGATCCTCAGGCAGAATACACATCTTCTGGAGTCATATGGCCACTGTAAAATCCTTGGCCCCTCTGAGCAGCAAATCACTGACACAATGGTAAGAATCCAGCTTTCTTCTGCCTTCTAACACAGTCACCCTCAAATAACACATGAAAACAAGTTGATAGTAGTTCCATTTTCCTTCACGAAAGTATAAGATACCAAGACAAGATGCCAAGGAACCAGACTACCAATCAAGTCCATTTATTTCCCTGCTAGGAAGCAGTCAGATTACATCTTTCAGTTTGGACTTCAGCCAGACCTGCCTGCTTAGCAATCCAGTTTCTCTGCTTTGCTGTGGCAGGTGAAGCTCAAATACTGAGAAGGAGAAATGATCTTTTGGATAAGGTGATCCTGGCAGACAATAAGTGAAATCAAGAACCCAGATACAAAAGGGTAAGATTTCTGTGTTCTTAATCTTTATCCCACTTCCTAATTACATTTTTCTTATCGCTTCTGTGTTGTCCTCACTAGGATACCTATTTTGGGAAGCTTCTCTTCTCAAGCAGATATACCCAGATCACTCAGTTATGAGACGCTCTACGCAACGAATCCTGCAGTTCATCATGCTGACAGACTGGGGCGATTTTTCACTGTGATCCCAGTGTTCTTTCAACAGAGTCTAGCTCACCATGGAGACCTGTGGTACCGTCTGTTCTCCTTGTGTGTGCAGAATGCACTGCCTCTGATCTCTGAACCCCTAGGCTTTTCTTTCTGGTAACAAAAATGGGAAAATATGTTTACCATCAGGTATTCAAGCACTAAAACCAAATGCATTACTCCTTTCTCATTTCCATTCTTGTTTGTGTGTCTCTTTTTGTAAAATTTATTGTCCATCCCACATAGCTCATCCTTAATTCCTTTTTAATTGTTCTCTGGACCACATCTCTCTAAATTAAAATATGAGGAACTTGAGGATTGGTAGAGTCCATGAGTTACATTTTTTCCAAAAGTCTATAGAGTACTAGTGTTTGGATGCTGTCATAGCTATGTTGTAAGTTGCTGATCAATTCATGCCCAGATAGCTTATAAGGGAACAAGGGGTTTTATTATGACTTACAATTGTCTGGTTACAGTTCTCATCCAGTTTTTCAAGAGATTCCACATCAAGACCAGGTGCCAGGGCACCATATTCATAAAGCCACAGGACTACCGAGAGAGGGACAATCTTTACTTGCAGGACCTGCATGCCTTGCTAAATATGCAGAAGATTGCTGACTTCCTTAAGGAGCTCTCTCCATATTATTTACCTCTCAGGAACCAGCCCCATCCACATTGGGCTGAACCTCCCCGTCTACAAGACAATCTCCAAAAGGCTTATTTGGGGGCTTCTTTCCAAATGTACCTAGAGCTGTGAGCCTTCAGCTGTCAAATTGACACCTGCATCCAACCATGGCAGATGTTTAGTAGAACCTTTCTTCATGTATTTACTATCATTTTCAATATCAGTCATGAAAGGAAAAACAACCTGGATTCTCCTAAATACTTGTACGTTTCTCATGCACAGGGGTATCCATTTCAGTAAATGTATCGTATTTTTTGTCCTACTGATTCTATGGCTAATAGAAATATATATACATTATTGTCTAAAGGCATTTAGGACTGCCTTCTGGATGCCAACAATCAAATTAACCCTCCAGCCCTTTCTAAAATAATTTCCTTACCTGACTTTTCTTTTCCATGCACCTTCTCCATTTTCTCAGTCCTAGAACTGCATTCAAATCATGACTTAAATCTCTGTAAGAGGCATGGTGTGAAGGAAAGAGTGTAGAGTGGGCAGCCCTAGGCACCAGGGTTTCATGGTAGCTTTGCCATTTACCAGCTCTTGGCTTTGGGAAGAATGTGGATCAATGTCATTTGCACCCCTCCCCCCAGGTAAAATGGGTTCCTTTTTCCTTTCTTGGTTAAAATTGCCTGGGCTGATCCTGGAGTTTCTCTCTCCCATATGTTACATGTCAAAATACATTATTCAGAACCAGTGAAAGCTTTATTTACTAATCAATAGAATTAATTTGTGAAATTTGTCACCTCTATCTTATTGTCTCCTCTCATTTTCAGACACCATAGTTCATTTATTCAGGTCTTTTATTATTTTATGTGCATGTCCATATAGTAGAAGATAGCAAGAGAGAGAGAGAGAGAGAGAGAGAGAGAGAGAGAGAGAGAGAGAGAGAGAGAGAGAGAGAGAATGTGTAGGATCAAGGGTGACATCAGGAATCATCTTGGTTTGTTCTATTTCCTTATTGCTTCATTGTGATGTTTTCCAGGCTGTGTCTTCCATGGTCAGAATTATAAGCTGCAGCTATATCCACCTGCATTTTTACCTGGGGTCTAGAGATCAAATTGGTTGTGAGACAATGGCTTAGAACCATATCTCCAACCCATATTCAGGTCTTCTTTGAAGTCCTCCATAAATAAAGCTTTATACTTTGATTCATAAAGATCATTTTTAGATATTCTCCCAGGTATTTTCTTTTTTAATTATTTTAATTACTCTCCCATCCCTTCTTTGTCCTATTACTTCATCTTCCTACCCCTTGAAATCTTTTCCTGCATCATTCACTGTTCTACCTTTTTGTCACCTGTGATCTTCCACAGATCCTCCTTTAAGATTTTTACTCTATCCCTTCTTTTCCTTCTAGATATTTTAAAGTTTGGTTTGCTTTGAAAGTTTTGAAGCTTTGTTTCTCTTTCTGATATTTATGAATTTTTTTCTGAATATGCTGGCTGGCCTTCTGATACTGGCTGACATTGGTAAAGAACAGCCTCTTTGTCTTTCTTCTAAATGCAAGAGAAGGCCTTTTTTATTGTTAAAGACAATACTAGGGTTTGGCATTTATAGATATATCTTATCTTATTAAGGAATCTGTCTGCTTAGTGTGCTAAAAGGTGTTGAGGATCTTTTTTTAAAACTGAGAATAAACATTGAATTTTATTAACTGCATTTCCTCTATCATTTTGGGAGATGATCATTTCTTGTTTTACTGTTTTTATCTCATGTGGTGAAAGAACTTAACATTTTCTAATTTTAAACGATTCTGACATTTGTCACAAGCCCTATCCAACTTTGATTTATTATTTTAATTTTCACTTTCTCCCAGAACAGTTTATATGAAAGATGGGTTATGTGTTCTTTGATAGCTGGGTAGATTATGCTTGCAAATGGTCTAGTGGTTTTGAGTTTGGATAGATTTTTAAAGATTAAGTTTTCATGTTTAATTGTTATGACTTTTGGGATTGTTTTGTGCTTACTTGAGTCATTTCAGAAATTTCTCTCTTTTTCAAATGTATTAATAGAATTTGTGGCATTTTCTTACAAACACACTACATCTGTAGTCTGCATTTCTTCATTTCTGGAGTTTTTAATATCTCTTTTTCCTATTCCATTATCTGCAGATAAACCTACATTTTCTTCTGGAACATTGAAGAATGGTTCTAGGTTAAAAAAAAAGTTCTATTTTTTTTTTCATAGTGCCTTTTTGTCTTGTGATACTTTTCTGTGTCTAAGTAGTATTATATTCTCTTTTTCAATTTTTTCTTGTTTGATAGTTCATTGCTTTAATTTAATAATTACATATGTGCTTCTGTGAATTTTGCTTACAGATGATTTGTCTACTAACTTAAATTTTGTGTTTGCTACACCTCCAGTCACACACACCAGTGCCTCCTGTTTCCTGAATGTGAAAGGTACATTCCAGGTACGATTCAGAACTTCTGTTAGGAAGTTTTATTTTTTTCTAAGGACTTTTTTCCCTAGTAGGGTTGTCTGTATTGTTGAGGTGTCCTTCCCAAATAGTTTGACTTTTATGAATTCATCTATCCCAACAGGATCATCTGTGTAAGAGCATTTAGGCTAATTTATCAATACAAGGTTGAAAGCACCACTTACCATGGACATAATGAAGGCACAAAGGAAATATTTTCTTTAAATCTATTAAAAATCAGAGAGCAAGAATTGGAGATGTAACTCAGTGGTAAAGTGCTCACATAACATGTAAAAGACCCTGAGTTTGGCCCTCAGCACACCAAACAAACAAATCCAAGCAAACATTTTGCTTTTTTAAAAAGTCAAATCTCCCTTTTTTAATGTGATATCCCTTCACATCTTTAGTTGATGCCCTAAGATCCTATTTTCCATCTTCTGTGGTACCTATAGGGTCAAACAACTTGTATTCAATTCTTGTGAAGACATTGAAAACTTAAACTTTTCTATATCTCCACTTCTATTAGCTCCAAGTGGCTCAAACACAGCCACTTTTGACTTTCCGGTTCCTTTCTGCCTCTGTAACAAAAGAATTTCAGTGTGTCTTTCATAAGTTCAGAAATGTACTTAAAGCACATACATGAAAGGCTCTCATTCCAGGGTGTTCACTCTGGGTAGAATTGTTTGCCCCAGATTTAATGAGTTCAAGAGTTTCTAACCTCTAATATATCAGATTTTGACTATATTTGAAGATAAGTTCTTTGATAAGGTGATCAAGTTAGAATGAGCCATTTAAAATGGCTCCATTCAATTAGATTAATGTCTTTGTAAGAGGAGAAAATGTGCAAGTAAAAAGAGGGATAATATGTCTTGTGCACAGAGAAAGACCATGTAGGAGCACAGTGAGTACACAGAAGAAGAAGAAATGTTTAAGGAAAGCTCAGAAGATGCCAGCACCATATTTGGACTTGTAACCTCTAGAACTGTGGAAAGATGGATTCTAGTTTTAAGCCACTGTGTATGGTATTAATTTATAGCAGCCCTGTAAACTACTGTAGTTTTTCATTTTTAGCACAAGTCTCCAAACTAGTCTAATATTTTCAAGCAAGAATTCACGTCTTAAATCAATCCCTTCATCCTTCATTTGCTCTACCTGATAATATTTAGATATTTCTATATATCACAAATAATTCACAGGTTTCATGTGCTAGTAATGGTGAATAAAGAACTAGTGAGGTAAAGTAGTTTAAAATTGATTTCATAGTACAACAAATGGGAAGGGACTTTCAAAATCAGCTATTATTATTCAAAGAAAATTTCAAAGGTTATATGAGTTCAGGCTATGTCTGAAATCTTTAGATTTCAGAAATAAAATCATTTAGTTCAGGCTTGGATTTATTTAGCAGAAATCTTTTAAAAAAAGCATTTACCCTGAATGCTGAATTATTCTCTCTTCTTAGAAAGTCTTTCAATATCTGTACTGTAGAGTTCAAATTTGAGAGTACCTAAGCATCAAAGGAGAAGTTATTATTTCTGTCATATCAAATGCATTGTCAATCTAGAAAAGATTATACCACCGAGAGAAGCCATTTGCTGCATGGTATGTATTATACAAAGGCCTGTTTTAAAAAGAAAAAGTGATCTTCGATAAAGTCAGAAAAATCAGAAATAGATAGAGCTGATAACTGGTGGAATAAGAAAAACATGATGTGCCTCTAAAGGGGAAATGTTTGGTTCAGGGTTGGGAGAGCGCCTGTTGTGGGAGAGTACATGGAGAGATGGAAGAAGGAAAGGAGGGAAAAAGAAAAACAAGAAGGCAGGGGATGGGAGAGAGAAACAGTAATGATATTTTCCCGAATTACCTTGGTAATGTACCTGTCACAAATATGGAAGATCTACATAAATATGATTGTATTCTAAATGAAGCAATGTAAATCTTGTGGCTTCATGTTTTATGTGATTTGGATTTCCATGTTATAGAATTAAAGTTCTAAATCATCCTTAATATGCACATTATTTGAAATCAATGTGATTTCAAATAAATAAAAGCACCAGCTTTTTTATTTGGGATATATCCTGTGAAAGTGACGGATTTATATCTAAGACTGACAAAAATCAATATCTAGTTAATGTCTAACAGTTGGATATATAGCTCAGTGGTATAGTCGTTGGCCTGCATGTATGAGTCACTGGGTTCAATAACACAAATAACACAGAAATACTACTATTCAATAAGAATTCTTATAAATACAGCATTATAATGTTAGAAAAATATCCAGCTTCTCATCAGTGCTGATCCTAAAAACACTGGTTTACCCATGAAAGGAAAGTGAATGAAGGGTTTAAAGCCAAGTGGTACAAAGTCTAGGGTCACTGGTTGAATTTGAGTCCTAATCTTGCTGCTTGCCTCAATGTAAGCTTGAGCAAAACACTCAGTGTTTCTGCACCTGAGTTGCCTTGCATAATAATGATGATAGTACTCATCCTGCAGAGTTCCTGTGACATAAACAAGCTGTATTTACAGGGCATTTTTAACAACTCGTTGCACATGGAAAATGTCATTTAGTTGTAAATAAATACATTAAATTTCATTAGTTTGCTCTCTTTAAGAGAAGAACAAACACAAGGAACATAAGCAATATTAGATTACAAAACCAAGGAGGTGAAATCCTATTCAAGTGTCTCGTCCATACTCTTTCAGTGTTAAATACGGAAACTCACTAACTCAATTTAATGAAAATAGCAGCAGTTTGAAACAACAACAAAAATCAAAGTGTTTTTCTGCTCTTGTAGCAGGTAGATTCAGGAAAGAGCCAGAGAGAGAGTTTCACGTGAATGGCTTGATTTTCACTTGCCTCTCTGTCTGGGTCTTCCCCTGCTTGGAATTAACTTAAAAATATAGAAGTGATTTACCTGGCTGGGGTTGGTGCTGACTTGGTAGGAAAGTCATTAATTTACTTGTTCCTTTCCTCATTTCTCTTCTCTAAGTTTTCAAGGGGGAACAGAGTATCTTAATTTAAGAATATAGTTTCTCAAAAGTATTTCTGTTGAATTGATATATTTAAATTATAAAATCATCTTTCAAAAGTTACTGCTAGGTATAGAAACATAGACAAGTTATAAAGAAAGACAAATTGTGACACATCAAAATATTGCATCTGCAGCTTATCAAACTGGCTCCAGGAACAATTTTTTTCCCAAGCTTTGTAGTATTGTCTACTAAAGAATATTTTGATTGAATGACCTTCATTTGGAAACATGAAAATTATTCTCTACTGAGAAACTCATTACACTATGATCATGCATCACCTAGCAAGTGCACAGTATTCCCAACGTTAGAGAGGGGAGATGACCCATGCCACTTCTCTGCACTTTCAGCAAAGTAAATCCACACAGGGATTTCATATTTTCAGGGTGATGTTTTTGTACTCATGCACCAGATTTGGAGTTTTATTTAAAATTGTATTTTAATGATGACAGACAGAAATGCTGGACTATTCTCTAGTTGGAATAGGAATGAAGAAAAGAGCTATTTATGTACCCTTCTTGAGTGTAAATTAGATAGTGTACTAAGAATTTGCATAGGTAAAAAAACACTGAATATAGAAAATGCTTGGTGTTTAAACTTTAAAATTCTTACATCTTATTCTGTGGTAACTTTTGCATTAAGGAACAAATTTATTCATACTGCACAGTTGTTTTCATGATGAATTTATCCAAAATTTTCATGCCACACTAGACCATTTTATGGAGAAGTTCTAGAAATTATATGACATGAATTATGAGGAAACCACTCCCTAGATGTTGTAGTAAATGACTTTCTACCTGTTTGTATATTAGACCTCTTTATTCTTCACCCTAAAAGAAAGGTTGCAGAACAAAAATCCAATCACCCTTTCTATTTGATTTCTTTTTTTTTTCAGAATAAGTGTGAATTATTTTACATTAAAATTCACAGAGGGACGTCTCAATGAACTACACTGTTTCTTTGAGCTATTTTCTACAGATCTCTAATGCAGACAAGGTGTTTGAATGTGAAAAACAGTTAACTTAAATATTCAGTTGATAATGTTTTTAGAAGTACAGCAAGTCACTGACAACGTGATTGCCTCCAGTTTAGGCGGATCCCACAGCTGACCCTTGAAGGACAGACGTCAGTCAAGTGAAGAGGGGACAGGATGAGACAAGATTAGGCAAAGGTGAGAGGTCTCTGTGCTGAGAACATTGTCTTCCCACAACCGCGTTCATTCCTAACAGCCCACCTCTCCATCGTTTCTGCCTTTAGCTGCTGCAGAATTATTAATCTCATCACTCAAAGAAGATTAAAAGTTTCTAGGTTCCTTTCACACTGAATAATGTTATAGCCCTTGCTATTCCTCTTATATAATGCAAAGTAAAGCATATTTTAATGTAGAAGAAAGCTTTCTCAGAGCCATGCTAAAGGTAGAGGAACTGTCTTCTTACTGTGCCAATCGTGAAATTCTGGTGAGTGCATGGAAACTGGAAAATTCTCATTTCTTTAGCTGGCACTTGTTTTCCTGTTGTGTAGTATTCAAAACATAGAGGAAAGCTAAAAAGAAATTGAGGAGACTCCAGGGAGGGCAATAAAGAGGAGAGGAGAAGATGCTTTGAGATGTTTATTCCTTATTTATTATACTGTCTTAGCATGTGCTGCCATACACCACTCCTCTAGAAAAATTAAAATTCTATTTTCCGAAGTATAACCTGCCAGAGTGAAGCAACTGAGTCATTTTTCCAGAGGGAAAGCCCCACATTTGTGATTCTGAGCAACCCCTAAGACCTACTGTGGTCAGTGACATATATGGTATTTGCCAAGTCAATGAGAAAGAGCAAGAAGAATCCGGTTATTTTTATGCGATAATGTAACCAACAGATGAAAGAGGGAAAGTTGGAGGTGGATTGTTTTGGCTCACATAATTAGCCATGCTCTGTTGATGTAATAATTCACCGAGCTGGTCTGTTTGCAGGTTGAAGTAACGAGGCATTATTTCTTTTCTTCTGAAGTTGAAAGCAGCTGTCACTCCGGCTCACCTGTTGTTTCAGCCCACATCCTTTAGAGATAGATGTCCCAGAGATCCTGGAGCAGCGAATGAGTGCTGATGGGGTGGCCAGAGCATGGCGCTCTGGTCTGTAACTCTGTGAACCTCCGCATTGCTGCTCTACCACAGGAAACAGAAGCTCGAGGCAGCGGGCATGGTGCCTCCCAGCTGCCTCCTCGCTCTGTGCACTTCCTGTACTGGAGTCAGGATGCTCTGATGTCGATCAGTTAGGAAACCTTGGTAAATCTCAGCTCCTAGTAGCCTCGGAGCCTATATCCAAACTGGAAACTATCATACAAATCTGATTGCTGGTATGAGGATTGTTGGAGCATAAGTTCCAAATATTCAGCCCTGGAGCATGAGTAGTGTTCATTAAATGATCTTTGTTATTCTCCCCATCGGGCATCTAAAACTTGTTAAGCAAAAACAAGAAAAACACTGATATTGGTTTTCCAAAGCCCACAGTGTTCCACTCAGTCATTGCCAAATCTCCCTTTGTCTGGACAAGAAGCAGCCAGATTAATTTCTCAGTAAACTCTGAGAGCAGTTTTATAGATTTTTCCATGCTTGCTCTGGCACAGGAGAAACAAGACCTGAGCTCTTGATGCTGAATTCTGTCTTCTATTACTAACTCACACCGATGACACTAGAAATCAGGAAATAAAATGCCAATCCGCAGAACGATGAGAGCAACATGAATACCTCCTTGCTCATCTCAGTTGATCTAATCAGCACCCACTCAGTAAGGGTGAGAAAATTGCTGCACTACCAAGTAATGCATTAAAACCTTGTGAATCAATTATTTGAATTCATAGAAACAGAAACAAGAAATGAGTAATATATTTCCTCCTGTGCTTATTTGCTTTCTCTCAAAAGCCTCAGGGTGCGAAAGAAAATACGAATGGGTCACTTGTGTAGCTGTGATGTGTTAGGATTTGATGAGAGCCAATGGACAGGCATTTCAAGGGGATACAGTGCAGATATCATGAACATGCCCAGCAGCAGAGTGAGAGACAGTCGCTCCCAGTCTACCACACAGGGAAACAGAGGGAGATGTCACAGCAGTTGATGAAGCTCTCCTGGGGCGGCGTACCCAACTCTGCAAACCCTTATGGTTTTTATGCATATCTTTGCTTATTTCCATTGACCATGCTGGTTTTTACTCAAGTTGCTGTATTTCAAACCACCTTAGTTGGAGTTCTGTGACTGAAAGCAATTGCCTTGGATACTGTACTAGGTGTTGATTGTATGACAGAAATCAAAAGAAGACCTACTTACTTCTTTGTAGAAAATGAAATGGGCACAGATGATGAATAATTACATGAGACAATAGTTAAGAAAGGAAGTGTCTGACCCAAGCCAAGAAGGGCAATGATCTGGGCTGTAATGGACGCTAGTCATGATTTTATTGTCCACATGTTCCCTCAGTCACACATCTGGATGCAGTGCACAGTAAGCACAGTGGCCACACATCCAATGCCGCCACCTGAAACCTTCAGATTAAGAGCATCGTTGATGTGATGAGTTCTGAAATACCAGGAAGTTGTCCACAGCTCACAATATGGTAGAAAGTGAGGGAAGGACAGACACTGTGTAGAAAAGTAGAGGACAGGTTAATAAACACTGGGGTGAAAGCAAATCTCATGCAAATGGGGCAGGAGGGTATTGCTGTAGATGGCACTTGCTCCTGAGTCTGGAGCTGGTGTTTGTAAGAAGTGGGGAGGAGCAATAAAAACAAGGTGAAACTAGAGAGAATAGGGAAAAATAGGGATAGGATGTTTTGTTTTATGAAGTCAAAATATATTCATAACTTTTTCCTATCAATTTTACGCATGACCCTTAATTTTTTTTCAGTAGTATAAAAAGGAATTGAATAAAAACACTTATAACGCCACATTCAAAGAAATCTACTTACAACATACGAAGAAAAAGTGCATGAAATTCAAATGGTATCATGCTGAGAAGACTACTTAAAACCTACATTTGTCACTTTTTATAAGACATTTGAATTTCTCCAATTTAATACATTTACAACTCTATCATCACTTTATGAAACTGATCAGTGCCTCTGTAACTCATCCTGTATTGGTGAATTTCTGCACAATTACTCAGCTCTGTTGCTGTGAGACTCCACTGCAACTCAGCCAATTTAAGGGAGAAAGGAAGATTTACCCAGTCCGTGGTTCCAAAGAAGAGATACAGCCCTTCATGGTAGTAAAGGCATGGCTGGTTGGAAAAAGCCTGAGATGGTCTAAGTCATGTCCTCCATGGAGACTGAGATGTACTGCAAGCTCAAGAGCAGACTCACTCACTCAAGCAGGGCAGGGATAATCAACTTCAAGGCCCACCCCCTGTGACTGCCTTCCTCCAGCAAGGCTCTGCCCATGAACGGTCTATGACCTTCCCAAAAAACTAAAGATACAAACACACGACCTTGTGGGGGACAACTCACCTTTCAAACCAACTCACCTTTCAAACCATGACAATATTACTTCTCAAGTTTAAATTATTACAAGTAATCTTACAGTAAAAATTCTTAAGAGAGTAAGAGTATGGGGAGAAAAAGGACTTTCCCTTGAAACCCCAGATTGGCACCTGGGAAACTGTAATTTATTACATGCAGCTCACATGGCCACTGGTCAGAGATGACGCCAAGTACAAAAATGTCACTGGAAAAAAAAAACATTGCACCAGATTAAAAAAGACTGTTGAGTTCAAGTTTCTGCTTTTGCCCTGGGAAATAGTTAAAAACTTTCCTGGTTTCTGTAACTCTGAATTTTCTCATCAGCAAAAGTGGACAGAACAAAAATGGTGTGTAGTATGAGGGAAAGGTGTTTAGATTAGACAGAACTTACTAGCGACAATTCTAGAAAAAGCAGTAGAAAAGTAACTGAAAGAATGACAGTTACATAGTAAAATAGCTTTAAAATGAAACCTAATCTTTGAAATATGATTTATGGAAACCAAAGATGTTGATCTTCCTGTGAGAGTCAAGGTGGGAAAGGGAGTTTTCTTCCATGCAAGCAGGATCCAACATTCAGTATCAAACTAGTTGCAGTCTTTTTTAAAACCCAGAAACGTTTTAAAATATTTCCCAGGGCAAAAGCAGACTTTAGAACTCAAAAGTCTTTTTTGCATGGCTCGACATTTTTTTTCCAGTGCTTGGACATCACCTCTGACCAGTGGCCATATGAGCTGCATGTAATAAATTACAGTTTCCCACGTGTCAAACAAGGTTTCAAGGAAAAGTCCTCTTTCTCCTTGTACTCTCACTCTCTTAAAATTTTTTACTTTAAGATTACTTGTAATACTTTAAACTTTTTTAAGTCCTTTTTTTACATAGCCCTGCAGAATGGTATCCCCACACCTGACAGCTTGTCCTTCCCTGTGAATATAAGGTGGATCTCTCATGTCTATTCAGCATCATTAGCATCTATTCTGGCTAGATGTCAGATTTACGTTTTGAATTGTATATCTGTTTAGTCTCCTAATGTCAATCCTGAAATGCACCTTAGTAAGCAGCATAGCATTTCCCAAGATATATCTGAATGCCATATGTGTAAAAACTAATGCAATGTAATTAGCATTGCTTAAGACAAGGGATGCATTAAAAAATAAAATTGGGCCCCATCTGTTTTCAAATTCTTAGTGTGTGATCTTTTATAAAGTAGCTACCATTTAAGCATGGGATGCTTCCTCTCCAAGCAGATACCACATAATAGTTAATGTACATTCATTAAGAAGGGTAATTTAACATGTACTACTTAACATGGTCCTTGAATGTTGAATGTTGATATTCCTACAGCATTTGGAGAGTTGTTACTTAGCACATCTGTGTAATGTATCAGTAGAAATTCTACTGAAATAAGTTGTGTTCCTTCATTTTAACCCACCATAATACACAGCCACAGTCTTACAAAACCAATACTTACTAAGCACTTGTCAGCTGCACAGCAAAAAAAGCATAGGGGGACAAATTCACAGCACACAAATAAACAAAAATAACAAAATAAATCCAACAAAGTTCTTGATCTCCATGGGCTTCTGAACAAAAATTGCAAGTCCACTTAAGCACGTACTTTTCAAAAGTCAAATAAAAATATTGAAAATGAAAATAATAGCCCTATAGAATTCAACTAGAATTCCCATGAGTTTTGCATTTTTAAAAACTTAGTATGATCAAGAGAAAGTATAGATTTAGTAGAAAGGGTCCCCTTAATTATCTCCAAAATCTCTTTTACTTAAGCATCAGATGACCTAGTATGTTCCCAGGGACTTGGAAAACAGTGAAAAATCTGAACTACTGACTTAATCATTGACTCCTACATCCTTCAATTTTTATTTTAAAATTCTCTACTTCCTCACCCTTATTTTTAAATTCAGAAACTCGTCCTAGTGGGTATTCAGAGATAAATAAACTAGAAGGTATCACCTTTGGGAAAGGAGCTTATAATCTAGAGATAGTGATAAGCCACCATTTCATAAAAGTAATAAAACATGTACTATTGAGACAGCAGACCTTCTGGAAAGGGTTTGGGATTTGGAAAAAAAACAATGGACCAGTCAGAATGAGGATATGAGCACAATAGCAACTATATACCAAATAAAGATAAATAAACAAGTGCATAAAAGAAGATAATGTAAGAAACTGTTATATATTAAAAAGACCAAAGTGATGAACATCATGAGTGGCAATGTGGAGAGTGTTTGCTGAAGACGCCTTCAAAGATGATACATAAGGAACAACTAAATGATGAAAAAAAGCACAGATATGGACATCTTAGGGTTCTCTCTCGTAAACTCACAAAAAAAGAAAGTCAGGAGGTCAGGAAGTAGCAAAGACTGTGTAAAATACAAGAGATGGGAAAAAACCAACATGTGAACTCAACTGATAGAGGAAGGAGTTATTCACCAGAAAGATGTTTGGTCTGGTTAAAAATAGAAAATTTGAAATTTATTGAAGAGTTGGGGTGATTATCAGAAATCTTAGATCAGGCAAATGGCATGACATAAATTATCTTTTCAAAATCCTCTTTGTTTGGTAGACACCATGTCATGAGGAGCTGAGAGCAGAAGAGGTTAACTACTGCCCATCGCTACATGAAAAACACAATTAGTTTGGTCTTTCCCTGGGCAAGAGTTATGCAATACACTTCCCACCTTATTTATTGTCCCCACGTGTAGTGCTTGTCATTACAATATGAGGAAAATAATGTGTATAATTTCTTGTTCATTTTCTTGGAAAGAAATCCCCTTGACATTTTTCCTTAAGTTGTCTAGAAAGGTAGCCACTACAGAAATTATTACTGAAACTTTGGACATCTATATGGAACAGACCTGAAACTAGTTTAAAATACTCATCCAGGGCTTTACATGAGAGGGAAATCAAATTGCTTATTTTTAAGAACTGTTAAGCAGCCTTATGTCAATTTAAATTCTAATGATAAAAATCCAATAAAAAGAACACATTAACACACATGAACATATTTCTACCAGGAATATCCAAGGGTGTTGGAATGAACAGTGTCTTTTATAATTTACTTAGCATAGAATCAATAATAAGCTGTGTATGTTGGATGTCATCTAAAATCATAATTAAAAAAATAAATTGATCAGTTAAATGTTTCCTTCCTTGGAAAATGCCCCCAAAGAAAAGCTTTGCCTGTGTTATTCTTATTTCTATCAGGTGCATTTATTAAGATAAATTTCAGGGTTGTAAATGTGCATAATGTAATGCAGAAAAGCCTCCAGTCTGGGATTTGGGAAAAGCAAGGGACCAGTCAGAGCAAGAATATGAGCCCAATAACAACTATGTACCCAATAAACATAAATAAGCACAGAAAAGAAGATAATTTAAGAAAATATTACATATTAAAAAGACCAGAGCAAAAGAAGCAATGCTGGTGATTCACAGCAGTTCCCAGAGATATTTTCTGACATTCTATTTCTGTACAAAGGTATGCTGAACCTCCTGGGAGTCACCCAAAGCACATTTTCATTTCTTGTGTGGATCATGAAAGAAAATTTGCCAATGAAAGACCAAATATCATTAAGGAAGAACTGGCCAAAGATCATTTTTATTTTTCTCTATTTATTTTTTCTCTATTTATTCTCCCCTTCCAAATTAGTACAAGAAATTTAATTTTTAAGTGGGTACATAAGTATGGCAAATAAAAGACTGCATTTCCAAGTGACTGACACTTGCATGCAGTTATAGCTGTGTGAAAAGTGCCACACAATGGCACTAAGTAAGCTAAGTACTATTTGAGGTATGTAGAAAATACTGATCTCAATCTTTAGGAAGTGGAAAAGAAAATTTGGAATGCATGTGTAATATCTGATGAACAGGCAGCCTGAAGAGTAGACACCATATACTCATACTGTCTAAACATGAAGATATCAAAAAGATACTATTTAAACCCTAATTGACTTTCTCCACACATTTTGTAGGTGTGGAAAAAATCTTAAGCTATTATTTGGATTTTTCCTGTTTTATTCAATGACAATTAATTACATGTTGACAATATTTGTATATCAAAACGTAATTTAAAATACAGTTTCTCAAGACTTTAATAGCTTATTTATTTTTCATTTTTGAAGAACTTCATTGTCCAGAGATGCAAAAAAAGCATAACATGGGTGTGTCTTCATAGAATCATTTGGGCTAACTGGGACAGAATCTGGAAAATGAAAAGTAAAACAACCACCTAGAACAAAAGGCCAGCCTAATCTCTCCCCATCCTGAAGCTCAGGGAAATTTGCGGAAGAGGGGGCGGTAAGATTGTAAGAGCACAAGGATGGGAGGAGCAATGATATGCACGATACTCCACATAAGTTAGGGCCAAAGCAATCATAATTGGACTTTGCATGCCCTGTGCAATGTCCAACACACTATTGACCTCACAAAGTCTAGCATTTGCTAAAGGCACCAAGATCCTTGGAGGCAAGGGACTGACAGCCACAGTAGTGTTCCTATGCTTAAGGGGAACACAGGAAAGGGTTCAGGGAAATGCCACTGGGTCCTTGTATGTCATCGGAGAGGAGGACTCAGAGGAGAGTTTGGCATGCACATTAAAGGATTCTCCAGGGATTGGGGGGGCACTGGAGGATGGGGAGGGAGGGGTGAGGGGAGGGGGAGCAGGGGGGTCGGGGGGAGGAGGAGGGAGGGAGGGAACCGGTGTACCTATTAAGTTTGTATGAGCGGAAATAATAATAAAAAATGTTAAAAAAAAAAGTAAAGTAAAGTAAAAACTAGGAATGGGGAGGTAGTCTGTAAGTAATGCATTTACTGTGCAAACACAAAGTCCAGAATATAGGTGCCCATAGCTCATGTAAAGCTAGGCATATTAATGCACGTCTATAAATCCAGAGTTTCTATGTCAAGAATTAGAGGTGGAGATTAGAGAATCCCTGAAAGCTTGCAGGCTACATATCCTAGCATACCTAGAGACTAACAACAAAAATACAATGTTTCAAATAAGGTAGAAAGCCAAGACCACTCCCAAGGGTGTCTGCTGGCCTCTACATAAATGTTGTGGCATGTTATTTCTCTCTCTCTCTCTCTCTCTCTCTCTCTCTCACCCATATGTATTACATAAACATACACTATAATTTTTTTAAGTAAAAGGTAAAAATAACTATGCTCAAATCCATGTCAAAGACATCGCACTTGACAAAACTAAGACTATTTGTAAGACTCATTCTGGACTTTTCTCGCAGGTTATATTTGAGATATTCAGAAACAGAAAAGAATCAAGAAACTACCTTGATCCATGAATCATTTCCAGAATATGTAAGTTGTTGCAGTTCACCTACATGGTTACTGATAAATCACCATTAAATGGCTTAAGGGGACAAGGGGTTTATCGTCTCTTACAATTATCTGGTCACAATTCTTAGTCCAGCTTGACAGGAGAGCTCATACCAACACCGAGGCCAAGGGAACTAGCCACACCATCTCTACATAATGGCTGAGAGAGGGACAATCCTAACTTGCCAGACCAGCATGTCTGGCCAAGTGTACAAAAGGACGCCAACTTTCTCAACCAGCTCTCTGTATTTTATTCATCTGTTCAGAGGCTAGTCCCACCCACCATACACTGGGCCTTCCCCATCAGCTAAACAATCTCCTGCAAGTTTGCTCTGGGCTTAACTCAACCACTAATTCTCCACAAATGTGCCCAGAGCTCAAACCCTCAACAGTCAAGTTGACACCTGTGCCTAACTATGACATAAGTCTACAAAGAGAACTGGTAGCATGCATGGACAAATGTAATGCTTTGGAAACAGCTCTAGTATTCACCAAGTTCGCCATTCTGAAAGTTATAGAGAAGTTGATACAGTTAGAATTCTCTTTTAGCCATAAGACAATAAGAAACTAGTTAGTATCTTTGGAAAATGGAGAGAAGGGTAAAAACTTGAACAAAACTGTGAGTTTGTTATTTTTATTTTGTTTTGTTTTTGTGGTATTAATAATTATAACTAGAGCATGCTATGTAATTAGTTTGCCAAGAGCTGATATCTTTGGGTATATTTGTTTCTTCTCTGTAAGATATGACGGTATTGTCCAGATATAAACCCACACAGCTGCAGCCATTTAATCTTTGACAAAGACACACTAGAGAAATGATTGACTTATTAACAAATGGTGCTGGGAAAATTTGATATCCACAGATAGAATAATGAAACTAGATTCATACTGCTTGCCCTGCACAAAAATCAACACTAAATTGATTAGAGAGCTTAACTTAAGAACTATTGAAGGAAAAAGTAGGAGAAATTCTTTAAGATACAGGTATGAAAGCAGAATTCCTGAATAAATCCCAGTTACCCAGGAAACAAAACCAACAATAGACAAATGGGACCTTAGTCCATTTAAAAGACTTTCTCAGCAAAGGAAACAATTGATTAAAAAAAACCCTAAAGAATGGGAGAAAATATTTGCTAGCAACACACATCTGAGAGAAGATTAATATCTAGAATGTAAAAATAACTCAAAAAACACTAACGAGAAAATGAATAACCAAATCAATCAATGAGATAATGAAACGACTGGGAAATTCACAAGGAAGGAACAACAAATGGCCAACAAACATAGGAGAAAAGGTGAACCTCACTAGCCATCAGAGAAATACAAATCAAACTACACTGAGATTCCATCTTCAGAATGTCAGTCTCGAGGAAAGCATTAGCAAATGTTGGCACAGATTGCAAACTTGTCCATCCTCTATGGAAATCAGTGTGAGGATTCCAAATACACGAAGAAAAAAACTATGAATGGTTCTATCAGAAGACCATGCACTCTTGAATATTTACCTAATGGATTCCAAGTCAACACATCATGGATAAACTTGTATATCAGTAGAAATTATGGCACTGTTTCACAATTAAGTTATGAAACCAACTTAGGTGTTAACAGAAGAGGAACGGATAAGGAAAATATAATTACCCAATCAAATTTTTTTAGTCATTAAGAATGAAGTCATGTCATTTGTGCAAAAACAGATACAAACTACAGATAGTCAAATTAAGCCAATATCAGAAAGCCATATATATGATCATTTCCTCTCTTTTGTGGTTCTTAAAATTTATATAGTTACAACTGCCTTGAGTTGCTCCTACCAGAAACCTTAGATAATTAAACAAAACTCACATGTATGTGCCAGGTATGTGATACCTCTTAATCAGCTGTTGGTCAGGGAGGTCTCAAAATTTCTTAAAGCAATATAAGCATTTGCCATTGCTGTTGATTATCCTCAGAACCTGATAGTGTGATCTTTTGCTGAAGACACCACACACAGGAATCATAGGACACAGAGAACACAAGTTGGAATGTGTCTGTTTGCCTCTCACTAGCCAGTTTTCATAGTACCAGATGGTGTGATACAGCCTGCCAGAGGAGAAAAACAATCAACAATCTCACTCAGCCGTGAATGCTGAAAACTACAATACAGTAACACCATTCTGGTAAGAGGTGACCATTGGTATAATAGTGGCATGAATGGCACCGGGATTACCAAGTGATTTCTGATCAGATTTAAGGCTTACTTTTTGGCAGCGAGCACATTTCTAGTACTGTATGCTAAGCCAAGAACCTGTGGAAAAGGAAGGCATAGATCCCAGATAGAAACAAACTACTGATATTGAACTGTGAGTATCTGACAGCAAACTGCTTTCTAAACACTTATCATTACACCCAATGATTAGAGAAGCACTGGAACAAGAAGCATCCATTTGCAATGAAAGGTGTTTAATGCGGAGAACCACAGCTGACCAAAGTGCAGAGAATAAATCCAAATCATACTGTTTTTGTTTCATTCAGATCATAACCCAAGTTGTGATTTTTGCATTTGAATTTTCTTTCTCGAAACCTTCTCATTTCTGGTAATTTCTGGTAATTCTAATTTCTGGTAATTCTCACATGGAACTACTTCTAGCTATCTTCATTTTTTTCAGTTTAAATTTGTCATGTTAACTTGACATGACCATTTGCTTAGCTCATCATCAGGATTAATTCCTCTTTCATATTATAACTTAAGCTGACTTTTTTGCAAAAACTTCTTGCAAGTGTATATTGCTTGATATTCATAATCCTCTATCCCCTATCATCCTTTTTTACTCTTCCTCTAATAATCCTCATGATTGGTAGACATTTTATTTTCTACTTTCATTCAAGGTATATATGCTTATTTTTTGGCTAATTTTCTCCTAAGCTATTAGATATAATGACTCTTGCATTTTTCTAGCTATTTTACTTACTCTTTAAATTTTTGTTCTGACAATTTCCTATATTAATATAATGAATTTGTGTCATTTTCAATCCTTATTACCAATTACATCCCCTCTCTTTTCCTACTACATATTCTTCCCCCTCCTGTTTTATATCTTTCTGCATACATGGCCCACTGGGTTTCATCTGGGATGCCTGTGCTGACAAGTGTCTGAACATTTGTTGGTACATGGTGACTTATCAATGGCTAAGTCATTGAGGAAAGTAGCCCCCCTTCTCTTGACTGTTATTAGCTTTAATAGTCTCTCAAGGAGGTGTAGTATCTCTGGAGATCTTCCATTTTTCATGGTAAAAGGTTACTAAGCCTTATCTTTGCAGGTCTCACAGAAGTATGGATATACTATACATTGCATATCTATTATTTATTCATTTAAGCACAAATTTATATTGTTATACATATGTAATATTCCTTGAAAATGTTTCCAATTTCATTTTTATTAAATTTTGGAATATTACTTTTATACATTCATGTCCTACATGATGGTTTTTTAGTCAACCACAGAGCACACATAGAGTGTGAGCCCATCAGATTGTCATGAAGCTGAGAAATTTCTTTTGTCCAAGTGATGTCATGACTTTCAAATATCATTGTCATATGAGGCATTACATTTGTGCTTATGGTATTGCTGATATAAATAAAAATTCTACTGTGCTGTCAGTCACAGAAACATGTAGTACAGATGACTCTGTATAATATTGAATACTCAAAGGTGATATGACTATGTCCCAGGGTTATATATGTATTTCCCCAATATTTTATTACAGTATGCTATTACTTGTAAAAAAAAGTTTACTGTGCATAGTATGCTGTCGTGTCAGCAACAGTCTCAGGCAAAACTTCTTGCAAGTGTATATTGCTTGATACTCATAATCCTCTATTCCCTATCATGCTTTTTTACTCTTCCTCTAATAATCCCCATGATTGCTAGACATTTGATCTTCTACTTTCATTCAAGATATATATGGATTTTTTTGTTAATTTTTGCCTAATCTATTAGAGGTAATGACTCTTGCATTTTTCTAGCTATTTTACTTAATCTTCAAATTACCTGTTTTACAAGCATTTCTGGCCAGATTTGGGGAAGTGCAGCAGCCCAGACCTAGACAGAAGCACCAAGCCAGCCGGCGATGATGCTAAAAATAACACACTTGTCTGAGAATTCATGTTTATTATTTGGCATCTTTTGCTCTTACTTCTAACCCCTGTTCTATCTGAATTCTTTGCCTATGCTATTTTGATACCTCAAGAATACTAATGTAGATAACTCAAAGAGAACCTGGGGCTCACACAAGCAGACAGACAGGAGAGTGGCAAGGAGAGAGATGGATTAGTGAAGAGAGGGGAGGGAGGACAGGAAGAGGGAGGGAGGGAAAAGGGAATAAGGAGGAGTAGTGACCACCACTGATTGTGTTTATAAAACTAGAAAATAAAAAATAATTTAAAAAATTAAATTTACTAAATGCCTAAAAGTATATTTTTAAAAATATATATAACTGCAGTGAATTCATGAATGTGAGAGCACGGTCATGTCCAGAAGATTATTTCTAGCCTTACCCCTGACCTTCTTCAGGCTTTTATAATATTACTGTTCCCTCTTCTGCAACATTTCCTGCTCTCTAGAGGCCCCATGCCTTCCTGAGAGATTGATGCGGGTTAATGCTGATGGAGAGGAAGGGAAGTTGCCTTTTTCAAAGGTAAACCCACTGATACATTATTCATGCTCCAGCAAGTACTCACCCACATGCATCAAAGGTGATCCAAATGAAACTCAATAGGCCACAAATGTGAAAAGACATGAACATAGGAGGGAGTCTGGCAGGAAAGAAGGGTTGTACTGGGGAAAAGAAGGGGGTTGGTGACGAGGTGTGAAAATGTCATAAATTCACTATTTTCATTATGAAATACTGAAAGAATAAAAAAGTATAAAATCCATTTTTTCTTGTTCTTTTTTTCTTTTTCTTTTTTTTTAATTTTTTATTATTTATTCAATTGTGCGTGTGTATGTGTGTGCGTGCATGTATGTGTGTGTGTGTAGAACCACGGACGAATTCGGGAACCACCATGGACCGCCTCCTCCTTGTTTACTCTGCCCCGGGATTCACAGGCTCCGCCCTACCAGGACCAGAAACGCAGGCCGCCCCCGCTTTCGCCTGGCGTCTATACGTGGGGTCTAGAATCCGAACTCAGGACCTTCCGCCTGCAAGGCAGAGGCTTAACCCCTGAGCCACCTCTCCAGCCCCCTTGTTCTTTTTTTCTAAATAATCTTGAAATGGGAAAATCTTGTGAAGCAGAAATTATTCATTGAATTTACTTTCTTCCTAATTTCTTCTAAGTGTGTCTAGGCCAGAATTTTCAGTGCTTCCCTGTAACTAGCAACCTTATTAGAGGTGAACCTTAGTGACAGAAGCATTTCTTACAAAACACTGGCTAAGCATGGCATTTTTAAAAGCATTCCCAACTAAGTGTGGGCTTCTGCTTCAGATAAGAGATTGCTCCTGAATGCCACAAAGAGTCCCCAAACTTTCTTGAGAGTATGAGATTATAGGCAATTGAGTGTCAGGTGGAAAAGGTAGCATCAAAGAGAAGAAATCCTGATGATGGTATCAGGAGAAGCCAATGGCATTAAACTTGTTATTTGAGTTAGAGGTGCTTCTTTACTTCTTCTCTACAAACATTAACCAATGTCTTCTATCGATGTGGTATCATCATCTTTGTCTGCCAATAATGGACTCGTTTCTTTGTAACTGAGCTCAATGCTCACTGCTGAAATATAAGCCTGATTCTTACTTTGCCCTCATTACTTAAACAAATGATCTTATAATCAATAAACAATAGATATAATCTATAAACAATAGATCTTATAATACCAATTAACCTCCAACACATGCTGGACAGTAATAATACACAAAGTAATAGGAAAACACAGCTAATTTCATTCAAAATTTACTGAAGTCCATGATCTGTCCCATCAAAAAAGAGAAACAAGCAAATCGTTCACGGCAGTGTTGTAGCACATTTCTTCATTGACATCTGATAGACCTTCTGGTTACAGCAGCTTAAGGTAACTCTCTATAAGGGTTTGCTATCAATATGAGTTTTTATGTTTTCTCCATGTATTTTATAAGTTTTTATTTTGGCAAATATTAAAACATGTGGGCTGTTGAGATAGCTCAGCAGATAAAGTGTCCGCTTGCAAATCTGACAATCTGAGTTTGATTGCTGGAAGCTCACATGTTGGAAGGAGAGAAATCATTTCTGAAATCTGTTCTCTGACCTTCTACCTGTGTATCATGACATTCACTTTTCTCTTTCTCTGTCTGTCTGTCACTCTCTCTGTCTGTCTCTCCTCTCTTTCTCCCTCTCTCCTGTCTAAAATACTAAAAATACTAAAATATTAAAGTTACTAAAGTGTTTTGTGGTCTTCCTGTTTTTTTTTAATAACATTTTTATTATTATTTCCACTCATACAAACTTAATAGGTAGACCAGTTCCCTCCCCCCTCCTCCTCCCCCCGAACCCCCTGCTCCCCCTCCCTCCCTCCCCATCTCCCAGTACCTCCCCCCCCCCAATTCCCAGAGAGTCCTTTATTGCGTATGCCTAACTCTCCTCTTGGTCCTCCTTTCTGATGACAGTAAAAGGACCCAGTGGCATTTCCCTGAACCCTTTCTCGTGTTCCCCTTAAGCATAGGAACACTACTGTGGCCATCAATCCCTTGCCTCCAAGGATCTTGGTGCTTTTAGCCGATGTTAGACTTTGTGAGGTCAATAGTGTGGTCTTCTGTTTTAAAGAAAACAACTGGAGAAAAAATAATAATTGGCTTTTATTGCTGAAGCTCAGGGAGAGCTTATCTAATGCCCTCTTGTCAACACAGACCTTTAGTAACAAAGTGTAAATATGCAGCACGCTGTCTGTGGAAATGGCTCCTGAAAACTCTTAGGTGATAGGAATGTAAATCCACTGCCTTGAGCGGGAGCTGCCTTTTATATTAAAGTGCTGAGCACAATCAATGAGACAGAAGGTCAGTTTTGATTTGTGACTTTGAAGATCCTGTTGACTGAATTCATAACAAAGCTGGCTGTTTTATTGTATTACATGGAGTAATTCCTGGTGACAGCCTATTTTCAACTATCAATTATTATATGGAGTGTGGAGGGTCTCTCATTAAAGAAGGTCATGTTAAGTCAGCTGACTCCCCTAGTAGGAGTTATGCTGACTGGGATGTGCTTGTGCCATCACTATACATAGGGAGGGCAAAGAAAACTAATATCACAGTTCAAATGATTGACAGCAAGCGGGAACATCCAAAGGGCAAGGGGTTATTCAAGTAACAAGCTACCAATTCTTCTCACTAAGACGCCACCAATTCTCCTCACTAGGAAAGCAAAAATTAGCAAGGAAAGAATTTCTCAACAGAAATGGGTTATCTGAATCATCTTAGTGGGAGATATCAATGAAGCAAACTTTCCAAAGGATAAAAATGCAACAGCAAGTGTAACAAATTGAGAGAGAAGATGAAATTAGTACACATAGCAATCACAATAGTGCCCTGGTGCTAGGGACGGGGAGAATTGTCTTGCTTGCTTCCTTCTTACCAGCATAGCTGCCCTTTAGAGCCCATTTCAAAGTAACTTTGGCTTTGGAGGCTGGATTAGTCATCATAATCAGACAAAGAGAGTTAACCAGTTGGAAAGTATGGATTTTACCAGCTGAGTGTTTGTTGTAAAAGTGATGTGGCAGTGATCTGAGTCAACTACTAAGCTCCCCAAAGCACCTCTATATGCATGTTTCCATGGGCAAAGGGAGGCTGTATAAAAACCCACATGGAAAGAATAAGTACTGATTTCAACTGAACAAGCTCTTTAATTTGGAAGCCAATTTTCCAGAAAAATACTAAATTAACTATATTATTGCTTTATTGTGACTGTAGTCAGGGCTCCATGTAGAGTGCTCTAATCATTGTTCAATACATGGAAAAAGTTATTAGTATTCAGAAATAACTTCCACCTACCTGCCACCCATGCCCAAAGCTGTTAAGCAGTGGTGCATGGATGAAGGTGGAGGTCAGAAAACCTCATGCAGGTTGGTTTGGAAATTAGGTTAGAGAATGGTTCTATTAACCTTTAGTGCTTGTAAAACTCTCACCCAGTTCCTGGTTTGTGTCTGATTATGAATCAATTTGGTTGTGTTAATAGAGCTATTGCCCTTTTCTTCTCATTGCTAAGCATTAATAAGTTACCAGAAAGGCAGGCTGGGGAGAAGAGCTGTTAGCTAGGGTTAAAGACTCAGTGGTAATTGAAATGAATGGAGAAAAGTAATTTGAGAGATAAAGACAAGGCCAAAACAATTTAAAAGCTAAGGGCAAGCATCTAGGCCATGACTCTTTTTTCTGGGTGGTGTCAGCTTTCCATGCTGCCTCCTTCCCAGGATCTTAAATACTGATGGATTAAAATGGAGAGGGAAGAAGAAAGGAAAGGCACAGGGCTCAGGAAATTGGGAGGCAGAGCAACACTCTCACTGATGCTGGCTTTCAGTAGCATTCTGGAATGAAGACAGACGGCATGGAATACTGATGATTCTAGAAGCCTCTTCACCATAGCTACCTGAGTGGGCCAGAGGAGCCCTTGCACTTAATTGCCATCCTTAGGGGAGGGAAAGTTGAAATGGCTAAAAGGGCAAACAGGAGGAGGGGCCATAAATTCTTTCTTTGCAAATGGCCCTGAGAATGTCTGCATAAAGACACCATTTCTTCCTCTATCTGCTTAGGTAAGGATGACAAATGAAACTAGCTTAAGCCGCCAAACCTGGGAGGCACAGTTATCTCATTAAGGCAAAGCCCATTAACTTGCCATCATCATCTGGCTGCATGCTGTGCTGCGAATAAATTAAGTGCACATTCAGAAACATTCTGCCTATTGTTGGTTGACATGCAATAAAGCAGTGCAAATGCCACCAATCATTCATACACCAAAATTATGAGGGACAAAGAAGAAATAAAAAGAGACTCCTATCCTCAGGCCCTGGTGCAGCTGTAACCGACAGCCCCTAATAGCTCTTCAATGCCATAAACTTTGAAATATGGTTTGCACGGATCCTATTTTTCCAGCACTCTAGAACCAAAACAGAACTCAAAGATTTTGTGGAGTTAGTGCATCAGGCAAGATGCTCTTGACTGACATATGGAACTCATTTCTCTGGACTTCATGAGTCTTCTGTTGCAAATCAGTGACACTGATGACTTTCAAAAGATGAGAAGGAAGAAAAAGCCATCGCCTTCAAAGAGGTTGAGACTGCAGAGAATTTCATCTGACTTGGGTCAGAGCCTTCTAACTTCCCACATCCCAAACTGGCCACTAGCTAACTGTGACTGTCATTCTTTGAAAATCCCTTGGGAGTTGGGAATTGATGATAATTAGATTTTCCAAAAGAAATGGAGAAAATGGTATAAAGCCTGAAAAGAAGATAAATAGGTACAACTTCTCACATCATAAACTAGGCAGGGCTAATATACAGCCTCGAGGTGACCTGTATTGAATTCTCTAGAAAAGTAAGTGAATATTCTAAAACAAAAGTTTTCCAAATCAAATCCAATTATCCTTATTTTCCTGATTTTTGCAATCACTCAGGTTTGGATTCATGCTTCTTTTCTTTGTATTCGTCTTTCACCAGGTAACAAAATCTAGTGCATAACTTTGAAAAAAGGTAACAGTGCTAGGTGCTTAATAAAGATATGAATGAGAAAGTGAATGAATGTAACTATTTTACTTGAAAACATGAACATAAAAGGCAAAAAAGAAAGGACTATTTTTCTAAAATAGTCCTGGATTTGATACATGTACTGTAAAAAAATGAGTAAATACATGATAGGATTAATGGATAGAAAAATACATGATTGGTAGATAGATGACAGATAAATATAAAAAATAGATGATAGAAGACAATATATATAGAGATGTATGATAGATGACATAAAGAAAGACAGATGAAAGATAGATGATAAACAGATTACTTAAACTAGGGACAATATATAGAGGGACATGTTTATAAATTCAGTACTGTCTGTTGCGTTCACCTGCATAGTTGCTGATAAATCACCATCAAATGGCTTAAGGGTACAAGGAGTTGATTGTCTTTTACATTTACTGATTACAGTTCTTAGTCCAGCTTAATAGGATAGTTCACGTCAACACCAGGGCCAAGGGAACTGGCCACACCATCACCACATAACAGCTGACAGAGGGATGATCCTTACTTGCCAGACCAGCATGTCTGGCCAAGTGTACACAAGGATGCCAACTTCCTCAACCAACTCTCTGTATTTTATACACCTGTTCAGGGCCTAGTTCAATCCACCATGGGCTGGGTCTGCCCCATCAACTAGATAATCTCCTTCAGGTTTGTTCTGGGCTTAACTTGACTACTAATTCTCAACAAATGTACCCAGAGTTCAAACCCTCACCCATCGAGTTGACACCTGTACATAACCATGACACTGTCCTAAAAGAGTCTTCCATTTCAGCCTGCTTTCTACTTTCATAAAGCTTTCTTTTTATTGTACCCATCAGGGGTCTTCACTCAGTGTATTTTGTAGTTCTTTTTCATTTCAATGTCTTTCCCTCTGGACTTGTTCAATAAATATTGTGGCTGTTTTTATGTTACATTTTACTATTTCTCCTTGACATTCTTATATATTGTGCTATTGTCATTGAACTTTTCATGAATGTTCTCATTTGCATCCATAACACTAACTCTTATAAAAAGACATTCAATTTATGAATACCCTCACAGTAATTTTCATCAACACCTTTGATATCAGACCTCAGAACAAATTTCAAGTGACTGGCTAATCATTTGCTGTGATGAAATAGCACAGCAGAATCCTTAGCAGACAGGTTCTCATCAGAATTTCAGGAAAGCCTCCAGTTTTCCAAGCCACATTTGGATTTTTCTGTTGTCAGTAACATCACAGATTTTCATGTTCAAAAATGAAAATTAGTGCTTGTTGTGTGTAATTTGTAAGGTCTCACGGCAGACCTGGAGACTAGTAATATTTGACCATGAATGGCTTGTTTGGGAGGTGATTCCAAAGGCACCAGCAGGAGGCAGAACAGCGAGGCGGGAATAAGAAAGTAGCAGGTACCTGAGGAGTAATAGAGCAGGTCATGATGCCATCCTACTAGGGAGATCTGAGACATGATGCAGAACATTCCTCGGGACTGCAGGGGACCGAAGAGCCATGATATTTATCAACTTCCGCTGGTCATTGCAGAAGACTCATCCCTCTACCTCACTATTCAATCACAGAACCTCCCCCTGAAAAGCCCTTGGTTGGTGGGGAGTGTCAAGATGTATAAGCAGAATGGCAACAGTGTCCAACGGACATGTATCTTAAACATGTCTTGAAGATACTGTTTAGAGACAGGGTACCTCCATTGATTGCTTTCATCATTTCATTTCTAAGACGGCATCAATGGCTTTCCTTGGAAAAAGCACGAAAGAAAGCAACAATGTAGTATGTGTTTCCACATGCAGAAATTGGCATCTGAAACAATCTAAAGGAAAATTAAGTGACCACACTGTGAAACACCATCTTTTTTCCATCTTTCAAGTTGCTTTTTCTTTCAGCATGATTTTCCCAAAAGCAGTATCATAAGGGTCCTGGTGAACATAAGAGCAAAAGCCCTGGCAAGATACTGTGTTAAAGACTAACACAAAGGTCACAACCTGGTGATTTTCTGGCAAGTTGAAATTGATAGGAAATTATATAACATCCCAAACACAAAAACTTCCAGCCAGGAGACTGTTACGTACCCCTATATACAAGCTTCTACACTCCGTTTTTCAAAGGTTTGAGAGATAAAGGACATGAAGTTTTAATTACCAAGTTTCAATAGACAGAGAATTAAAATTTAACCTTCCACTCATCAATACTTTCATGATGACATTCCCCAGATAGCAACGACTGAGAAACGTGGCTGTCGGGATCACTGCTTGAAGCACACATATATTTTGCAAGCCAAATAACCCTGACAGAAGCAGGTTGGAAGCTTCTCCCAGAGGCACACCACTTCAGATCTCAGCAGCAAAGAGAAAAGCAAATTATTGGTTTTCCATTTCACTCTCATCTTTCCAGAACACTCCACTCATCAAGACATCCTGACACATCTTCTAGATGCAGGTGTCCTGGTTCTGTGGGGAGCCTGCAGACCCTTTTCCAGGCAAGAGAATGGAGAGGGATTGAAAACATCCACTCACTCTCTTCCCTCCATTCAAGAATTCCATAGGCAGACAGACGTATAGAGATGCGGGGAGAGGAACAAAAAGAAGATGGGTCACTACATTTGCAGAAGCCATTGAATTCCCTTCCATAAGAAATGGATAGAATATATGACAAATGATAATCTTTGACAGATGTGAAAGACCTGTTTCAGGGGTTGGAGCGATGGCTCTGTGGCTACAGCACTTGCTGCATTTTTGAATCCCCAGATTCCATGAAGCAGCACCAGTTTTGTGTCATGACCCACAGGTAATTCCGGTCTCAGAAGGCAGAGGTTGAAATTCCTCAGAGCAAGCTAGTTAGCCAGATTAGCCTTATCAGTAAGCTCTGGACTGGCAAAACTCAACCTTAAGAAATATGATGGAAGGACACTTGAATGTGACTTCTGACATTAACCTCAGACCCCAGTGCGCGCACGTGCGCGCACACACACACATACACACACACACACACACACACACACACACACACACACGTGCACATGCACATGGAAAAAAAGATAAAAAAGGAGAAAAAAGATTAAAAAAAAGGATATCTCTGCTTGAAGAGATGATGGTATTCTGTTTACAACTCAAATGGTTAAAAACCAGTTATTGCAGTGTAAACACAGTTTCCTCTGATGTCTTTAAGGTTTCATGGAGCAGAATAGATAGAAACCAACAACTGTGATAAGCAAGGTGTTCTGTTTAAAGATTTAACACAGAAAGAAAACATACTGCCTTGTTGGTTGTATTTGAGGAAATCCTCAGAAAAATAAATTGTTTTTCCTGGTAGAGCTAAAGCCCTTTTATTTTACAGTGTGTATCAATTCCTAAATTTGGAGTTAGCAGAGGACCAAGTAAACACACGAAATAAGATATATACTGGAGGGAAACGTTACCGTAAACTCTAACTCTCCAGGAGTTTCTTCCTTTTTTGGTATCTGGCAGTTTTTCCTAGTGCTTTCAGATAACAATTTTCTTAAACAATATAATCAACTTAAGGGGAAGATAAAATATCACTTTCTTCTTGACTTCCCAAGACCAGTCTGACCCTTGGAGTATAATATTTACCCAACTGTCAGATGAGAACAATTTTACGCCTATGTTGAAGCACTCTGACATTGGGTTTCCTCTCAAAGGGTTTGCTTTCCTAACTGAAATAAAACCGAGGACCCCAAGACAGAAGAAAGTGCTGCCAAAGGAAAGAAGATTGTGAAACCCTAATTTTGTTTCCCAATTTTATCCTTCCCTTGCTGTTCTGTCTTCTGTCCTGCTGTTCTGTTCTTGCTTCCTGTTAAGTTGCTTATATAAACTTGGACTGCTTTCCCTTAAGTCTCTCCAACTCAATACCATGAAGACTTCAGAAGCAAACCTTACTAGATACTCAAAGGGGAAGTGATTTTTAAAAAACCCATATACATAAAGTGAAGCTGTTAGTTGTTCAAGTTATGAAGAGAAGTTAGAAATGGTCTAAAGTTTACAGAAGCTAGAAGGCTTTTGGTCTAGGGCTACTTAGTCTGAGTAGACAATAGCTCCCCAGAGCATGTGAAGCAATGTAGGGGACCTTGCACCGGCTGGTAAGGTAACATGCCATAGGCCCCAGAAAAAAATTCAACAATAAAAGCAAGGTCAAACACAAACTCTAAGTAAAAATAATCCTCAACACATACAGAAAGACAATGCTGGCCACTTAAGCTTCCCCATCCCTACCTCCAAGAACATATCTGTATAGCCTACCTCAAGGTCAGTGTGGGCAGAGACATTGTAGCTTGAATAAAGGTAACTGATTTTTCCTAAACATTGCTGGAAATCTCTGCTATTAAAGTCTAAAAGCATTTGCAGCTGAAAGAATACATCTCTATTGGAAGGCTCCCACAGTTGCCTCCAAGCTGAAGAACTCTATGCCATTCCATTTTATTTCTTTTAAATTGATTTTTAAAAAGTATGTACAAAAATACGGTAATTGCAAGGATTGTGAACAGGAGGGATGGGGTTGGAGGGCCACACCAGACACAAGGAGAGAGGGGACCATGTTACAGCAGAGAAAATCGGCCTCCAAGGAATGAAAGTAAGTAATGTGACACCTGGTTAGGTTCACAGACGTTCGTTCCTGATCATGTACAACTGAGGGGGTATGATCTCACCAGACGGAGAGGGCATATAGTCTGGCAGATGAACAGTGATCATTTTGCAAATGGGTGACTGACCCCTCCCTCACCGAGGTTTCCTGCTTTTATTACATCTACCCTTGAATGTGCTATTATAACAAGACTCCAGTTTAACAGTTTTTTGTCTCTGACCAGGGGGTGACATACAGTGCCCATCACGATGGAGTGAAGGGCATTGCAGGAGCAGCAAAACTGCAAAAGAAAATCAACAAACCACAATCCAGAACTTCAGAGACTCTATATCATCCACATAGAACTAAGCCAGCCTAATCTCCCCCCATCCTGAAGCTCAGGGACATTTGCGAAAGAGGGGGCGGTAAGATTGTAAGAGCAAAAGGATGGAGGGAGCAATGATTTGAAGAGTCTCCACACTAGTTAGGGCTGAAGCAATCATAATAGGACTTTGCATGCCCTGTGCCATGTCCATCACACTATTGACCTCACAAAGCCTAACCGGCTAAAGGCACCAAGATCCTTGGAGGCAAGGGATTGACAGCCACAGTAGTGTTCCTATGCTTAAGGGGAACATGAGAAAAGGTTCAGGGAAATGCCACTGGGTCCTTTTACGTCATCGGAAAGGAGGACTAAGAGGAGAGTTAGGCATGCACAATGAAGGACTCTCTGGGAATTGGGGGGGAGGCACTGGGAGATGAGGAGGGAGGGAGGGGGAGCAGGGGGTTCGGGGGGAGGAGGAGGGGGGAGGGAACTGGTCTACCTATTAAGTTTGTATGAGTGGAAATAATAATAAAAATGTAAAAAAAAGTATATACAAAAGTAAATGTATGCAGTTTCATTTATGGTTTACCATGCAACTTTTGAAATATATTTATATTGTGGAGAATAAATCCAGCTAATTAACTCGTATTACCTCACATAGTTATTAATTTTTGGTGAAGAAAGGAACAATCTATCATCTTTTTTTCTAGTGTAGGCACACTTTTTTCAAGGATGGTTTTATATTGCATTTAATTGGCATTTGTCGTTGATGGCAGCAGCACAGCTGTGTTTCCTGCAGACCCTTTACTCCTCGGATCCATCGCTTGCATCTGATGGCTTATAGCTGGCCGGCGCTGAGGCTGCCCCTGGAACTACAGAAAGCTCCTGACCACCTCCACGTAGTGGCTATCTGGGGGTAGCTTCCTCTGACTCCCAGGCTGCAGGAACTTCTGAATCATAGGAATGTTGCTGATTCTTGTTTTAAATGCCTGCAGCAGAGGGAAGTCAGAGAGGACTGCTGAATTCTTCCACCATTAAAATGGATTCAACAATCTTATGTCTGCCCACTGAGCCTGTTGCCAACGAGAAAATCCTCTCCATGATCTTTCAAAATCTTTTCAAAGACTGGGTTTTAGCTTTCTTCACTACTGAAGCATGACTCTCCTCCTTCTCCTCAGGGGGCTCAGCAGCAATCACAGCAATCAGCAGCAGCAGCTCCAGGATGCCATCGGCATGCACATCGATCATGACTCTCTCCTTTAGGTCCTTCCCATACGAGTTGTACTTGGCAGAAAGGTAGCTGAGAACAGCCCTGGTCTGTGTCGGCATCACCGCATCAATTTTAACCAAAGGCACTTGACCAAAAAGCAGGCATCCATCCTTCTGCGATATCTCATATTGTTCTCTTGTCTCAAGAAATTCTTCAAACTCCATTCCTGCTGCAGCTAGAAGTCAATGGATTGACTCTATCCTGCCTCTGCCAAAGAAGTAGGAGAGCTTGGGTTTGGCTTCCCTGATCATGGTTTATGGTTTCC
This sequence comes from Typhlomys cinereus, assembly GCA_023101885.1. Taxonomy (NCBI): domain Eukaryota; kingdom Metazoa; phylum Chordata; class Mammalia; order Rodentia; family Platacanthomyidae; genus Typhlomys; species Typhlomys cinereus. The sequence continues at coordinate 450,334 of JALPQD010000457.1, forward strand.
TCCCTGTGTTTTGAGGACACTCTTCAGGAGTCTGTTTATGTCCAGGTTCTTGTGTTCGGAGTTGATGACTGAAAACAGAACTCGCGTAGAGGATTAAAGCAGAATTTATTAGAAGAGAGAAAGAATGGAGCTCCAGACATGGAGTACCACGAGGGGCTAGGGTTCCCTGGAGAACTCCAGGCATGGAAACCATGTGAGGCAAGGAACTGGAAGAGAACTCATGGATTCAAGACGTGAATGCCATGAGGGGCAGGAGCTCTAGTATAGGCACATTTCTATGATGATAATCCAATCATAACTTTTAAAAACAAGTTGGCAATTCATTTCTATTTCATTGTTTTATCCAATCATAACTTTTAAATACAAATTGGAAATCCATTTTTCAGATTCATTGTTTTAAAGGATAGTTTCATTGAGGTATAATTGACATAATTCAATATACATATTTGGAAAAGTCTACAATTCAATTAGTTGTGACTTTACACACATGCACATAATCATTACTGCCTGCCCTATTGTTATAGTCAAGATAATGAACAGCTCCATATAGTTGTTTGTGATATTTTTTCAATTTTTCCTGACTTTCCTGCCCAATGGTCAGGGGACCATTGATAAAGAAGGAACTATTGATATAAACAGCAATGTGAATGGACCTCAGTTAAATATAACAGCCTAAAACAAAGTACAGAAATGCATTTATTACTTCTGACCTATAAAACATTGTGATTCAGTCAGAGAACTGTCTATCTGTCTTCCATTCGCTGACTCTTTGCCATACATGGTTGGGGGTAGCTCTGGATTCAGAAGTCGCAGTGTGGCCTGAGGCAGCCCCAACACTGATTAATTTAAAAACAATGTACAAGAACTCACAGATGCACTTTCTTCCACAAAACTTGCACAAGGTTTGACTTATCAACTGTAATTTTTTTGCTACCACTATTGCCCTGTTTATTATTCGTAAGTAGAATAGGTAGTACTGTATAACAGTTGATGAGGTCTAGAAGCAGGATGACTAAAATTCATTTGTTAAACTATGCAAAATGTCAGAAATGCTGAAGAAGTGATCGAATTTTCAATGAGAGTCAAGATAGACATAGTAATAAATGTTACAGTGAGTAAAATTTGAAGGAATTTTGCATGTACTGTGTAAATAAACAATGAATAGTTGTTTGTAGCCATCGAGAATTCTCCTGACACCCTAGATTCTCTCTACTTCTGTGGAAGCAATTGCAATACTGTTTAAAATTGCTGTACACACACTTGACAAATAAAAATAACCATTCGTTATACTTCATTAAATTCCATGGTTTCAAACATTCTGTTTTGAAATATATGTAAGAAATGACTATGTTTTTCTAAAAGAGATATGTATAGGATAGAAATATATTTCCAATAATAAATTAAAAATAAGACAACAACCTCATTTTTTAAGAAGAAAAACACACATTCTCCAGCTCCGGAGTTACTTTCTAAGTGATCCTGCAGACTAAATATTTGTGCCCCCTTCCACATACTGAAATACAATTTTCACAGTGAGGTATTTGAAGGCAACGCCTTGAGAAGGTGCTTAAGTCTTCATAGCAGCATCCTCCTAAGCAAGATCTCCACAATTACGAAAGAAGCCCTACAAAGATCCTGTCATGGTTTGAAATGTGTCCCCCACAGTCTCATGTGTTTGACAAGGTCATGGCACCTTGAGAGGCAGAGCCTTGCTGGAGGAAGGCAGTCACAAGGGGTGGGCCTTGAGGTGGATTAATCACACCTTACCTCCAGGAGAAGTCTGCCTTTGCTGCAAGCAGTCTGCAGCTCTCAGCTTCCAAGATGTCTGCGGTGACTTAGCCTCCTCCAGCTTTGGCCAGCCAGCCATGCCGCCTCTGCTTTGAGAGACTGTACCTTCCCTCTGGAACATAAGCTGAATAAACCTCCCTTTCTCCCTTAAGTTGATTGACTTTGGGTGTTCTCTCACAGCAATAGTTAAGAGTAACCGTTACAGATCCCTTGCTCCTTCTATGTGGGGACACAGCAAAAAGGTGGCCATGCATGAACTAGGAGGCTGACCCTTATGAATCATCAAACCTGCTAATCACTTGAACTTTAATCTTCTAATCTTCAGAATTTGAGAAACCAATACCTACTATCTGTAAGAAATTCTACTTATGGTAGGATTACTTTCTTATTGTCATCTTTGTCATTTAAAAGGGAACATCATCATCCTCTTCATTGCTCAGAACATGAGCTTTATTTGGAAAATTCACAGTTGCAGTTCATCTGCATGGTTGCTGATAAATGACCATCAAATGGCTTAAGAGAACAAGGGATGTATTTTCTCTTATGATTACTAGTTACAGTTTTTAGTCCAGCTTGATGGGAGAGCATGCACCAACACTAGACTGAGGGAACTGGCTACACTATCTCTACGTAATAGCTGAGAAAGGCACAATCCTTATTTGCCAGACCAGCATGTCTAGCCAAGTATACACAAGGATGCCAACTTCCTCAACCAACTCTCAGTATTTTATTCATCTGTTCAGGGGCTAGTCCCACCCACCATACACTGGGCCTTCCCCATCAGCAAGACAATCTCCTGCAGGTTTGCTCTGGGCTTAACCCAACCACTAATTCTCCACAAATGTGCCTAGAGCTCAAACTGTCAACAGTCAAGTTGACACCTGTGCCTAACTATGACACTCACAAATCTGCCCAGATGATTCAAAAAGAATATGAGCACTTTCTGTAAAAATACATTTTAGAGGGCCAGCAAGATGCCACAAAGGGTAAAAACACTTGATCACAGTTCTGATGACCTAAGTTTGATCCTCCAATATCAAAAGGTAGCAAAAGAGAACTGACTCTTGATAATTGTTCTCTGACCTTCACAAGCTTCTTGGAACAATATAAGAAATTTCATACACACACACACACACACACACACACACACACACACACACATATATCTTACTTCTAGTGTATGTGTCTGTGTGTGCATGTGTGTACGCATGTATGTATGCATGTGTGTGTGCATGTGTATGTGGTTTATTCATACTCAAACTGGCTACATACAATAGACTTTTACTCTCAGAAAAGTGACTAGATCAAAAATTGTGTCTTTTAAAGTATTTTACATGAGCTTCACTTTACCTATTTTTTATTGGAAATTTCCCTTGGGCTTTAGGCCATCTAAGCCTGGAATGTGCATGAAAGCTCACAATAAAGTACATCACCCCTTGGTACAGAGCAATGAGAGGGACGGACATCAGTGATGTACAAGGAAGCAGGTCTTCTACATTTTCATGCACACTGGTGTTCTAACTCATCTCTCTTCCCCAAACCCATAGATCATGTCATAGCTCATAGGAGCACCAGACTGCTTATTTGTATGCAAATAGGAGCTGTGAAAGTGAGAGAAAGAAAGAAATTGAAGCAGCAAGCTCAACTTAGAGAAAGCCAATCATTATGTAGAATGTACATAGGACACAGCAGTCATTTGAAGAGGGCTAGAGGGGGTGTCAGGAGAATGTTGTTCAACAGGCACAGGCATCAGCTTGTCTTCTTTCTTCTTGACAGTGTCAATAGTGATAAAGATTAGCTCGGTCAGACAGGGTCGGGGGGAACCAATGCAACGTTTTAGAAGAGATTCAGATGACTCAACTCTAGGAAGCTTTCGGCATTCAGTAATTAAATACAGAAGAATGAAGAACCCAGGAAACAGTTTGAGCACACTCGAGTCATAATGAAAGAGAAGGCAGAGGCAAGACAAGTTGAAAATAAAATCAGAATTAATCAAAATCAGTATTAAAAATAAGAAAAAATGTACAAGGAAGAGAGAGAACTGAAACAATCCCTTTCGATGGCGATCAAACATCTGTCACTGACCAGCAAAGCTGAGGATGATTTTCATCCCTAAATGTTAAGTGGATGCTGATTCTCTGCAAGGTACTGGCACATGTGTTGTGAGTACTTGGTGGATGAAGCAGTGATTTAAGGGAGTAGCCAGGGAGAAGCTCTATCATTGCCGAATGCCCTCAGAAATCTAAGTCTTCTCTTAATACTGTGAAAGAAAAAGAGTGAAAATTAATAGCTTGAAATTAGAAAGAGGAGGAATAAACCAAAAAAACTTAAGATAACTGCTTTAGTAAACTGCATTTATTTCAGGAGTTACCAACATGTTTAAGAGAAAATGTCTCTGCCAGACTTTCTAAAATAGTTTATGCAAAAATATTGGGCAGGGTTATGTACATATTTATATATATGATATATATATCTCCAAATCAAAATATATAGTAATATTTTATTTATTCCTGTAACGTTTTCTTATGACAAAAATATGTTTTGCTTAACTATCTATCCCCTTAGAGTATAGATTAACTTTTCCCTAACATTTTTTCCTAAATGCCAAATAAATCTTCAGCTGTCTAAACAGAAGAATAATAAAGTTGCAAATTAAATACTCTCTTCCTTTATTGTGGATCATTTCACCTAGGTTCAAGACTATAGACAGCATCTATCATAGGAAGAGAAATGACAGCAAATTTATTTCTACTAGCTACTTTAGTGTTTGAGCAGGTTAGGAAGTTTCATATCATATCTCATAACAATATAAGTGACATTGAAACATTTCTGATTTTTTCAGAAATTATTAAATTACTGTATATAGATGTGTTAGAATACCCTGCTTAAAAATCACTAAAGCTGGATTTAGATTTTTTTCTATACACAAGTGAAAATTCAATAATACAACCTAGAACCAAAAAGAATTCACAACGAATAAATAGTACATTATGAACCCAGCCTAATCTTGCTAATTTTGAAAGAATGGCACATTCTTTATAAATATAATATATTTTTAAATGTGTGATTCGTGTTTAAATTGTTTTATACTGATCAAGTTCTATTACCATGTCATCACCAAGTTAATATTCCTACAAGACAAAGTTTTTATCATAAACAAAAAAATTCCATAAACACTGCTTCAAGACTAACCAATAGACCACATTCTTATCTGTTCCTGGTCCCCTGCACATTCCCTAAAAAGATTTGTCCATTTACATTCATGTTCTTTCTTGGCCAACATCTTCAGCCTATACTGTTAGATTCATATCTCTTCTCACTTTTTGTCTCACACAACTCGAAGATTTATCTCCAGTAAGTATGTACTCAAGCAAATGGAAGCATTTGCTGACATTTCCATGCTTATCATTGAGTTAAAGTATCACAGATGAGAAAAGAGAAAGGGATGACTAAATCCGAACACCAATCCTACAAGGAACCAAGGAGCAGCCTCAAGTTAAAGTCATATGTGACATAAGAACTCATTCATGTGTTACAGATAGAAAGTGAGCTATAACTGATACGATCTAATTAACCTATGTTTCAATCTGTGAATACAGACCATGATATAAATGATCCACAGTCTCCACAAAGATGCTATTTGGGTACTTTTACTTCCTCTCTGTATTATAAACATTACGAGGAAGAGAATTTTCACATTTTCTACTACAGTGCCAGACATGATGATGTCCACAATGCTCATTTTCAATAGTGTGGGCTGAATTATAGTGAACTTGACCTGTACTCCACTTGAACTGCATATAAACTATTCAAAACACAGGTGAATATTAGTCTGCAACCAGTACAAATGAGCTCCTGACCTTCTGAAAGTACATGTGCATGATGAGAACCACTATTTTTCAGGTTGAAGAAACTTTAGAGTCAGAGCTCTACCAACATAGAAATACCAGATTTACTGCTTTCACCAATGTTCAGGGTACAGTGCTGACACAGAATGGAATAAGTCATTTATATATGACTTCCACTCTACTGCCTTTCTGCCATTGTACATTGGAAGAACAGAGAATAGTGTGTCTCCAGAAAAACATTTTTAGCTAGCAAGCCGAATTTCTGTGCAGGGATTGCCATGTTTACAACAGAGCTGTTGTTTATGAGATACAATTTTGTTTGAAATCCCGAATAATCAGTTTTCATGTATTATCACAACCTGGCTTATTTGTGTTTAGAACTGTCTTTTCATTGTTTGGGAATTATCTTTTTGGTCTTGTTGTTTTTGTTGACTATGTTATGTCTTTGATCAAGCAACCTGTAACAGTTCTAGTTTCTAAACTATTAGGAGGTTAATTTCTTATATTTTATCAGCAAATGCATCTGGATACTATCAGTAGTAGCAAATTTTGTTCTATAACAATGGTTTGTTGGTTTCTGAAAGAACCAAAATTTTTCCAGTCTGTTTCCCAAGAATGAAATGCATAATTACATACTAAATACATTTTGCATTTTTTTGTTATTGGCTTAATGGAAAACAAATGAAAGTTAAATATTCTACCTAGTTATTAAGGCACACTTCATAAGCTGATTTGGTAGGCAGAATCTAAAGGGAAATAATTTACTATACAGTGGCAATGAGAGAAAGATAATCATTTAATATAACTACAATTATTTTTGCACAACTAGTAAGTGTTAGTGAAAAAATAAAAATTAGTCCTCAAGAAGCAATGTAATATGTGACTGAAATAATCTTTTTTCCTCTCTCTCTCTCTCTCTCTCTCTCTCTCTCACACACACACACACACACACACACATCCTGCCAAATGTCAGGAGATTATCTTTCCTACCTCAAAACCCTGCAAAAATGGAGGAAGAATGATACATTTTAAAATAACACACTTTAAAGTAATAGCTCCCCGCTGACTCACCATAATCATTCATGTGCATTTGAAATTTTTTATTCTCTTCTCTATTAAGTGTGCTGCAAAACCATGGGTCGCTTCCTAACTTTCTAAGACACTGAGGTTATAAAATTTGTCATGGTTGCCTCACTTGTTAACCTACACTGACATTTATACCATTAACTTTATTCTTACTGTGTCACAAAGGCCTCTGATCATCTTTCAAATTTCTCAGTAAGAAGACAAGAGTAAAATGATGACACTGTACAATGAGACATGAGGATGACTTGGATATGAGAAGATGAAGCAGCTCATTCTATTCATAGCAGATCAGCCTAGTGACAAGGTCAAAACCAGTGACAAGGTCATAATCAATCATCTTCCACAGACACTCCAGTACCCCACTCAGATATCTATGTTTCCTATTAACAAAGTCAATTTTAATTTAGATACCAAATATCCCTCAAGAAGTAAATGTGCTGTCATTTGAAAAGTTCATTCGACCCAGTCTTGAAAAGCTAAATCTAATAAAATTTGTTCTGGGCCTTTGAGTGATCCTCAAGGACAAATACACACTCATTGTAACCTTTCATCACAATGTTCAGTTCAGGCAGCAATTGCCATATTCCAGTGAAGGATAGAGTGACACTATTCAGGATCATTCAAAATTAGGATGTTTGCATCAGTAACATTGAATTATTCCCAGCCATGATTCAGTTTGTGAACCAAGAATCATTTTTCTCCCCAAAGGCCATTCTGCCTGAGGACACAGTTGACATTTAACCTCTATCCATTCACCAGGAAATATTGAGGTAATCACAGGTCAGTTTCTGAGGTGGTGAAGGAAAAAGAATGATCGGAGGAGCTGTTTAAATGCACTTGTGATATCTGTGAGACAATCCAGTGGAGATAGTATATGAATGGTTAGGCAGTTCTGGAATAAGACAAGTTATTTACATATAGGCATAATGATCTCATGTAGAATGAGAAGTGATATTCCTAAACAAAGTCTAACTCTTATGTTTATGAATCTGGTAGAGGAAGATTAAAAATAATAAATGGCTTGAGAGACATGGGGCATATTCCAAGAGAGTGCCACATAACAGAAGCCTTTAAAATACAGGGAGTTTTGAGAAAAAGGGTATGTTCAACAGTAAAACACTGCTGAAATAAAACATTAAAGTACCCACTGGCTTTGTCAACTTGGAATTAGGTCACTAGTAACTTTGAAAGAGGGTGTTTAGCAGTAGAATGAGAAGACACTAACCAAATTGACTAGAGTAGAAAAATGGAAAACAAGAAACTGAAAACAGCATGTTAGAAGTCTGAGCAAAATTGTTTTGAGAAACATTTATAAACTACATCTTTTGCAACTAATTTTAAAAGAACATTCACCCACACAATCATTCATCTCAGCTATCTTAGTCAGTTGTTATGGCTGTGAGAAACCATCACAAAATGGTACAAAAAAAAACAAAAAAAATTATTTCTGACAGTTCTGGAAGCTGGAGATCTGAGACTGGATTCCAGCATGCTCAGGTTCCAGAGAGACTTCCTGATGGCAGACTGCCCTTTTCCTCACTGAATCCACACATGACTTACAGGCAGAACAGAACTCTTCCCAGTCCCTTATAGTCACAAATCTAATGTGTAAGGCTTCCAATCTCATAATTTGACTATCTCCCAAAGCCCCCCCCCCGTCAAATGCCCTCATATCAAGAGTTGATACTTCAATTTGAGAAAACACAGACATCCAATCCCTAATACCAGTTCAAAAGAATTTATCCCATTCCACTTGCTTTTCTTGGAAAAAGCTCACTTTTCTGATTTTTATTTTCTGTCTTTATTCCATGTTCACGTCTTCTTAGAAAACTCCCAGACCTAGATATTAGGAAATAATGGACTTCTCTGAGAGACAGTTGAAAGTTAATGCCAGAAGGGGAGTTTATTTTCTCAAGGATTTACCCACTGATGGATCATCCATACCACAGCAAGTGCTCAGACAATTGCCAATGCAGACATCCCAGATGAGACCCAAGAGAAAGGGAAGGGCAGATGGGAGTGAGTAGCAAGGAGGTATATGAATGTGGTAAGGCTGTCTGCTTCTCCTGATGCTAACTCATTATAACACAAGGACTTGTGTTCCTGATGGGCAAGTGTCTAACACCACTGCTACATTACTTTCTCTAAGCTTTCCTGAGCTGTGCTGTGGCCTCTAACACTGTTAGGCATACTTTTTCTTGTTTCTGTCAATCACAGCCTTCCATTTCAGGCTGCCGTTCCTCTTTGAACACATTTTGCTATGAGAAGAACTGGGCCTCACGCAGGCCTGCAAGCCCAATGGAGCAGCAATGGTTTTGAGTGTAAGCAGAAGCAGTCAGGCTATAGACACTGCTCTAGATACATCAGATCAAGTTCATGCCAACTGAAAGCATGACCATTATTATAGTATCTGATTTTCACCTGCAGACTAGTCCAATATCATATATAAATCTGGTAAATATGATTATTTACCACTTATTTTTAGTCTTACCGAATCCATAACTAAAGGTCGTTTACTAATTAACTTAATTAAAAAGAGTCCTGGACTTATAGCATCATGACATACAAAAATATGTACGTAGAGTTCTCATGATTTGCATTAACCTTGCTGACCTATTTATTAAAGATTTCCTGAAGTTATACTGCTAATAAGTGAGTATCAGTAAATTCCAAAATTTTTAAAAGCTGTGTGCCACTTTCAGAATTAAAAAAAATAATTACGTGTCCTACTGAATTGGAAGTTGTGCTACAAATAGAAATAAGAGGATCAGATTAAGACAAATGAGTAAAATCTATATTTCCAGTATCAAATTGCAAATAAATGTTTTGATACTGAAGACCATTGCTTTTCTTTCTCAGTACTCTGAAGGTCCAAATCTGGAGCTTAGTGTCATTATGCTCTGGGGAATTCTTAACCATTATTTATTTAAACATGATTTCTCTACTTTTTTCTGTGCATAGTCCTTTCTGATTGGTGTCCCATGTGTGTTAGACTTCCTGGATCTGCTTTTGATAACTCTAAACTCTTCCTTCATGCAACCCATTTCCATATTTCTGTGCCGAGTCATTGCTTTATCCTTTTCATCTGCTTTTAGTCTTCTGAACAGTGTGTGTAATTTTGTTCTCTTTTCATTTCAATTGCTGTATTATTCTGAGATTATAAACTGTATGGGTAACTGCAGCAGCTAGTTATAGCTTTCAACTTGACAGGTGAAAACTGAGCCTTAAGACACACATATAAAGAATTATTTAGTTAAAGGAAGCCTCTAAGCAGACCTGTAGAAGATTAACTAATTTTTCTAGGAGACTCAGACCACAGTGTATAGAGCCATTCCTCCCAACCCAGCAGGTGGAGAGAGAAAACTGATTGGCCTTAGAACCCTGGCAAGCTAGAAAATGAACTCTTAATGAATATCACACGGCCAGTCCTGATATTGATATAAATTCTATTGCCATCCTAATGGATTTTAATTATTAAAAATAATTACATGTTCATTTCTAGACACATTCAGAGGTATAACCTGAAACTATAAGTATGAATAAACCCCCGTTGATCCCTGTAGCAGTTAGCCTGCATGGTTGCTGATAAATCACCATCAAATGGCTTAAGGGAACAAGGGGTTTATTTTTCTTAAAATTGTCCAGTTACAGTTCTCAGTCCAGTTTGACAGGAGCGTCCACACCAACACCAAGGCGAAGGGAACTGGCCACACCATATCTACAACATGGCCGAGAGAAGGATGATCCTTACTTGCCAGACCAGCATGTCTGGCCAAGTGTACACAAGGATGCCAACTTTCTTAACCAGCTCTCTGTATTCTATGCCAGGGCCTAATCCCACCCACCATGAGCTGGGCCTCCCCATCAGCTAGGCAATCTCCTGCAGGTTTGCTCTGGGCTTAACTCAATCACTAATTCTCTATAAATGTGCCCAGAGCTCAAACCTTCAACTGTCAAGTTGACACCTGTGCCCAACTATGATACTCCCCTAGTTTGTTACTAAAACAGAATGATGAAACTAAGGCAGTAGCATTTAGAGCAGCTCTCCTTGCTTCTTCATCATCTGCTCTTACTTCATTATCTCCTGTAGAGCTCTAGGGTTCCAATCCGTTCTTTATCTTTTAAAGGACTTTAGGTATTTTTTAAATTGTTTCTGACTACTCAATTATCTGAGTTTTGTGGGATGCAGGTTAATGAAATTTATAGCATGTTCTTCATAATTTTGAGTTTTCAGGATTTCAAGGCCATATTACACAAATCTGAAATGGTCTACTGTGAAAATCCTACACTGGCTATGTACTGGCTATGTGGTACTCAGGCCTTGGGTTCTATAAATTCTGCTTAGGGACACAATTAAATATCTGTAGACTTCAGTTACTACATCCCCGCTCCTTCTTGGCACTCTTACTACTGATAATCTCCATAGAATTGCCTTTTCTCAAGTTTAAAAATAATCACGTTGACTTTCAGAAACATTAGCCCAGTATTTTTCATGAGTTTTGAACAGATGAGAAGTTATTCGACACATGGTTTCTCTATCTATTCATGCTATTGAGTCAAAAAGCCTTTCATTTTGCCATTGTCTCAGCTTTGTTTTCGATGTAGTTATGAGCCAAGATTTTTTATTGAGGTTAAGTAAGAAAGTGTCAGACTCTCTTTAAGAATATCCAGTGAGTGCACATTCTAAGATGAAACTCTAAGCAGGCATAGGGACCTTGGAGCATGTGTCTCTGGACTGGCTGTTGCCCAAATCTATTTTTAGCTCAGCTCTTTCTTTTGAAATAGCCTGAAGAAAAAGCTGCTGTCTCAGCTTCCTTATTCATGCTCCTTACTAATGTCTGTCCCTTAACTCAATCTGGAATTATGCTTCTGCTGTAACATTGGGCAAGACATTTTAAGACCTAAATTTTCCCAATTTATGAAACAGGATCTTAAATAAGAGAATTGTCTAATTACATATTATTTTCTTTTCTCACTCTATCCTCATGCAAACACAAAAGGAAACCTGCTCCTTTCACCTTTCCCCTTCCAGCTCCTTAATCATGCAGAAAACGAAAGCATTACTCTCTTCCACACAATTTTGTGTCACCTTTCTTAGAGTGTTGAATCTCCAAATATATTTAAATTTTATGATTTTTTCCTTACAACATTATATAAATGAGTAGCAAAATATAAGGGTTGGAAATTGTTTTTTGGGAGAATTCATCAAAAATTCACTCAAATATGTGAAAATGAGGAGAAAAGCACTGAAAATGCTTTTAAAATTAACAAGTTAATTTAGCAGTGTGGGAAAAAGAAAAACTCATATAACATAAAAATGTATAGTAGTTACAGTTTTATAGAACAGCAGTAATTCTTTTTTTAAAAAATACCATCAAGGACAATATGTGAAAAAAATAGATCGTACTTTCATCTCTGCTGTGATTCGTGATGCTAGAAATGTGTGCATAGTTTTCTTAGTAATATGAGTCATAAACTTGCCTTCTTCATTCTTTCACTGAAGTGAGACATCTAAAACTCTGTAGAGTTTATCTGCAGTCACAATTTTCTTAAATATCCCATTTCTTTGGGGTGAGGTGGAGATTGAGGATGGCAGAGCAAAAGGTGAAAATGTGTTGGGAGTGTTTTTAGAAAGAATTCAGCAAAAGCCTGATGCTGTCTTCGAATATGCTTGTCAGTTAAAATATCTTTTAAAAGATATTCTTCTGAGAGAGAAGGAGAAGAGGCAGAAGCAGAGAGAGAGAGAGAGAGAGAGAGAGAGAGAGAGAGGAGGCACACATATGCTACAACATATATGTGGTGGTAGCAATCATTTTCGCAAATGAGTTCTCTCCTTCAGCCATGTAAGTTCTACGAACCAGATTCAGGTCATCAGCTCATCCACAGGTTCTTTTATCTGCTCAGTCATCTCACCAATCTAAGCTAAGGCACCTTGCAACAATACGTGCTATAGTTTAAGTTCAGGGAAACTGGCAGGTTAAATAGGCATATTTATATCTATCTCCTTTCCAAACAAAGACAGAGTAGATATTGAGAGTTATAAGAAGAATAAGAATGTGGAAGGAAATAAAAAGGCATAACTGTCTGGAAACTAGAAAGAGGATAACAATTGAATAAGTGATTGAAAACAGGAACCCGAAGACAAGCATTCATGAAAGGAAGGAACCTTCCAAAAGCCTGATATTTAGGGAACAAACTACCATGAAAGATATAGGTGACAGGCTGGGAACAGAGAGCTTGAGCCACAGTCTGACTTGAAGCAGTCAAATCAACATCTCTTTCTGTATCCAATATTACATGGAAGGAATTAATTTCCTAGAGTTAAAGGAAAGCAGGATCAAATATTCCCTGGGGGGAGTATATATAATCTAGAAATTGAAGGTAGTAAAATTTCATTAAATAGTGAAATGCCTGCTCTTGTTCTAGCTTAGTTCCTCTAATTCTAGAAGAGTAAACAGATGAAAGAGCTATAGCATTATTTTAATTATCAGGGGAGTCATCTGTATCAGTAAATAGACAAACTTGCTACCCACTTGATTTCAAAAAGTCCCAAGCATTAATAAACTACTTTCTGAAGGAATCCTTAAGCAAGCCAGAGCCAGATGGTAGCTACGAGGCAAAAATAAATTTTGACAAGTCATCACAACTGAACAAAAGAGAACTTGTCATAGAGTTGAATTCAGTCTCCAACACAATGCAAAATATGGGAGACTTCCGGTCAAGGAACAGGGAGTCAGAGGACAAAACAGGTCTAAGCAATGTCAATGTTAAAGGAGAATTAAGATGACTTTACAGAATTGTTGATTCAAACATGTCAGTATTGTATCACACGAGTAAAAGTAGAGTAAGTAATTTAACAGAATTTTTGCTAAAGTTGGACTATGAAAGTCTATGATAGACACTAAAGATCAAGTCCCAGTGTCTGTCACTGCTACCTTGCCAGAATTAAGTCCAATAGAGATGGAGAGAACACAGGTGTGTAGCAGTGTTTTGTCATCATTAGGTTTCTTGAATTTTTTTTGTTGAATCTCTCTCCTACTTAAGAGCAGACGGGGAATGATCAACATATATAGGAATGGAGCCCTCAGTATGGAAGAGAGAGATCATAAAATGTGAGAAAATAAATCTCTAAGAGAACAGAGGAGTGATATTTTTAAAAAGAAACAAATGAAAAGATCAGAGAGGAAATTAGCAAAGAATCAACATAGAAAATTTTCTGTAAGTCCAAAGTATATCAAAAAATCCACCAATTATACATCAAAGTGAATACATGGAAAGAAACTATTATAGGAGTTCAAAGAAACTAGAAATAAACAGGAGAACTTAAGGCTTTACCGAAACTCTTCACAAATAAGTCACAAGCAGAAAGTCAGATGGCACTTTATTTTGTAAAAGTAAACACTGGTGCTAAAACATAGTGCTTTGTGGCCTTAAAAATTTACAAATTCAAATTATATGTGACTTAGGTCAAATACAGTACTCCTTTAAGAGCATAAAATAATGACATTCAAATATATTTTCATGTCTCCTAAAGATATGTTAGTGAACAAGAAGCAGTCAAATGAAAGGAATAGGTTTGAGTAGTGATTCTTCTTCTCCCAATTGTGTGCTTGAAAGTGACTACCTTTCACATACCTTGATTTATTCATCAGTTTAATCTAATAACAATAACCAATTGCATGTGCAGAATGAGGTTGCCATTTAGGGATATGGAGATTAATATAAAAATGCTGCCAAAAGAAAGCTGAGAGTAGTTTCCTGTACATGAAAAGAATGGAGACAAAGACTTTTGTTTTGCAAAACTAGTTATCTTTACCATACAATCTATGGCTATTACTTTGCTTATAAGCCAATATCATAAATAACAAAGTGAAACTCAAACTCAGTCACTAAAGGGAGTAGTGGTATGTAAATATGCACCCACGAACCCTGATTATATGCTAGTCATGCTAGTTCCTAGGTACACTAAAATACAAACTAGTACTACACCTAACAAATTCACAAAACAGAAAGAATTCAATAAAAATCTCTTAAATTTTTCTTTTTCCACTTTCATGTATATGAGAGGAGTGTATGCGCGTATGTTATGTGTATACATGCCCATATATGTGTGGGTATACACATGTGTAAGGTGAGCAAGGATGTGTATGTGAATATGAAGGACTGAGATTGTTTTCAGAAGTCAACTTTCATTGTTCTACCACATTTTTTGAGGCAGTGTCTATAATCAAGCACACATAACCTGACCAGCCAGCTTGCTCTGGGAATTCCCAACCCTCTTTGAGGCTGGAATTAAGGCAGGCTATCATACTCAACTGGCATTTAATGTGGAATCTTGGAAATGAATTTCTGTCCTTTTGATTATATGACACTTTAACTACTGAACTATCTTCCTATCCCTCATCAAATAACACTTAACAGGTTACATTTTTATAAGTTCCAAGACAGGGTTATGTACAGTGCAGAAGAGTTTGAACAAATCCATTTGCTTTATTTAGGCAAGTAAAATTTTTGAAAATAGGGATTGGAATAGAAATCTAAATATACATTATAAAACTCAGTACAAGTAAGCAAGTAAAGTGTAAACTAAAAGGTAAACAATTTGTTCTCTTCGTCTTTAGTTACATTATTTTCCTCATAATTTTATATTTCCTTACTACAAAATTCACCAAGAAATTTAGGATAACAAATAAACACCTAAAACTGATTGACTTGCATGTAACAGGATTTGAATTTATGCTCTTTTGAGTGGATTTCTTTTAAGGAAATGTTCTTGAAAAGGAAATGTTTAAATGGTTTCAGTATGATTACTATTACTAAGATAACCTGAAATCTTATGGAATTCTAGCCATATTCTACCTCAGGGATGATACTGAGCTTTGTACTTTAGTCTTAAAGAAGCAATACTGGTTTCGGGATTATAGTTTGTGGGCAGTTTGCTATATTATTAGAAAGCTAGTGATCTTTACATGGGTCAGTTCCTGGATACCCAGGGGATTCATTAGCAGTTGAGAAAAGGGAAAAGTCACTCATTGGGAATGTTAGTAGAAATCTTAACTTACAGCTCCATTATAAAAGGATAATTGTTCCATTCTGTGAAAAGAACAGAACTTCTGATTTTCTACGGGGGAAAGCCTCAGGATTATTCAAATGCTCACATCATTTACAAATATTTTAACATTTAATATGATATTTTTGGGAAGACAATTTAAATGTTTTACATTCTAAAGCAATTTTACTACTGAGAAAAATTTACACATGAACCAAATTATTCTGGATGATTGGGTAGATCCATCCAGCATTAAAAAATTAGTATGGAAATTAGTCACAAATCCATTGGCAGATAATTGAGGATTAGCAATACCTCAAAAGAGTAAAGGAGGAACTCTGACATTTTGGATATTTAATGAATCAATTGCAACTGGGATTTCTACAGCATTACACAAAGAAACAACTCATAAAAGGATGAAATGATTATCATCCTTACTTGATGCAAAATATAAGAACTATAAAACCTGAACAGATAGTACAGCTATTCTATATGTAGGTTTCCTTATTGAAAGAGAGCTGTGTAGAAGAGCAGTATAAGAAACAAATTTTTCAGTTACTATTACAAGACATGGATTCCTCTCCTTCTGTCCCTGGAAATTTACAACAGTTCTCTCACTTCTGTTAATTTCAGACAAATATAAAGACCTTTAGAAGTTCCTGAGAATGAGTGTTCTTCACTTCTTTGAGGTTTCCTGAACTCTGGTATAATAGGGTATGAACTTCAATGTGTGCACAGCAAAGTATAATATTCATGGGATAGCTAGGGAGACCAAATTTTCTATTGCTGCTATTTTGACAGGAAAAATTAATAGCATTTTTTGCATAATATTGATACTTGTAATGATTCATAACACAAAACTATTTGGCCACATTTAATATGCCATGAGATGCCTACTCCATGCAGTTCTTGCCTCCTGGTTCATTTGCTGTAAAAATGCAGGCTTTTGTTTTATTCAAAGATGCATGGGAGGGGATCTTCTCTACCAAACACTACCCAAGCACAATATATTATTACCGTTAATCTTCATGACTGTGGAAAAGTGCGCAGAAAGAAGTTTGTGGATGAATTAAGAAGAAAGACATACGTATGGCACAGGCCAATGAGAGAGGCCCCTCAGGCTGGCCTCCTGTGACTTTGGATGTCAGTAGGGTTCCCATCACTTCAGGAATTAAATGATTGGTTCATTATACTCAAAGTATTGTGTGAACACTATGGTTTATGTGGAATCAAATCTTCTGGGATCTGGAGTTTTACACAAGTTAACTACAGCCTGCTTCCCTTCACAGATAATGCCAACCTCTCCCAAATCCTTAAGTGACAAGAAACTAAGGAGCGTCCCTGGGGAGGGAATCTTTGTTGTCATACCTTGTTGCTGTGAAAATTAAAAACATCCTGTGTGATTCCAGTGGGAGAAGACTGTTGAAGTCTCAGCTTTGGTTTAGCCAAGACGTTCACTGGGTGCCTTTTCCCTTCACTTACTATCTCTGCATCCTTTTACTGTGGTAAATCCAAGCTGTGTGACCTCTTGTTGAGTCCTGAATCCCTCCTAGCACAAAATTAATGTTGCTCTGTGAGACCCCAAAACGCAGAGTTTTGTTTTGTTTATAAATATTTATTTATTTTATTCTTTAATATTTACATAGATGAATGTCATATTTTATTCCTTACATATCCCATCCTTTTTCCCACTGCATACTTTCTACTTTTCATCTAGTCTCCCTCCTACTGTCACATCTTTTTGTGTGTGTAGCCTACTCAGTTTCATCTAAGATGCCTGTATCGTC
The DNA here is from genome assembly GCA_023101885.1 of Typhlomys cinereus. NCBI lineage: Eukaryota > Metazoa > Chordata > Mammalia > Rodentia > Platacanthomyidae > Typhlomys > Typhlomys cinereus. Next base: position 467,892 of record JALPQD010000457.1, read on the forward strand.
AAACATCTGAGTACTTGCTGGGGCACGGATGACTTACTAGTGGGTAAATCACTAAGAAAACTATACCTCTGACCTGTTTGGCATTAACCTCTAATAATCTTTCTGGGAAGTGTAATGTCTCTTGATATCTTCCCCCTTCTGTGGTGAAATGTTGATAGACCAACTATCATGCATGTCTTTTGGGAGTGGACACCATTGCAGTGAGTTCTTAGGAGCAGAAGGCTATCATAACCAAAGGACACTGTACAGCAGGAGTTCTCTGCACTTTCTCTGCCACTCAAGTTCTTATAATCTTACAGCCTCCTCTTCCACAAGATTCCTTGAACCTTGGGATGGCAGGAAGGTGATTTCAGTGTCCCGTTTAGGACTGAGCAGTTCACGGTCACTTATTCTCGTAAGCATTCTTATTGTCCACATTTTACAGAGGATAAAATTGAAGTTCAGAAACGTTAAGGGCACAACAAAGCTCTTACCATGGCTTTCAAACATTCTGGAGGACCATAGCATTCATACTCTATTCTTTCATTGTTATTTTAGATGTTGATGTGTAGGGTCCATAGATTTCCCTATTGTTCACAATAATTCTCTTCCAATTTCTAATAATATTTATTACACACAAATGCATATTTTGCACACACATAGGCATATGCAGACACACATACACACACACACACACACACACACACACACACACACACACACACACACACACAGCATTAGACCAGAAATTAGGGAGTTATAAAGCTATACCTTGTGATCCACATTAAATTTAGCCTGCTACTTACTTTGACACAGCCTACATGCTAAGAATGATTTTACATTTGGAAATGGCTGAAGAAAAAAGACAAAAACAAACAATATCCTGTGTACATTAAATAATGAGAGATTAATATTTGAGTGTTCATATGTAAGACTAAATGTACTAGTTTGTTTTTACTTGCTCTGTTTTGCTAATATCTTCCCAGGCAACTCAGTCTCTGCTGGCGTTCACTGTGTGACAAGTCAGATAGTCTTCATACTCATAATCTTCTTCCCTCTTCTTTCTGAGTGCTATGATTGCATGTATATGTCCAGCCAAAAACAAAGCTGTTCTTTTTTATGTTTTTTTTTTTTTATTTTGCAGTGTTGAAGTTTGAACTGAGCACCTTATAAGTACATGTTAGGCAAGTACTCTAGTCCAGAACTACAGCTCTTTCATACGTGTTTTATTAGAAATATACTAACCTCATCTTCATGAATTTCTGTGGCAATTTTCATGCCACAATGGAAAAGTAAAGCAGCTGCAAGAGATCATACCCTTAAAACTCTTGATGCATACCCTTTGAGTTTAAGGTCTTCTTCAACCACATGCATTGCACTTGGACTGTTTTTATTTCCCATACATCATTTATTTCCAACCCTGTAACTTTGAGAAAACTAACTCAATCGCTTAGAGGCCAAATTCATCTTCTGTGTTTCTATTAGCATGACCTTGGAGAAAAACCACTTCCTTTTTTTTTCCCAGATTTTTTGTCATCTGAAAACAAAATACAACTTTCAGAATACAAACAAGATATTCCCTTCAGGGCATGCTGTACCCCATTGATGTACTTTCTTCAACTAAGTCCCCTCTCTAATTTCCATCACCTCCCAATAATGACTTAAAATTATGAATCTATTAATGGACAAACCTGATGCTGATGTCAGAGTCTTTATGAAGAAATAACCTCCCTCAAATTCACTACCTGAATATCAGGCTTTTTCTTATCTCAGTTGCTAGGAATATTACAGGCTAAACCCACAACAGTGACTTAACAACCTGGTATAATAGGAACTGAGCAGAATTTTTGAATCAAGACTTAGATCCAATTCCTAGCTCTGTTCAAAAAACTGGAGGTAATCTCACACCTTTGAGTGTTAGAATCCTCATGGCTAATAGGTTAGTGGCATGTCCCTAATTCCACTTGGAAGGGAGCTATAAATATCTGGGAAGATATTTTCTCTTTCTTGGTCTGTGATGGTATAGATCAGAATGTACCCTCAATGACTCCTAAGATGCAGACTTCTTTTTTTATTAATTAATTAATTTATTTTCCCCAATCATATAAGCTTCACTTGATCTTAGCCAAAAGGCCGAGAAGCAATCATATAAGCTTTAATAGGTACCCCAGTCCTCTGATTCAGACTTCTTGTATTTTGGGTTTCTCGCCATCACATTCTGCTTAAAAAAAAAAAAAAGCACATGTAGGCATTATAAGTCATTTTAAGAAGGCTATCCTATATCTCTGCTCAATTTCCTATTTAAGCACTACAGATTATCCTTTGCTTTTAACAGATTGCAACTGACCTAATTTGTAGAGACTCTAGTGAATAAACAACTGATCTAAGTCAGAATGGTCCAACGCAAATTTCTGAGAAAATTACAAAGTCATCCTCAAGACTTCTGAAGGGAAGTTGCAAAGAGTAGAAGTGCAAGCATCAAAGCAGACATGTAGTGTCCAGGGGTGGAGCTGGCAGGCTTGCAGGCATAAAGGGTAAAAGAAAACCTGGCTGTAATAAAAGCTAACTTCTCCTTCTTTCCTACTGTTAAGTCTACTGCCACTGTTCTTTTAACTGATCAGACCTGAAAATAACCGCTATTTATTTTAACACTGGACGTCATGGAAAAAGAAATAAAAAAGAACAATTCTTAATAATAGAACCATTATGTCGACATTCATAAAATCTACTGTGCATAAAATATTACAGTCACAGAGGCTGCATTTAGATACTCCCACAATAATGCTGAATATCAACTTTAATATCTCATGAAAAGTTAATTTTTTTCACAATTTTGATGTGACAACGAAGGCTCAACTTCAGTCAGCAAACGTCTAAGGAGCTGTGCTCTTCATGCATTTCTCTCTTCCCTTTCCAAGGAAAAGTTACAATTATAACAAGAGTAAAAGTTCAGGAAGGAGGAATCTTTGGTTTTGGTTTGAATAGCACAGTTGTTTGTACATTTTACCCTCTTCTCTGAAAAGCACAGATTTGGAGCAAGGAAGCATTCTTTGTTCATCATGAGACAATGCCAAGTACAGGCATGGAGAGGTGAGTAATTCAGATCAATGTTTCAATGGACTGCCCTAGAAGACTTCAGAAAATCTCAGGCAATGCCCAAGTTTTAAATAAAAAAATGTGGTTGCAGAAGAGTTAAATGGAAACTAATCAGAGAAACATGCAAATCACATGTATGATGCCCTACCTTCCAAAAGATTGCGAGCTTAGAAAGACAGAATGATGTTATCTATCATAAACCATGAATGACTGTGTAGCTCAGTTGACAAAATGATGAAAGCATCTATAATGGCTAGAAATCTAATATTTAATTATCCTAACAAACTGGTTGTCAATTTACTTATTTGCATAGCTAGTTGAAATTTATTCTGAGCATAGTTCTTGGCTGCTATTAAAGATACGTGTACCACCAACAAATTATGCTTTGTTTTGATGCTTGGCATGTACACAAAGGCTTCTGTTTGAATTTAATGGTCTGTATTTAAGTCCACTCAGTAATTCCATTCACTAATAAAAATCTGTGCTTAAGACTGATGCAGATATGTAATAAGTGAGTATAACAAATAATTTAGGAGTCTTCAAATAAAATTTTCTATAGCAAGTATCATCTAAAGTCTTATCTATTAATGAAACATATATTCACATAGTTAACATCTAGATTATGGTTCTTAATAATAATACTTAAAATATCTTCCTTTTTCATAAGTCATCACTCTCTACATGAGTCATTACCTACAATACCAATAAAAAATTCAAAGTATATAAAGTAGGAAGAACTTCATGATCTTCATTGATTAAAACAGACATCGAAAGTGTATTTATGAATCACCATGGCAACAAGTGACCACCTGTGTAATAGTGGCATGAGAACCAAGGAGGCAACCAATAGCTTTCTGATTGGATTCAAGACTCACTTGTCAGAATGGTACACATCCCTGTTATTGTAAAATAGAACAAGAACCTAAAAAAGGAGAAGGAGAAAGATCAATAGGGAAGACAGCCAATAAACCTATAAGTAGGAAGACAGCACATCAAACTGCTCTGTAGGTAGCTGTTATTATACCCATAGAATAATGGGCATTTACAATGGAAACCTTTGAGTCTAAAGCTGGATGAGTGAAGGTGGAGTGGCCTGAAGAAAGGTAACTTGATATATACCACAGAGGTCAGAGCACCCACAGGAGTAGACAGGCCAGAGTGAACCCTGGGTAACATAAAAGCACACAGGCGGAAGGGTGGGAGAGAGTGGGAAAAGATGGTGAAGAGAAGGGAGAAGATGGAGGGGAGGGAGGAGTGAGGGAAACTATGATGACTATCTTGTAAAATAGCTTGTAAAAGTAGAAAAATAAATAAATAAAAAGAACGTATTTACTGAATCTGGAATAATTTACTTAACTAAACATCTCTCCATTTGAAGCACAATTTTAATCAACTTAGCTAATTCACTCTTCTATTTAAAAAAATGACCAGCAACACGTAAGCACTTATAACTAGATAAAGAGATCTTACAGAAAGTAGGCACATTTATAACAAAAGAAACAGCACCAGAAAAAGATTAAAATTGCAACTATCAAACTGATTAAAAAATAATCATAAAGAATTACTATGTGGCTCAGTAATTTTGAGTTACAAAAATATTCCCAAAAAGGAAGTCAAAGACTTAAAGAATGTATGGATATGCCCATGAGCATAATAACATTATTCAAAAATACCTAACAGTGCAAGAAACTGAAATATTTTGTTTATAGACGAATAGGTAAAGTTTGGCATGACTACACATTATTTAATCTTGAAGAAAATTCTGATACAAAATTAAATATTATGTTTCAAACTAATCACAAAATGATAGCTGTAATATGACCCCAATTATCTGAAGTTCCTAAAGCAGACTAATTACTTTTTAAGAAAAAATAAAAATTTTAATCTAATAAGCACATCAAAGTCAAAAACTGTAAGCATGAAGGATAAAGAAGGATATAGACATTCATTACTCCCGTTTTACACTGTACTAGTATTCTTAGCCAGTGCACTTAACCAAGAAAAATAAATCAGTCATACAAAATTGAAAAAAGAAATAAAATTCATTATGAAAGCTTCATGACTTATTATGTTTAAAAATCTCAAAGATTTTCTTTGCAACAAAGGAAGCTACTAGAAATAATAATTGACAAAATTTAGAATACAAGCTTAATATTTTAAAAGTCAATCGTCTAAAGTAGTCTAAAATTTTCAGAAATAGACAACAATGGCTATGAAGGCTTAGAGATGGTGATGGATAGGAAGTTAGCATTTAGTGGATACTGAGTTACATTTGCAAAGATGGAAACATTCTAGGGATTGAGGATTCTGATGATCTCACAATAATGGAGTGCATTTAACGTATGGTACAGATGCTTTGAATGTTAAAACTCATGTTATGTATACTTGATCAAAATAAAAATCCATAACACTAAACATAAGAATTTAAAATTATGGATGTTCAGAATAAAATGCATAGCAGAATAGAATGCACCTGTCAATAGCACCTTCAAGATATCTCCGTAAGATGAATGACAAAAATTATTCTACAAATAATACCACAGAGAACGATTAAATTATAGCAGTTCTAAAAGTCCAATTGAAGTGGTATTTTGGGAAGAGAAAGGAAGGAAGTAGAGGGATAATGAAAGAGAAGGGGAAAAGAAAATAACTTTCTGCAAAGTGAGTATGAAACAGTTGAAAGTAATAATGGTATCATCTTAAGGAGGCAAATTCTGGAGTTTAGTAAGTGGTCCCATGGGATCATTATACATCAGTGTACAGCATTTGCCAAAGCACCTAGCACACTGCTGAAAATAAAAAAAGAAAGTAAAAAATAGTAATTAAATAACAGTTCCATTTGTTACCTTTTTACTGGAACAAAACTGGAATTTCTTTCACTTAATTTTCTTTAGGAGCATTTACTCACAGAGGGAAAAATTGTGTTTTTTATGATTCTTGAAAAATGTTATAATGACAGCAATCTGTTTTAAAGGAATGTGGCCTGAAGCTTTGTCATATTTTGTTCTGAGTATGGTGAAAAATATTCCTTTCAGTAGAAATAAAAATGTTGTGTTTTTTTTTTTGTCCAAATATTAGCTGAGAAAAAAAAATCCCCCAAAGGTAGTATTCTGGGGAAACATTCTAAATTCTTGATAAAAAAGCAATGAAAATCAAAATGTCATCTCCCAGGGTCAAGAATCAATGTGTTACTCATTGCAAAATTCTGTGAGTTTCAAAATGCAAGCAGCTTCCTTTTGAATACCTTGGGATTTTTAGTTCCACTGAGGCCCTCTGTAGAGGTCATGTAACTTCACCAAGCATTTCTCATTCAACATTTGCTTTCCTTTCATGTACTAGAAAGTAGTATGGTGACATTTTATAGCTATAAAGGCATAAAGCCAACTTTTAATCTCACATTTGCTGAAATTCAGCAATGGTATGTTACCTGCTGAAAAGATTTAAGAAAACATCTAGACCTGTCTTTAAAGCTACCACGTAAAAGAAAGGTGAGCTAATTTAAAATATAAAAATGTACAAATAATGAGTGTTTCTGAAAGGGAACCAATCAGTGTTAATGTAACTACTTATGTAAAAACCATAAAGAAAAGTATAATTTGTAATTATTAATGGAGATAATTCTCAAAAAAAATTCACCTGATCTCAGTAAGTTTTCTCCAGCTGGACCAATTGCTTCTAAAAGTGCCAGTTCAAATCAGAGATGCTTTTCTTTAATTTTAACCTCTTAAGAATCTAAAATAGTACATAAAAACTGTAATATGACTACCAGCATCTATCACCAGGCCCAGAAAGAAACTGTCAAAGAAACAATATGAAATCCTGTGTAAAGGAAGTTAAAAAACAAACAAGAAAAGGGGGGGGGTCCTGGAAAGGCTTTGCCTTCCAGAGGAGCCTGGCATCCAGAAGTTCCTTCTTTTCTCCCACTTTATAAGATAAAAAGCACGAAGTATGCCCCAAAGTATATTATAAATTTTTTTATTATTATTTTTTATTCAACTGTGCGCATGTGCGTGTGTGTGTCTGTGTATATGTAGAACCACGGACGAAATTCGCGAACCACCATGGACGCCTCCACCTCCTTCTGCCCCGGGATTCACAGGCTCCGCCCTACCAGGACCAGAAGCGCAGGCCGCCCCCGCTTCCGCCTGGCGTCTATACGTGGGATCTGGGATCCGAACTCGGGACCTTCCGCCTGCAAGGCGGAGGCTTAAGCCCTGAGCCACCTCTCCAGCCCCCCCAAAGTATATTATAAAGGAGGAAAGGGACAGGCCTTATCTGCAAATGTGGGGCTGTACATAGCATTTAATTTCTCTCTCTTTGAAAAGATTACCTGAGCCACATAGGTAATGATTAAATGTGATTATAGATGGAGGAACTCAACCATCGTAAGTGTTCAAACTTTTAACTTGAGGATTCGAGAGACGACTCAGGAATTAAAGTCTTTGCCTCATCAGCGAAAGGAGCTAAGTTCAGATCCCAAAATTCACATTAGAAAAAAAAAAAAAAATCAAACCCTGGGGGCTGGAGAGGTGGTTCAGGGTTCAGGGGTTAAGCCTCCGCCTTGTAGGCAGAAGGTCTTGAGTTCGGATCCTAGACCCTACGTATAAGACACCAGGCGGAAGCGGGGACGGCCTGCATTTCCGGTCCTGGTAGGGCGGAGCTTGTGAATCCCAGGGCGGAGTAAACAAGGAGGAGGTGGAGGCGTCCATGGTGGTTCCCGAATTCGCCCGTGGTTCTACATACACATACGCACACTTACATACACGCGCGCACACACGCATACACACACAATTGAATAAATAATAAAAAAAATTAAAAAAAAGAAGTTGTGAGGACAGCGACCTAGCTCTGCATGACCTGCAGAAATAATAATAAAGAGTGTTTCTATTAAGCAGAGAAGTGAGAGCAACTTATCAGGCATCTCTGAGCTTTGAATCTCCAGCTTTCTCAAGATGTCGTTAATACAAAAAATAAAATATATTCTATATCTTTATTGAATGTGTTGAATTATTTTAAAAGTTGTTTTAGGAATTTTAATAAGGGCAAGTTTCAGTTTTGCAAGACGAGAAATATTCTGCCTGTGTATGACAATGAGGGCTACATCACATAGTAAAGGCACATAAGTTACTGAGCTGAGGGTTTAAAACTGGTTATAGTGGTAAACTTTATAGTATATAGACTTTGCCATAATTATTAAAATAAATGACTAAATTCATATAAAACATTGCATCTAAATCTTGAAAATGACTTATTTGCATTGAGAAGTACATGTTATTTATCTAGTCAGATGGATAGTCCTGTATAAGTATTGAGATATTTGTGGATTTTTGAGGGAAGGAGGAGGTAGTGAATGGATACATGTTGATGAGTGTGCATGCTCTTGTATGTACGGGTACACATGTTTGTGAGTGTGGCAATATATATGTATGTATTGATGTGTGTATGTGTCTATGTGTGCTCCAGAAGTTGGCATTATCTTTCTCAATTGCCCTTATCTTTGTTTTTCTTTTTTTTAACTATCAAAGCTCCTATCAGTTCCTGAATATGAGGATCACACCACCACACAAATCTTCTAACATAGTAAGTAGAACTCAACTATGCACTAATTACCCTCCAACAAACCCTTGGCTGCCTCTGCTGTGATCAAACCAAACACTACTGAGAAAAATTAAAAAGAATACTAGAAGGTTAAAATATCTTCCATGCTCATGGATTGGCAGGATCAATATTGTGAAAATGACCATCCTACCAAAGTTAATATATAGATTTAATGCAATCCCAATTAAAATCTCAACACAATTCTTCACAGAAGTGGAAAAAAATGTTACAATTCATATGGAATAATAAAAGACCCTCAATAGTCAAAGTAATCTTGAGCAAGAAAAACACCATACCACATTTCAAGCTACATTGCAGAGCAATAGTAATAAAAATAGCATGACACTGACACAAAACAGATAAATGATCAATAGATTAGAACAGAGGACCCAGATATAAATTCACTCACCTACAGCCACTTAATTTTTAATGAAGGTGTCAAATATACACACTGAAGAAAGGATAGCACCTTCAACAAGTGGTGTTTGGAAAATTGGATATCTACATGTAGAAGAACGAAAGCTGACCTTTGCTTCTCACATTGCACAAAAATTAGTTAGAAGACAAAGTGGGAAACATATTTGAATTCATAAAACTGGGTAAAGATTTTTCAGAACAGAATCCCAAACAGTAAGGAACTAGGGCTAATAATCAATAAATGGGACTTCATGAAATTAAAAAGCTTCTTCTATGCAAAGGAAACTCTCAATTGCACAAAAGTCAACCCACTAGCTACAAATCTGACAAAGAATTAATCTCCAGAATATACAAAGAAATAAAAAAATTAGACACCAAGAAATAAGCAACCCAATTGAAAATTGGGCCCTGGAGGGACTTCTCATAAAAAGAGGTTCAAATGTCAAACAAATATCTTTCTAAATGTTCAACTTTCTAATCATCAGAGAAATGCAAATTAAAACTACCCTGAGATATCATTTTCTTCACAGAAGTGGAAAAAGATTAGCTAAGATCAAAACACAAATAAGAGTGAATGTTGGCAAAGATGTAGAGAAAAGAGAATACATATGTATTGCTGTAGTGTAAACTAGTTCAGTCTCTATGGAAATCAATATGGAGATTCCTCAGAAAGCCTAAAATGGAGCTACAGTATGTCCCAGTTATACTCCTATTGAGAATATTCCCAAGGGACTCTTCATCTTACTTCAAAAACACTTGCTCTTCCATGTTTATTGCAACTCTCTTTACATAATAAGGAAATGAAGTTAACCAATATGCCCATCAACAGAGGAACAAGTTGTGAAACTGTGGTATATATACATGATGGGATACTATTTGGCTATCAAGAAGGATGAGATTGTAGAACTTGTTGGCAAATGGATGGATCAAGAAAATATAATGTTGAGCAGGTTATCACAGACACAGAGATATGCAGCACATTTTTGCTTATATGTATGTGCATCACTTGTCTGGTATATTTATTTGGAATTCCAATATGATTATGAAACATACTGTGTATGCTAAGTTTATTATAGTTACTTATGTGTCTGAGATGCTTAGATCAGCTGACAAATTCTGTGGTATGGGATTCAGAAGCAGAATTGGGTATGATGGTGTGATCACTTTATTTTTTTGAAACAGTCTCTTAGTGAACCTACTCTCATCCAATCAGCTATGCTGGAGTGGGCTCCAGAAATCCATCAGTCTCCTTCACCTGCACTCCCAGTGCTGTGGTTGCAAATGTGTATTGCTGTGCTTGGCTTTCTAATGGGCACTGGAAACACATTCAAATCTTCATGCTTGTCCAGCAAGCACTATGCAAACTCCCTTGTCTCCTTCTGCCCCTTTTGTGTTTTTAGATTTCCAGTATATATATTTTCCTCTTCCAAGCAAAGTACTAAATGTCAAAATTCACTTTAATGATTTTGACATTACTCCGTATATTTTTTAAAGCTCTGAAGACTTTAGTGTATGATCTATCTCTTTTTGAGAAGTCATTTATTGACAGCATCATGAAGTAGGCAAGAAAATAGAACACGTTAGAAGAGCTGTTCTTCCACAGACGTTCAAAATTCCAAGCATCATGCTGTTTTTTTGACACAGACATGAGAAAGGAAGGCTGATTTTATATGTGTAATTTTCAATGCTTAATATGATTGATTTTTGAGTTCTTAATACATATACAGTATGTGACTTAAAGAACACACAACAGTGTTCTACAATATACAGATGCACATTTTTGAATAGTTAAGTCCAAGTTATAATCTTCACATGTCACATCTTTATTCTTGAGCATTTTTAAGTTTTGAAAAATGTTTGTTCCTGCATTTCTAGATTTAAGTTTACCCTTTTTTTTCTCTTCCCCATCTATCTTTCATTTTATTGGCAGTAATAAAAAAACTCCCAAATACAATTGGCTACCTTATTCAGTTGTTTAAGTAGTCCTTAATAAAATGTGAGTAAATTTGTTCATTTTGAATGTATTCACTTTGGGAAAGAACATTTTTCATGTAAATTGAATTTCTTCCCCAAGAACTTTGTCCAAACTCAGTATTCTTCAGTAACAACTTAGGAAGTCTCAACACTTGTATGTGTAAAAGAATGATCACAACTTAAAATCAACATACCTTTTAAAAATAGGAAATGGTTTCAGCAAGTATATCAATATAGAAAACAATGCATTTTGTAGACTAGGATGCTAACATATTTTCTTTAATCCAATAGCTTTGTAAATAACATTTGGGTCCTAGATTGAAATTTGTTCATGCTATATTCAATTTTCAGTTTATGTACTGCCTTCCAAGAAATTGCTAAATGCTTTTAGCCAATTAAATAATAAGTGAAATCCCATAAGAAATGAAAGACCAAAAGACAACATGATAGAAATGAAGCAAGATATAAAGAGTGATTGGTAATATTTAATTTATTTTGGCCGTCAATAATCTACTAGGTTACTTTATATTTTACATAACTTATGAATTGAGAGCTTACTAGATGTCAGGCACTACGCTAAATATTTCAGACCAATTGTTTCACTTAATTCACAAAACAATCTTATGAAGATGAATTAGTACCTTAGCTCCTGGATAAGGAAACATGTCTAAAGAGGTTAAACAGCATTCTCCAAATTACGCAGGCCAAAAAAAAAGCCTTCAGGTATCTGGCTCAAATTTTGTGACAATACAGACAACTAAAGGATGATCATCCAGCTCTTTTCAGATATGTCTACTACAAAGATAAGCTTTTCTACTTAATACACTGATAAAAAGATTATTTTCTCTCTTTAAATTGTTAAATCTTTTTTTCATTTTATTCTTTAGTTTTGGAATTTAGAATTTCAAAAGCCTCATCCTTGTTGTATCTGAAAAGAGATGATCAGGTTCACATCTGTTCTGGCATCTACAACCAAAGAGTTAATGATTTGGTAAAAAGTCCCTTCCACAGCCCAAGGTTTGATCTTTCTATTCCCTTCCACAATGTGCACATTTCTTATGTCTGTGTAGAAACAAAGACCTAAATATTCACCCTATATTCCAGCTTTTTTGATTGTCTCTTCAAGAGCTAATTCCTATTGAGCCTAATTTGGTATGCTAACAAGACCTAGCCTAGTATATTCTCGATTAATGGAGTCCTTTGAGAACAAAAATTTTCATGTGGCATATTTCTATATTAAAGGGCCCATGTTGTAGGAGATAGAATCTGAAATGAATGAAATATTACAAATTTACAAAGGAAAAGAAATCCATACTGTCTTTCCAATTAGAAACTACACATGCAGACTCAGAGAAGGCACAAGAGTATGTGCACAAGGTTTGTGAGGCCCCAAATTAGGCTAAATGGTGAAAATCTTTCTTTGAATGAAGTTGGTCTATAAAGAGGAAAAGTAGTCTTCTTCAAAAATGCAGATAGCCCTTTCCTATTGTACCAACACAGAGGTACAAGGAACATGAAGAATCTAGAAAATAGTCCCATCAAGGAACTATAATGTATCTCTGATCACCAGTTTCAAAGACAGTAGTATGTATAACTGATGACTTGAAAAAAAAAAGTTAAACTAACCTTCATGAAGATATTCAGTGAGGTAGGAAAGCAATAAGTAAACAAAATGAGGATTTCAACCAAGAGAAAACAATAAAATCCTAAAAAAAGATGAATCAAAGAGCTAAACTGAAGTTACTAGAATTATTCAGTTCTAGATTTGATCAAGCAGAAAAAAAAGCCTACGTCAACAAAGCTGAGGAGAAAGCATAGGAAACTAATCAAGTAGAAGGACAAAAAGGACAAAAAATTGTGAAAGGGAGTAAAAGAAATCCCTTAGGATATCTGAAGCAAGGTAAAGAAGACCAATAGATATGTAAAATTTTTTAAAAAAAGATAGAAATAAAATGACCCTGTACTCTCTAATCTGAAAAAGAAAATGAACATCTATTTTTTAAAAAATATGAATATTGACACTTTATGAGAAAGGGAATACTATTGGACTATCAGATTTACAAGCAGAAACCTAGGCCTGAAGGGAATTGAGGATAATAGCCAACCAAGCATACTATATCTAACAAAACTCTTTTCCAAATAAAGGAGAAATTCTTTTGCAGAGATTGAGAAAGTTCATCATCACTAGGCTTGCCCTGTAAGAAATGCTAAATGGACTCTTTTAAATTCCAATGAAAATGGGTACAAAGAAACATTAAATCATATGAAAGCATATAGCTCACTGGTAAATATAGAGAAAAAAATAGAAATGATTATAATGGTGCTTGTTGCTATACAATTCACTTTTAACTTATGAATGGGAGTTAAAAGGCAAAACACAAAAATCACTGCTACTAGGAGCATGAATCATGTCAGGAATATGTCATCAAAGACAAAGTAGATGAAACACAGTGGGCTATGTAAGTGAAAAGACTTGAAAATAGGAAGGAATCTGGAAGAGGAGAAAACGAAGGAAGTGGGATTGGTTATTAAAAGATGAAAACATCATAAATTCATTATACTCATGTATGCAACACAGAAATCAAATATATATTAAAAACAAAAAAGTAGATATGAAATATGAAAAGATAATGTGAGATTTGAATATAAATTATATGATTGTAAGAGATGTAAAGTAATAGTTTTGTGTGTAACTGAAGTTATTTTCTTATAAGTTTAAAATAGAGTGTTTAAAATATGGGATTGTTTTATAAGAATAAGTATGCATACAAAGTACACTCAAAGGAAAAATAAAAGAATGGGACCAGAGGTTAACTTAGAATTATTTGACATGTAATAATAGTTTAAATTGACTCCTTTTACCTAAATGCTTGAAACTGGGAGAAGTTCAAACTGTATACTGTTTAATTTTAAATATTTACATAGACTTTACTGGCTAAGCATCACTAATCTCAAGAACTGAAATCCAAAATGCTCTAAGCTCTGTAATTTTTGACAATAATTTTGTTACTCAAAAAGTTTCAAATTTTGTGTTACCTAATTAGTATAGGTAAGAATGTAATAAAATGCATTAGAAAAAAACAGAGAATAGAACAAATAAATAATATATTTTCTGAAAAATGTAAACCAAATTGACATTTAGCTAAATAAAAATAAAAAATAAAATAAATTCAAGCAAAATCAGAAATGAAGGAAAAAATATTACAGTTGAAGCCATAGAAATGGAAAAACTCATAAAAGACCACCATGAAAATTCCCATGCAATCTACTCTAGAAGAAAAACTAATCCTTAAAAATGTATGATCTGCCATGAATGAACTACAAAGAAATATAAAATCTAAATAGCTATGTAATAAAAATGAAATGATAGTAACTTCAACAAATAAAAAGAATGAAATCGGAACCTTATTTTATACCATTTACAAAAATCAATTAAAAATGTATTAAAAGATTTAAACCTAAGAGCTAAAAGTAATAAATTCCTAAAAGAAAACTAGTTGAAAAATGTATTTAAAAATTTTAAATCTAAGTGTTAAAACTAGTAAATTCCTGAAAGAAAACTGGGAAGATCTTCATGAAATTGTGCTCAATGGTAATATTTTGGATACAACACCAAAAATGCACCAAACTACTCAAATGGGACTTCATCAAAGAATCCTCGGTGTGGTGAAGGAAACAACTGTGAAAGAAAACTGGAGGACTGTGAGAACACCTGAAACATGAATGTCTAAGAAGTGGCTGTCACAGTTTGCCTGCATGTTGTCAAAAAATGTACAACCAAAGAGTTTGGGGAAAAAGGGGATTTTATTTTGCTTATTATGTAGTCTGGTTACATTTCTTAGTCAACTTTGGCAGGAGAGCTCATACCAACACCAGAAGCCAAGTGAACTGGCCACACTATACCCATAGTATTGCTGAGAGAAGGACAAAACTCACTTGCCAGACAGCATGTGTGTCTAAGCATGTCAAAGAATACCAACTTCCTTAACCAGCTCCCTCCATCTTATCCACCACAGTCAAGACCTGTGCAAAAAGATACCAATCACCAGGAAAATGCAATCCAAAACCACAGAGGAATATCACAATATACTTGTTCAATGATTATTACCAAATGTACAGGACATGGTAAGTGCTTGTTAGGGCAAAGTAGAATCTTTACATGCTGTTGGTAAGTGTATGAAAAGATGCCTCTAAGAACAGGATGGAGGCTCCTTAAAAAGAAAGACTAAAAATAAAACAGCCATTTGACCAGAAGATCCTTCTCTGGGTGAATTTTCTAAAAGAATGAAAATGTACATATCAATGGATATAAGAAAAGTGGTACATACATAAAATGGATAATTCATTGAACGCTCAAAAAAAAGGAAATCCCATCACAATCTGCAACAAGGTGGATCTTGAGGACAGAATGGCAGTTGCAAATGGATAAAATTGTATGATTCCACATAAAGTAGTCCATCTCTTTGAAGCAGAGAAATTGCTAAAGTGGTAGAAGGGCAAAAACAGGGCATTGCTGCTCAATGTGAGTGAAGCAAATTTCTTGTTAAGTATTTCTAAAATAATAAAAAGCAAAATGGGTTAAGAAACAGAAAACATGGGAGTTTGGTAGACCATATCCACATCAAACTCCACTGAAGTCAAACGAAGACATAGTATGAGCTAGGGCAAAATATAAGTCATAAACACCTTGTTAGGAATAATATCAATATAGTTGTGGGAAACAATGAGATTTACATGGGCTAGAAGAAGAATAAAATAACAATCTGAAGACAGAACAATTGTTTCTATAAAAAGCAGAGAAATAGTTTGGTAGAGAGAGGAGTAAGTACGGTGATGAGTGAGCTTTGTTAAAAGTGTTATATTAA
The DNA here is from genome assembly GCA_023101885.1 of Typhlomys cinereus. Lineage (NCBI taxonomy): Eukaryota > Metazoa > Chordata > Mammalia > Rodentia > Platacanthomyidae > Typhlomys > Typhlomys cinereus. Next base: position 483,821 of record JALPQD010000457.1, read on the forward strand.
CATAATTTTCATGTGCTAACTAGAGTGATTGCAGAAAGCAAGCTGCACCCTCTTCTAGGTTATTTCATTCTGCATAGAACAGTGATTTTTAAGCTGAACCATGCACTCAGTAGCTCCATTCTACAAGCAGCATTTGGTTCCATTTTGATGATAAATTCAGAAGCAAATAGACACTACTAACTGTGCACCATTATCCATAAGGATCATACTGACAACTTAAATTCTAAAAGCAAAACAGTACTCTTTATGAACATACGTGGGCATACTTAAACTGTATAAAGCTTGAAAAACAAGACCCAAGAACCTATTAAATATACCAGACTGAGCAGAGATGCAAACTTGTCTCCTAAACTCCATAAAGAAGGACTTCTGTACTGGCAGCAACCCCACTGACTTAGCTGATCACCCAGTGTCCATATCAAGGGTCCAACAGGCAATGATTGACTGTTACCTGGGCTTTGGCTCAGCTCAAGCTTCACCTGTCCTGCATCTTTCCTCTCTATCCATGGTCTCTGTTACCATGGTTCTGCATCTCCCTAGCTTGACTCAACCCTGTGGCCACATCTATACTTAATGTTGTGCTTCCTTAGCCGCTCCTCCTAATATCTTCTCTGCCTACCTGCACTTGTGTTCTTTGTTTGAGCTGTCTGCCTCTGCTTCCTCCAGTAAGGCTCTTTGGATTCTGAACTCTGCTGCAGCCCTTTAAACCCTTCTGTAGCTAGTCTTTAACCTGCATATGTAGTATATAGATATGACTATGTGGTGTGTAATCTGAGAGTTAATCTTATTAAGATTGGGATAATAGAATCTGTGTTCACAAACAACCAAGAAAAAACAAGGCTCCTTTGTAAATTCCAGCCAATGAAGGGACAAAGTTTGTGGATTTCCTGTAATGGAGAAAGGAAGGGGGATGTAATTGGGAACTGAGAAATGAAAATATCACAGATTCGCTGTATTCAAGTATGAAGCTCTAAAAGAATAAAAATTAAAATTAAAAATTCTGACTTGTGGCAAAACACAAACATCCATCTATGTTTCTGGAATAGTATGTTCAACAACATGACTTCATAGAGATTTGAAAAACAGTAGATAACTCAAGAATAATCTGAGGAGATTGAAATAAGTAGAATCCAGACATGACTTAGGAAAGAGGAAAGTGGGTCCATGTGTTCCCCTTATTTAAATGAAATACAGAGAATAGAGAGTAAGTGCAGGTAGGTTGATGGGTTCTGTGGTGGCAAATGAAAAAGGTCTTGTGTATTTGTTGTAGAAAGCAAGTAGCAAAAGTCACACTGGTTGGAAACGAGATGTTGATTTGAAAAACAAGAAGACAAAAATGAATTTACTAGAAAAACCCAACAAGACTCTGGCTATATTGAATGCCCATTTAAAACTCATGGCCAAAAATTTCTAGTGATCTGAGTCATTCAATCTGTGAAATTTTTCTCCAATAGTTGTCCATTGAAGTGCTATGTGATCAAAGGTGATAAAAAGTTGATTTTATCTGAGTTGGGATTTCTAAGTAAGGAAAACAGAAGAGAGGAACCCAGGAAAATTTAAGGACATCTCTCAAGGATGCAACTATAACACTGGACCATGGAATCTGACCTGTTAAGATGGAAAATAAGCATGTGTAGGATGAAAAAAATAATTAAACAAAACTTCATACCTTAAAACGTTCTCCTTAGGAGATCTTGGCAGCATTCTGACCATTGCTGTGACTGAGAAAGACCAATGGAAAGTCATAGAAGTAGTGCTAAGACTAACACTATCCCCAGCAGCTTGGCTACCTTTTGGCTCCATATAGCAACAGGGTCCAGCTACATGCAGTTGAACTAAGTTCCCTTTGCCAATCAGAATGACATCTTCACCATCAAGCATGTCAACGAGGGTTCCAGGAAAGTGTAGCAGAAAGCTAGTCATCATCACTTTCCTTCTTGAGATAAAACTCTTGATTTACTTGAGCAACTAATTATTATACTGACGAAGGATAAACATAACTGCTCCATAAAAGTTAATTCACTGGAAGAATTTTTCTGTGCAAAACATAATAAAAGTTAGAATCTCAGGTACAGCATCTAAAGAGCTGTCCACTTCCAGGAGCTATAATGAAGAACAGAACGTATCAAGCACTCTTAGCGAATCCATGGGCGCCATCTGTTTCAGTATCTGATCTCCGGAGGTGACTAATCTTGGCAGCTTCACCATAATGATAACCACCTCCTCCTGCCCCTCTTCCTGACCTATCTTCCTCTCTTAATAGAGCATAATAAAAGCATATGGTGCTGTAGAAAGCTTTTGGCAATAAATATCTACCTGAATTGTCACAGGGGGTTTTTCCTCACTTTTTTTCTCCTCCTTCTGAAATGTGTGATTTAGAGGTCTTTTTGGTCCTTAATCTGAGAGTAATTCTAATGCTACGTGGACCAGAAGAGATAAGATGATACAATATCATCATGTTTTTTGAGTATGTTAAATAACACCTAACCATATCTAGTTGTTTCTTGAGTATCAGTCCACTGCTTTCCAAAAACTATTGCTAATGAGTGAGAGGCATTTTTATTAGTAACTGGTAAATTTTTTTAGTAAACAGAGGTTTTTTCTTTGTGTAATAATAATTAAAATGTGTGTGTTTGTGTGTGATTTCGTTTTTTATATAAAAAATCCAGACACAATGATTACCCTGTGTTTCAATACCATTGAGAACTTAGGGATCATTTCAGCTATAACTTTATTTACATTGCCCCAGACTACTTGGTTGGAAAAATATAAAAATACTGATCCTGCTTTTATTTCTATCTCCTCTAGATCTGTCTAAATGTATTATTGCATCGTATCAAACAGAAGTCTACTTACAAAAGAAATCAAGTAATTTTCTGAAAAAAAGAAGTTAAAAGGAACTAGATATACATGCATACATGTATGCATGCACACACACATACACGAACTTAACACTGAGTTAACATCAAAACTAAAGCAGAGAAGGGAACAAAATCTGTCTCATGTTTGTTTTTACTCTACCACTCTCCTAAACTCATGCCTGCATCACGGAACCAAAAATATCAGCAAAAGAATCAAAATGAACTAGGCCAAAAGATGGACAGATGTTGGCAGTGCTGGTACCAATGACTTCAACAACGATGGGCTCAGCAGTGGCAGATGTCAGCATTAGCAGCTTGCATGATGACGATCTCAGATCCCACAATCTTTGTTAGAGATGCACATTCTCAAATTGGAGCTCCTACACAGTATGTCAAAGTAGCAAAAGTGACCACTCCCTAAAGTGTCACAAAGTCAGGGAAAAGTGATACATTGGAACTAGTTGCAATACTGTGTTTCCATGTATGTGTATGTGTTCATTGGTTAGTCTTCTCTTGCAAACATTCTTTATATAATAATAACATCAGTTATTACTGATGTAGGACAGTCAGTAATCTTCCTTTTTGTAATTTATTCTTTGTATTCTAACTGGTTATAATTAAGATAAAACAAAGGAGAATTCTAATATTGGTGTGTGAAATTTTTGTATATATTTAAACATTATAATATTGGTTATAGCATTTAAAGAGGGATGGGGAGATGGCTCAGAGGTTAAGACTATTTCAAACACAGAAAAAACTGAATGTGAATCCCAGATCTCACAAAAAAATGTCAGGCAGAAATGGCTGAATATTATTTTCTTGACAATATAAAAATCGATACTACATATTATACCCATACTTGAGCATACAGAGCTTTTAAATATTGTTTATGTGTTTAGTGTGTGTGTGTATGTGTGTAAGTGTGTGTATGTGTGTGTGTGTTGTGTGTGTGTGTGTGTGTGTGTGTGTGTGTGTGTGTGTGTGTGTAAGCCCAAGTGTGACTTTGGGAATCATCCTGGATTGCTTCTACCTTCTATTTGATCTGCTCTGGGCTTTCCCAGCTCCACCTTTTAGGGCTGGAAGTGCATGTTCTGATAAGTCAATTATATCCACATACATATTTCTATTCATGAAAACCATATTTAAAATAAATAAGTACAAGTAAGATGAATCATTTTTTTCTATCATAAGCAAAATTCTTGTCTTACTTTTGCTTTTAATGGTTTTTTGATGATGGCCATTAGCACATTTTGTGTTTATAATGTCACTTTTGAATTTGAAAAGTTCTACCTTATAGTTAAAATGGATGTACCTGACTGCATACGCAATAAGGAATGAGGCAATGGATGCAGATCTAATGTAGGGAGATTTTTAAGTTTGCATTAGTATCCACTAGTATCACCAGATGGGTAGATCTTAAATGCAGTTAATAGCCAATATCAAGGAGCAGCAAGGCTTAAAGATTGAGAGAAATGTTTTACATTTATCAAACTGTTCTAATCTGAATACTTAAGTAGCAATTAAATAACACTTACTACTCAAGGTACATGATGAACTATAGTGTCAGTTATCAGAAACATTCTCAGCCTGGGAGTTTAGCCTTGAGTCAAATATGGAGTTATAGTTGTAAAGTTGAAAACTCATGACTGGCCGAGTTTTCAAGTAAACTTTCTTGAAAGATTTATATACCTCAATTCTGCAACTTCACATATGAAGCTCCCCTTTAGTCCATCAACTAAAAGTGTTTCTCAGAGTTTAAATGTATAAGTCACTTAGCTTATTAAAATACAGACTGTGATTAGATAAATCTGAATGGCAAGATCTGAAAGCTTGCATTTCTATCAAGTTTCCACATTACGGTGGTTCTGGTGATCCCTACAACAGCTTCAGGAATAAGGCCTTAGAAAATTGCTGAGAGAATACATGAAAACCAGTATGTGCACAAGAAAACACTGTACCTTGTAAATACATGTGTCAGTTTACATTGGATGATAATGTCTGAGTTCATATCATTAAGAAAAGAATCATAGAGTTATGGCTCAGGTATTTTTCAGGGGAGAGCATGGAGGAACAGCAAAAGTTGGTTATTGGATATGCATTATAGATATGCAAACAATGTGAGTGCCAGAGTTCTATCATTTAGCTGGGTGACTATAGATCACAATAATATAAAAGAAGTATATTTAAAAATACTAAAGAGAGCTGGAGAGATAGATGGTTCAGGGGTTAAAACTCTGCCGCACAAGCAGATATCTTGAGTTCAGATCCCAGGGCCTGCACTTCTGGCTCTAGTGGGCAGCCTGGGAAAATCCCAGAGTGAAGCAAGAAGAAGGTAGAAGAGACTATGTTGATTCCCAAAGTCATCCTTGGTCCTCCACAGAGACACATAGTACCCTCTGACACACACACACGCACACACACACCACAAAGTAAATAAATTAATTAATTAAAAAATACTAGAGGAATTCTAAATGCTTTCACTGTGAAGCAATGATAAACAGTTAGAGAAATACATGTTTAATCTGATCTGAACATTATACCATATATTAATATATGGAAATATTACATAGTACACAATATATACATGCGTTTATGCGAAAACTTAAAAAAATAGTTTTTAAATGCCAAAATATCCAGACACTCTTCAGCTTTCCTTTTATACTCAAAATCAAAACGAATGGGAATTGAAGAGGAAGCCCAAGACAGAAGTTCATCCTGAAGAGTGTTGTTGCATCTCGATTGACTTGAAAGATTAAATTGTACAACTATTCCAAATAAAAATATGAAAGAACAAAACCTTCTTCTTTCTAGATGTGTATCTGAGTAGACTCAGCACAAGGTTCAGATTGTTTTATCCTGTCTAAAAAAGCAATAGCAAATTATAAAGAGTAGGAGGAAAACAGCTGACTCCAGGAAACTAATGATACAGAGAGAGTAATGTGAGGTATGAAATTATAATGAGTTAGTGTCTGAGTGGCAGAGTGCTTAACTATTATCTGTGAGGCAAATCCCCACCCAACCAAGTTACAAACACACGTTAAAACAGACATGAGATCAGAGCTGCACAAATGCTTGGTGTCCCTTAGACTATTCTTTTGTATTGGCATTGGTCTATTGTAAAGGAAATTGGAAAAATTTTAGTCATGTAATCTCGATTTATAAAGCATTTCCATATTCTTTATCTGAGGTTTAAATAACCACTCCCTGTTCAAGAAAACAAATATTATGTCAGGTTTCTCTCCCACAACATTTTGGTCAAATGTTCATTATTTCATGGTTAATTTGATGATTGGCAAAAAAATTATATTACATATCAGATAATGCACAGTGGAATTTTTCCATAAACTAAACCCTTCTTGGTCTTCTAGATTTAGATGAAAGGACACTATGTTACAGGGTCACAAATCTTGATTATGAACACATTACATTAGCTATGATGGAGGTCTTTGTAATGGTCTGAAGCCACTATGATTACAGAGTTAGAACTCTGCTTGCAAAATGCCAAGTATTTATTCTTCCCTTCCTTCACCTGAATTTTATATTTTGTCGTCTTTTGTTGCTTTTTATCCTCTCTGGCCTGTTTGTGGTAAAAGTAGGCATCATTCAATAATTCAAAATGCCCTTGTTACAGGAACAAAACTATGCTTGGTTCCATTAGGGAGAAAAAAATTATAAACAGGACTGAAATTTAAACAACTGTTTGTATGTTTTGGAAGTCATCTTACCTTTTGAAAGAAAATTTTCTAAAAGTAACCACTTTTAGAACTCACCTAATGCCTCAGTCCAGTCGACACAGAATGATAAAGCCTTTAAAGGCAAAACAGCATTGAGAAACCTGGTTCTGAAAGCACTTAAGACACAACCACTGGAGAAATAAAGACTCCATACACATGCAGGCTGTTCTTGGATCTGGTTTGGGGTAATCTGGATCAGCTGTTCCAAGGAGGTGGCCTCATAATTAAGCAGCTCTTCACCTCTGTGTCACCTTAAAAAAACCTGGAGACTTGAGAACGATTGAGCAGCAGTTCCCCTCCACAGAAACACTTGTGTTGTGCACCAGGCGTGGTTTTAAATGGTGGAGATAATTGCTTAATTCACGCTGGAGCAACTGGCCAAGTAAACATGTAGCAGCCAGGAAGCTATTAGCATGATTTTAAGGCAATTATTCCATTAGTGTTTAATAGTCTCCACTTAGTCTGTTCTATCAAAATTTGAATGTCTTCTTTTGCTTCCAAAAATTCTCTGTATTGAGTAACGCTGTGAAGGTACCAAACTCATTTTTAATCCTAGTTTTTGATACAGCTCTGTCAATGCTATTTTGTACAACTATGGGCATTCAGGGATGCAGATTTGGTGAAATACAATGGGGTGTGTGTGTGTGTGTGTGTGTGTGTGTGTGTGTGTGTAAAGTATTAGGTTGAGAATGCAGGGCTTTGTAGAGCATCCATTTTGAATGGTATATTGAATGGATCTGGGAACAGTGTGGAAATTCTCAGAGCATCTAAGTATTTCATCTTGACTTTACTAGAAGAACATCAGAATATTCAAGTATCTGACCTCAAGGAAGAAATTTGTCCCTGTTTCTGAGATACTTAACTTTTCACCTTGCTCAGTACTTGTTGCTTCAAAATAATCCAGATGTAAATCTCCAAGTCCTTCCTCTTCACATTTCTAGAGGATCTTCCCTACAGTCCAGTTTAGGAGTCAGATCACTGAACTGATTTTAGATCATCTGCTTACACTGGGTTTTCTGTTTATTTGTTTGTTTTTAATCTATGAAATGGAGATAGTGTAACTAGTACTGTCTACTTTACAAGGCTTTTTTTAAAAGATATAAACTAGCATATATAATAGAGTTTGGAAAAGTGAAGTATTACAGATACATAACATTGACTTAAATGTGAAATAATGCCACCCTTCAGAACTGGCTCTGCCAACTCAGGTGTTGCATCTCCTTGCATCTCTTGAGAAGCCTGCAGACAGCAGGCACCTCAGTTTTTATTATTCTCACTTCTCTAGTGCACAAAATAGTTGTGACCATGTGAAAGCAGCTGTCTATGAATGAAGACAAAACAAGGGAAGAAAAAAGGGATGGAAGACCCAGATAAGACTCAAAGTTAGATAAAGGATGCTGCACCCTATTCCACATGATGGAAGGAGCAAACCAACTTCCGAAAGTTCTGACATCTAGTTGGAAAGTGGCATTCTCCTCTCTCTCTCTCTCTCTCTCCCTCTCCCTCTCCCTCTCTCTCTCTCTCTCTCCCTCTCTCTCTCCCTCTCTCTCTCTTTCTCTCTCTCCTATATAAAATAAAAAGTGACAAGAATGGCCGTAGAAATGAGAATTGAATTCTATTGTCTCCTTCAAAAGAGCAGTCCCCAGGTAGCAGAGTTAGTGAAGTGGTAAAGCTGGGCTGTTCTTTTCCAGGGGGATGTCTGATCTCCTGGGAAGTTGTCCCTTGAGGAAAGGCAAAAGAGCTAACCCCGTCTAGGGAATGCACTGTGGCAACCTGTGCTCCTGTACATGCCATAGCTGCCAAACATCCCCCAACTATCACTGGTTTGAGTTACTGATTGGTTCCAGCACGTTTGTAGGAGCTTCTTGAGGTTCTCCAGAAATTATTTTTTAGGCTTTGCCTCTCCGTGCTTCATCATGTTTTCCCAGTGTCAGAATAGGAGTGCTTCGCTGCAACAGTCTGATCAAAAGGAGACAGACCAGAAGGCTTAGCTGAATAACCCACTTCTGCTTTGGGCAGGAGGCTGATTATCCGCGATTCATTTGCCCTCCTGTCCAGCATTGTAAAAATCAGGTATGCACTATCTCAGTCCATGTACCCAGCAAAATTAGTAACAGAAAATGGCCATTTCTCCAGCTGCTATGATTGTAAACTGTCCCGAAGCGATCCTGCCTCTCGGACACCTGAGACAGGGATTGCTGTGCACATTCCTGCTCTCCAAACCTGGTCAGTTCTCTGGTCCGGGTCGCCCGCGCCATGCTGGAGTCTCATGATGCCTCGCGTCTACTTTCTTTCTTGCCCCTAGGTTGACTGGCCACCAGCTCAGTCACCTTTCTCCCGCCATCTGCCTGTCAATCCCACCCCTCTGCAGCTGCTCCCGCAGGTTCCGCTGACCCCTGCTTGGAAAGAGAATGCTTGGGAGGCTGAGGTTTGTTTTGCTGACCCGAGAGAGCGCCTTACGTCGCTAACAGGCACTTGGACCAGACTCGCTCCTGGTCCATGCCTCTTGCCCCTTCTGCTCCCTGTCAAGGGCAGCGAGCCCGTCGCCGCCTATCCCTGAACTTTCATCACTCTTCGGGAAGCGTTTGGTCTCCGTTAAAGGAGACTGGGGTTGAATACTAATGATCGGAGTAAATTCAAAGAGAGAATCTCCCAGACCCACTCCATTCCGCGCCAGGGGATGCACTCTACGGTCCACGCGCCACAGCCAAGCCCCCCAGGACAACAACTCTGGCTCAACCGCGCACGATCGCCCCTAACACTCAGATAACGCTCCTGTCCCGTAATCTGCAGGGAAAACTGTGGGAATGGAGCCCCGGGCGCCAGCCTGGAACCGCGCTTCTCCTCGCCTCAGCCCTGCGCACGCAGCCGGCTTCAGCCCAGCGGAAGGCAGTCACCTTGACTCCTGGCGCCACGGTCCCCAGAGGTTTGCAGCGCCGGAGGCGGCCGGGGACGTGCTCGGCCGGACGGAGACCCACCCCAGGACCAATTTTCCTCCCGCGGGCATTGGGGCAAGTTCCCACTTAGTGGCAGATGCAGCAGGGCGGGGCAAGGTGCAGCAGGCGCCCAGCCCGGCGGGCGCGCCTACCTGGGATGGCTAAATTGGTGAGGGGGATGCTGTGGATGCTCTCGGGCAGAGTTGCCATCCAGTCGGCGAATTTCAGCTCGTTTTTCCCCTGAGACGAGGCCATGGTGCGGGTCGGCGTGCGGCGCGCTGGGTCCCCGCACTCCTCCGGCGCAGGCTGGCTGCTGCTCCCGCTAATCCAATGTTTGCTCCAACCCGGCTAGAGTTTACACTCCGCTCTGCGCCACACCCACAGGATGGCGCAGACACATGCTAATTTTAATAATTATTCACAAACCACCCCGAGCTCCTCCGCAAGTGCCTCCGCCAGACTCCGCCGCCAGAGCTTTTGTTCCTGACGTCCGCGCTCGGCTCTCCGCGCTCCCCCCTCCCCACCTCCCTCCTCCTCGGTCTCACCCCTCCTGGGCGGCTCTGCCGTCCCTACCCACTGGGCAGCGTCCCTCCGCTTCTCATTTATAATCTCTTGTCTTTTGCAAAACTTGGTTCGCTCAGCTGCTTTGTTCCCGATCTCTCTGGGTGTCCTTTGCTGTGACTTCCTAGTCCTGCGTGTTTGAAAGCCTGTAGACTTTGGGATGCTACTGCCTCCCAACTAGCCGGCTCTCAGCGCTGCTCTGGGGCTCTCAGCACTTTCCATTCTTTCCAAAGAGCGGTTCCTTTCTCTAAAACCACAACAGGTTATGTATGCCTTCCCTCCGCCGCAGCGCACAGCCCCGCGTGTACAAAATGGTGGTCTTTATTCACCACTTTGCCTAATTCTTGGAATTAGCTGATCCACGTGGTGTCAGGGAAAGGCAGAGCGATTCTGAATGGTCCTTACTCAGTTCCTGGGCCCCTGCCCCAAACATCTCATAGCTCATGCTGGGGAAGCACCACAGCAGACCAAGAGAAATTCGCTAATGCTCTGAGTCCGTGCTCTTTAGGTTTCATGGCGTTCAGGGCATGACCAAAGCCTGGTGCCAAGGAGAGTCATCGTGTCACCCAGCGATAATCCCAGCGATCATCGGTAGATGTTCTTTGTCACCATTTGAACCTATCCACGTATTGTTTTTGTTGATTGGCAGACTGAAGAAACATGCCTCTCCAGAGAAATCACTCATGGAAGACCCCAAAGAAATGCCTGAGTCCACCTGTTCTCAAATGAGAGCAAAAGAGATCAAGTCTTACAACCGTCATGAGGTCAGCAGTGGCCTGAGTAGGAATGTATGGGAAGGACTGAAGTGTGCTGTAACTTTGGTACCCAGAAACTAAGGATGTGGTGGAACCCAGTTTTCATCTAGTGGTGTGTAAATTCTTCTCTGCTAAAAGGAAATGCTATTAGGTTGAGAACACAAAAATCAAGGTGGGAAAGATGGAGCTGTGAAATATGGAAATAATCATTTCACCTCAGCAAGCCCAGTTAGCATTTTAAAAGCCCTAGAGCCTACTTATTATTTTGCACAAGGATGCTAAGACCAAAAAATATTCCCCATCATTGGCCAGCATGTGGAGAAAATAAAGAGGGGTAGGACAATGCTTAATACTTCCTATAAGATATTTTGGCTTCCCATGGAAATGATATGTAGCTTCAAGGGAACATGTAATCTTTATGGCTAAGAATGAGATGTGCTGGGGACTTTTTTTCCAAGCAAATGTTAAGATTTAGATGAGAATGATAGACGTTCATATCCTTTTAGCTAGAATGAGAATTGTCTCACTCTAAGGTTGTGGGTCAAGAGATCTGTAATCACCACTCTTCTGGCTAATGCTGCTGTGCTCAGGGCAGTCCTGCAGAAGTAAAGTTCAGATGGGAGAGTTGGCTTTTCAGTTTCTGAATAGCTTAGTCTCTGTCAGTCTTAGTTTTTTCACAATAACTTGACAATTTGTGGTGACACTCCCAGGAAAGATTGTATACATGTCTACTATTTTTCTTTATCCTTTTGAGCCAGTCTTAGCCTTTTAAAATATTCCAAGACAGTAAAATAATTACACAATCTTTTGACAAAATTTTAGTAAAATGAACTTTAAAAATTCTCCTGTTCAAGTGTGTTGTGATTATGTGTCTTGAATAGCTTTGGAAACAGCTTTTAAAAGATGAGATCATCTTAGATGCTGGGGAAAAGATCTCTCTGCCAATAGTCATATACTATACTCTTGTGTTTTGTCTGCTTGGAATTTCAACATCTTAAAATATTTTGATTTGGGCTGGAGAGATGGCTCAGGGGTTAAAACTCTGTCTTGCAAGCAAAAGGTTCTGATTTTTGATCCCAGGTCCCACATACAAACACCAGATGGAAACGGTGGCAGCCTGTACTTCTAGCCCTGGTGACAGAGCCTGGGAATTCCCAGAGTGAAACAAAAAGGAGATAGAAACAAAACAGGATGATTCCCGAAGTTACTCTTGGTCCTATACAGGGACACACACAGTGATACAGTGATACACACACACACACACACACACACACACACACAGAGAGAGAGAGAGAGAGAGAGAATAAAGTTTAAAAATAATTTAAATTTTTTTGATTTAATATAAATGTCTGCCACTATAAAATGTTGAAAATTGATAGTTTGGATTTTTTCCTGGCCTTGTAACCAATATTTGACACAAAATTTTATTACATGACTTCTCCATCTTTCTATCACTAGCCTTCCCACTACTTACTACATTAAGAAAATCTTGCAGTTTTTCTGGCTATTGTTTGGCACTTTATTTGTTTAGGAAACTCAAATAAAGAAGAACCAGTAGTATATAGAAGAAAGACTTACTTTAAGAAATTGACTCACATGCTGGCGAGATCTAGTAACTCTGAAAGCTGCTGGGCAGGCTACAGCCTAAGGACTAAGGAATAATTTTTAAGTAATAGTCCTAAGGTAGAATTGTTTTTTCCTCTATAAACTTCAGTGCTTAATTATAAGGTCTTCAATTGATTAGACAAGGTTTGCCCATATTGAAGCAGGTAATCTGCTTTGGTCCAAGTAAAGGGTTGTAAATGTTATCTCATCCAGAGCATCTTAAACGTTATCATAGCGATTTTCAAATTAAACAGCAGCTGAGAACCAGACCCTAGTCATGTGTGACACTATACCCACCGGCAAGCTAAAGCAGAACTTGCCACCACTCCTGTGTCATCTTGTGGCTGATTATTCTCCAGTTCTGTTTCCTTTAAAATTCTCACTCACGTAGTGGCTAGAAGTAAGAAGAGAAGGAACACAAATATTTACTTTAGACTTGTAATCCATGCAGATAACTCAAAGTATAGATCATTATTTTCATATCCACAAAATAAGAAAATACTAGCGATATTTCATTGTGGTGTTGCTAGTAGCTACCTTTAAAAACTCTTTTCAGCATAAATAAAGGAAAGTGATTTGAAGCAGTATGTTCCACTGAAACTCATGGAACCTGCTGTCCACCAAATTTGCACTATATAGAGAACATAAACATTGATATTCTTCTCTCTTGTAATCTCTCTTGACTACTCTGCCAGTCTCACAGCAACACTTCACTTTCTAGTACCAGATTCTCTTAGCCTCATGGCAAAGCCCCATTCCTGCTACTAAATTCTATGGCAGTTACTCTGCCTTGTTACCAATTAATTCACAAACAAATAGCTTCAGGAAGAATAAGTGATTTTATCCCTTTACAATTATTCATCACAGTTCATTGTCCAACTTAGCAGGAGAGCTCATATCAACACCAAGGGCCAAGGGAACTGACCACACTGTATCTAATACTGAGAGAGGGACAGTCCTCACTTGCCAGATAAGCATGACTGGGCAAGTACATCAAAGGATACAAACTCCCTGAATAACGTCCAACCTTCCTCCATCTTATCCACTTGATCATGGAAAAGTACCGCCCACCATGGACTGGCTCTTCCCCATCAATTAGACAATCTCCTGAAAGTTTGCTCAGAGTTTAACTCAATTCTTCACAACTATGTCCAGAACGCAAGTCTTCAGTTGTCATGTTGATATCTGTATCTAACTATGACAACTGCTATAAGTATACTTTTAAGCAAAACTAATTTTGAATTCTGTTATGAAAAACAAGAATTATGATGGGTCAGAAAACATTACAGCACAATTTAGTAAAAAAAAAAAATTAGACAGGAATTCTGCTTAAAACAATCCAAACAAGTTGCTCTTAAATCAATATGTGACTTTTAGAGTCAAGTTTAAAGAAAATGTATACAAAAGGTAAAAATCTTTAAGATGAGCTATTGATGATCAAACTTTTAAATTGTTCTCTACAACTTCTATCTGTATATTTCATGTACAGAAATTTTCCATGTTTGAAGTACAAAAAGTACTATTTAAATTTCAAGTAGATTAAAATTCAATTTGATCTTTGATTCACTGTTTCAATATGGTGGTTTTCTATTTTCTTCTTTCTTTTCTTGATATATATATCAAGATATATATTGAATATACTTTCTAGTGAGTGGAATAGTCAGTCCTGAAATTTGAAGGTCTAAAAGCACATTCAAGCTTCTGCAGTTAACTGCTTATATTTCTTGATTTCCTCATCTGAAACCTGAAGAATGATTATTAGATTCTAGGGATGAAAAAATGTAAATACTATGAAGCTTAGATCAACTAATAAATTTAAAGTTTATAAACAATGTTTGGCAAGATTCTTTAGAAGGTAGAGTATTTTATCAGGATAAAGTTTGATAACCTGAGTTTGATCCTTGAAAACCACATCAAGGTGGACCAATAAAATTGACTGCACAAAGTTGTCCTCTGACCTCCATACTTGTGCTTTGGTGTGCATACACACATGCAATAATAATAATAAATCATAAGCTTTAAAGTACTGACAATTTTTTAAAACAGAAAGGGAGATGAAAACACTGACTCACTGTCATGCTTCTTGCTGCATGTAATGTGCATGTGCTTCAAGGTTTCATCTGTCAAAATCCTTTTTATACTAACCAATTCCTCTACAAATTCCCTTGCCATACATAAGCGAAGTAATTTTTCCTTCCTCTATACAACCATTCAATTTGTTTACACTATCACCACATAGTATGCCTCTAATTCTCTAGCTGCACTTAAAGCATGGAATAGCAGAGATGGTGTTATGCTTACCACAGTGGAAGAAAAAACATAAGTGATCATTCTCATCATTTATTTTATTCACTTATTTCATAAATATTTCTTGATTAATTATTGTGTTTTCTGTCCTAGAAAGGGAAGATGGAGGAGTGAGCCCCTGAATTGTTGAATTTTCTGAATATATGTTCTAGGGGGAAAGTATCAACTGATAGTTTAATGGCTGAATAAATGTGTCACTCACTCAGTAAGAAAGACATTCTTTAGTGTTCCTGTTTTTAGCTACTTACCAAGAAGAAAATACAGTTTGGAAGAGAAATTGTTCCAATATTACTTTGTTTTTCTATACCATTACCCATATTCTTCTCCTCTCTGTCTCTGTCTTAATAAAATTAATGACATTTGGAAATAACATTCTGTACTCTTGTAGATATTAAGGATTATTAATGTAAAACATTTGCTTCCTAGGAGTATATGGAATGGTAAGAAATACTAAAGCCTAGGAAGGAATGGGAAGATTATTTTAGGTTCATGAGCAGAATTAGAAAATTGTAAATTCTGTCCTTTTCATTGTCCATATCAATTTTATTCACATATTCCACAAGGCAGGAGCAACTCAAATAGTCATGAGAGAGATGAATGGATAAACAAAATACAATATATGTGCACAGTGTAGTATCATCCAACTTTAAAAGTAATGGAATTTTGACTATCTGCTGCAAAACAGGAAACCTGAAGACAGTGTGTCAAAGGACAACCACTGCATGATTCTATGTTTCTGAAGTACTTAAATTAATCAGTTTTATGGAGATCAGACTAGTAAATGTCAGAGCTGAAACAGGGAGGAATGATGACTAAATTTAAGATCTGTAAAGGTGCTGGATGTAGATATATATAGTCTAATGCCTCCACTATAGTGTGGATGTAACTAATATTAATCAATTTTATGCTAAAATGTTTAGCATAGTGAATTTTACATTATATAGATTTTGTTATTCTAAAATATGACCACTGATTGTTGCACAAGACCAGGGCTATTTTATTAATTATAAAATTCTCATTTATTATGCTTATCATTTAGGAAACAACTTAAGAAAGCATTCCTTAAGTTGAGTAAATTGTAATTAATACCTGTTGCAGTGAAGGAGAACACTCACTGTGATAACCTACAGCATCTCAATAAGAGTGTATGAAAAATACTTAGAGGTTTATGACCGCATTAGTTGATTTGGGTATCACTAAAGGAACTGGGTCTTTGCCTTTGACTTTGAAAGGGATAGAGGAGAATTCTATAACTTAGCACCATAATAAATATAATTCGAAAAGATGAAAAGCTAGATGCATTCTGTCATTCCCATAGAAGCAGGTTTCACCTTAGAGATTAGCATAATGAGTGACTTTGTTGCATGAACAATATCATTTTGTCTATTGTCAAACATGATTAAAGGGTGCTATAGTTTGTCTTGATTAATAAAGTTTACAGAGTATACATAGTGCCGATGTACCAGAATATATTTATTTTCAACAGATGAACTCCAAGACCTTGGTGATAGTGTCAGTACGACTCCTAGCGCCAAGGACTATTTTCTTTTTGCTATCAATAAGTAAAAGAATTCAGCCTAGTCTATTTGCCTGGAGTTCTAAAAGGTCTAGTAGTATTCAGCAAAGCCAGATGTCAAGGCAACTTTGACCTTTACTTCCCATCAGTGACATTTTCATTTTCATTTTTCTTTATGGAAAGAACAAGTTGATGCAACAAAGTAATCTCATTGTGTGTGAAAGTTTATGGGTGTCCTTGTACCCAAGCATGCCCTGAAAGAATGGTTTTTATATCCATGGCATTATCAAAGAGTCTCACAGGTAATCTTTGCTTCGGGGTAGCTCACTCAAGTTTCATTACCAGTCTCTTCTTACAAACTCCCAAGGCAGTCATCTCTGTCTAGAGCTGCCTGACACAGGCTCAACCATGTTGTGAGCTCTTACTAAGACCTTAAAGAAAATGACTCTGAGAATAAAAGTCAGGTCATGAACTCACAGTTTGTCCCAAACCTGCAGATCAGCCCACTGAAATGTATGCTAGAAATAAGAGCATGGTTTGAGAAGCAGAATAAGTTCATAAAGCTGTGAACAGTCAACACTGGCAAACAAGGAATTAGAGGCATTCACATTGCTTTCGTTATTTTTTGTTGCTGTGAAAAATGCTCTAAAAAAGCACTTAAGGAAGGAAGGATTTACGTTGACTCATAGGTTCAAGGCTATGGTCCATTATGACAGAAAGTCATAGTGGCAAAAACCCAAGACAACTGGTCATGCTTCATCTACAGTCAAGTAGCAAAGTGTGATGAATTGCAATGCTCAGCTGTTTACTCCCTGTTATGTAGTTGAGAACCAAGGTTAACAAATGGTTCTGCACACTGTTATCCTTGCCGCATCTATTAACTTGATCAACATAGACTCTCACAGGCATGTCCGGAGGCTAAATAATCCTTTATAGATATGCCTGGAACTTATTTCCTATGTGATTGCAGATCATACCAAGTTTATAATCAACACTATCCTTCACAGACATTCTTTGATCCATTTTTTTTCTAGCAACTGATCTGGCATCATTTCTGACTATAATTTTATCTAATAAGCATTGCTGAAAACATTAGACATTCACCTTAATTCAGCACTACACTTTTGTTTACAACTTTTGTATAGACCTTACATTCACAATTTTTCTTGTCACCATGAATAAATACCTGACCAAAAATAAAATACTTAAAGAAGTATTTCTGGGGACAGAAAAAGAGGCAGCTGGTGATATTGCTACAGTCAGGAAGCAGAGAAAGATGAACACTAGTGTTCTACTCTCTCGTTCACTGTCATGATCCCAGTCTGTGCAAATGCCCTCACAGACATTCCTAGAGACATGTACCCTAGCTGACTGGGAACTTAGTAAAGTTGGATATGAAGACTATCCAATATAGCCTTTAGTTTTTAAATCTGATTTTGTTATTGTTGTTTTTATCCTCTAAGCAAATAGCTTGAAAGTCAGAACTATTCCCTTTCGTATTTGAGTTCAATAGCTAAGTATAACTAAACTTTACAAAAGTCTTATCATACATTCTTTAATTACATATCATTCATGGCATTGTGGCTATTATCAATCAAAACTTCAATAGTTGACTGTGGTCTATCAAAGATATTTTAAGAGCGAAAGTAGTGGGCCTGTGAGATAGCTTGGTGAGTAAATTTTCTGCTTACAAACCAGACATCCTGAGTTTGATCCCTGGATCCCACAATCCCACGTGATGAAAGGAGAGAAGTGACTTCTGAAAATTGTTCTCTGACCTCCTCTGTGTACCAGGTCATACATGTGTGTCCTGTCTTCCTCTCTTCTTTCTCTATCTCTCCCTCTCAAATAAATAGATCTTTAAAATGTGAGTATCACAAAATGAAGTGTATTCACTTTTTCTTCACTATATCACATAAAATTATTTATGTTTGCATTTGAGGGTAAGAAAACATAACAAAATGCCAAAGTCCACATATTTTTGGAAACACATAAATTTAAAAGGGCTAAAATACAGTGGCTCAGAGTAGCTGTCCACAACTCTAATTCTGAGCAAGAGTAGGAGACTATTTTGCTCTGAACAAGTTTATTATCATCTGCTATTACAAGCATGTGGCTGGCTACACTATCATAGTGGTAAATATTAAACTTTTTAATTCATAACTACTTGCAGGGGTTACTTGCAGTACAGTATCATCATTAAACTTTTTAGTTCATAACTACTTGCAGGGGTTACTTGCAGTACAGTATCATCATAAAAATTTCCAACACAAAAGTAGAAAGTTTTAAAAATCTAGCATGTGTCCATTACTAATTACTAATTCTCAATAATTTTCAGGTCATGGGAAACCTTATTTACTTTTACATACCTCTCTTCCAAACTATTGCTAGAAGTATATTCCTTTCATGACAGCTTGTACTATTTCAATACTGAGCTTATTGCTATTCATTTAGTAAAACAATCAATCCATTCATACTTTTGAAAACAATGGTTGGCTGAATAAATTCGCTTATTTTTTTTCCAAATTGACAAGTATAGATACAATACAAACATGCTTATATTTAACTCAAGCTAACTGTATACCACCCTAAATTCACACTGTCTAATTGCACTCTATGGTTATTTCTTTGGTTGCATACTATTGAAAATCAATCAATTGAGGCTGGAGAGGTGGCTCAGGGTTAGTCTCTGCCTTGCAGGTGGAGGGTCCCGAGTTCAGATCCTAGACCCCATGTATAGATGCCAGGTGGAAGCGGGGGCAGCCTGAGTTTCTGGTCCTGGTAGGGCAGAGCCTGTGAATCCTGGGGCAAAGTAAACAAGGAGGAGGTGGAGGTGGGCCACGGTGGTTCCCAAATTCACCTGTGGTTCTACACACACACACACACACACACACACACACACACACACACACGCACAATTGAATAAATAATAAAAAATTAGAAAAAAGCAATCAATTGCTGTGAATCTAGATATCACTGTAGTCATTTCTTGTATACTGAATAATCAAAGCCTTTTTATTTTTGTGTGTGTACATCTTGTATGTGTGTGTGCATGTGCACATCTGCGTCTGTGTCTTTGTGTATCAAAGGATATTGTTTGTATCCATGTAGGCCCAAAGGTAACATTCAAAAATCATCCTGGATTGCTCTAACTCCTTTTTGCTTTTCCCTGGGGTTTCCCAGGCTCTGACTTCCAGAGTCACAAGTGCAGACATCTGCCATTTCTGCATGATGCTTTTACAAAGCATCCTGGAGCAGGACAGAGGCTTAACCCCCAGGGCATCTCTTTAGCCTAGTGTTTTCTCTTTTAAAATGACTGAAAGCATCTATATGCTTATTATAGTTAATCCTTTTCTAAGATAAATGAAAGAAAATCCATGCATTTCTAATAAATGAACCCAAGACGTAGGTCTCATTTTGGCTATTATAGACCAAGTAATCCAAAAATTGTTAAATTATTACATTATGTAGCATGTTTATCTGAGGCATAATATTTGCATTGTTTGTTCTTTGCCAATTTCATACATGTCTGTAATGCATTCTTATCATGCTGTCCTCTTCTCTCTAACTTCCTTCCCACACTCTTGCCTACTTTTCCACCAGACTCATGACTTTGGTCTTTCACGACATGGCCGTCTATGTGGTCATCGGATCAGAATCATCCATTGGAGCCTAGTGAGGTCATGATTAGATGCACAACTGAAGACAACCTCCTAATCTCCCTGACTCTATCAGTAACAAATACTTCTTAATTTCATTTAATTGGTAACCATTGTTAGTGTCATTTTCTACAAAGATAATGCTCATTTACCTTATTATCAGCTTAGATTGTGCAAATAAGAATGATGTATGTATTATTTGCTTGTCTGCACTGCTTCTTCTGGCCTTCACAAGCACAGGGGGAAAAAATCTCTTAAGGAAGAAACCCAGACTTTGGCAAATTCGATGTTAGAAATCAATATGTCTGATTTACTATAGTTCATCTCATTTATGTTAAGTGGGATGATGTGGTAGACCAGTATTTGCTCAAGTTGATAACTACATGGAAAATTACATCATAACTAATTTAAAATTTTATGGACAAATTTCATATAAACATTGATAAGCAACATGATGCAGTGGATTCAGACAAAGGAGAAATTCAAGTATCTGTATTTAATGAGAATCAGCCATCTTTAATTTACTTATAAAAGGCTCTTTTGTATAAGCACTCTCTTCTATTTTTAATGTTGCATACATGAATATAGTGAATTTATGATATTTTCACTCCTTAGTCCCTTACCCTACGTCCCCTCCTTTTCCCATTACAGCCCTTCATCGCCTCTGCATTGCAAGTAATGAACTGGTAAAGGAAGTTAGAAAAAAAAAAAAGAATGAAGAAAATGTTAAAGTGTGAGTTGCAGTGATTTTGAAGTAAATTATGAATTTCTTTTTGACCAGTTGATACAATAGCAAAAATAAAAAAAATTAAAATTATTCATTTAATACAATATTATTTTGAAATTGACAGATTAATTTGGAGATACTAAATTTGGCAGTTTGAGACTTTTGTCATTTGATAGAACTAATTATCTTGTTCCTCTTCATGTCACTTTCTTTTGTATAGATACTGCCTAAAGCCACACTCTAACAAAACATCCCAGTGTAACAGGGTGATTCATTTAGTCATTCAAATGTTTCCCTTACATGAGTAAAGCCTTTCTTTCTTCAATCAGATAGTTTAACAGTATTTAGCATCGCAAATGAAATCCAAGTTGTAAATTTTTATTTTACCTAGGACAGATGGCAGGCCAAAAGAGGGTAGAAAATAACATGCCAAAAATAATTTTAATCTTGAAGCTGGGAGGGGATGAGGCAGGTTCCTGATGCAAACTTTACTCTGTGAATCATTTAGACCTCTGTGGAGCAATAAGTTTTCCTGAAGAGATCCATTATTTTATCAGTTCACAAATTAAAGCTGTTCTAATAATTTCTGCAGATGACTGATGTAAGAGGATTCAAGAGCAAGAGTAAGTTTGCGAAGAAAATCTGGGATGTTTTTGCCTTGCAGATAAAAGATGACCCTGAGGGTAAAGAAACCATATGGGTGGTGAGCATGAAGACTGCACAACTAACTCAGGCAGGAAGGTATCTGTGCATTCACAGTGCCTGGATTGGACATTCTGGCTGCATCAGGCATCTTTCAAGGCAAACTGAAAAGCTTTGACAGTGTGGACCTTGCTCAAAATTATAAAATCATTTTTCTCCACGATGTGAGATTAAGCTGTGAAGGAGTTCTTTTGGCCAAATTTTGCCAAGTTTTGGAGATCTAAAAAGGAATACATACAAAGAACTAGGTATGGAGGGACATGCCAGTAATCCTAGGACTCCGGAAACAGATAGAAAGAAAATTCAAGAAATTTCAAGCGCTAAGCCAGTCTGAGTTATATAGTGAGACCCTGCCTTACGAACTTTTTAAAAAGGAAGTATGTAGACATACATCCATGCAGCATTGTACAAATGACATGGTAACTATACGCTGATAGACATTTTTAGATTTGTTATTAAATGTTTTGACCTAATAATGTTTCCTTAAGCTTTAGGAAAATTAAACCTTACTGTGCTCTGAATAGCATATCACTATTCATCAGAAAGTCTGTATGGCAATTGTAGGATACATTTGAATTTCAGTGTGAACATGGGAATGATAAACACTGCATGAACAAATGTTCCACTGTGTTTACTCAGCACTTTGGGGGACTAGTCTGAAGATTCAATGGAAGAGTTTTCCTCAGGAAAATCATAGAAGCAGCAAAATAGAAGCTGATCAGTAATTAGTGTCATGTACTCTATGGCCCAAGTTGTTTCTCATTAATAATCTCTAACCTTCTAAACTAGGATTTACAGAAGAGAAAGAACCCCTAAAACATCCAATCTTGAATTTCTTTCCATCAGAAAAAAATTTTTTTCTATATATGATCCAAAGTTTTCCAGAGGGTAATTCTAAAACTGATATAGGCTTATTATTGAAATGAAAATAGTTTTAAAATATGTCACCTTACTATATGTCATGTTAGAATCATAAAAATATTTTTGTCAAAAATACAGTGTGCTTTGAGAGATGCAGTTTTCATGATTAAGCTAAATGTATACAATTTTCAGGTATTTTTTATAATCTGCTTTTATTCTAAAAGTTTCTTTCATCTCCCTTTATTTTCCTCATTTTTCTAGATTTAATGTCATTCTCTGTGATAGTGAAATATGGGACAAATAATGATTCTGGAAACATTGTTAGTGGAAATATAGAATTGGTGAAAAAAGTATTTTAATAATAGTATTGGAAAATCCACTTTCATTTGCCATCATAATTAAAAGAGAAACCATTCAGCTTAGTCCACTCAAAGGCACAGACTCCAACTAGGGAAGAAACCAGGTCCCCAAATATTATTGGAAATAATTATTAATCCACAATAAAACTATAGGAATTGGGAACTGCTACACATTGTTCATGTGATTTTTTTATGTCCTCACATGGGAATTAAGATAAAATAACCAATTTAGGGATTAACTAGGCATACAGTACAGTTGAAAGAAATGCAAAGTTCACAGTGATCAAATGTGAAGTTGCCCAAATTACTAACCATTTGGTTCATAACAGCCAAGTTCCAACTGTTTCTCTAAAGAACTTAATATTTCCATGCTTTCCTTATGCAAGCTTTCAGTGCTTCTTTACACTTTCCATTTATTCTAAAAGTTCATTTTATCCCCTTTATCTTTCTCATTTTTCTAGTTATAATGTAATTTGTTATGATAGTGAAATATGGGGTAACCTTATACACCAAAACCTCTTTATATCCCTTAATGTGTATTTCTCCAATGATTTCAATTTTCTTAAGCTTTCTACTCTTAACATCAGGAGAAAGGTATATAGGAACAGGGCTATTGCACCAAGACTAACAATTAGCCTTTTGCCCACAGATTTTTGTCCATAGTGTTCCATACATATAGTGAATATATATTTTCACACCTTAATCCCCAATCCCACCCCACTTTCCTTAAAACCCCTCTTACCTGCAGTCTTCCTCTAATTTCATGTCTTTTCAAATGTGTGGCGCACTGAGTTTCATCAGGGTTGCCTTTGATGGCACCTACTTGAGTTTTTGTTGGAGCATGAGTCAAACATACATCAGTGTGTATGCCATTGAGGAAGGCATCTTTCAATCCTCCTTCCCTCTTCCCATAAGCACTAACCCTCATCAGTCTCCTAGGGAGGTGAGGGGCTTCTTGTGATCTTTCTCCTTCCATGATTAAATGTTGAAAGGACAAATTTCATGCTAGTCTTGTGGAGATGTCCATAAATGCAGCAAATTCATGGATGCAACAGCCCTCTCATGTGTAGAAGATAATGTCTGGCCACACCCATATCCCCCTTCAGGTTTTTACAATCTAACTGTTCTCTTTTCTAAGATATTCCCTGAAATGTGGGGTGGGGATAGTTTAGATGTCTTGTTTAGGCCAAGCAGTCTGAAGTTCATTTTTTTTCAGCACTTTTTACTCATTACTTCTTTTCAGCCCTAGTTTTAAACAATGAATTTATTTTATGAATCTGAATTAAAGACTGATATAGCTCAGTGGTAGAATACTTGTCTCATATATGACATCCTAAATTCAATCACCAGAAAAGGGAAAATATTGAAACTAATTCATAGAGGAAATTAATTCTTCATTAAATTTGATTCTTACTTTCTATTTTGGTATCTTTATATTTTAAATATTTTTGCATACATACCCACATATATGTATTGAGGGGATATCTAAGTATGTGTGCCAATGGAGGTCCAAAGGTGATTTTGGAAATTATCCTGGGTTGCTATATATCTTTATTGCTTTGCTCTGGGATTTCCCAGACTCTGGCTTCCAGGACTAGAATTACAGTTTGCTGCCACTTTTTTACACAGGATCTGGATATTGGAACTCAGGTCCTTTTGCTTGTGAGGCAAAGGCTTTAGCCCCAAAGCTATCATCTCCCCAGCCCTTGGTATAGTTACTGTATTTTTCCCATAGAATTTAAATCTGCAGGACAAGGCCTATGCATTTTTAACCACTACATTTTCAAACAAAAAGCATTGTTTTCCCACAGAACTTGTTCTTTCCCTTCTGACATACTGAATCCATTGAACTCTGTAATAATTCAGATTGCTGAAGTCATTTTTGTGATTGGTCAACATATTAGACAGGAGCATAATTAATTTTATCATAAGCCCCATTAAGTGCTGCATAAACAAGACTCTCCTGGGGTACACACAAGCTCTGCAAACACCCTAAGGCTCTGCACTTTGAGAAGGTTAAAACAGATGAGCAGGCAGGGCAACAAGAGTAGCAGCAAGGAGAAGAGTATAAACTGAGTTTGGATATTCCGAGTTCCCTATCACTGTATCAATCTTAGGTCGGAACACAACAATACCATCTCCCTTCTTTCATAAATGCTCATTCACATGCACATAAACACACATCGGTCTACATTTCTTTTTCCCTTTTGAGAATTACATCTCCCTTTAAATTGCCTGCATTCATTTTAGCTCTCCTTAAGATACCCAGCAAACGTTAGTTTGACCAACTCCATGTATCCAATCTTCCCAGTCAGCCTCTAAGGTGTTGTTTCTTAATGTATTATATCTTTATTTCCAGCATCGCAAGGACCTAAAAGAACACTAGAGGACACTGAAGTTCAGTGTAGTGTGAGGAAAGGAGATGGAGTTAGGGAGATTTAAAAGAGTAATCACATTAGCTTCATTAAGAGAAGACGCAGAATCATAGATAAGCATCATTCCTATCTAAAGAATGACCTCTTTATAGACCAAGTATAGAGATGTAGGAAGACAACAAATTAGTGTCAAAGTACAAACAGTTGAATCAATGATGATTAAGATCACATTTCCATGATCAAAACATTATTATTTTATGTCAAGTGCAGTTGTCTCTGGCAAGAGTGTAGACTAAACGATGTTCAAACACATAACAAATGATTTCGTAAAAGAGTTGTTTCATTGTGGCATTCATCTAACAAATTCAAATGGATAGCTTCTTTTGACAGTTTATTTGACGACTTGACGACAGTAAGGCTGTATAATTTATAAATATTTCTTTCTCACATTCCTTCTCCTTCCATGTACAAACTGTGTGAGTGTGAAATGTTATTAAGCTCCTCATTGAGATGGACTACTAAAGTGCTGATACATGAAAGAGCACAAATACTGAATTAAATGGGGCCAATCTAAATCAGTTTTCAGCATAGTTTTAAAGTAAACTGAGTATTCTAAGAATCACATAGTGTTTTGAAAGACCAGCATGACTAATACCAATGACTTTAAGATTTTGATTACTGAACAATAAGAAGAAAATATGACTTTATAATCTTATGAAATGATTTGGTTAAAGATTGCTTTGTCATCCTATATCATGATGAAATTTAAAGAACCAGCATCAGTCATGTATATTTTTCTTCCTTTGTGCTTGTGCTCTCTTCTTGGCCTACTATCTCTTTATTTTTGTAAACCTGTATTGGGGGAGTTAAGTAACCAATCATAGTCTAAAAGGTTAAGAAAAGCAAAAAAAATGCACTAAGTATTTCAACCAAAGGGTGCTAATTATGAATAACCCCTTGTAAGAGCCCACTACCAATTCCAGAGCATGGGGAGCAAAGGTAATTGTATGAAGGGATCAGGACCCAGATGCTTAGAACAGGGGCTTTGCAGAATGGGAGCTCAGATCCTGAAAAACAGGTAATGCCCAGCTTGTGTGGCTACCTCTTAGGGAGATAATACACATTCTGGCAGTGTGACCACTCTGGACTGTAGAGGAAATGCAAAAACATGCATTTGCTGCCACTAGCAAAAAAGACAATTGCTGGAGCAAGGCCATGAAGGCCATCAAGCTAAACAGACAGATTCACTCCTTCTTCTTGCCTTCCAGTATCAGCTAGTGGTCCCTATTGACAGAATCTGGCAGGAAACCAGCCAGTAGAACAAATATACACTTAGCTCTCTTAAATGATTCTCTCAGTTACTCTACATGTTGCCAATAAACTCAACCAAATAGCTTAATGGAATAATAGGTTGTATTCTAGCTAATGATATTCTGGTTACATTTCTTAGTTCAGCTTGTCAGGAGAGCACAAGCCATCGCCAAATGCTGAGACAACTGGCCATGCTGTATCCATAAGACTGCTGAGAGAGGAGCAAGCCTCTTTTGCCAGACAGCAGGTTTGTCCATGTATGCCAAAGAATGCTGGCTCCCTGAATCAGCTTCTTCCATCTTATCCACCTGCCCAGAGAAGCATTCCACCCAACACGAGTGACATCACGTCAATTAGACAGTCTCTAGCAGGCTTGCTTAGGGATTAGTTCAACTACTAATTCTTTGCAAGCATGCCCAGAGTTTGAGTCAAGTTGGCACCTGTAGCTAACGATCACAATCCTCATCAGAGCTATGGAAAAGTAGATTTTTCACCAAGAAAAGTCATCCTAGTAATTGATATGTATGATAGACAGGATAATGGTGTTCATCAAGTAACCATATCCAAATACTTAAGAATTATAACTACATCGCATTGTGTGGCAAAAACCACCTTCTGGCTGTAAACCAGTTGTGATTTTGGGGATGAGATGATTATCTTGAATCACCTGGGTGAGTTTAATTGAATTCTAAGAGTCTTTATAAGTGGGAGGCACGAGAGGCAGGAAAAGAGAAGACACAAATACAGATACAGAAGGGACAATAAGAAAGGGAGCTTTGAAAGGGGAAAAGCAAGAGGTTTTGAGATGCTCTACTCCTGTGGTGGGCGCTGTGATTCAACAGTAAAACACATTACCAGCATATCAACACCCTGAATTCAATCTAAGCACTATAAACTAAATTCATTCATGTAAAATAGAAGTCGTGCACCGGACTTTGATGGTGACACATTGAGCAATGAGCCCAGTATGTTGATAGAGTTTAGAAACTGAGGCAGGGAAGTTAACAGACTGCTTCCTGGAAAGAAAACTTGTGAAGGAAGAGTGCAGCTTCTACACTGCCTTGCTTTTGATCCTATAAGACATATTTCACACATCTGACATCTTCCTCTTGTTTGAGCCACTGAAATTGAGGTGTTTGTTGTAGAAACAGTAAGAAATTAAAACAGAATAACAATGAATCACAATATGTTAAGGTAGATAAGTAGGTAACATAAAAACTGTCATAAAAGCTAAGTAAAAATATGGAATAGACAATTACTGAAAAATGGATATGAGTTTTCAAAAGCACATTAAAAAGTTGTCACTCTTTGTCACCAACAATGCTAATTCTAGTCAAAATGAGCTATCAGCACATAGTTAATAGAATGTCTATGATTCTAAACAATGATAATATCACATCTAAGCAAGGATATGAAATTATTGTAACTCTTGCTTTCTGACACTGATATGAGTAACATGGCCTTTTTATAAAACTGTTTGGTTGCCTTCAAAACAGTTTAACACACAATTCACCCATTTTCAAAAGGCAGCTTCTGAAACAGTGTTACCAGCTGGAGACAGGCTGTTGGAATTCCTGAGCTCCGGGCAGACGTTTCACTTTCAAATTATAACAGCAGAAAAGACCCTAATTCAGTACAACCCATGTTCTTGTGAAACAAGGAAACGTGGATGTAGAGAAAGACATGCATAGAGTGAAGACAACATTGAGATACACATGAGAAGACAGTCACATGACTGGAGTCACAATATACCTACGAGGAAGGATTATTAGCAAATAAAAGATACTAGAAGAGATGAGAAAGGGTTCTTCTCAGCCAGCATCAATGAAAAGAGCTCAACTCTCCCAAAACCCTGATCTCAGGCATCTCTGCCCCTAGAACCACGTGATCACAGAGTTCCTTCCCTTTAAAATACAGTTGTTACAGCCTCTGCTGGAAAAATACAATTCTTAAAGTACAATTATATAACTACTGTCCATCAATAAGGAAATAAATATACCTGTATATATCCATGTAATATTCTTCATCAACAAAATCGAATTGATTACTGACTGACTTCACATACAGATACCTCAAATACTTGAAGAAGAAAAAGGTAACACACATTACATAATTTCCTTCACACAGGCACACTCATACACAACTTACTGAAGAAAGGGAGATCTGTTTGGCTTCTGGCTCCATAGGGTAATGGTCTCATCCATTATGGTATAAGAGGCAGGGCAAGCAGCAGAAGCTGGAGGCAGGTCAGTTTACTGCAGTCATCATGGAGGAAGAAAGAGCAAGTAGCAAAGGGACGACTACTAGCAGAAGCAGGGTTGGGCTACTTGATCTCAAGACCCGCAGCCTGTGACATGATTTCCTCCAGCAAGACTCTACTTCTAAAGATGCGCTAACCTTTCCAAACATAAACATCAGCTAAGGATGCAAACATATGAGCCTATGGGGGACAACTCACATTCAAACCATGATAATTCCTAACAACCTCTTTCCTAGAAAATAAATATGCCTCAATTTATTTTTTACCGATTTTAGTCTCGTTTTTTTTTTCTTGTTTCATCCAGTAAAAATCATATCACTTTAGTCAGAAACAATATGCAAAGAAAGTTAAAACAAAACCAAAAACCAGATTGAACCCACTTGTTTAGCATATGTAAGCTCTCGGTTCAATCTCCATATGTAAGCTTTCAGTTCCATCTCGTTTTTAAAAGCAAAAAAAAAAAAAGGCTGGAGAGATGGTTCACATGGTAAGTGTTTACTGTGCAAACATGAAAACCTAAGTTAAAATACATAAAACACATGTAAAAAGTCTGGTGTCAAAAAAAAAAAAGTCTGGTGTCGTGGTTATTACAGGTAACCCCAATGCTGGGAAGGCAGAGGTAGGAAATTCTGGGGCTACTGGCCAGCCAAAACAATGACTTCCAGGTTAAATGAGAGGCCTGTTTTGAAAACTAGGTGGGGAGAGATTAAGACAAACATCTGATGGAAACTTCATGTAACTCTGTAGACAGAGTCCTATATTGCTTTCAGCCAAGATGTAAGAATGATCGCACCTCCCCCAGCCCACCAACTGAGAGCAAGACTTCACTCTTCATTTGTGCTCTCCACCCATAATCCTTCACCAATGAAGCGTTTGCTGAATGAACACTGTGCAGGCTTTATACTCTGTGCAGGCTTACTCTGATATGGACCATTTGAGATCTACAAAAGAATGGGCTTTACAACGTTCACTTGGATCTCCTTTAATATTTAACCCAGTTTTAAAATTATCGGCATCATCAAAAATATCAACAGAGACTTAATCCTATGGAGTTAATTAAATACCTATAAATTAACTCAGTGGGTCTTCCAAGACTTCATAACCTAGTGACTGAGATATGTACTTTAATTGCAGATGGGACGAGTCTGAATTCCTTAGAGGTTCATTTTCATAATAATTTTTCCTATCTTTTTTCCCTTTTGATATCCAATGGGTAGCTATCATTTTTCATTTAATTACTTTTGTTATGTCAATCTACAGCAGATCTAATGAAAAGTTTTAAATAATGCATGGCATCAAGTAGAAAAAAGACACATGATGCTAAATCTAATTTTGAAAACTGTTTCTGCATTTTTAATGAGCAAGGGAATTTCTTGTTGCTGCTTTATAGCAGTTTATTGTACAATATATTTTCTCTTTGACTTCTCAGCATGTCTCTCTGCAACTTCTGGAAATAAGAACGAACTCCACAGTGGCAATTCTTTGAAAGAGAATTTTTTATTGACTATCATTCAATCAAGACAATTGTTCACAGCATGCTAAAATACAATAATGCTTGCTATATACTACTTGGATGGATGCTATAAGAAGTGGATCTTTACTCTTCTGATTAATCATTCCCTTTTCCTCTGTAGGATTTCAATTCAGGATAACTTGCTCATTGATAAAACTAGGCTTTTTTTTTTTTTTTTTTTTACTTTATGGTCAAACACAGCTAGAGTCATACGATTGTGGAATTACTCATTTCTATAAGAAGAAAACAGTTCTGTAAATCTGTTCTCTAACAAATCAGTGCTATAAGATTGAAGCGGTATTAGTACTGAAGAGAAAAGACTTGTACTGAGCTAAGGAAAAAATGATCAATAGTGAAGTGATTTGTCAAAGAAAGAAGAGAGCAAGCAGCATGTTTGATTTATAACAAGGGAGTTGTGGTCCATCTCCAGCAAGTTCACTTCTTTGACTCTCATTCTTTCTTGGCTGCATTGTACTCATAAGCACATGCTGACATACCCAGATTGTGTTAGTGTGTATTTTGCATAAGCAGACAATGGTAAGTGCTGGGGAGTCTGACAGACATGATCCAACCTTGAAGTCCAAAATGTAGGCAAACTATCCCTGTTTCAGTTGTAACAAAACATCACAGTTTTGCTGGGTTACAAATAGCTCCAGAGGGAGAGAATTTGGTGTGTTGCTGGGGTGTAATATTGGGTAAAGGTCCCTTCATAGATGGTGTCTCCTTGGTGTTACCTCTCCAGACAAAATGTTAGGAGAAGCTTTCTGAAGTCTCTTTTATAAGGACACTAGTTCTGTTAGTAAGGATTCTCTGCTTGTGTGACTTAATGTCCCACATTAGGGATTAAGTTTCAACATATGCATTGGGGGAGATGCAAACAGTTGATACCAGAGGAACCTTTCAGTATCTCTTTTCCATTTGTAAATTTAGAACAAATAAGCACTTAAATTGGTGGTTGCCATAATTAATAAATAAAATTTGGATATTTTTAGAAAGTCGTAAATAGATGATTTCAGGTTTAAGCAGTAATGAGACTATTCTTTGCCATTGTGGTTACACAAGTATATGTACTGGCCAAAATGCACAGAACTGAAAAAAAAAGAACTTTATTAAATATAAGTTATTTCCTTTTTCATAGTTTTCTTATCGAGCAGTTTAGTACATAAATGCAATGAATTTATGTCATTTCACCCCAATCACATCCTTCCTCTCCTTCCCAATGTAAACCTTCTATTTCCCCAACTAATATCCTTCCTACTTTCATCTCTTACTGAATATGTGGCCCACTGAGGTTCATCTGGGTTGCCTGTACAGGCATGTGCCGAGCAACTTGCTGGAACATGGAGAATCTATCAGTGCATGTACCCTTGAGGAAAATGGCTCCCCTTCCCCCATCATGTAACCCTCAATAGTTACTTGGGAGGTGTTGTGTCTGTTGAAACTTTTCCCCCTTGCATGGTGAAATATTGAAAAGCCAAATCTTATATGGATCTTGTGGGAGGTGTACATCATTTCAATAAGTTCATGGATTCAGCAGCTCCCCATCCGTTGGTTCTTATATTTTTTTTTGCCTCCTCTTCCACATTGTTCTCTGAGCCTTTCGGTAAGGGTATTTGTATACTTTCAACTGCAAATGAAACCTTCTTGATTGAGATCTAAGAGTTGCCCTATCTATGGGTATAATAATACATGTTCAGATAGCAGTTTGATATCATGTTCTTATAGCTAAACATTAGTAGTTTGTTCCCCCATTAGGTTATGTCTTA
This sequence comes from Typhlomys cinereus, assembly GCA_023101885.1. Lineage (NCBI taxonomy): Eukaryota > Metazoa > Chordata > Mammalia > Rodentia > Platacanthomyidae > Typhlomys > Typhlomys cinereus. Next base: position 515,629 of record JALPQD010000457.1, read on the forward strand.
TTAAAGCAATGGAGAAAATAAGTATAGAAAATAGTCACTGTTAATTAATAATATATATTATTATCATATCAGATGTTGAATTAGAAAGAAAACTTTCTTTTAATTCATTTCTTTCTTAGAATTATATCCTATACTTTTGTGATAGTTAATCCTGGGTGTCAAGTTGACTCACTTGGCATTAACTAAGATCAGCTGAAGAAATTATCTGGATAATACAAAGATGAGTTCCAGATCCAATTGAAACCTCCCTAGGTCTCACTGGAACCTCCTAGCAGTGGACCAGATTTAAAAAAAAAAGCCACAAAGCAGAAGACTGGGAAGAACAAGAGAGACTCTCCAGAAATCTTCCAGCCTTCAGCCACATGGAAGGGTATAACATAGCCTGTCTCAGGTTCAGCCAGCCAGCCATGCTGCTTTTACTGTGAAAGTCTATTTCTTCCCTCTGGAACTGTAAATTGAATAAATCTCCCTTTCTCCCTTAAGTTGTTTGAGTTGAATGTTCTCTCACAGCAAAATAGTTAAGAGTAACCCTTACAACTTTATATAAAAAAGTTACTGTATCATATCAAGCATTGGAGATCATATATAAGATATGATATTTTCTCGACTTTAAGCAAAATGTGGAAAAGCATTTCTTTCTTTTTCAGGCTCCTGATTTTCACCATAGATTTTCAATAATCAGGGGATAACAGATATCAAAAGTGATCCATGTTCTTTGAATGCAAACCTCATGGTCAACACTCTTGTCCAAATGTAAGAAACTGTAGAGTTCTGTGCCAAGATGAGATATCAGAGGAAAAATAGAATCATTCAAGTCCTCAAATAAGAGTTCAACAGTTGCAGTTTTTACCTGGAAAATTCTAGCCCCACCAACCACACAAATTGAAGTGCAATGACTAATAATTGAATTATAATCCTGATTCCTGCATTGACTGGATATTCTTGGGTGGGGTAGAATCAGATACAGTACCTACTTTCTGTAATTTTCTGAAAGTCAAATGAGATGAAATAGACAGTAACACAATGCAAATGAATTATGAATGTGTGCCAAGTACAACATAGTGATTACAATTCTCTACTGTTTCTTGTAGTGTCCAATCCCTAAAAATCACCTTTTGTCTTGCTTTTCACAGCAATCTACTTGTGACACAAATGTTAATGTTCCTACTACAGCTTAGGATGGCTAAGAGCTGAGATAGCCTCTGTCACGATAGTTTATGCCTCCAAGGACCAGATGCATAGGATAATGCTCTTTATTTAGTTTAACACCTGGGAAAGGTTAGGGAGACAAGAAGCAGTGACTTGCGTGGGACTTTGGTTGCTAATTTCATGCATTTTAGATGCAAAGCTTGAGAGTGTAATAAAAAAAAAAGCCCCAGATTTAAAATTCCCTTCAGGTTTTTTTTAAAAATGTTCCTTCAAAATGGATTGCAAGTATGTTTCTAATATGCTGAAAGTAGATTATCTAGTGGTAGCTCATTGGCTATGCCCTGAAAAACCCATCATCACAAAAAAGGCAAGCATAGAATGGAAGTGCTTTTTATGTGGATAATGGACAAAAGGCTAGCATTCTGTGTCAGCCTGTGTCAGGGACATCCTTCAGAGGACTACTGATGGGAAAGAGGATAGCTAAGTGCCAAGAACTCTTTTTCTTTTTTCTGGTTTCTAGAGGCTACTGGACTGCAGTGAGTTCAGCTGGGCAGCCTGAGGTCACTTGGTGCACTCCTATCTTTGAAGTATTAATGCTCCTTTAGTATCAGAAGAGCATTCCGAAGGGCTGTTGTTTCTAATGCCTGCTGCTCAGGCTGTTCAGCTGACCTCATGATGAACCTGCACTCTGAACAAACCATTATGTTCACGCCACCTGCCATTTCAGTGAGTCTCTGCAGCCTCATTACCTGCGTGAGGCAGGAGGATTCTGAAGCTCCATTCTTGGCTTCTCTTTTCTTACTTTATTCCATCTGTGTTCTTTTAACTTTCACCAACATCTATGTTTTCATTTTGCTTGCCCTTTTAACTCAAATAAAACATATATTCACTTAACTGCACAAATCTTGATAGCACAACTGCATATGTGTTTTAAATACATATGCACCTGTGTGAACGCCACCTAACTCAAAGTGTAAAATAATATCAGCATCCATGAAATTTTTCTCATGTCTCCTCTTAGGAAACACACTGTCCCAACGGTCAATACTATTCTAGCTTCCATGACAGATGTATGTGTTCCCCTCTTTTCACTTCATGCAAATAAAATCAAAGCTATGAACTGTTTTCATTTGAATTCTCAGAAGATAATTCTTTTGATCCTCAACCAGGCTGTTGTATTAGTCATTCATTCTTTTTTTTTTTTTTTTTTGCCAGTAGTACTTCATGATAGGAATGTACCATAATTTTTAAATCTATTCTCCTGTTGCTAGGCACTGTGATTGTTTTTTGTTTTCATTCTCAGGAATAAGAATTCTACTGGCATCATCATAGAGACCTTTCATAGGCATTTCTATTTTATTTTTTTTTCTCAAGAATTTTGCTCTTGGAAAAAAAATGAGATAAAAAAATCTTTCAACTTTCATTCAACAGTTATTGTAGTAATTCTTTTTTTTGGGGGGGGCTGCTGTAGGATAACACTAATACTCAATTTATGGGAGAAACTTATTTGGCTTACGGGTTCAAGGCGGACAGAGCCCATGGCACAAGGACAGGAAGGAAAGCTGGAAGAAGCTGGAGACGACTCAGGTCACAACAGTCAGCGGAGTCAGTGGTGCAAGAGACAAACTATGGCTGTCAGGTTTGGCTACCAAAATCTGAAGGCCCTCGCCTGGCACGTGCTTTCCTCTGGTGAGGCTCCACCTCCTAAAGGTGCCGCTGCCTCCCCAAACATCAGCATCGACTGCGGATTCAAACACATGAAGCTCTGGGGGAAACAGCTCGTCTCCAAACCATATCAACAGTCATACACACGGGATGGTGCGGTGTCTATTTCAATTCCTTGCTTTCATAGAATTCTTATTCTAGTAGAAAAAAAAAAGAAAGCAAATATCTTAAATTCGTGTGCAATGCAGGGAAACAAAATTATGGTATGTGCTGTGAAGGAGGACCATTGGAGTAGCATTCATAGGCTTGCTGCACAGCCCGGGGAGTTTATTCCCTGCAGAATGAAATCAACACTCTGAAGAGACATCATGTTTTACAACTTGCAGAAATGAAGTCTCTTAGCCGCCGTGCATGTCAAAGTTTACAGGATGTTTTCTTTCTCATCATCTTCCAGGATGATAGGCGGGTCCCGAGAAGAGCATCACTACCGCGAGCCCTCCAAAGCCCCCAGCGCGCAACCTCGAGAGCTCTGCTGCCACACGCCTTCTTAGGGTTTAACAAAAGTTTTTTTTTTGTTTTTTTGTTTTTTTTTTTTTCTCGTGAAACAGGCTTCATTTGCGAAAAGTCTTGGTCGTATTGCCGGATAACGTTCAGGGTCAATCAAGTTCTGGTTGCATTTACAAGATGGAGATTTTCTTTAGCCAGGTCCTTGCAAATTTAAGGTAGCCAATCCTACCTCCTTAAAGTGAAAGTTGAATATTAAGCTAAGTAAATGTTAACCATGGTAAGATATTTTTTTAAAGTGAAGCTAATCTAAGAGATAAAGAATTCCTGATACTTCATTTTTTTCATTTTTATTAAGAATTTTTTTACAGACAAACAAAATGAGTTTATATATCCATGCCTTCTCTTCCTCCTCTTCTTTTTTTTTTAAAAAAAATATTTATTTTTTCCATTCATACAAACTTGATAGGTACCCTATTCCCCTCCCTCCCTCCACCCCTCCTTGGATTCCCTTGCTCCCTTCCCCTTTTCCCCTTGCTCCCTCCCCCTTTTCCCCTCTCCCCTTTCTTCCATTGCCCCCCCTCCATTCCTAGAGCATCTTTTAGTGTGCATGTCAAGGTTCCCTTTGGGTCCTCCTCTCTGATAAAGTATAAGGACTCAGTGGCATCGCCTGAGTACTTTTTTGTGTTTCCTTTAGTATGGGAACACTATTGTGGCTGTTAATCCCTTGCCCCTAAGGATCCTAGTGCCTGTGATCCATGCTAGACTTTGGGGGATCAAGGATATGTTGGTGATTGCGCAGGTCATGCAAAGTCCTATTATGATTACTTCCGCCCTAACTTGTGTGGAGTATCTTGCATGTCATAACTCCTCCTCATCTTTAGGCTCTTACAATCTTACTGCCCCCTTTTCTGCAAATTTCCCTGAGCTTTAGGATGGGGAGAGATTAGGATGGCTTGGTTTCAGGTGGTTGATATAGAGTCTCTGATGTTCTGAATTGTGGTTTGTTGATATAATGCATATTTAGCTCCCTCACTTGAATGGGAATTTGCTGATTATGTTTTACTCATCTTTGAGTGTCAGAACATTTCTCAGATGTTTACTCCTTAATGAGGATGCTTACTTAGCTCCCAAGTTTCTATGTCAAAACTTAATTTCCGATTTGTTGGTTTTAGAGAGGGGTCCTCTGGAATGGGCAGAAACCTCATGAATGAGATTGTGCTCCTTCTAAAAGAGATAACAGGGTGGTCTTTCTCCTCTTCTGTATGTAAGGGCATGAAGAAATGACTGTCTCTGATTTGAAACACGGGCCCTCACCAAACATTGAATTTGCAGATGCCTTTTGCTCTGGAGCTGCCAAGTTTCCATAAATGTGAGAAACAAATTTATGTTACTTATAAACCACTCAGTTAGTGTTTTGTTGAAGCAACTCTAACAGGCTAAAACTAGGCTCAATGGTAGGATGCAATAGTAAGTTTCTAAGTAAGTTTCAGCTATGAAAATAATGGCAAAGTTGACGGAGAGGCTAAGTGGGTAGTCGCTTGTGTCAAAACCTGATAATCTGAGTTTCTTCTGTGGATCTCACAAGGTAACAAGAGAATCAACTCCTCTGCCCATTCTCTCTCTATTTCCCACATGTTCAATGAAGGAATGAGTAAATTAATCAAAACATAAAAATAGTACAGAGTTACTGATGATCATGCAAGTGATCTTAAACACTTGCTTCCTAAAATTGACTATGAATCAAAAATCACCTGATGAGTTTTTTTTTTTTTTTTGCAGATGCTAGACTTTGTGATGTCAATAGTGTGTTGGACATTGCGCCGGGCATGCAATGTCCAATTATGATTGCTTCAGCCCTAACTTGGGTGGAGTATCTTGCAAATCATTGCTCCTCCCATCCTTTTGCTCTTACACTCTTACCACCCCCTCTTCTGCAAATGTCCCTGAGCTTCAGGATGGGGAGAGATTAGGCTGGCCTAGTTCTAGGTGGTTGATATAGAGTCTCTGAAGTTCTGGATAGTGGTTCATTGATTTTCTTTTGCAGCTTTGTTGCTCCTGCAATGCCCTTCACTCCATCGTGATGGGTACTGTATGTCACCCCCTGGCCAGAGACAGAAAGCTGTTAAACTGGAGTCTTATTATAAGAGCACATTCAAGGGTAGATGTAATACTTATACCCAAAAGTGGAATCGCAGGGTCATATGGCATTTGGCAATGGGAGGGGTCAATCACCCATTTGCAAAATGGTTACTTTTTAATCTGCCGGGCTATGTGCCCTCCCCTTCTGGTGAGTTCATACCCCCTTAGTTGTAAATGATCAGGAACGAATTGTGAACTTAACTAGGTGTCACATTACTTTCCTGCAGTCCTTGATGGAGGCCTATTTTCTCTACTGTAACCTGGTCACTTCTCTCCTTGTTTCTGGTGTGGCCCTCCAGCCCCATCCCTCTTGTTCATAATCCTTGCAATTACTGTAGGTAATACATAGATTTACCTATGAGTGTCTCAAGATGGGCTGGGTGAGTTTGGTATTAGGAGCCACCTATTAGGGAGTTCATACGGCGCTTAATTTTCTGGGTCTGGGATACTTCACTTAATATAATTGTTTCTAATGACATTCATTTCCCGGCAAATTCTAGTAATTCATCATTTTGATGGCTGAGTAGTACTCCATTGTATAGATGTACCACAGTTTCCTTATCCACTCATCAACTGTTGGACTGTTGGACATTTGGGTTGATTCCATGTCTTTGCTATTGTAAACAGTGCTGCTATGAACATGGTCGTGCTTGTGCTATCGAGGTGAACCTCTGCTGTATGGAGGGTTAAATCCAAAAGTGGAATCACAGGGTCATATGGCATTTCAATCTTTAATTTCTTTAAGAATCTCCAGACGGCTTGCCAGAGTGGCTGTATGAGCCTGCATTCCCACCAGCAATGTAGGAGAGTTCCCCTCTCTCCACATCCTCTCCAGCATTTGTTGTTGTTTGTATTGTGGATTTTTGCCATCCTGACCGGAGTGAGATGATATCTCAGGGAAGTTTTGATTTACATTTGCCTGATGGCTAAAGAAGTGGAGCTTTTTTTCAGATATTTGTTAGACATTTTAATTTCATCCCTGGTAAAGTTTCTTTGAAGTTCCAGGGCCCATTTTTTAATTGGGCCGTTGGTTTCCTTGATGTTTAGTTTTCTAAGTTCTTTGTGCACTCTGGACAGTAGAGCTCTATCAGATATGTGGTTAGTGAAGATTTTCTCCCATTCTGTGGGTTGCCTTTGAGCTCATGTTACAATCTCTTTATCTGAACAGAAGCTCTTTAATTTCACAAGATCCCAACTGTTGAGAGTTGGTAACAGTGACTGTGCCATTGGATGTCTGTTTAGGAAATGTTGGCCTAGCCCAATCAGCTCGAGGGAGTTCCTATCCTTTCAACTATGGTTTTTATAGTCTCTGGCCTTATATCAAGGTCCTTGATCCATTTGGAATTAAGTCTTGTACATGGTGACAAGTACGGGTCCAGCTTTAATCTTCTGCATGTGGAGATCCAGTTTTGCCAGCACCATTTGTTGAAGATGCTGTTCTTTTTCCATTGGATTCTTTGCTCCTTCCTTTTCTATTTGGTGGAATAATTGAAGGAATATTTGTGTTAGTTATTCTTTAAATGTCTGGTAGGATTATGCATTTTCCAGTAGGATTATCCTGTTTTTTGGTTTTTGGTTTTTGATTTTTTTTGTTGTTGTGGGATTTGTAATTGCTGCTTTAACTGTGCCACTTGGTATAGGACTGTCTAAATAATTCAACTGATCCTGATTCAACTTTAGCATGGAGTATGCGCATAGAAATTCATCCATTTCTTTTATATTGTCAATCTTCGTAGAGTGTAAATTTTTGAAGTATGCTTTTATGATCCTCTGAATTTCCTTGTATGAGTTCTGCTAGCCTCATTTTCATCTCTAATTTTATTAATTTGGTCTTGGGTAGGGAGAAAATGGTAGGAGTGGTGGGGAGGGTGAAGGTTGCTGGGGCATGGGCGTGCCACAGAGTAGCACAGGGCTCTTTGGCTGCCTGTGCAGATGTGTGGTTTCCCTCCAGGAGGGTGGGTTCATGGTGCTTTAAAGAGGAAGATAATTAACATAAGAAGGGTATTCTTCCAGAGATACTGATTATTGTGTCATGAACCCTGACTATTCAAGCATTCCCTGAAAGTTTTTCACGGGAATTTGTGAAGAAACAAATCTTGTGAGGCGACAGCAGTAAGTCCAATATCAGGAGAATCTTTTTCCTTTCTCTATAACTTCCACCAAAATGAGGTTTCCTCTGGAAAATCCCTGACCCAATAGAAAATTTTCTATTTCTAGAAATTCTTCATGATTCTCGGTGATAGGCTCTGGAAAAAATGGGCAAATCAGCCTAATTAACGAGTGACTGAAAAGCACTTTGAAAATCCCCTCATCAAAGAAGTTATTTCAGTGAAGGATCATTAGATGATATATATTTATAGCCCTGTAAGATGAAAAGAATGATGATGAGCAGTGATACAGTCATTACTCAGGAAGGCTATGAGCAACTTCTTTCCTACCGGCATGGCTGCTGTCAACAAGCACACTCAGATATATGCCTGAAAAGAGATTTTTAAAAGTTCTATAATTGTGAAAGCAATCTCTTGCTAGATATCTTGTGGCAATATGTTAAAGTAAATCTCACAGTTAGAGATTGATTTGGGAGACATATCTGTAAATGGGCACAACTCACTAAGTACTATGCTGTTTTCCATGTGTGTACCAGTAGCAGAACTTTATATAGCAATATAATAACAAGACAACAATAAAACTTTGAGATGTCCATTAGTACTAGAAAATTTAGTACTGTGGGATAGTGACTTCACAGCTGTACAGTCTGGGGTTCTGAGTCCAGTTCTGAATCCAGACATTGCAGACTGCTGGGTAGCATATAATTCTTCTCATTTTTCTTGTTTGCATGTTGGCTTTTTTAGTTCACTACATTTTTATCCCCCTAACATTTTACATTTACAAGCCAGAAAACAAGAGAGAGAGCATCTCTTGGGTGATGGACTTTTCTTTCTGTGTCTTTTTTACTGCCTTAAAGCATTTCAGTGAATGTTCTGCACAATGTACGTTGCTTTTTCTAACATGGTTAGTTAGCTTCAGAATTCAATACTGAATAGGATATTGTGTTGCAAAGATAATACATTTTCTTTGGGGCATAGTATTATTGAGACTATTTGAGTGCTGTGAAAAAATTAAAAGCTATTAAAACTGACAATATGGGGAGGAAATGAAAGAACTACATTTCTGACAAAGTATCTTCATAACTCTCCTGATTCTCCATGTTGTGTGTATTTCTTCTGTATCTAACTGATACATGAGCATTTACTTCACATAAAAAGAAGGCCTTTCACTAATGCCTTTCATTTCAAAATCTGAACATACAATGTTATATGGAGCTCAAGAGACTATTTGTATGGTCATAGCATAGTTCATATGACCTCTTCAATTGACTTAATCTCAAGTTATTCTTTCTTTTACCTTGGACTTTTAAATTTTAAGTTCATTCCTTATCGTCTAGAGGTTTCTTTGCAGGCTTGACTTTGAGGCCTTAAGACCAACTAACCTGTACACAGAAATCTGTGTGTATCAGAAATTAAAACACAGTAGAGTTCAGATCATTCTGGGATAAAGAGCCTATAACAGTTACTCTTAACCATTGCTGTGAGAGAGCACCCAAAGTCAAGCAACTTAAGGGAGAAAGGGAGGTTTATTCAGCTTACAGTTCCAGAGGGAAAGTATAGTCTCTTGAAGCAGAGGTGGCATGGCTGGCTAGCCAGAGCTGGAGGAGGCTAAGTCACCGCAGACATCTTGGAAGCCGAGAGCTGCAGACTGCTTGCTATGAAGGCAGACTTCTCCTGGAGATAGGGTGGGACTAATCCACCTCAAGTCCCACCCTTGTGACTGCCTTCCTCCAGCGAGGCTTCACCTCTCAAGGTGCCATGACCTTGCCAAACACGTGAGACTGTAAGGGACACATTTGAAACCATGACAGGGCCAAATTAGGGAGTACCTTCTGAAACTTGCATTATAGTGTTGGGGATAAAAATAAATAAATGCAACAAACAAGAAAAATATGTAGTATATAAGATAATGCAATACTTTTCTGTGTTAGTTTCATTGACCTCTACAATGAAGAACCACAAACTCAGTAGGTTAAAATAACAGACATTATTCTCATCATGTGGAAGCCAGAACCCCAGAATGAAAACATTAAAGTTCATGCTTTCCCTAGAACTCTGTGGATAATCACTTGCTTCCAAGCTACTAGTGATATCTAAATGCTTAATGGACTTTGGTTGGCATCTGCTTTGCTCCAAATTTGGCATCTTCTATCACACAGAGTTTTTCCATAGTGCTCCGTCTTCGCCAGATATTTTCCTTTTTTAATTTTTTTAAAAGTCATATTTAATTAGAGTCCACTTTAATAATGTCAACTTAGCTTGATTAAATCTAAGAACACTCCATTTTCAAATAGGATCACATTCATAGGCACTGAGAGTTAAGATATCAACATATTCTTGAAGTGGAGTGGTAAATCAATCCATAACAAATTCCATGAAAAACTGAAGCACAGAAACTTAATATTAGTTATGCATGCAGATGAAGTCACATGTGGTATGATATGGAGTAGACACAAGAAGTCTGACTAAAAATAGACATGTGTAAATATCTTAAACTGAAGGAGCTATCCGTGGATGACTGGAGAAGAAGAGATACAAAGGCCTGTGGAATACAACAGACATAGTCAAAGAACTTTAATCGACTCATATACCTGAGGCAGAGTCAACACGGGGTTGCCGCAGGAAGAGATGAGCTCTGAGAAGCAGTCGCTCAAATCTTTGACTTTTATTCCATATGAGATGGGAAGATCATGAAACTTTGACAAAGGATGACATGGCTTGCATTTCAACAGAACCTCTTGTCTACTGCTGAAAATAGATTATACAGGGAACATGAGAAGTACGAAGCCAGCCTAAAAACTGATTGAAATAACCCAGTGACTTGACAATGGAGATTGTGACAAGCATTTTCTGATTAGTTTTGTAAACATAGAGATCCATGATTTGTTGACGTTTATTGTAAGATATGAAAGAAACAGTAGTCAATGTTTTGAAGAAAGAAATTAAAAATACCCAACCAATAACTTAGATGTGAGGAATATGAAAATGTATGCTAGAGGGAAAGCAAAAATATTATTAGACATGGATGGGAGAGATTGCTCAGCGGATAAGGCACGTGCTCACAAACTTGGCAACCTGAGTTCAATCTCCAGAAACACACAGACTTCCAAAAGTTGTTTATTGACCTCCACTTGTGCGCCATGCACTATGTGTGGCATGCATCTCTCTCTCTATTTTTCTCTCTCTCTCTAACATATGTGGGGGGGCAGGTTAGATGGTTTTTGGAGATGTTTTCTTGAGGTAAGTGAACAGGAATAAATCTGTCTGCCTTATATCTCATTTTGGCATGTACTTCTGCAAAATGGCCCATGTTGTAGAATCACCATATGTCTAGCCAAAAGGCTAAGTTGTTGGCTTGGAAAAATATCCCAGAGAAACAGTAATTGTATTACAAGATTATTACAATGCTGTCTCCCAAATGCAAGTTCAGAATTTATCTCTTTATTCAATAAGTAGGCATTTATGACACAGTTTGGCACTTTATAGAACTTTATAGTTAAAAGTATTTTCAAAAGGTGAGAGGCCAAATTTGCAAGCCTAACATGAAAGGCCTTAGTGCCTTATTATAATAGGAAATTCTCTTGTCTATATAATTATTATTTTATATTTTATTATATTATGCAATTATATAATGTCATAAATAATCTATATAATAAGATTATTTCTCTTATCTCTATAATCTGGCCAGAAGGCAGAACTCATATATTCATCCAGAAGGAAGGAGGGTGTCATTTGACAAATGATATTCACCTGTTTTCCTTCTGAGAACTGGATTGACACTATTTCTGGCAGAAAAATGTCTCCAAAACACCTGATAACCCTCCAAATCACAATAGCCTTGATATGGGTGACAACCGCAGTATAATTAAGAAAAGCTGCATTATCACTAGTTTGGCCCAGACTAAAGGAGTAGCAGCTTCCTCAACAAGAGGAGGTGTGCTGAGTAAGGCTCCCTAACAAGAGTAGAATCGACAGCATTGATGAGTGCAGCCTCATTGTACAGGAAGAGGACAGTGGTATATGTGTAAGACAGTAGTATATGTGTAAATGAACTATATGTGGTGTACATGTACTGAACTCAATCCAAATACTCACCCCGGGAATAAACAATTCATTCATTTTCATTAATTCCTCAAAATTTATAACACATAATACTTTTGAAGAAAGGGTTTGTGACCATGAAGTCAAATTTTGGGGTCTATTACTGGGTTACTGTTACTGTCTCTCCATTCAATGTCCAGTCCCATACTAGGAGTCCAGGAAAGTCATGAACTTTCTCCACCATACATTTCAGCACTGTTAGCTGATTCCATAAAGTTCAAGTGAGTTTGAAAAGTGAAAGACATTACAAGATTAGATAATTTTTCCGCACTACAGTTTAATGGAAGATTTCAGCAGCCTCAGTTTCTTCCTCTATAAAATAAGGATAGCAATGCACAAACTCACATTTCAATAGTTATTTTACATTGACAAATAATAATTAAACACTATCAAACTAAGTCAATATTATTAAGGTGGACTCTAATCTCACTTCTAAAAAAAATTCAAAGAGGCCCCCACAAAACAACTGAGACACCAAAAAAAAAAAAAAACTGCAATCACTGAAAGCAACATATATGACATTGGCTCATAAGCAAGACGGGCAATTGCTGTGTGGTCAAGAATTTGTTGTGGTCAACAAGTCATGAAACTGAGTTCATTCATCTTCCCAGAAAGAACTTATCTGTTAGTGAGGAATTTTGAGGCTCTTGCTCTGCATTAGCTTCTATTTTGGCAGAAAAGGTGTAATAGGGGAAGATGAGACAGAGGCGTTGGCTTGTTGTTCTCAAAACTGACAAAAATGCAAGGGAAAGAGTGAAAAATAAATAGATCTGTGCTAAAATGCTTTTACTAAGTTCCCAAAACTTGGAATGCATGGGAAGAATCTATAATGAAGGAGAATATGGCAGAAATGATAGAAGATGCCACTCAAGTCCAACCACTCATACAGAGGAAGGGAAAATCAATAATTCAGCCTGTAGGTAGGAGCCTTAATAAAGGCCCAGTATAGCAAATGATGATAATGAGGGACTACAGTATATCTATATTTTTGAATTAGAGAAGACTTTCCCACAAGGAATGAAAGAGTATTTCACAGGCAGGATTATAAGGCTGTGGAACATGAGAATCAGTGGTATTAGTCTATATGCTATGGAAGCAGGATCACTAAGGAATATAACTATTCATTCCCTCTTGAGACAAAGGTTACATGACATGAGGCATCATAAGGAAAATAAATCTTTCCTGATGGACTGACTCATATTAGCCATTAAAAACACTTGGTTATCATCAATTGAAGCCCCCACAATTATCAGAGACTGGAAGACAAGGGAGGAAGGACAGATACTACTGAGAGAACTGGACATGAGAGACGTACTGCTTGATCCTCATTCTATCAGGTATAATAGAACTGTGTTTACAAGATAGTTAAGGAAAAAGGTAATTTTCAGGGACTTTGATCCTGGTGCAGGCCTTTAAAGCTTTGCTGAAACCTATGGTAGAATGAGATCTTTCTGAAGCAAGAGAAACTCTGGAAGATCAGAATGATTTAAACCAGGCTATAATTCAGGTCCTTGAACTACAGAAACAATTAAATAGAGCATGAGAAAGGAGTCTATTTGATACACTCAAAGGCAAATGTGACAGGATTTGTATCAAGTTGGGATTACTATGGACAACTTCACAGAAACTCAAATATTCCATTAGTGAGCTTATTAGTGAGTTTGAAGAAGGCATAAATAATAAAATAATGAGGATGAAAAAAGATTTAGACTGAGTTTAGAGTGGACAGTTACTCCCCCCAAGATTGTTGTATACTTTTTTTATAACATGAAAGAAGTTATACTTGATGACAACATTGTTCAGTCAGCCCAGGACCCCGTAGCAGTCAGAACTGGCAAACAGAAAGAGAACTATAGTACTAACCTGAAGCATGACAGAACTGGGCGGCCCCTTCCAGTGGGAGGCACAGCAGGCTAGAGTCATGCAATACATCTAAAACACTGTGTTCTCCCACCTTTCCTCTCCCAGGTTCTTTGTTTCCTCCCTCCCTCCCTCCCTCCTTCCTTCCTTCCCTCCTTTCTTTTTCCCTCTCTCCCTCCCTCCTTCCTTCCTTCCCTCCCTTCTTTTTCCTCTCTCCCTCCTTTCCTTCCTCCTTATTTCCTCCCTTTTCTTCCCTTTCTTCCTTTTCCTTTGTTCTTTCTTTATGAAAGTAAAAGAAACAGAAAGAAAGGGAGAGAGAGAGGAAGAGAAAGAAAGAGAATGGAGATCAGAGGAAAACTTTCAGAAATTAGTTCTTTCCTTCTAATGTGAGCTTCTGGGAATCAAACTCAGGAAGCAAAGTTGGCAGGCAGGTGCCCTTCCTTCCACACTCTCTCCCTGGCCCTTATTCTTACTATTGTCATCATTGTCATTATTTTGAGAGCACTTTGTCATGTAGTCGAAATTGGCCTAGAAACTAGCATCCTTCTTTTGTTCCCTATGCTTTGGAGTTATATTTAAAAAGTCATTGTCTGCATCAGTGTTATACAGTTTTTCTCTTTTCTTCTGTTATTCTTAAAATTTCAAGACTTCAAGGTATCCATTTTTAGTTCATTTTTATCCATCATATGAAATAAGTATCCAACTTTTTCTTTGACATAAAGGTATTGAGTATTGCCTACACCATTTATTGGAGGCTTTTCTCATTATGTGTTCCTGGCATACAAGTGACCATTAATTTCACTGAAATCTGTTAAGGCGAACAGGTGAATTCAATAATGTTGCAAGATACAAAATCAACATACAAAGATCAGTAGTATTTCTTTATACAAATAATGAACTATCCACAAAGAAAATTAAGAAAATAATCCAATTAACTTTTACAATTACAATATTAAAATAAAACACAAAGAATTGATAAACCTATATATAGAAAATGATTTTAAAGCTCATGAAATATATACATTAAAAACACAAATAGAAAGATATCTAATGTTCATATATTAGAAAATTTAATTTTATGAAATATCCACACTATGCCATGCAATCTACCAATTCAATGTGAGCCTTATCAAAATTTCAATGTTTTTCCCAAAACATAAAGGCAATTCTCAAATTGATGTAAAATGACAGAGTACCCTTAAATCACTGAACAAAAGCAATAGTCTTATACCCCTCGATTTTTAAAATATCAAGAAATTACAATGGAATTGATATATTGATGGCACTGAGAGGGGCAAAGTGAACAATGTAACAGAATGGACAGTCAGAAATAGATCAAACACTTTTGATAACTATCAATAAAAAATTTGAGAATGTAATATGCTCAGAATAAATAGTAAGTCTTATTGAAAATGTTCATTGATATTTTTATTAATGGAACAATATAAAACAAAGCAACTTTCAAGTTGACAAATAAGATACAGTTATAAATGGAAAGGATATTTTAAGTCCAGTTATAAATAAGGAAATGATAGTGAATAAGTAATTAGGGGCCACTGTGTATCAACCAATTGGCAAGGCTAAGGACATTCTACAACCAAAAATCTTTTCATATTTTATTTTAATAGGATATTTTTAGTGCACAGAACAAAACTGTTGGAAGTTATCTTTTTTAAGCTGAAAAAATTGAAAAAGAGGCACAAAACATGGCAGAATGTACACAGTGCCCCTAGGAACAACTTGTGCATATGGTAACTTTGGGAAATTTACAATTAGGTACAGGAACACTGCTCTGGCCGTGTTCACGAAATAGCCTGGGGCTTCTCATCTTCACTGAAAAATGTCTGCACACCAGGTCCTTTGTATTGAGGAATTGGGGTCATGTAGGGGAATCTTCCATAACACTAGCAAGGCACACTCACTCAATCCCAATGTCTGACTTCTCACTCTTATTCTGCAGGTGGAGAAGCTGAGCAAAAAAATGAGTTCCTATCCCCACCCTGGCAGAGTGATGAGTAAACAAAGAGAGAATCTTCAGATCTATGGTCAATGTTCTATATGCGATATTCAACCTAAGAAGATGTTCAAAGCTCTACAAATAATTTTCAAATGAACGAAGATGTTTTTGGTAAAAGGATCATTGATCAGTTTCTGTTTTTGTTGTTCTGATTTCTGGTTGAGATTTCTTTTCCTTCCAATTCATCCTCCTTCCAGCCAAAGGAAAATCAGGATTCACCCAGTCTCCCTCGGGTAGGTGGTACTGTTTTCCTCTACTGCAACACAGTTGGTCTTGTTAATGAGGCCCTTGGGGGAGAGTTTATGGTTGCCAGTGCCTCTCTCACCCTGTTTGCTGATTCCAACCTGGCATCAAAGCTTCAGAGAATTTATTACCATATGTTCCATTTCCCATTTTAGCACTGTTTGGGCTCTGTGTACAGAGGCAAGAGACAAAGTACTTCCTACAGTTGGGCTGCAGCAGTTTTTAGAAGACGATGAGCTATAACAAGAACACCAAGCTTTGTTAAAGACTCCGTCTGGAAGAGAACATTCACACTTTTATAAGAAGCTATGTTTCAGCACAATGATATATTCTTGTTAAAAAGTTCACTCAGCTAGCCTGGGCAGGCAGAGCATTCTCTGCTGTACTAAACTTACCATTCTTACTGTCAGCCTCAATAGCATTAAGAATGCCTGTCAGGGTTTAGTTTTCAGTCAGGCACAATGTTTCCTTGTGGCTACAGAAGCAAAAGAGATTCTGCAAATTAACTTTTCATTTGTTTTTGCTAGAAATGGTTTTCCAGAAAATTCACATGAGCAAAGATTTTTCTCCTGCAAAACCCATGCTCTGATTACGAAAGAAAGGTTTGTAGAACTAAATAAAGCCCTTTAAGTGTTATCAATCAGCAAATTTATTTGTAGCTTGCCTTATGAAATGGTTCACAAGTTTGCGCTCATATTTCAATATACTTACCATCCCCACATGCCATGTAGTGAGATTAATTTACTGAAAAAGACATATGAAGCAGTGTTTATACCACAGGCAGAAAAAGACTATGATGCTCATAAATATTAATTTCTCATTATAAAAATGAAATTATATTACAGTTAGGCCATTTCACACATACCTTTCTTCTTTTAAAACTCTTAACAGATTTTTTTCCAGTATTTATGATTCTCAAAGGAAAATCTAAAAGTTTCTCCAGTTTCCTTAGTAACAGAATCAGGTATAAATTGTACTCCTATATTTCCAACATCTGTATCCAAGCAACGTATTAAGGTGTGCTCTCAACTGATGTATGTTTAATCTGCAAGTAAGCTTGACGTTATAGAAAGAGGTTAGGAGAAAGGAAATATGAAGTCCTTACAAAAGCAAAACCAAAATAAAAATCACAAGGAAAGTAGTTTCTAGATAGTGTTCTCTGTTCAATTTAAAAATATATTGTTATCTATTGGTGGCAGTGACTGCCATGTTGATGATTATGATGACTACTAATTACAAAGGGTTATTTTTTTTGCTTTAAAAGTTCAGTTTTACAGAGGGTTTTACAGTCAGGGTTAAGTGATGCATTTTGTTAGATTCTCCTGTAGTTACCGAAAGGGTAATTCAGAAAAGCTTCATGGGGTTTATCAAAAGGTACTGGTTACTTCTTGGAAAATAAAAGAATATCATAAAGATCCAAAAACTGATCATGAATAAAAAGACTAGAGAAATGAACTCACTAATCAGCATGATAATAGCAATGTATTAACTTTCTACAAATAAATCTGATTATTTGCTAGATCCAGTAACTTAAGACATAGACTAAAAAACAAATCTCTGTTAAGTTCATATAAGCACTTCTAGTATATTTAATGTACAACCCTAAAACGAATGGCATATATAGGTCTTGTGTCCTTGGAAAACATTTCTTACTTTGTAAGCTTTAGAAATGTAGTCTTTAAAGTAGAAATAGCAAGAAACCATGAGTTAATAGAAACAGTTTTGGTTCAGGATGATGAAAAAGAGAGATGGTAGATATGGTTACAGTGATGGTGATATATTTGATAACACAAAATGATTAAAATCATAAGTTTTATGGTATGTACATTTTGCCACACATTAACAAAGAGCAAGTGTAATGCAAATTCTGTGATCTACATGAACAATCAGCATTTTACATGGTTCCTACGATCTGGAAATGCTTCAGTGATTTGTCAATATTGTGATTCATTTTAGTGTCAATGAAAACTGACTCTTGATGCCTGTAAGAGTAACAGCCAGAACCAATTCTTATCATTCCAAACCCTACCATCTTCTCTATTCCCGTGTTGGCTCACATTCATGTCCTAGGCCCTCTCTTTCCTGCTTTTCTTATTGCACTATTCATTCTCTCTAATATCTTCAAGCACAGTCATCACAGAAGCTAAAATAAATATGTATGAGTGGGTCAAAATTTTTATCAGAATCATATATAAACAAAATCCTCAAAGGAAACTTTTAATTTCATTCAAAAAATCTTTAAAGTTGCAAGACAAGCCATGGGTAAAAATACAGAATGAACATGATTTCTATGTCTTCTGGCCTTGTTCAGGTGGAGAGAGTGCCGAAAGAGCTCTTCAGGATTCAGAATTCACATTCATGCATTTCACCCCTGCATAGGTGACACTCTACGAGTGGCAACAGCTCAAGGCTATCATTACTGATCTTGCAATATTATGTATTTTTGGTCTTATACACACTTAATACTTAATAGGATCCATCTTCCAAGTTTTCTAACACCTGCTTAACACTCAGAAATGTAAATTGCTTGAACTAGAAAGAATTTTGGGACTCTTTCAGTCCAAGACCAAATTTCACCAATAAAACCTTGAATCACAGCATGGCCAGATAATGATCCAATCATTTTATTTTGATCCAATTTTCTCCTTTTTATAGTTTAATCAACTTCTCACTGTACCACTCGCCATTATCCAGTAGCCTTCTTCTGTCACTAAGTCCTTCCCTTTCAACCTATCAACAATCTTCTTCAGTGCTCTCAACTACTGAACCACATATCCTGCTGGAAAATCTCAAACTTTAATAAATTAAATCATCTGCTTTGTCTTCACGTTATCACACAACTGTAATCAAAGCATCCAATGAGCTGGAAAGATGGTTGAGTGGTGAAGCCTTTTCCTCACAAGGAGACAACCTGAGTTTGGATCCTGAATCCTGTGTAAAAATACCAAATAGAAATGTAGCAGGCCTGCATTTTGGTCTCTGGAGGTCAAAACCTGGAAAATCCCACAGCTAAGCAAAAAGGAAGTAGAAGCAATCCAGGATTAATCCTTAAGTCTCCCTTGAGACTCTTTCACAGCACACACACAATGTCCTCTGGCACACACACACACACACACACACACACACACACACACACACACACACACGCACATGCACATGCGCATACAAAAAGAAAAATAAAGCTATTCAGAACAAAATGCTGATAGAATTTGTGGTCTCACATTTCATTAGACTGTTCGTAAAATTCAGAATCTTTCCCAATCCTCTAGTCAGTTCAATCTCTCTTCTGTGTTAATTTTCCCAAACTTCTTATACTCACAACAAAGACTTCCAGAGTTTCCCTATGTGTTAGTAGATATTCATGCCTCCTATATTTCAGGGAACGATGTTTCAGTTTACCTTCATTGTTGCTGACAAAATGACAAAACTGCTTAAGGGAACAAGGGATTTATTTTCTCTTATGGTTCCTTGGTTCCTATGGTTAAGCTTGGCAGGAGAGTCTACTGCAACCCTAAGGGCTAAGAGAACTGGTCACACCATCTCCACATAACAGTGGAGAGAGGAATGATCCTTGCCAGAAAACCAAGTCTGCCCAAGTATACCCAAGGATAAGGATAACCCTTTTTTCGAAAAATTCCCTCCGTTTTATTCACCTACTTGGGGACTAGTCCCACACATCATGGGCTGGGCCTTCTCCATCAACTAGACAATCTCCTGCAGGTTGGCTCTGGGCTTAAATATCAACTCTCTAAAAATGTGCCCAGACCTGTATCTAACTATGACAGATAACAAAAGTCGTCTGTGATAGTTAATCTTGATTGTCAACCTGACGGCATTTAGATTCATCTAGCACTTGTGAAGGCAATTCCAGAGAGGTTTGTTTGAGAAGGGAAGACTCACCATGAATGTAAGAAACATAATCCCCATGGGTTGGGGTTAATAGAAAGGGAAAAAACCCTCCATGAGATCATGGTGGGAGCAACATGCAGCATGGAAGCTCTTTCACTTTTTGGTGAGCAAAAAGCAGATTGAAAACAATGGAAGCAAGACGCAGTCCCCAGGGACACTCCCAGTAATCTGCTTCCTCCAACCAGGTCCCGCTACCTATTTTTTTATCACTTCCCAATACTGACTTTGTATTACGAATCCACCAAGGATTAGTTCCTTCACTTTATTGTAGTTTTCACGATGCCATTTTATCTGAGGATGTTCTCACAAATATATCCAAAACCATGCTTTGCTAATCTTCTAAGTATTTCTTTAGTCGAATAGATTATAAAATAAGACTAACCTTTACAATTCGAGAATTCCAAAATCACTCTTTCAAGACAGCAATCAAAGACTTACAAGTCTTTGTTTCAATTCCATTCCAGTTTCTCTTTCAATAGCATTTTTTGCATTCTTGGTCACTGCCTACTACCTAAAATAATCTCCTTTTGACTACCTTATTTCACAGATGTTAGCATTGCAAGGGATTCTCAAGGAATACCTTACTAAAATGAGAAGAAGAAAACGAGGAGAGAAAAGAAAGAGGAACAGGAAAAGGAAGGAGGAAGGAGAGGAGAGGAAAGAAGAGGACAGAGAGAGAAAGAGACTATAAGAAATAGTTCTCTTGTCAATGGTCATTATTGGAAGATGGCAGGGCTACCCAACAGGCCAGAATTTATGTAACAATTACCAATGCAGTCTGAGCACCAATTTCTGAAAAACAGTATGTTGGAAAATAAGCCATATTTTCACTGTTGTACTCTTGAAGAGAATTTTTTTTAGGAAATATCAATCTTTGCTTCTAAACTGCTTAATATATTTAATAATATATTTAATATTGTGGAAGACAATGTAAATAAACCCTACTCTTTCAGATATTAATTATCTCTTTAAAATATACTTTCATAACCAACAAGATTGTTCATTATATAAAACCACTAATCATAGAGCCTTGATAACTGAAGTTTGAGTTCTAGATCCTATGTAAAAAAGTCTAAATATCTTTATAAACTTCTGTAAGGGGAGATGGGAGGTGGAGATGGGAATTAGTAAGAAGTTCACCTACACCTATACAGTGCAGCTATGGAAATAATAATAGACCCTTCCTCAAGAGCAAAGTAGAAAAAAAGAATTGACCAATTGCCAGAGTTGTCCTCTGGCATACACACACACACACACACACACACACACACACACACACAGAGTCACTCTCTCTCTCTCTCTCTCTCTCTCTCTCTCTCTCTTTCTATATATATATATATATATGTATATATATATATATATATCTTTACAACACTCTCTAGATTGCTGTATGACCAAGCCATTAGATAGTATAAGCTAGCTAAGTTGAGCTAAAACCATACAGCATCTACTGCTGATCATTGAGAGCATTAATTATTAAACTAGAATGATCTTTTCAATATGCAAATTTGATCAAAATTTCCATATGCAAAACCCTTCAGTAATTTTCTATTGGCATAGAATAAAGTCCAAATACGTAGAATACCTTCAAGGACCTTCAAGGTCCTTCAAGGTCTATTTACCTCTTTCAAATACTTTCTCGTCTCTCTCCCCATCACTATACATTTCATTCAAGTGGGTTTTCTTTCAGTTTTTCTGCAGAGATAAGCGATATATCCTGTCCTCTCTTAGAACACTTATTCTCACTCCTCATTCAGTTTTATTCTTACATACTGTTTCATCAGGGCACTTTTATGTGTATCAGAACAGTTTCTTGTTCACAATATGACCCATTGTGTTCCATATTCCTGTACAACTCGTGTACAGAGTCTAATCTTCCAGTTACAACACAAGCTAACAAAAAGACTAGGGGAAATTTGCAAGTAAAACAGAGAAAGTTAATCATTCTACTGTAGCAAAACATTTGGCCTTTTAAATAGCTGCCTTTCTGACCTATGTGTCTGCTTATTTATTTATTTATTTATTTATTTATTTATTTATTTATTTATCTAGCTATCTATCTATTTATCTACTTATTTATTTATCTATTTATTTAGAAAAAAGAAACCCACATGACTTGAAGTAAGCTGAAAGTCTCTGTAAATCCAGATAATAATTTGTTTATATAAAAAGCTAATCTCTTCTGTAAAAAGCTGTGAATTCCAAAGGCTCTTAGTGTGCAATAGAGGACTTGGTTCTTTAAAAGGATAAAATACCCAAAAGAGCATCACCTTGATTTATAGCTCAAGAAAAAGGTAGGGAATTCATTTGACTGTAGCTGATAAAAAAGGTTTGACCTGAAGTTTCTGAGTCTTTGCTTCCTCCGAAGGAAGAATTAAAGGGAAATAAATGGAAATGTGCTTCATTTTTCTTCCAGCATCTTTAGCTGGCACTAAATTTTACTTTTAAAATCTTCTGGGTTTTGTGGGTCCCTTTAACATATAATAGCTATCATCCTTATAGCTTTTATATATAGCTATACATTTATTCTGCTGCCTAAATAACGTCAAATTTTTTGCAGCATATTAGTATCATTTCAGGTAGAAAAACAGTGATTAGCTGTTCTGAGGACAGTCAGGGTCTGTACCTCAGAGGCAGTACTCAGGCCACTTAGCTCTCATCTAAGTCACCAGCAGAATGAGAGGAAACTTAGCAAGTATTCATTAAAGAAGACTATAATTTAAATCACGCTTACTGTTTCTCCAATAAGATATTGAGTCGCATCCATAGAATGTATGTCAGCAGTAAAACAGGACCCTCTTCTAAATGCTTCAGACTTTCAATTTCCTATGTGTCTGAAGATTGCTTCCAGTCTCAGAGTCTGCTCAATTTTCCATTCCATCACATTCACAAAAGGAGTTTCTCAATTCCTAGGCTCCTCTTCTACATAGCCTCACTCTGCCTCATCTTCTACTGAAACACCTCAGCCAATTTTAAAAATAGTCTTTCACCAACTACACATGCATATGATGACTGACTGTTTTAAGCCTAGATGAAGACAGACCTTCAGGAATAATAAGGTAAGAAATGAAGGTATAAATAAATAAATGTTGATTGCAAAAGGACCAGAGGCAGAAGATGACTTCCTGAGAACCACATTTAGATTTGCTTTTACAGCATCACTAAGTATATGCTCTTCTCTAGGCCCATCTCATTTACTGGTAGCCATTTAATTAATAAGGCATCTCTACTAAAAAAGGAATGTTTGGCTATTTGGATCAGGGCAACAACAAGCTATGAAAAGGACAATCATCTAATTTACTTGAAGGTCCCATGTCATAGCCCATTAAAGGCATAAGCTACAGATCAATGAATTATGACGTTATATATATTTTTACTAGGAACATATAGGCCCTATTTCATTATAAATGATTCAAAGTGTGTGGAAAAACATAGATAACTCAGTATAGCTAAATTGCACAAATATTCAACATGGATTCAATATTTAGAGATTTTTCCAGGCACATTTTTGAGCTGAAAGACTAAAGTCCTCACTCATAAATGGCCAATGCAGTTATATCAACAATTCATCAACCAAAGCATTAGCACAGATTTAACTACACAGTAACTAGTATGGAATCACAATAATAAGGAGGTTATCCCTGAGCCAGGAGATGGCTCAGCAGATAAGAGCACCTGTTACTAATCATAATGACCTGAGCTCAATACCAAAAACCAAGAAAGTAGAAGGAGAGAATCACCTCTTACATATTGCCCTGACCTTCATACTGTCGCAGATGTACCCTCACTCATACACACACACACGCACACACACACATATATAAATGTATGTATGTATATAAAACAGATTATCTCTTGAGGTAGAAAATAATACATAAAGACGGGCTGAAAGAAGTAATCAAAATGGAATAGATATGTATTCCAGAAGAACGGTTTTTCTGGGAACATGGGAAATGCAGACACAGTCTTACATTCTTTTTTTTTCTGATGATTCTTTTCTGGGAAGTATTTCTTCTTAGTCTTATTTTTCTATCCTCAGTATATGGTGCTTATTATTTACCCCAGGTAATTTTGACTAATAGGCAAAAATGAAATAACTAAAGCTATAATTCATTTAATGTAGTTAAACAAAAATGTTTAATGAGGAGACATCTATATATTTCCCTGATCCCTTTTCCCTGAGAATTTTCATCTTGTTTCCTCTCCCTCAACGAATAAAACAATGACATTTCCCTCCATGCATAGTTCCTTGAGAAAAGAGGACAAGTGGACCTACAGTATTCTCTATGGGTCCAATGACATCTGCGGAAACTTGCTTTGCTTGGGATTTCCCAGGCTCTGCATACCAAGGCCAGAAGTACAGGAAACTGCCATTTCCACCCAGCATTTTTATGTGGGACCTGGGATTCAAACTCAGGACCTCTGCTTGCAAGGCAGAACTTTAACCCCTGAGCCATCTGTCCAGCCCTATTTGGCTTTTCTTTATTGGGAACAAAAGACAAATCATAATTAGAGAACTTGTACTGAACTTGACGTTTTTAGGTATGACATTGCTTCAAAGTATTTCATACATCAAATATATAAATCTTCAGAGTTGATTCATCCTTAGCAATATGGAGACAAAGCCAAGATGGGAAATTTACATGAAATACCTAGTATATGCATCATGTCTTCTGCACTTGTTAGACATACTTGTTTCCAAAAGTCCCAATTGATTTTCTGCACCTTACTTTCAAAGTGCTGTCTCCTGGGAGTTTCTACTGCTATCAAATATTTCTGCTATACCAGTTTACTTCCCAAAAGTTGCACACCCACAATTAAATTTATCCAACTATTTAGTACTCAGGTATAACTCATACTTTTAAAAATATGCACCAAAATTTACTTTTACGCCAAATCCCTTGGGTGCCAGCTATCAGCTGGAGAACTGATGCACAGTTTGCATTTGACTATTTTCTCATTTATTCTTTTCTTCACACATGCAATTTTTAAAAATGAGATTGTGCTGATTAAGAGACACAGATTACAAACTTGGATTAAAAATCACAACCCATCAATCTGCTGCCTTCAGGAAACTCATCTCACCACAAAAGATAGGCACATTCTAAAAATGAAAGACGTCCAAAATTCTGCAAGCTAATGGAACCAGGAAACAGGCAGGGGTAGCCATTGTGCTGTCAGAAAAAGTGGACTTCAAACCCCCAAAAATCATAAGAGACACGGATAGATACTACATTTTAGTCACAGGAACAATTCACCAGAAAGACTTCACAGTACTGAACATATATGCACCCAATATGGGCCCCTCCACATTCATTAAGAAAATCCTACAGCCAGCGTCTAAAGCAAGAAATCAATTCCCAAACGATAATTCTTGGGGATTTCAACACCGCCCACTCAACATGGGATAGATCAACAGGTCAAAAGCTTAACAGGGACACTTTAGACCTTAATCAAACCCTTAAAGAAATGGACCTTACAGATCTCTATCGAACTTTTCATCCACATACCAAAGAATACACATTTTTCTCAGCAGCACATGGAACTTTTCCGAAAATAGATCACATACTGGGCCACAAAATGAATCTCCACATATACAGGAAAGTTGAAATTATAGCCTGTGCCCTATCAGACCACCATGGCCTAAAGCTGGACATTCACAACACAACAGAAGACAGAAAACACACTAACTCCTGGAAACTTAACACTATGATGCTGAATGAGAACTGGATTCAGGAAGAAATTAAAAAGGAAATTCAAGTTTTCCTGAAAGTGAACGATAATGAAAATAAAACGTACCGAAATCTCTGGGACACAATGAAAGCTGTCCTAAGAGGTAAGGTCATAGCTCTTAATGCCTACATATCAAAAAAATGGAAACATCAGAAATAAACAACTTAACAATGCAGCTTAAATCTTTAGAAAAACTAGAGCAATCTGATCCCAAAAGTAGTAGAAGAGAGGAGATTAGCAAAATACGGGGAGAAATATCTGAAATCGAGATTAGGAAAACGATAGAGAAAATCAACCAGTAGAAAAGCTGGTTCTTTGAAAAAATCAGTAAGATTGATAAACCCCCAGCTAAATTAACCAAAAGCAAGAGAGAGAAAACCCAAATTAACAAAATTAGAAATGAACATGGAGTTATCACTGCTGATAAGAAATCCAGAGAATTATAATGTCTTATTTCAAAAATTTATACTCTATGAAATATAACAACACAAAAGAGATAGATGAATTCCTAAGTAAACACAACTTACCTAAATTGAATCAGGAAGTTGTGAATTATTTAAATAGTCCTATATAATATAATGAAATTGAGGAAGTAATCTCAAATCTTCCCACCAAAAAATGTCCTGGACCAGATGGACAGCATAGAGTTCTACCAGACATTTAAGGAACTAATAACACCAATACTCCTTAAACTGTTCCAACAAATAGCAAAGGAAGGAATGCTACCTAATTCCTTCTATGAAGCTCATATTGTTTTACTTCCAAAACCTAATAAAGATTCACTTAAAAAAGAAAACTATACCCCCCTTTTTGCACCCTAAACCCGCTCTGCCGGTCGGGACGCACGCGCGGTTCAGCCGGGCGTCCACGCCGCGCCCTAGCTGGTGAGTACCCCCCCCCCCCCCCCCGCACCGCCCACCAGGACCCCCAGGTGGGCCCACAGGGACCCGGCTCCGCCTCCCACCATCCAGCCGGAGCCGCGCGCGGGACCCAGGGACCAGGAGGACCTCCCCCTGCGTCCGAGCCCCGCCCCAGCTGCCCTCGGGTTAAATAGCTCCAAGCAGTCGCCCCCATCCCCCCTTTGCACCCCGCCCCGCTCCACCGGTCAGGACACACGCGTGGTCCAGCCGGGCCTCACCCCACGACCTAGGTAAGTCTCCGCCCGCCCCGCCCACCAGGACCACAGGCCAAATAATTCAGTTTAGTGAAATTGAGAGATCTTAAGAGTTAAAATGACAATGCCAAAGTCAAAGTGCAAATCCATGAGAAGCAATAATCAAGTAAACAAATTTCCCACTGAAGAAATTAATCCCATAATGTTAGACTCCAACAAGAACAAACCCATGGAAAAAGGCCAAGAAAGCCCCACCCAGGATAAAGACTTTCAAAATATGATCATTACCATGTTCAATACTATGAAAGAGGAAATCAGGGAGGAATTAATAATCGAATCAATCGCTTTGAAGAGGAACACAACAGACATCTGGAGGAGTTGAGAAAAACAGTGCAAGAAACAAAAAGTGGCATAGAGCAGTTAAAACAAACTCAAGCAGAGTTTAAAACTGAGCTAAAAGACAAGTTATCTTCAACCCAGAACGCCACAGAGAGTCTTACCAACAGAACTAACGAAGCAGAAAACAGAATTTCAGACCTTGAAGATAAAGTGGGAGTACTAACCAGCTCAATGGAAGAGGTTGTTAAAGCCAAAAAGATACTTGAGAGAAATATCCAAGAGATATGGGACACCCTGAAGAAGCCTAACATGCGTATTCATGGAATACCAGAGCAAGAATCTCAAAATACCACCCCTGAGGAAATTTTTCAAACGATCATCAAGGAAAACTTTCCTCATCTAAAAAAAGAGAGGCCCATCCATATACAAGAGGCATTCCGCACCCCAAACAGATACGACCAAAATAGAAGCACGCCGCGGCAAATAATAGTTAAAACACTCCACATTCAAGATAAAGAACTGGTGCTGAGAGCTTCAAGGGAGAAAAAACAAGTCACTTTTAAAGGCAAACCTATTAAAATAACAAATGACTTCTCAGTCGAAACAGTAAAAGCAAGAAGAGCTTGGAGAGACATACTTCAAGTATTGAATGAGCAAAAATGTCAACCCAGGCTGATTTACCCTGCAAAACTATCAGTCATGATCGAGGGAGAAAGAAAAATTTTCCAGCACAAAGACAACTTTAAGGGATACATGGCCACCAAACCAGGCCTTCAAAAAATGCTAGAAATGATACTCAAGCGTGAAGAAAAATACAGGCATATCCAGGAGAACAGAAGGCAAGTATAACATCATTAAAAAAGAAGCAATATACTTACAAAAGCTACTAAACATAATAAATGTCTGGAATTAACAATAGTTTCTCCATTATAACACTAAATGTTAATGGAATTAATTCACCGATCAAGAGACACAGATTACAAACATGGATTAAAAATCACAATCCATCAATCTGCTGCCTGCAGGAAACCCATCTCACCACAAAAGATAGGCACGCTCTAAAAATAAAAGGCTGGTCAACAATTCTACAAGCTAATGGAAGCAGAAAACAGGCAGGGGTAGCCATTATGCTATCAGACAAAGTGGATTTCAAACCAAAGAAAATTATAAGAGACACGGATGGATACTACATTTTAGTCACAGGCACAATTCACCAGGAAGACCTCACAATCCTGAACATATATGCACCCAATACGGGCCCCTCCACATTCATTAAGAAAATCCTACAGCGTCTAAAGCAAGAAATCAATCCCCAAACGATAATTCTTGGGGACTTCAACACCGCCCTGTCAACATGGGATAGATCAACAGGTCAAAAGCTTAACAGAGACACTTTGGAACTTAATTAAACCCTGAAAGAAATGGACCTTACAGATCTCTATCGAACTTTTCACCCACACACCAAAGAATACACATTTTTCTCAGCAGCACACGGAACTTTCTCCAAAATAGATCACATATTGGGCCACAAAATGAATCTACACATATACAAGAAAGTTGAAATTCTAACCTGTGCCCTATCAGACCATCACGGCCTAAAGCTGGACATCCACTACACATCAAACAAGAGAAAATACACTAACTCCTGGAAACTTAACAATATGATGCTGAATGAGACATGGATTCAGGAAGAAATTAAAAAGGAAATTCAAGATTTCCTGAAAGTGAATGATAACGAAAATACAACTTACCAAAATCTCTGGGACACAATGAAAGCTGTTCTAAGAGGTAAGTTCATAGCTCTTAATGCCTACGTCAAAAAAATGGAAACATCAGAAATAAACAACTTAACAATGCAGCTTAAAGCTTTAGAGAAGCTAGAGCAATCTGATCCCAAAAGAAGTAGAAGAGAGGAAATTAGCAAAATAAGGGGAGAAATATCTGAAATCGAGATTAAGAAAACGATAGAAAAAATCAACCAGTCAAAAAGCTGGTTCTTTGAAAAAATCAATAAGATTGATACACCCCTAGCGAAACTAACCAAAAGCAAGAGAGAGAAAACCCAAATTAACAAAATTAGAAATGAACATGGAGTTATCACTACTGATACCCAAGAAATCCAGAGAATTATAACATCATATTTCAAAAACTTATACTCTGTGAAGTTTGACAACACAAAAGAGATGGATGAATTTCTAAGTAAACACAACTTACCTAAATTGAATCAGGAAGTTGTGAATTATTTAAATAGTCCTATAACATATAAGGAAATTGAGGAAGTAATCTCGAATTTTCCCACCAAAAATGTCCTGGACCAGATGGATTCAGCACAGAGTTCTACCAGACATTTAAGGAGTTAATAACACCAATACTCCTTAAACTGTTCCATCAAATAGCAAAGGAAGGAACACTACCAAATTCCTTCTATGAAGCTAATATCGTTTTAATCCCAAAACCTAATAAAGATTCGCTTAAAAAAGAAAACTATAGGCCGATCTCCCTGATGAACACAGACGCAAAGATTCTCAACAAAGTCTTAGCAAATCGGATTCAAAAACATATTAAAAAGATTATTCATGGGGACCAAGTAGGCTTCATCCCCGGCACACAAGGTTGGTTCAACATACGCAAATCAATAAATGTAATTCATCATGTAACCAGTCCAAAGTCCAAGACCACATGATACTCTCAATAGATGCAGAAAAAGCTTTTGACAATATCCAACAGCCTTTTATGATCAAAACGCTAGAGACAGTAGGAATGGAAGGAACCTTTATCAATATAATAAAAGCTGTATACAACAAGCCCACAGCAAGGATTATGCTCAATGGGGAACAATTGGAAGCATTCCCACTTCGATCAGGAACTAGACAAGGCTGTCCACTCTCACCACTTCTATTCAATATTGTACTTGAAGTCTTAGCTGAAGCCATAAGACAAGAAAGGGACATAAGAGGGATTCAAATCGGCAAGGAAGAAGTCAAGCTTTCCCTATTTGCAGATGACATGATCTTATACCTGAGTGATCCCAAAAACTCCACCAGGAAGCTCCTGGAACTAATTGAGAAGTTCAGCAGGGTGGCAGGATACAAAATAAATGTGCAAAAATCAGAGGCCTTCCTATATGCCCAGAATGAAAGAAGTGAAAAAGCCTTGAGAGAAACAATACCATTTATTATAGCCCCTAAAAAAATGAAATACCTTGGTATAAACCTAACTAAGGAGGTAAAAGACCTTTACAATGAAAACTTTAAAACCCTAAAGAAAGAAATAGCCGAAGACACCAGAAGGTGGAAAGACCTCCCTTGTTCCTGAGTTGGCAGAATCAACATCGTGAAAATGACCATCCTACCAAAGGCAATATACAGATTCAATGCTATACCAATCAAAATCCCAAAGCAATTCTTCAAAGAAGTTGACCAAACTATCTCAAAGTTCATATGGAGGCACAAAAGACCCAGGATAGCAAAAACAATCCTGAGTAACAAAAACACAGCTGGAGGTATAACCATACCAAACCATAGTCTATACTACAAATCCATAGTTGTAAACACAGCCTGGTATTGGCTCCAAAATAGACACACAGATCAATGGATAAGGATTGAAGACCCAGATATAAGCCCACAAAGTTACAGCCATTTGATCTTTGACAAAGGGGCCCAAAGAATCCAATGGAAAAAGAACAGCATCTTCAACAAATGGTGCTGGCAAAACTGGATCTCCACATGCAGAAGATTAAAGCTGGACCCGTACTTGTCAGCATGTACAAGACTTAATTCCAAATGGATCAAGGACCTTGATATCAGGCCAGAGACTATAAAAACCATAGTTGAAAGGATAGGGAACTCCATCGAGCTGATTGGGCTAGGCCAACAGTTCCTAAACAGACATCCAATGGCACAGTCACTGCTACCAACTCTCAACAGTTGGGATCTTGTGAAATTAAAGAGCTTCTGTTCAGATAAAGAGATTGTAACACGAGCTCAAAGGCAACCCACAGAATGGGAGAAAATCTTCACTAACCACATATCTGATAGAGCTCTATTGTCCAGAGTGCACAAAGAACTTAGAAAACTAAACACCAAGGAAACCAATGGCCCAATTAAAAAATGGGCCCTGGAACTTAAAAGAAACTTTACCAGGGATGAAATTAAAATGTCTAACAAATATCTGAAAAAATGCTCCACTTCCTTAGCCATCAGGGAAATGCAAATCAAACTTCCCTGAGATATCATCTCACCCCGGTCAGGATGGCAAAAATCCACAATACTAACAATGACAAATGCTGGAGAGGATGTGGAGAGAGGGGAACTCTCCTACATTGCTGGTGGGAATGCAGGCTCATACAGCCACTCTGGCAAGCCGTCTGGAGATTCTTAAAGAAATTAAAGATTGAAATGCCATATGACCCTGCTATTCCACTTTTGGGAATAACCCCCCATACAGCAGAGGTTCGCCTCAATAGCACAAGCACGACCATGTTCATAGCAGCACTGTTTACAATAGCAAAGACATGGAATCAGCCCAAATGTCCAACAGTTGACGAGTGGATAAGGAAAAGGTGGTACATCTATACAATGGAGTACTACTCAGCCATCAAAAATGATGAATTACTGGAATTTGCCGGGAAATGGATGTCATTAGAAACAATTGTATTAAGTGAAGTATCCCAGACCCAGAAAATTAAGCGCCGTATGTACTCCCTAATAGGTGGCTCCTAGTACCAAACCCACCCAGTCCACCTAGAGACAGGAATTCCAAGGATTATGAACAGGAGGGATGGGGTAGGAGGGCCACACCAGAAACAAGGAGAGAAGGGACCATGTTACAGCAGGGAAAATAGGCCTCCACCAAGGACCCAAATAAGTAATGAGACATCTGATTAAGTTCACAGACTTTTGTTCCTGATCATTTACTACTGAGGGGGAGTGATCTCACCAGAAGAGGAGGGCATATAGTCTGGCAGATAAAAAGTAACAATTTTGCAAATGGGTGATAGACCCCTCCCTCACTGTGGTTTCCCACTTTTATTACATCTACCTTTGAATGTGCTTTTATCACAAGACTCTAACAAATTTTGTCTCTGGCCAGGGGGTAACATACAATGCCCACCAGGATGGAGTGAAGGGCATTGCAGGAGCAGCAAAACTGCAAAAGAAAATCAACAAACCACAATCCAGAACTTCAGAGACTCTATATCAACCACCTAGAACTAGGCCAGCTTAGTCTCTCCCCATCTTGAAGCTCAGGGAAATTTGCGGAAGAGGGGGCGGTAAGAGTGTAAGAGCATAAGGATGGGAGGAGCAATGATATGTAAGATACTCTATACTAGTTAGGGCTGAAGCAATCATAATTGGACTTTGCATGCCCTGCGCATTGTCCAACACACTGTTGACCTCACAAAGTCTAGCATCTGCTAAAGGCACCAAGATCCTTGGAGGCAAAGAATTGGCAGCCACAGCAGTGTTCCTATACCTAAGGGGAACACGGGAAAGGGTTCGGCAAAGGCCACTGGGTCCTTGTACATCATCAGAGAGGAGGGCCCAGAGGAAAATCAGTCATGCACAAGAAAAGACTCTTTGGGAATTGGGGTGGGAGGCACTGGGGGATGGGGAGGGAGAGGGGTGGGGAGGGGGAGAAGGGGGTACGGGGGGAGGAGGAGGGAGGGAGGGAACTGGTGTACCTAATAAGTTTGTATGAGCTGAAATAAAAAAAAAAAACTATAGGCCAATCTCTCTGATGAACACAGATGCAAAGATTGTCAACAAAGTCTTAGCAAATCGGATTCAAAAACATATCAAAAAGATCATTCACAGGGACCAAGTAGGCTTTATCCCCGGCACACACGGATGGTTCAACATACGCAAAGCAATAAATGTAATTCATAATATAAACCAGTCCAAAGTCCAAGACCACATGATACTCTCGATAGATGCAGAAAAAACTTTTGACAAGATCCAACAGCCCTTTGTGATCAAAACACTAGAGACAGTAGGAATGGAAGGAACCTTTATCAATATAATAAAAGCTGTATACAACAAGCCAACAGCAAGGATTATACTCAATGGTTAAAAACTTGAAGCATTCCCACTTTAATCAGGAACTAGACAAGGCTGTTCACTCTCACCACTTCTATTCAATATTGTACTTGAAGTGTTAGCTGAAGCCATAAGACAAGAAAGGGAGATAAAAAGGTTTTGAATTGGCAAGGAAGAAGGCAAGCTTTCCCTATTTGCAGATGACATGATCTTATACCTGAGTGATCCCAAAAAATCCACCAGGAAGCTCCTGGAACTAATTGAGAAGTTCAGCAGGGTGGCAGGATACAAAATAAATGTGCAAAAATCAGAGGCCTTCCTATATACCCAGAATGAAAGAAGTGAAAAAGCCTTGAGAGAAACCATGCCATTTACTATAACCCCCTAAAAAAATGAAATACCTTGGTATAAACCTAACTAAGGAGGTAAAAGACCTTTACAATGAAAACTTTAAAACCCTAAAGAAAGAAATTGCAGAAGACACCAGAAGGTGGAAAGACCTCCCTTGTTCCTGGATTGGCAGAATCAACATTGTAAAAATGACCATCCTACCAAAGGCAATATACAGATTCAATGCTATACCAATCAAAATCCCAAAGCAATTCTTCAAAGAAGTTGACCAAACTATCTCAAAATTCCTATGGAGGCACAAAAGACCCAGGATAGCAAAGACAATCCTGAGTAACAAAAACATTGCTGGAGGTATCACCATACCAAACCTTAGTCTATACTACAAATCCATAGTTGTAAAGACAGCCTGGTACTGGCTCCAAAATAGACACACAGATCAATGGATAAGGGTTGAAGACCCAGATACAAGCCCACAAAATTACAGCCGTTTGGTCTTTGACAAAGGGGCCCAAAGAATCCAATGGAAAAAGAACAGTATCTTCAACAAATGGTGCTGGCAAAACTGGATCTCCACATGCAGAAGATTAAAACTGGACCTGTACTTGTCACCTTGTACAAGACTTAATTCCAAATGGATCAAGGACCTTGATATCAGGCCAGAGACTATAAAAACCACAATTGAAAGGATAGGGAATTCCCTCGAGCTGATTGGGCTAGGCCAAGAGTTCCTCAACAGACATCCAATGGCACAGTCACTGCTACCAACTCTCAACAGTTGGGATCTTGTGAAATTAAAGAGCTTCTGTTCAGATAAAGAGATTGTAACATGAGCTCAAAGGCAACCCACAGAATGGGAGAAAATCTTCACTAACCACTTATCTGATAGAGCTCTATTATCCAGAGTGCACAAAGAACTTAGAAAACTAAACACCAAGGAAACTAATGGCCCAATTAAAAAATGGGCCCTGGAACTTAAAAGAAACTTTACTAGGGATGCAATTAAAATGTGTAACAAATATCTGAAAAAAATGCTCCACTTCCTTAGCCATCAGGGAAATGTAAATCAAAACTTCCCTGAGATACAATCTCACCCCGGTCAGGATGGCAAAAATCCACAATACAAACAACAACAAATGCTGGAGAGGATGTGGAGAGAGGGGAACTCTCCTACATTGCTGGTGGAAATGCAGGCTCATACAGCCACTCTGGCGAGCCGTCTGGAGATTCTTAAAGAAATTAAAGGTTGAAATGCCATATGACTCTGCGATTCCACTTTTGGGAATAACCCCCCATGCAGCAGAGGTTCACCTCGATAGCACAAGCACGACCACGTTCATAGCGGCACTGTTTACAATAGCAAAGTCATGGAATCAACCCAAATGTCCAACAGTTGACGAGTGGATAAGGAAACAGTGGTACATCTATACAATGGAGTACTACTCAACCATCAAAAATGATGAATTATTGGAATTTGCCAGGAAATGGATGTCATTAGAAACAATTATATTGAGTGAAGTATCCCAGACCCAGAAAATTAAGTGCCGTATGTACTCCCTAATAGGTGGCTCCTAATACCAAACCCACCCAGCCCGCCTAGAGACACTCAAAGATAAATCTCTGTAATACAGTAATTGCAAGGAGTATGAACAGGAGGGATGGGGTAGGAGGGCCACACCAGAAACAAGGAGAGAGGGTACCATGTTACAGCAGAGAAAATAGGCCACCATCAAGGACTGCAAGTAAGCAATGAGACATCTGGTTAAGTTCACAGACTTTTCGTTCCTGATCATTTACAACTGAGGGGATGTGATCTCACCAGAAGGGGAGGGCATATAGTCTGGCAGATAATAAGTAACCATTTTGCAAATGGGTGATTGACCCCTCTCTTAGTGTGGTTTCCTACTTTTATTACATCTACCTTTGAATATACTCTTATAGCAAGACTCAAGTTTAACAGCTTTTTACCTCTGGCCAGGGGGTGACATTCAATACCCATCAGGATGAAGTGAAGGGCATTGCAGGAGCAGTAAAACCGCAAAAGAAAATCAACAAACCCCAATCCAGAACTTCAGAGATTCTATATCAACCACCTAGAACTAGATCAGCCTAATCTCTCCCCATCCTGAAGCTCAGGGAAATTTGTGGAAGAGGGGGCAGTAAGAGTGTAAGAGAACAAGGATGGGAGGAGCAATGATATGCAAGATACTCCACACAAGTTAGGGCCAAAGCAATCATAATTGGACTTTGCATGCTCTGCACAATGTCCAACACACTATTGACCCCACAAAGTCTAGCATTTGCTAAAAGCACCAAGATCCTTGGAGGCAAGGTATTGACAGCCAAAATAGTGTTCTTATGCTTAAGGGGTAGAAAGGAAAGGGTTTAGGGAAATGCTGCTGGTTCCTTGTACGTCATCGGAGAGGAGGACCCAGAGGAGAGTTTGGCATGTACATTAAAGGATTCTCCGGGGATTGGGGGAGGGGAAGCACTCGGGGGTGGGGAGAGAGGGGTGAGGGGAGGGTAAGCAGAGTTGTGGGGGGGGAGGAGAAGGGAGGGAGGGAACCGGTGCACCTATTAAGTTTGTATGAGCGGAGACAATAAAAAATGTTAATAAATAAATAAATAAATAAATAAATTTTCAAATAAAAAATAAAATAAAAAATGAGATTGTGCATAATAAAAATTTCTTTCACTTGACTATGTCATACCTCATATGTAGTGATTACTTATCTGCTTTAGATCTCTCTCTATTAATAAATGTGATGTTATCAATAAATCTAAGAAAGTCTATCTACATGTAATCAGATGCTGTGGCCTGATAGGAACTTACCATTGTCTTGGGCAATTTTAAAAAGTAGTCTCTTCTTTTTGTTAGGTTTCTAGAACTATGTTAGCAAATTCCTAAAACCTTAGTGGCCTTAAAATAAAAATAGAGAAAGGTATGGCTGCAGGGAGATGGCTGAGCGGTTAAGACTGCCTCACAAGCATAAGTTCAGATTCTCACGTCTCACGTAAAAACACCAGGCTGAAACAGTGGAGGCCTACATTTCTGGCCCTGGTGAGCTGAGCCTGGGAAATTCCACAGCAAAGCCAAAAGGAAGTAGAAATAATCCAGGATGATTCCCAGAGTCAATCATGGTTTTCCTCTGATACACACACACACACACACACACACACACACACACACACACACACACACACACTGCAAAATAAATGAATAAATAAATAAAGTTTTTTTTTAAAAAAGTGTTATCTCCCAATCTGGAGGCTAGAAATCTGAAATCATAGTATGACATAGTATTGTTGTCTTGAAAGTTCTTAGGGAGAATCTTCATCTTGTCTAGCTTCCAGTGTTCTTGGGATTCATTCCTGTCTGCCTAACTCCAATATCTGCCTCCAATTTCCCATGCCCTTCTTTCTTGTATACATGTTGGGGTACTGTTAATAAAGATGCCAGTCATTTCATTTGGAGCCTATACATCAGGACGATTTTATTTAACTAATTGCATTGGTCAACATGATGTTTCTAAATAAGGAAATATTCTAAGATTCTTATTGGATCTGAAATCTGTGGGAGAGATAGTATTTCTGTGCTTTTCACACAGTGAAATCAGGGAAGAAGGAAGGCCAAAGGAGAATGAAAGTAAATTGCATCCTGCCGAGACTCCACTACTGGCTTTCTGTCTTCCTCTCAAGAGGTGATTTTGTAACAGCCCCAGCCGTTGTCCTTGACAACCTGAGAGAGAGGCTGCCTACTTACATGCAGCTGAAACACACAGCCTTCTTGTTGCCTTTTGTCACCTGTTTCTGGGTCTGACTTTGATTTGTGCATACTGTCTAGTACACACATGGATATCTTAAATTACCTTTCAGGCTGTGTCTCTTTTGGGTTTACTGATTTGTACTTTTTCTACCCATTGAGAATTAAGTTTGCAATGATTTTTCTCTAGTCCAATCTGCATTCCAATAAGCTGAATTCTAGATGTAGCTCAGGACTGCTGTATCCATTTTATACTTGTGCCTGGAGTTCTCTTAAGCTGCTTTTCACTATGTGACAGTTTCCCCATTTAGGCCAATTTGAACTAGCTATCCAGGAGAAAATTGGAAAATTGGTCAAATCTACACAGCTCTGACAATCTGAGTATAATGTCTGTGTTTTCTGGACATTAAGCCCAAATATATAATCTAATGTGGATGAGTGCACCCAGTGGAACAACAAAACTTCTCTGAAAATGAGACTTGCAATATAAGAGTGCTCAACACTGAACCAGGTTGTTGGGAAATCTCACACTTCTAACTTCTATAGAGAGAAAATATTTCCACAAAGAATTCTTTCATGTCAATTAGTGAACATTCTTATACAAATTTACATAGAATTAAAATTTGAAATTATGAATAAAAATTAAGATAGACTAGAACGGACGCATCAATTTTAGAATAATCTCTTTTCAAAGTGAAATGTAATCTTAGTACATGCAACAGATTCTGATGTTCAATTGGTAATTTCAAAAATCAATTATCATTGAAGACACTTAAACTCCAGTCAATAGCAATCAATTAAATAATGCAATATGTAAATTATCCAATAAATTATAGAATATTCTAGTTATTATAATCTTCATTGTCTTTGCTTTTGTTTGTTCAACTGGCCAATTCTTTAATGACTCAAATACATTAATTTTATATTGTTAATTTTAAAATACTTTTTATTCTTTTAGAGTTTTATACCATAATGTGATGAATTTGTTATTTTAGTCATTTATTACCCAATCTCTTCCTTTTCTCATTATAACTTTTCCTTTTCCTTTGGCATGTATGTTCTTTAAAAGCTAGTTTTAAATTAAGTAGCTGAGAAATCCATTCAAAATATTTCATTTCCTTTTCATAAAAAATAATTTAACCTGTTTTTCCTCATTATTCTGCAATTGTTTTGAAAATAATTCCTCATTTCTTTTGCAATCTTTTAGCAGAAAAATAATATATTAAGCTTCTTACATGTTTAATTAAGGACAAAACCCTACCTTCTGAGCCCACTAAGAGCTCAAATGAAGTCTAGCTATTACCCTTAGGATACAGTATCAACAAACAAATGGCTTTCAAATAAACAGAACCGCTTGCAGGAAACAGTTCTAGTACCAGCAACAAATAGTTCAACTCCAAGTTATACTCTCCTGAATTTGTTTTTGATGCTTCTGTCACAAAAAAAGTCTTTTTATTAGCAGCAATAGAGTTGTTTCGGTTAAAGCTGCTATAACAAAATATCTTAAACTCTGTAGTTTATAAACAATAGAAATACAGTTCTCACAATTTTGGAGGATGAGAAGTCATGTAGTATGATGACAGCTGATATCTGCAGAGGATACTGTTTGTAGATGTTATATTTTCACCGAGACATGTTCATAAGGATTAATTTTAGTGACTAAGTTGCTCCAGAGATGGCTCAGTGGTTAAAGCACTTACCACAGCAGCAAAAGAACAGCACGAATTATGATGCCCGGATCCCACTACCAGACAGGCTTGGAAGTTTGTCTGTAATTCCTATTGGTGAGCTCTGGGTTTCATTAGAGACCCAATCTCAAAAGAGTAAAGTGGAAGAATGATCAAGGAGGATGATTCCCATATAGCACCCTTTGAGCTCCACATACATGCTTACCACCCCCATACACATGCACCCACCTATACGTAAACTTGCATACATATGCACCCAAAAATATGCATATAAACATGAAAAATGGAAAGCAAAAACAGCAGGAAAGGAAAAAGATGAAGAAAAGAAAGATTAGTGTCTAATTCCTTGTCATAAATATCCATCACTTTATGGGATTAGGATTTCAGAATATGAATTGAGAGAGCCATAAAGAGTCAAATAATCAAAAGTCAAGATTTGGACCTCTGGAAGGAAAATTGACCCTGCTCTTTACTCATTTCCTATAGACGCATTCAGCACACTCCTACATAATTCTATTTATTTTGTAACATAGGTTTATTCAGTAGCATTCTGTAATCTTTCTCAAATCACTCTCAGATGGCTCATCATCTCTATAGATCAGGCAAAGTTGCAGATACATATCAGAATATCTCCTTTTCACATGACCAGTGTCTCTAAAGCCTTGTTTACCCCACCACACACACCTCTGGTTACAGTCCAGGCAGTTCAGGTTGGGGCAGCAGCAATTATGCTTTATGCTACAGTACTTGCTTGCATTGAGTACATAAATTCAGGCTACCCTGAGTTGTGTTGCTTTGTTTCTAAACATCTATAACAAAAGGAAAAGAAGAAGCATATGCCAGAGGTGAGATGATAGTCCTACAACTCATTCCCAAAGTCCAGTTATTCTAGATAATCACTGTTGTTAGGTATAGTTAATGAGGGGCTTGATCTTAAAATGCTAAACATTCTCTATATTCCTTTCTCTGCTTGGTTGGGATATGTGGCTTTCAGGTCCCTGTTACAAAATGGCTCATTTCATTCTAATTGAGTGCAAGACCTCCTTGTTCCTACTGTCCGACTAGCATGGCTTGCCTGTTCTGATATGTGGAATGATTATAAATCAAATGTCGAATAGTACAAGAAACTATATTCTTCAGCTTGATGCTTGTTTTCAGTCATTAGTTTTGCTCCTTCCTCTATCTCTAACAGAATCTTTGCATATTCTTTAAATGTATTTTGAAATTCCTTCATTCAGAAGACATTTATAAGCAGAGAATTGGCCCTAGTGTCTCTAGATAGATAGCTCTTAGTCAGAATTTGAACTCTTAACTTTTCCTGCTGTCACATCCTAGATGTTAGATTCCCTGAAGAGTGGGGAAATCAGAACAGACAGTAAAATCATCTGTTCCTTGTGCCATGATAACACCTGGCAGATATAACCTTAGAATTTCAGAGGGACATACTCTTTCCAGCCATTGGCAAGAATTTAGAGCATTTTCTTTTGGGCTAATAAAGTTGCCTTTTATGAACATTGTAGTGCTGGCTTCTGGCCCTTTCTCTATTTTCCAAATAAAATGGAGCTGAGCCTTGGTAGTCATGATGGCCACAACACATTTGGATGATAATTTGGGAATGTTACAAATGCACAATTTCTAAAATAGATACAATTTATTCATTCTGAATTTTTGCTGGACTGGTATTATCTGAAATGAGAGGTAACCACTACAAAATATTTCGTAGAGCATAAGGATGTACTGAGAAAAAGCCATGATGAGAATTTTAAATTAGGTGGTAAAAAATTCATATCTTACAAAGGACTAGTTGTGCTTTGTGTCCAACAACACACAAAGTCACCCAATTAAAGTGTTATTCTGTGCATGTCAAATAACTCTGAACACTTTCTGCCCTGGGTCCCAAATAGGGCAGATTCACTGCTTCTCTGGTAAGGCCCCTAGACCATGCCCCAGGCCCCAGTTCATCTGCATGCCCCACTATCCACTCTTGCCTTTCTGCCCTGGAACCAGATCCATGTGGACTTCCTGCTCCTCAGAATTCAACAGAGTCCAGAGAAAGCCCAAGCCAAGGCCTAGGGGACCAACACCATTCATCTGAGGTCTTCTAAAATCATCCCGTCATATGGGAAAGAATCTTCACAACCAGCTCTAAGATAAGTGAACCCTTTTTACCATCTTGTTTTTCTCAATTATTAGTCACTGTAGTTTAACAATTCCATATAGCCACCCAAAAATCCATACAACTTCAGAGACTATTTCATATGTCCTGGAAGTACCACCTGTCACTAAGGAAGTAAACCTAAAAAGTGTACTACCATACTAATCTTCACTCCCTGTCTACTAAACCTGTCTTAATTGATGTACCTGCCTTAATTGATATACTAACAGTCCAATAGCCTCATCTAGGAAATAACACCAACACCAAACAGGCATACCCAACTCCAAGGCAAACACTAACAATAAATGCTCAAATGTAGGTTAACTCAATTCAGCCAAAAACACACAAAAATAAAAAGAAAGACATAAGAGGTAAAACAAAAATACCCAGGTCACAGTGCAAATTGATGAGAAACAAAAACACAATAAAACAAATCTCATACAAAAAGAATCAACCCCATAATGATGAAATCCATGCAGAACAAATTCACAGAAAATAGCCAAGAAAGCCATACCCAAGAAAATGATTTTCAAAACCTGATCTTTATTATGATGAAAACAATGAAAGAGGAAATTTCAGGAAGAGTTAAATAACCACATCAACCACTTTAAACAGGACCATGACAGGCATTTGGAGAAGATAAAAAAGTAGTTGAATTCCATCCATTTCCTGGCAAATTTCATTAATTCATCATTTTTGAAGTCTGAGTAGTATTCCGCTGTATAAATGTACCACATTTTCCTTATCCACTCATCAACTGTTGGACATTGGGTTGATTCCATGACTTTGCTATTGTAAACAGTGCTGCTATGAACATGGTTGTGATTGTGCTATTGAGGTGAAATTTTGCTGTATGGGAGATTATTCCCAAAAGTGGAATAGCAGGGTCATATGGGCCTTTAAAGAATGCCAGATGGCTCGCCAGAGTGGTTGTATAAGTCTGCATTCCCACCAGCAATGTAGGAGAGTTCCCCTCTCTCCACATCCTCTCCAGCATTTGTTGTTGTTTGTATTGTGGATTTTTGCTATCCTGACCAGGGTGAGATGATATCTCAGGGAAGTTTTGATTTGCATTTCCCTGATGGCTAAGGAAGTGGAGCATTTTTTCAGAAATTTGTTAAACATTTCAATTTCATCTCTGGTAAAGTTTCTTTTAAGTTCCAAGACCCATTTTTTAATTGGCCCATTTTTTTCCTTGGTGTTTAGTTTTCTAAGTGTTTTGAGCATTCTGGATAACAGAGCTCTATCAGATATGTGGTTAGTGAAGATGTTCTCCCATTCTGTGGGTTGCCTTTGTGCTCAAGTTACAATCTCTTTATCTGATCAGAAGTGACTGTGCTATTAGATTTCCAT
The DNA here is from genome assembly GCA_023101885.1 of Typhlomys cinereus. Taxonomy (NCBI): domain Eukaryota; kingdom Metazoa; phylum Chordata; class Mammalia; order Rodentia; family Platacanthomyidae; genus Typhlomys; species Typhlomys cinereus. The sequence continues at coordinate 557,858 of JALPQD010000457.1, forward strand.
TTAGGAACTGTTGGCCTAGTCCAATCAACTCCAGGGAATTCCCTACCCTTTCAACTAAGGTTTTTATAGTCTCTGGGCTTATATTGAGGTCCTTGATCAACTTGGAATTAAGTCTTGTACATGGTGACAAGTACAGGTCCAGTTTTAATCTTCTGCATGTAGACATCCAGTTTGCCAGCACCATTTGTTGAAGATACTATTCTTTTTCCATTGTATTTTTTTAGCCCCTTTGTCAAAGATCAAATGGCTGTAATTGTGTGAGCTTATATCTGGGTCTTAAACCCTTATCCATTGATCTTTGTGTCTATTTTGAAGCCAGTACCAGGCTGTTTTAATAACTATGGATTTGTAGTATAGACTAAGGTTTGGTATGGTGATACCTCCAGCAGTGTTTTTGTTACTCAGGATTGTTTTTGATATCTTGGGTCTTTTGAAATTGTTTGCTCAACTTCTTTAAAGAATTGCTTTAGGATTTAATTGGTATAGCATTGAATCTGTATATTGCCTTTGGTAGGATGGCCATTTTTATGATGTTGATTCTGCCAATCCAGGAACATGAGAGGTCTTTCCAACTTCTTGTGTTCTGTAATTTCTTTCTTTAGGGTTTTAAAGTTTTCACTGTAAAGGTCTCTTACTTCCTTGGTTAGGTTTATACCAAGGTATTTCATTTTTTAAGGGCCATAGTAAATAGAATTGTTTCTCTCAGGGCTTTTTCACTTCTATCATTCTGGGCATATAGGAAGGCCTCTGATTTTTGTGCGTTTATTTTCTATCCTGCTACCCTGCTGAACTTCTTTATTAGTTCCAGGAGCTTCCTGGTGGAGTTTTTGGGATCACTCAGGTATAAAACCATGTCATCTGCAAATAGTGATAACTTGACTTCTTCCTTGCCGATTTGAATCCCTTTTATCTCCCTTTCTTGTCTTATGGCCTCAGCTAAGACTTCAAGTACAATATTGAACAGAAGTGGTGAGAGTGGACAGCCTTGTCTAGTTCCTGATTAAAGTGGGAATGCTTCAAGTTTTTAACCATTGAGTATAATCCTTGCTGTTGGCTTGTTGTATACAGCTTTTATTATATTGATAAAGATTCCTTCTATTCCAACCTTCTCTAGGGTTTTGATCACAAAGGGCTGTTGGATCTTGTCAAAAGTTTTTTCTGCATCTATCTAGAGTATCATGTGGTCCTGGACTTTGGACTGGTTTATATTATGAATTACATTCATTGCTTTGCGTATGTTGAACCATCCGTGTGTGCCAGGGATAAAGCCTACTTGGTCCCCGTGAATGATCTTTTTGACATGTTTTTGAATACGATTTGCTAAGACTTTGTTGAGAATCTTTGCATCTGTGTTCATCAGAGAGATTGGCCTATAGTTTTCTTTTTTAAGTGTCTTTATTAGGTTTTGGGATTAAGACGATATTAGCTTCATACGAGGAATTTGGTAGTGTTCTTTCCTTTGCTATTTGATGGAACAGTTTAAGGAGTATTGGTGTTATTAGTTCCTTAAATGTCTGGTAGAACTCTGCTGAATCCATCTGGTCCAGGACAGTTTTTGGTGGGAAGATTCAAGATTACTTCATTGATTTCCTCATATGTTACGGGACTATTTAAATAATTCAAAACTTCCTCGTTCGATTTAGGTAAGTTGTGCTTACTTAGGAATTCTTCCATTTCTTTTGTGTTGTCAAATTTCACAGAATATAAGTTTTTTAAATATGACATTATAATTCTATGAATTTCTTGGTTATCGGTAGTGATAACTCTATTTTCATTTCTAATTTTGTAAATTTGGGTTTTCTCTGTCTTACTTTTGGTTAATTTAGCTAGGGTTGTATTAATCTAATTGATTTTTTCAAAGAACCAGCTTTTTGACTGGATGATTCTCTGTATTGTTTTCCTTATCTCAATTTCGGATATGTCTCCCCTGATTTTGCTAATCTCCTCTCTTCTACTGCTTTTGGGATCAGATTGCTCTAGTGTCTCTAAAGCTTTAAGCTGCATTGTTAAGTTATGCATTTGTGATGGTTTCCATTTTTTTGATGTAGGCATTAAGAACTATGAACTTACCTCTTAGGACAGCTTTCATTGTGTCCCAAAGATTTGATAAGTTGTATTTTCATTATCATTCACTTTCAGGAAATCTTGAGTTTCCTTTGTAATTTCTTCCAAATCCAATTCTCATTCAGCATCATGGTATTTAGTTTCCAGGAATTAGTGTATTTTCAGTTGTTTGTTGTGTTGTAGATGTCCAGCTTTAGGCCATGGTGGTCTGATAGGGTACAGGCTAGAATTTCAACTTTCCTGTATATGTGGAGATTTGTTTTGTGGCCCATTGTATGATCTGTTTTGGAGAAGGTTCCATGTGCTGCTGAGAAAAATGTATATTCTTTGGTGCGTAGATGAAAAGTTTGATAGAGATCCATTTCAGTAAGAGTTTGCTTAAGTTCCAATGTATTTCTGTTTAGTTTTTGACCTGTTGATCTATCCCATGTTGAGAGGGCAGTGTTGAAATCCACAAGAATTATTGTTTGGGGTTAATTTCTCGCTTTAGATGCTGTAGGGTTTATTTAATGAATGTGGGGAGCCCATATTAGGTGCATATATGTTCAGTATTGTGAAGTCTTCCTGGTGAATTGCACTGTGACTAAAATGTAGTATCCATGTGTGTCTCTTATGATTTTTTGGGGGGGTTGTTGTCCACTTTGTCTGATAGCATAATTGCTACCCCTGCCTGTTTCTTGGTTCCATAATTTTGCAGAATTTTGGACCAGCCTTTTATTTTTAGGATGTGCCTATCTTTTGTGGTGAGATGAGTTTCCTGAAGGCAGCAGATTTATGGGTTCTGATTTTTAATCCAAGTTTGTAATCTGTGTCTCTTGATTGATGAGTTAATTCCATTGGCATTTGATGTTATAATGGAGAAATTATTTTTAATTCAAGACATTTCTTATGTTTAGTGGCTTTTATAAGTGTATTATTTGTCTTTCAGATTTTGGTGGTATTGTACTTCCCTCTGTCCTCATGGATGTGCTTGTTTTTTTCTACAAGCTTGAGTATCATTTCTAGCATTTTTTGAAGGCCTGGTTTGGTAGACATGTAAGCCTTCAAGTTGTCTTTGTGCTGGAAAATTTTTCTTTCTCCCTCGATCATGGTGGATAGTTCTTCCAGGTATATCAGCGTAGGTTGACATTTTTGCTCATTCAATACTTGAAGTACGTCTCTCCAAGCTCTTCTTGCTTTTACTGTTTCCATTGAGAAGTCATTTGTTATTTTAATAGGTTTACCTTTAAAAGTGATTTGTTTTATTCCCCCTTGAAGCTCTCAGTACCTTTTCTTTGTCTTGAATGTGGAGTGTTTTGACTATTATTTGCCGTGGCAAGTTTATATTTTGGTCATATCTGTTGGGGGTGAGGAATGCCTCTTGTATTTGGATGGGCCTCTCATTCTTCAGATGAGGGAAGTTTTCATTTATGATAGTTTGAAAAATTTCCTCAGGTGTAGTATTTTGGGATTCTTGCTCTGGTATTCCATGAATGTTAGGCTTCTTCAGGGTGTCCCATAACTCTTGAATATTCCTCTAAAATATCTTTTTGGCTTTAACAACCTTTTCCATTGAGCTGGTGACTTCTTCCACTTTGTCTTCAAGATCTGAGATTCTATTTTCTGCTTTATTAGTTCTGCTAATAAGACTCTGTTGAGTTCTAGGTTGAAGATAACTTGTCTTTTACTTCAATTTTAAACTCTGCTTGAGACTGTTTTAACTGCTCTATGCCTATTTTTGTTTCTTGAACTGTTTTTTTCAACTCCTCCAGGTGTCTATTGGGCTCCTGTTCAAAGTGGTTGATGCGGTTATTTAACTCCTCCCAGATTTCCTCTTTCATAGTTTTGATCACAGTAATGATCATGCTTTGAAAGTCATTATCTTGGGCCTGGCTTTCTTGGCTGTTTTCTGTGTATTTGTTCTGGTTGGAATCTGTCACTATGGGGTTAATTCTTTCATGGGAGATTTGTTTTCTTGGGTTTTGTTTCTCATGGATCTACACTTTGACTTGGGCATTGTTGTTTTGTCTTTTAAGACCTTTCAGTTTCTGTGTGTTTTTGACTGAACTGATTTAGTTGGTACTTCTCTCTGGAAGTTATTACTAGTGTTTGCCTTGGAGTTGGATACATTTGTCTGTGGTTATTGTTGTTTCCTAGATGACACTATTAGATTGTTAGTATATGAATTAAGTCAGATTTAGTAGACAGGGGTCAAATATTAGTATGGTAGTCCACTTTTTAAGTTAACTTCCTTATTGACATGTGAGGCTGAGTGGTATAGTCCCTGAAGTAGTATATATTTTGGGGGTGGCTATATGGAAAAGTTAATCTACAGTGATTTAATAATTGAGAGGATCAGGACCATAAATGTGGGTTTACTTATCTTTGGGCTGGATGTGAAGAAACATCTGGTGCAGCTCATTCTCATTTCCCTGCCTGGTTACTTGGGACTGATCAGGTTTGTTCTCACCAATCAGGGAGGATATAGGAACTGGCAAATAGACTAGCCCCACCCCCCACTACTTACTATGTCTTACTCCTATTCTTCTATCTACCTGTGAGTCTCTTCTTATATTAATATCTTCATTTAAACACTCTTTTATCTTTGGTGACCTTCAATACCAGTCAAGATGCAGCCAAGGGCAGTGCAGGCAAAGCAAAACTGAAACCAACAACAAACCATAATGCAGAACATCAAAGACCCTACAGTATTCACCTGGAACCAGACCAGTCTCTATCCTAAAGCTCAGGGAACCTTATTGAAGAGGGAGCAGCAAGATTGTAAGAGCCTAAAGATGAGGAGGACCAATGATATACAAGATACTGCACACAAGTTAGAGCTGCAGCAGCCAGAATTGGACTCTTTGCCTTATCTGCACAATGGCTGACATGACAATGACCCCCCCCCCCGCAAGTCTAGCATGGATCACAGGGGATAAGGCTCCAGGCAGTAGGATCCTTAGAGGCAAGGGGTTAACAGTCATAATAGAACTCCCATACTAATGGGGAGCCCAAGAAGGGGTTCTGGGCTATGCCACTGAGTTCTGAACACTCACTAGGGTGGAGAACTCAGAAGGAAGTTTGGCATTCACATAAAAGGATGCTCCAGGGGACAGGAGGGAGGAAGGAAGAGGCACTGGAAGAAGGAGAGGGAGGGAGGGGGTGAAATGAAGGAGGAAGAAGGGAGAATGCAAAAGAAATGACTGGGGATAGGCAGAAGGAGGGAGAAGACTGGGGTACCTATTGAGCTTTTATGATTAGGAAAAAAATAGAATGTGGGTAAAAGAAAATACCTCTGAGGAGCAGAGTCTTACCATTCAGGAGCATTACTTCAAAATAGTAGCCCTTAGACCTAAGTTTACAAACACCCAGGGTTATTTTTAAACATTTTCAAATTTTGACCATAAATTTCATACTTTTGATTTGAAGGTGCTTTTTAATGAGTTCAAAATAGCACCTTCTCTTCTGAAGTTAATATAGGTCACACTCTCTGTTAATGCTTCTAAGCTGGTATTCTCACAGTTGCCTTGCATTTCTGCATATGGCACAAAATAGTGGTCCTTTAATCCTTAAAGTCAGTCTGGCAGCAAACTTGTGCAAACTGAGAATACACAGGTCTGTATCTCAACAGGTAAGCATGAGAATCCCTGCCACCAGAATGCTTCATTTCCAATAAAAGTATGCTGCTTTGTCTTTAACCCTTCAGATATGGGTTGAAAATGGAGAAATTACCACAGCAGTGCCTATGTGCTTTACAGTTTGCCTGCTCAAATTGATGGTGATCCATAGTTTAAACCAAAAGATGGTAAAGTAAACCCATTTGGACTGAAATACGAACTACACAATTTTGTGAAATAATGGGACAACATACAAAATGGACCTAGAACTACTGAGATAGCTTAGTGTATAAGGCTCCTGATTACAAATCTGGTGACCTGAGTTCAATCACCAGAATTCTATATGGTGGAAGGAGAGATCTGACTTTTGAAAGTTGTCCTTTGGTCTCTATCTGTGCTGCGCATGCATATGTTCTCTCTCTCTCTCTCTCTCTCTCTCTCTCTGTGTGTGTGTGTGTGTGTGTGTGTGTGTGTGTGTGTGTGTGTGTGTGTGTTTCTCTCTGTCTCTGTCCTTAATAAATAAAATTTTACCAAAATGGGGCTAAATATGTTACCTCTAAGAAAACGAAACACGGCTGCAAAAGAAATCAGCCTGGATTTGTTCATTATCAGCATGATCTTGATTTTTAAAGTCACAACTCAAAAGAGAGTAAAGGCCTCCAAAAAGTATCAGCAACATATTTCCTTTGCAGGTAACTGAGGAGCAAAGTATTACTCATTTCAGAGAATTTCATCCTTATTCCAAATCCTCTCCCAATGCCAATGATTTCTACTGTAGGATCTAACTGCTTCTTCTCAATTTATATAGTACTCCTTAAGTTTCTGCTGAAAATAGTCAGTCTTCAGATCTTTTCACGTTAAACCTCTGTGATATTTTAGCTCTTCACAGATGGTGCCAATTAGATAATGTAGTAGAATTTAATTCACATATTTTCTTTCTGCCTTTTTAAAAAAATGTTGCTTCTTGAAATTGAATAAATAGCACAGTAACAAAGCGAATTTTAATGCAGACAAATGTAGATGTGAGGTCTTGTGCTTTCAACTCTCATATAAGTGACTTTGAACAACTCTTCTTCTCCCCCCAAACGCCAGTATCTCTATCAGTAAAATGGGTCAATATCTCTTTCATATAATTGTTGCAAAGGTTATTTAACATAAGTTCCTCAAATTGAGAGGCCAGCAAGTTTCTAATGTTAATCTGCTTAAGAATCACTTAAGCTCTTAATGGATGCTATTTATCTCTTTCCTTTTCCTTCCAGTAAACTATTCTTTTTTTTCTTTAAGTATTATGCTTTCTTTTTATGTATTTTTATTTATTAATTTTGTGTGTAGGGGTGTGTAAGTGTGTGTGTGTGTTTGTGGGTCTGTGTGTCTGTGTGTACAGTGGGACTGTGCATACCTGTAGAGGCACAAAGGTGATTCTGGGCATCATCTTGGACTGTTCTACCTCTTTTTTGCTCAGCTCTGAAATTTCCTAGGCTCTGCTGTGCAGACCCTGCCATTTCTACCTAGCATTTTTACATGGGATCGGGGATATGAACTCAGGTCCTTCTGCTTGTAAGGCAAAGGCATAATCCCTAAGTTATCTCTCCAGTCCATAGTAAACTATTCCTAATGAAATATATGAATCATGTTTTGGATTCATATATTTTCCCTATTTAGCGGTTATTTCAAAACTTCACCAGTGATCTCAAAGCTCCACTTTATCACACCTTCAACAGCTGACCTCATGCTGTTGATTCTCAGGACAAATGGAAGTCATCAAGAAGGAAGTATGCCATACCTAGAGATTCACCCCTTTCCACTCATCTAGTCAATGAATATTCTATTCCTTATGTAGCATTAGACATACTCCTTCGACTTCAATCAGCAAATAAAGATCAGTGTATCCAAATACTATATATTACTTATATTTGTACCTAGGCTTATTGAAATAGAGCCTTGTTCATTTGTTCATGGTGTTAGCTTCACAACGTCATTGCTATAATAAACCCTGGATCCATACCACTTAAGGGAACAAAGCGATTTTATTCCAGTTTAATAATTCATATTAAAGTTCATCATGAAAGGAGAATTACCAACAGGAGTTGAGGAAACCAGTGCCATCATACATCCTCATCAGGAGCAGAGGAGGAGATAAGAACCCCTGCTGGATACTTGATTCCTAACTTTCCAACTTGCCAGGATGCTAAGCAGCCCTTTCTGTCTTATCCACATGCTGGGCACATAATCCCACTCTCTATGGGCTACGTCTTCCCACATCAATTATATGATGAAGGCAATCCCCTATAGGCTGCCTTAGGTAAATCATTCCTGACAGGTGTGTCTAGAGGCCCACATGCCAAGTGTCAAGTTGAAAGCTCAGACTGACTAGCAAATTGATACTGTCTACAGAGTTTTTGTACTAAGAAGGCAGAGATGAGAATTATAACCAGGTCTGTTTGATCCTCTATCTCACTTGGGACTCTGTAACAGAAATGCTATAAAGAAGATGGCCTATAAACAACAAACTTTTATTTCTCACAGTACCTCTATCATCTCTATCCCTTCCTCTGCCTTTCATCCCCACATCAGGCTTGCAAGAGAGGCCAAAGAAGAAAGTGCCCTGACATTAGCTATATCTCACTTTACCCACATAGCTGTTCCATTATGTTCATAGCTGACCATTATGGACTGTGAGTACCCAGCACCGTGCCTCCTTCACAAGGGGTGTTGTTCAAATATTTGTAGAATGAGTAGATGACAATTTTGCAAAATTCACTGGTGGCAGAGTACAAAATGAATTGGGTGTTAGAATGCAAGGCATGAAGCTGAGAGACATTTGGGACAGTCATGCTTCTTCTGATCCAAATAGGGAAATAAGTATGGGGATATAAAAGCATTTATGAAAATTAGCAAATGCAGGGAGCCAAGAAAAAAACCTGATGAATCTATCTATGCATATGGTGAAGTATTTGACCAATTGTCCTTTGTTGCCTTTTAAATTGTGCATCTTGCCTACATGCTTGTAGTTTCACTATTGGGTACACAACACTTTGGTCATTCTCATTTCTACTTTAAAGGATGCAGTCCTCAGGAGCTTGGGACCACTAACCATAGGGATTCTCAGTGAAGAGTCTGCATTGCCTTCTCTGTATCTGTGGACTATAGATTGATTTTGCTGACAAAAAAGGAAGAAGAATAGAAATCAGCAGGAAATTTCTTTCCCAAAATCATAGCATCTGACAAACTCTGGGGTTACTTTTCTAGAGCAAGATGGAGAATTCTTGAAAAGTTTGGCCACATTAATTAATCTCTGTCTCTGTTCAACATGCCCCTACAATGTAGCAGCCTTAATTGAGTAATATCATTTATTATTATGGTGGGATCAAATTCCAAGGACTATGATATGATTATAGTCTGCCTCTGTTTATCATAAGGGATTTATGTGATATTTATCAAGCACATCTCTCATTCTATTTCCTACAGCATTGTGATCAGAACAGTTAAATCACATCATCTAAAAATTTGCTATGCTCTCTTAAATGATTCTTTAACTATTCTGAGCTTATGACTGCTTGATTTTCTCATGCTGACATGAGCAAGAAGACACATCACAACTTATTTCATTAAGTTAAATTGAATTGCTTTTCTTTCAATAAACAAACAAGGAAATATAAAACAAAAAAAGCTAACTACCTAACCCTCTCAACAATAGATAGGATAGTCATCCTCAAATATAACCCCAAGGATATCTCTATTAGCTTGGTTTAAATTTATTCCTTAACTTGATCTTTCTGTAGCCCAGCTAGCCATTGAACCTTTCTCAAATCCCCCATATCATTGTTTGTTATAAGTTGCTTAAGCATGTAATTAATGATGCTTCTTTCCTTACCAAATTTGTGCCCTTCCTTTGAGATAGAGTTTCTCCACAAAAATCTCATTAACGAGGGATGCATCTACTGTAGTCTGGATTTCTAGTATAAGACCTATTATGAAGATTTTTAAAAATTCATAGTATCAGCGACTCAGCAAAGCTCACCAAGAATCAGGCCAACCTAATCTCTTACTATTCTAAGGCTTTGGGAACCTCTCAGAAGAGGGGGTGGTGAAATTGTAAGAACCTAAAGATAGGAAGGTTCATTGTTGGACAAGACATTCCACTGAAGGCAGTACTGTTGCATCCATGAACTCACTACAATGAGACTTGTCCTTCCCAGATCCAGATAGGCAAAATGACTGACATACCGATATGTCCCCATAGACTACCTAGGAACTCAAGTAAGATAAGAACATACAGTGGAAATTCAGGGGGTCTAAAGTTGGATGAGTGAAGGGAAATGTCCCTATCAGTGGGTTGGCCCAAAGAGAAGCAACTTGATATGCCACAGAGGCCTGAACCCCCTGTAGAGTAGACAAGACAGAATGAACCCTGGAATCCATAGAAGCATATGGTGGAAGGACGGTGGTAGGGAGTAGGAGGAATTAATAAAAAGAAGGGAAGGGATGGGAGGGAGGGGGTATGGAGGGAAGCAGGAATGAATATTCAATATGCTTGTAAAAATAGAAAAATAAAAAATTAATTTAAAAAAAGAAGCCTGTATTAATTAAATACAATATTGAGTTTCACCATAATATTTTTATTTCATTAATGCATACAATGTATTTCTACATATTTACCCTCTACTACTATCTTTTGTTCCACTCCACCAATCCACTTCCTTCCCAACTACCCACCTTCTACTTTCATGTCTTTTCTAGAGTATGGGAAACAGTTTGTTTATAGGAGCACAGGCATAGTACCAGGGGCTACACTGCTGGAAAATTTGTTCCTTTCTTTCCATCAGACATTAACTCCATATAAATCTTCAGGGAGAGAAATGACTCACAAAGTCATATTAACAGGCCCATTCTTCTTCATGTAGTAACAGATGCTGTAAATTTATTACTACAATGGTCATGTCATGTCCAAACTCCAGACTTCAGACTTCTACTCACTACCCCCTCCCTCTGGCTCTTACATTTTTTCTGCACCTTTTTCTATGGGATCCCATAAGTCTTGGAAGGACTGATATAGATGGGTCATTTATGGCTGAGTCTTCAATCACCACTTATTCTCAGCACTTTGACCAGTTGTGAATTTCTGCATTTACCACTGATCACTGCAAAAAGGGAACCTCTCTGGCCAAAGTTCTCAGCGGCACTAAGCTGTGGGTATAAAGTTAGTTATTTAGAAAGTAATTTGATGGGCTCATTTTGTCCATTTAACAAAACAAAAATAGTAATTTCCCTATTAAGGTTATGATTTTTCAAAGCCATGGTCTTTTCACTAGGTTTACAGTTAATGCCCTCATGTGGATAGTCCCATGACAAAATTATAACTTTTGAATCAGTGGGTATATTTTGCCTGATCGGTCACAAGTGTTACACCCATGATCATTGATGTCAATTCCCCACCAGTAACCTGGATTGCACTTTCTGGCACGGTGCAAGTTAGGTGTCAGGGAGAAAGTTTCTAGCTCAGTTCCAGCTTGATTTTTGTCCTGTGACCAGTACATATGTCTTCAGTGATTATTTCTTCCCATATAATTATGATAGGCAATCAGCAGTGACAATAACTTTGTAGTTTTAGAGACCTCGAGAGCCCCTCGAACCAACAACTCTCAGGGATACAGCACATTCTTGAGACTGGGATTTTCATTTCTTAACCTCTGGCTTCTTGAGATAAGCTTTATCCATCATGAATGGTACTTTTGCTCAAATTCTTTTTCTTTCTGATTTTTATTAGTTTGCCACCCCTACCCTCACCACCCAAAGTGTTTATTAAGGTATGTTATTAAAGGAGTTAGGAGAACAGGAAGAAAAATTGTTTCTTTTTAAAAAAAAAGATATATACAGATTAAGGATAGTTTCACTATGGTCCTGAGGGAAAGATTTGGAGAACTATTTGTAGCTGCCTGTCAATAGATCAGGTCACTGACTTTGTAGAAGTAGTGTGGTAAAACCTCTTTTAGATACAGATTCTTCTCACCAAAAGCAATTTTCCAAAGAATTATCCTAAAGTAATTCTCAGAATTGGAGTTATACCACCAGTAAAGAAGATCCAGAAGGCAACATTATAGCATAAAATGTCAAGGCAGTCAGGACAGGGGACATCCTAGACATTATCACATTTCAGGTCTCCAAAAGGCCACAGTATACAAACATGTACTGTATACATAGAGTATTTAGATTTCATGGGAACAGAGAATAACCAGTGGGAAAATATCTGTTTGAAAGGCTTCTTTAAAAGGGGTGATACTAAAGAAAGAAGGTCAAGAAACACTAAGTACAAATACAACCTGTTTCTTGTTTGTTCTCTGTAGTCCTACTGCCTTGATTGCTACATCAGCTCATTGTACCTGTGTTCACATTTACATTCTATTGCTTTTAATGTATAGCATGACTACATGTAATATTATTTGTGTTCTACTTTTACGGACTTTACCTAGTGATGCAAGGACAATAGCACTTTCTTGCCAACCGTTCACCCACAGTTAAGAATTCTATTTAGAGTTTTCAAATATCTGCTGTTAGAGGCTATTAACCAACTTTATCCACTCAGCTGTACTTTTCTGGCCTAGAAGGATAAACTCTTCCTTTCCTTTCTCTTTGGTTGTTAATTGGTATGAATGTTCCACTTCCTACCTGCTTCCAACTTCCAGTGTTAACTTAGTTTTCAGATCTGAAAATATGACTCTGAATGTCTGCACCTGCTGGTTGATATGTCACGTCTCTTGGTTCAGAAACTACCTTTGGACATTCTGCTTTGTAAAACTGGGGCAGGGACTCGTCTCTACTGGACAGCGCTTAGTTACATTCCCCTACAGAGGACACTGATAAGATTCAGTGGTATAGCGAGAGTGCGCACTGTCCTCAGGCCACTCCTCTGGCACTCATCTCAACAAGATGCCGTCATCTGGGCTGCACTAGTGGTTTTGACTTCTAGCTTTTCCCATATTTACAGAACTGTCCTCACTGGGTCCTTCACAGACACCAGCACAGGCCACTCAGTGTCATCTGTAGAAGAGGTCGGGGTCTCAGCTCTGTGAAGAAGCCCTTTGTGAAGGAGCATTTCTAACTACTCCCTTTGATCCTCCTTCAATTACCATATTTGTGTCACTTCAGTACTTCTTTTCGGCTTTTAAGTTCCCAGTCCTTCATATAAAATTCAATCCCTTAATGTAATTTGTGAGACTTCTGTTTTTCTGACTAGATGCTGTGTTCTGTACGCTAACATGCTTCCCTTGACCTATGAGTTATTTAATCATTTCTTTTGTTTTTATACGAACTAAATAAGAGACTAGCAAATACCTTCAGGCTAACTCAGAGAAAGCTGATGAAAAATAAGTACTCAGAAAAGACTGGAGTGCAACATCACACCTTAAGAGCGGACCACAGAATAACTTAAATAATTGAGGGAATGACCTTTTTTGCTTAATTGCTATGCCATATTGAATTTATCTCCCCACCCTCATCCCTCAGTATTTGTTCAAATTCTAACTCAAAATACCCATGAATATGACATTAACTGGAAATAGGCTTTTTGCAGATGTGTCATGCTAAGATGAGATCATGCTGTTTTGAGCAGACTCAAAACAATGATCAATAATAACTTTATATCAAGAAGAAAATTTGTGTATAAAAACAGAGCCCCATAAAAAAGACATGAACACACAATTGCCAAAGCAGATAACGGGAGTGATGCATGCAGAAGCAAAGGAACCCAAGAGCAGCTAGCAACCACAAGGATCTAGGACAGGAGAAAGGGTCACCCCCCTCATAACCTTCACGACACAGTCCTCATCTTGATTTTAGGGGGGGTTGTCTTCAAAAAAAATGAGAGAATAACTTTCTGCTATTTTTAAGCCACCAAGTTTATGGTAATATGTTACATCATCCCTTCCAAAACTAATACAATTTCCAATTTCAAAAAAATCCATTAAAGTATTTATTTCTTGCTGATGTACATGGCTTCAATGTTGTCTATGCAAATAAGCCTCTTTGTTTAAGAAACAATTTTCACTCCCAGAAAAATGACAGTGAAGCTAATACTAACACCCACCTTTCTCCTGGTTCTGATTGAATGATTCCTAGTCATTACAAAGCTTATAGGCCTTTGGGTCTGAGCTTTTTGCAGCTTGGCATCAGGCTGTTATGTAATTTCTTAAGCAGTAATACTGAAAATTCACTTGTCTGCTTCTCCATTCACAGCTGACAAAGACAATGCAGTGTATTATTCACACAGGCAGATAGATACATTTTTTACTTTATCATTTACTTATATTTCATTTTTAAGGAATTACTAGAGCATCACAATTAATATGTCAGTGACCTTCTGTTAACTTTGCTATTCTCTTACTTAATAGATCTTTGGCACAATAATAAGGAAAAAAAGAATTGTGACCTTAAAAACCAGAAAGAAACACAATCCTAAAGTACTTTTGCCATGTTAATTAATTGGCAAAACTTTTGGAATGTTCTTCCTTTTTTGTCTGACCAAAATTCAAAGAACTAAAAGGCAATTACTGGAATCTGATCCTCAATTCCTCTATAATGTGTTCCACCCAGGATACTGAGACCATTAAGAAACCAACTGGACTTCTCAGCACTAAGGTTTTATGTTCTGGATCTAGCCCTTAACAGTTCTCACAATGCTATTGCATAATAGAAGACTATCTGCATTGTAGAGACCAGCAGGCCTGTTTATGAAAACTGCAAAGTCTCTTTGTCCTGAACAGTTTCCTAGGTGTGTGTTTTCTTTTTAAAGACATTACTACTTCCCATTTTTCTCTTTTATTTCTTTAAGGTTTTAGCTCAGTTCTACAAAACATTCAAGCAGAGGTCACGTGTATCTGAGCACTTTGTCACCTCAGATTACCTCTACCTATCTCCTCTAACCAGGCTATCTGCAAGGGCGGGAAACATTCCCATCTTTATGCTTTATTCTTCCTCCTTTGGGAGTTGGAAGTAGCTTCAAAGGACTTACAGATGGAATTAAAAGTATTAGATTCAAATTCTGATTCTGGTCACTGATTGGTTATGAGGGAACAATACATGTGGAGTATTTATACCTCTTGATATAATAAGTAACCAAGGCGAAGTGGAAAGGGGAATAATGGGAGCAAATTCTTAAGGGTTGGTGAGATGAGGAAATAGGGTACAAGGAGGGCTGAGGGAGTAATAAATAGTACTAAGGTTGTAAGATACAACCACATAAAAATCTCTTACATTATTAATATATCAAAAATATTTTTGTTTAAAAAACAAGACATACCTTACGTAGAGGAAGACACACAGAGGAGATAAAGAAAAACAAACAAAAAAGATCTACAGTGCTCCACTTAGAATCCATAGGTAATTAAATAATATTCCAAGTACCATATATGTGATACCTCCTAGTAAGTTGTTGGTCAGAGATTGCAAGAACCCCCAAAAAGGTATTGACTTTTGTCATTGCTCTTGGCTATCTTCCAGAAACTGCTCCCATGTTGATCATGGGACACAGATTTAAAAAAATAAATAAATAAAGAACACCAGCTGGAACTGCTCTGGAAATTTCTTCCTTTCTGGACAACTTTCATAGTCCTCAAAAGTGCTATACAAGCTTCTGGGGGGGGGGGAAACAATCGACAGTCTCATCAATCCATGAAAGTCAGCAAACTATAGTCAGCAACCAACCCGACAAGAAGCATCAGTGCAGTAGTGACACAAATGTCAAGAAGGAACCAACAGCTTTCTAGTTGGATTTAAGGCCCAGTTTCCAGCAAAGATCACATTCCTGGTACTGTAAACCAGAACATGAACCTATGAAAGTACCTAAGGAGGGTATAAGTTATGAGTGTTAAGCTATTAAAAAAAACACTGTGTCAACCTGCCCTTTAAACATTTATCATTATACCCATAGACTAGTGGAGCATTCAACACTCAATCTAGAAGTTTTCTTTTGCAATGGACCATGTTTGTTATAGAAAAAATCATAACTGGCCAAAATGCAGAAAATAAATGATTTTTCAGCACTCAACAGGGACAGTTAAGCCACCCCAACTGCAAGGCTTAGGTAACATTACAGAAGAAGGAACAATAAGACTATAAGAGCCTCACAAGTGGCAAGACCAAGACCAGACATTATCTACTAGACATGACAGGGCTATTGCATCTATGAATTCACTGTAGCTATGTGTATTTCCACAAGATCTACACAGAATTTGTTCTATCAACATTTCACCACTGAAAGGGAAAGAGCTTAAGAGGCTCCAATATCCCTGGGATACTGATGAGGGTTAACACTAATGGTAGGAGGGGCAATTTTTTTCTTCTGTGGTATACCTACTGTTATATAATTCATGCTCCAGAAACTATGCAGGTACCTTGTATTAAAGGCAAGTCTGACGAAACTCAGTGGACCACCCATATGAAAAGACATAAAAATAGGAAAGAAGAAAGATTGTATTGAGAGAAGAGGGATAAGATTGAGGATTAATGTATTTAAATATCACAAATTCACTATACTCATGAATGAAAAATGGAAAAATAATAGGTAGACAAAAATATTACCTATATTCTTTTGCTTGATATTTAGCCAGTCACATTTATATAAACCTAAACAACTCTATTCCTATATTCCTAAATTTTAAGTCTCAGGACAAATGAAAACTCAAATTTTGTTAGTATGTCTATATAAGTATACTGTCAATAAGGGGAAATGAATAACTTCTTATGCAAAAGATGATGAATTAGTACAGTGGACTAAATACCCACTTTCAAAGCATTTATTCAAAAGGCAAAAGAAAGGGAGAAATGAAAAACAAATATGTTTCATAAAAATTGTAGCCATCATCTGCACATCTCAGTTGCCAGTATATTTTTGGTTTTAGTTTTCTTTTTCCTGTAAAATAGTAAAGTTGCTAAATTCTGTTCCAGAAGTTGAACTTAAAAAGGCAGAACTTGTTCTTTTTCCAATGGGAAATATTACATATTATTGTGTTCCATGAATGGTGTAATTATTTCTACAATAAGAAATACTGAACAGTCACAGCTGTCAGATTTTGCATTGCAAACTGTGGGTGAAACCATCATTAAAAGCTTTGTTCTTGGTTCCACCAAAGCCAGGCATCACTGTACTTCACAGTTGTCAACACTTGAGTCTATTCATAAGCAGATTCTCTCAAGCACTTTGAACCAACCTCTCCTTGAAAAGGCACGGCATTCTATAATTCACCTTTCTTCTAACCTTTCCTTCCTTTCCCACATCTGGCAATGACAGCAGGTGCCCAGCACTGCAGGAGCTGTTCTCAAAAGGCATGCTCACTGATAGTCTTCTGTGCCTCAGAACACAAGCTTTCTGAGTCTTCCTGTGGTGTGTTGAACAAGAAAGGCTCCTCTAGATGTGCCTTCCATTTTCCTCCACTCCTCTGTCAGTCATCATGACCACTTTGGAATGATCAGGAAACAATGCAATCAAACTTGACTCCAATAGTCTTGACCTAAGTCAATGAAAGATAGTGTCATTGCCTTACATTGAGAACAATGACCAGTATATGAAAAACAGGTTTTAGGGGAAGGCCGCAAGGAATGGTATAGAAGCAGTCATGTATGAGTGTAATGTGCATGTGTACCAAAGGACTCTTGAGTCTGTGTGCCTGTGGAGCCTCAAAGGTGACTTCAGGAATCATCCTGGATTGCTCTATGTCCTTATTGCTTTGCTCTGGTGTTTCCCAAGCTCTGCCTCCCAGAGATGGAAGTGCAAGCTTCCCCATGTCCACCTGGCATTTTTATGTGAGATCTAGGGAACCAAACTCAGTTCCTTTAGCTTGCAAGAAAAGGCTTTAATCCTTGAGACATCTCCCTAGCTCCAGAAAGAAGTTTTATTATGCTGGACCACTTTGATATGAATTCACATGTAGATGTCAAGAAAGTACTTAAGTAGCAACCTCTAGATTACCTGTGAAGGGTCAAGGCTGGCACTAGGCATATGGTAGTTATTGCTATTGGAATGGTATTCAAAGCCAAAAGATCAGATGCAACTAATAGAGTTAGGATAGTTGGAAAAGAGCAAAGAACAAAGAACAGAAATCTGTGATAATTCAGTAATAACAAGATATACGAGAAATAGGAAAAAGTGAACACTTCGTTTACTTCTCCAAACTAAGTGCATTTTCCCAAACTTTGTGCCATGTGTAACTTTCTCTATGAGAAGTAAATAACTTTTCATAACACAGTATGCAGAATGTAATAGAACAAGTCGGCCATGACATAAACCATACAAAAAAAGAGATCAATGATTTCATAATCTAAATCTCAGATTTTTATTAGATATTAAAATAGTTTGCCTTTAGAAACCAAGTTTAATTTTGGCACTAAAATTCCAAAAATAACTTCATAGAAACACATAGAATAATGTTTGAACAGATGACTTGGCTGTGATAGCCCAGTCAAATTGGCATAAGATTCTCTAAATCTTTGGAGAAATTGAAATAAATAAGTGATAACCAAAAACAATGCAAAGGAATTATCTCCAGGGAACAGAATATAAGGTTCTCTCTTCCAAGTACTGAATAGACCTGACCCTGCTTCCCTTCTGAAACTACTTGAGACAAATTCAGACCAGCTAGAATATTATTACCATAGACAGGAAGTTAGGAACTACTGGAT
The DNA here is from genome assembly GCA_023101885.1 of Typhlomys cinereus. Classification (NCBI taxonomy): domain Eukaryota; kingdom Metazoa; phylum Chordata; class Mammalia; order Rodentia; family Platacanthomyidae; genus Typhlomys; species Typhlomys cinereus. The sequence goes on from JALPQD010000457.1 coordinate 576,190, forward strand.
TCATATTGGCTTTGGCTTTAAACCATCTGCATCACAAATTAAATGTTTTAATTGAACTGTTTTTAAGGAAATGAATCTTGTTCTGATGAAGCCTATGCTGCCTCTCATTCAGTTCGTTTTATCTCATTGTAAGGAATCTTTAAGTTCAGGTCTGAAAAAAAGCGTTTTCTTAATAATTAACATATATATTAGAAAGTCAGTGAAAATACAGGAAAATAGATACATATGAAAATTGAAATACTCATTTTGAATTTAATGTAAAACCCATCTTCAATGTCATTTGCCAAAAACAAAAAAGAAATCAAACCAACTTGCCAATTTATATCAAATATATTGTTTATCGTCACTAAAAAGAAATTATCTGGTTATACAAATTTAATTGAGAAAACTATGACTAAACCATAAAGTATATATAAAAATGTAACTGGTAGAGCAAAACAACTCAGTGGGTAAAATACCTGCTCACAAACCTGGCAACCTGAGTTCAATCTCCAGAAACTCACATAGTGGACTGAGAAGACTGATTTCTGAAAGTTATCCTCTGACCTCCACTCAGGCACCATGGCATACATGATCTCTCTCTTTCTCCTCTTCCTCCTCCTCTTTCTCCTCTTTCTCCTCCTTCTCATCCTCTTCCTCCTCCTTTTCCTCTACCTCCTTCTCCTTCTCTTCCTCTTCCTCCTTCTCTTCTTTTTCCTCCTCCTCTTCTTCCTTTTCATCCTCTACCTTTTCCTCCTCTACCTCTTCCTCCTCTTCCTCTTCTTCCTCCTCCTCTTCTCTTTTCCTCCTCTTCATCTTCCTCCTATACCTCCTTCTCTTCCTGTTTTTTCTCCTTTTCCTCCTCCGTCTGTTCCTCCTCTTCTTTCTTCTCTCTCCCTCTCTCTCATAAAATTAAAAAAAAACTGTAAGAACATAACCAGGGAGATAAAGATGCAGAGATACCTAAATGAAGACTATTCAGGAGGGAGGGACAGTTTCTTCTTGGTCATACCTATAGTGAGAGGAGGCTAAAGACAAAGTGCAGAAACCCAAAAAATCCAACTAGCATGTAACTGGCCAAGAGAAACTAATCATGTTGAAGATTAGGGTCCAGAATAATAACAGGCTGAGCTCTTACTGTCCAGGGTTCCCCCTAAGGGTTTTGCTTGCAGTCAGTAAAGCAAGAAGTATGCCCAGTGGTGATGGAGGCTGCCTGAAGTAGTATGGGAGAAAGGAGAGTGCTTGTCTCTTTACCAGTCTGAATTCGGTAACATGTCAGTAGCTCAAAATTGCTCACAATGGGAGTATTTATGCTATGGAAATCAGCAAGTGTCCAAAACAGACATTCTCTTCTGTTTAGCCTGTTATAAATTTACCAATATTCCACCAGCTTTATTCCATGTCACAGAATTTCTGAAGGCTGGGCAGAAAACCCGACTGATAAGAACTTCTTAAAGTCTTAAAATAAAAACCTAAATTCGTCCTTAAGTCATTGAAGTCAATTACTACCACTATGAAATTAAGCAGCTGCAGTCCAATTTTGACCCAACTTAATTCATAACTAGAAAAAAAAAATCAGCTCTTAACCCCTTACAGAGAATATGGTATACATGTTCTAAAACGATATGTAATTCATTTCAACCTCTATATTTTATTTGAAATGCCATAGAAATCAGCAAACATAAAACCAGGGAAATATTCTCATAATAAGAGAAAACATGCTCACTGAAACCAGGTTTCATAGGTCCAAGATATACAAAATTAAAGATAAGGACTTAAAATCTAACATATACAATGCATAATTAATAAAAATCAATATACTAAGTGAAAAAATGAAGAATTTATATGATGAGGCCAACAACATATAAAATAGAGAAGAAGAAAAGACTAGTAAATTAAAGACAATAGACATTATCCCAACAAGAAACACCCAAAACTGTGGATATATTTATACATACAACATATGGTATATACATGATATATATGCAATTAGATAAATACTCATCTTCTAGTTTTAGACTTATCTTCCATTATTTATTTCGTCATCCTTTTAAACTATTTTAAATATTAAATTTTGAATTTTTTCATAAAATTAGAAGCATTAAAGAGAATTGCAAAAATTCCTTTCAAGAAGGAAAATACGATCCTGATAACTTAAACTCTGGCCTGAGCTTAGTCTCTGGTTTAATACTAACCATCAGATCTTTTCAATTTATGGTGACAAAGTTATCAATCTACATCTACAGGAATTAAAAGCTCTGGGAGAAAATATTTGCAAAGCATTCCTTATATTTCATGTTGACATTGTTATAAGTATTGAGCATTTATTTCATGCACTATTTTTATTGAAGGGTCCATAAAGAAGTTCTATTAGTAGTTGATTTTCTTGTCATACAAATTTTGGAATTGTATCTAGTCATGAAGATTCCTAGCAAAATTACATTCAGTTCCATTTAGTCTTCTTCAAGCAGAAATCACTAGCTTCCAAATTCTTTCCCGTGGATGATTATGATAGCAAGTAATAACACAAGAGGCTCTCATTCTTCACAAGAAATATGTTCTTGAAAAATATACCTCTAATTCAAATATCTTGTTTTAGACAATCACATTCTTATTATTCTAAATAGCTCCAAGATGAATTCTTTATTAAAGTAAAGAAACATTTAGAAATTGAAAAGCTAGATGTATTTCTCTGGTGCCTCCTGCTAGATGAGGTGGGAGAAAGTAGGGACACAGATGAAGTCATGGATCAGAATTCACACTCCTCTGTTGTACTCGTGGAAACCCCCAACCATTTCCTGGCACTGTGGTGGAATCTGTTTTAGTAGTCAGATTCTTACATGTACACATGAAATCGGCCATTTTTGTCCTGTTTTCTCACTGAAATAGCATTGATGTCTGAATAATGAGATCCTCTTCTGCCCCTTCCAGTCACATGGTACAGATTCAATTGAAAATCCTAAATACTATCTTTACTCTGTCTTTGAGTTTCATAACACAGTATTCTAAATAAAATCTCCTTTCCCCATAGGTTTAAATTCCGTAGGATAGATGATTACCAATGGTCTCCATATCTTTTGCATAGATGTATATGTGGCAAGTCATTCCTACAGATCTGCAAATGAGGTCATGCTTGTGTATGGTCCAAAGACAAGAATTCTTAATCTCAACAGTGAGAATTAAGTCTTATTTTAAGTAACATGAGATATCTGTCTTTATTAAAGAGAGATAAATTAGTGTTTCCGCATATCAGTGGACTGACTCAACAACCTAACTGCGGCATATTTAGTACAAAGTAAAAGAATAAGTGTTCCTGTATCCATCTGTTAGCAAAGTTTCAGTTGTTTTGTTGTCGTTATTATCGGGTGGTATTAATTTATTTTGTCTATCTTTGCTATCAACCTGCAAATAACAACAAAGAAAAAAAAACAGTAGAAGACTCAGTATATAAAATACCTGTTATGTAAGTGTGAGATCCAAAACTGATAGCACACCAAGTACTGAGAGGACTGAAACTTAAAATATGATGCTCTTAATAGAGCTTTTGCATTTTATATGTTGAATTACAGCTTCATTCTTCCCTGAAACTGCAGTTTAAAATGAAAGGAATAACCTTGAGCATTTGGCTGAGATAAAAATCAGAACTCATAAAGGATAAATCAGTATAGATCCAATCATGCTGAGAGAAACTCTAAGAATCTTCTACAATTCTGTGTGACTGTATTAACAAAGGGAAATGAAAGTGTCACTACATTACAGTGAACTGTCTAACAACCCTAACTGAAACACACTTAGCACTAAGTAAAAGAATTAATGTTCGATTATTCATCTCTTAACAAAGTTTCAGTGTTTTATTATTGGTGATAGATGGTGGTTTTATTGTTTACCTACAGATGATAACAAATATTAAATGTGAAAAGAACACATAACTTAGCAGGAAATTTCTAGATATGAAACTCTCCTTTGCTATTTCTTTCCTACAAATTTGAGTACTGGGTTAGCATTAACAAAAAATTAGAGGTGACAGTTCACAGGGAGTTTCAGTTATCAGGGAAAATTATTTCATGGAAGAAAAAAACTGAGGCCAAAATGCAATTTATACAGTGTTCAAAAATGATCATGACATTTGAGATAGTTAAGCATGACCTCTACACAAAGTCAGATGATTAAACCATTTTCAAGAGAAACTGAAAGGACATTGATCATATCAAAACTTTTTGGGCTGCATTTTCAAATTTTGTCAGCTGACTAGCATTTCATTTATGAGGTAGTTGCACTTTATCCTATGAAATAGTACTATGTAAAGGTACAGACATTGTTAAAGCTCAGACACTAAAATGATAGCAGCTGACATTTCAAGGAAATGAAAATCTGCTCTCTTGATGAATAGGAAAAACAAAAGGTAAACTAGCACACCTAATCCCAGTCTTCTCCAAAGTCGCCCTTGGGATCCATGTAGGAGACTAACTTAAATGGAACCTGTCTCCTAATCAGGTTCTTCTGCTGTCATTTTAGGAGTTAAATAATTCAAGAAAAGTTTGAAAGCAGAAAACTCACTAAGGTAGCTAATATTGTAACAGTTCTTCATATTAATGAAAACAAGACTTGATTTCTTCAAAATTGCTCAAGGAACTTAAAATATCTCTCCACTTGTGATTCTGTGGAGAACTTAGTACTTTCTTCATAAACACCAGTGCCCTTTAGAAGTTGGATGTCCACTGGGGAAAGCATGTTGAGGAGCCATCCAAGAAATGTAAGAGGAAAAAAAAGCTACATCAACATATCCAGCTTGTGTCATATTTTAAGCCTAAATTGGAAAGGTAACATTCTAGTCAGTTCTGGCTTTTTCCATCCCAAATTGCAATATTTGACTGAAGCCATTTGTTTCCTTGGACAATCACAAAGAGCATATGAGTCATGCCACCATATTGAAAAATTGCCAGAGATCATAATCTCATAGAGAACCAACTTTCCTCTCAGCTCTATCTGATTCTATTTTCCTGTCTTCCTATGAAGAAAACCAGAGATTCTGTGAATTTAAACTTTCAGTGTCAATGTGAAAAAATATCTTAAGACTTAAGAGGGAAAAGCCACATATGCTGAAGCAAGAGGAATATTAGAAAGGAAGAGCACCTAAGCACCACTGTAGACAAAATTCCAACCTATAGGTTCCAACTCTTCAATTATAAGTAATAGAAAACTCAGCTTAAATTATTTAAGCAATGAAGATCATGAGATCACATTATCGGCAACCAGAGAAGATGAATACAATAGAGCAATCAGTGGCACAGAATGGGTATCTTTCAGTTCTATCTCTCCTCTCCTCCCCTCCACTCTCCTCCCTTCTCTCTTCCCTTCCGTGACTCTACCTCTTATCCATTTTTCCCCTTCACCTCCATTCTATTGTTCTTTTTTCAGGCTTTTTTCATTAGATGTCTGACAGCCACTATTTGCTTGTACACTTCCAGATCAAGAGTCTTCCAGAGTAAACAAGATTGTGTCATTCTCGTAAAGCAAAAGCCCTAGAACTAACTGCAATTTAAGAAAAATTAAACACACACGCACACACTCGCAACACACACACATATACATGCCTTAATTTAGATCTTGAATCATCCTTAACCAATCTCTATAGAGATGTGATTCTTGAATTACCCAAGCCTCAATAATTTGACATTCCAGGAGCCAAGTATAGCTCTTTTCTTTACTGAAAGCACCAGGAATAGGTTTGGAATATGTCCCAAGGTCAACCACAAGCAAATGTGGATATCGGAACACAATGGCAATAACTGATTTATTTTACATGATTGTAGCAGTTTTTTCAATTCCAGATATACACTATCCCAGAACTCTCTCTTCTTCCTCCACCACACATACACACACACAGAAACCTGGACTTTATCTCTTCAAAATTCTGGAACTGTATTCTGATTTAGGATATGAAATAGAGACTTGAACTTTGAAAAAGCTTTATATATGATAGATTCAATTCTCAATTACCAACCAGTCTCAATAAATTCATTTATTAAATGGCTTGGCAATTACACCTCATCAGAGAGAAGAACCCAGATGAAAGTTTGATATACACATTAAAGAATGCTTCAGAGATGGGGGGAGGGGGCACTGGGAGAATGGGAGGGAGGGAGGAAAGGAAGGGGTAAAGGGGGGAGGGAACAGGGAGGTCCAGGGAGGGGTGGAGGGAGGGAGGGGACAGGGGTTCCTATTATGTTTGTATTAATAGAATTTTTTAATAAAATACGAAAAATAAATAAATAAATAGAATAAAGTAGAAAAAAAGTAAATGGCTTGGCAAAAATAATTTAGAAATTTTCAGTCTTTTCTAGCTGTGAACCACTTATACACTGCAAAGAACCCTGCAGCCCACATTCCATGCCTACTCCCATTTCACCCACACCAGACACACCTCCTTCACTGATGTTATTTCAATAGGGTACAACTCAAGAGAATCTTCTTTTAAAACGATTTAACCAGGACTCAGGAGTTCTGCCCTAGTTATAATAATGCACTTGCCAAGGTTACCAGTATTTCCTAAAATTCAGGTTTAAGTGTCCAATTAATGGGAAAATTTAGCTTAACTATATATTGAAGTGTAATATATCTAATTTAGCAATTACTTTGTCTCTTTTTCCCTTGTCCTTTCTGCTCACCAGTGCTCCCTGTGGTTACACTGTGGATCTTAGCATTACATAAACTTCTCTTCCTTTAAAATAATAAAGCGTGCATGCAATGTCTCTCCTTACAGGCTTATTCCATCATTCATCCTTGGGAAATTGATCGATTATTCTACATCATCCCTAATCCTCTTTTTGCAACCTGTAATGTACTTTACCCAAATTAGTGTCCAGAATCAACAAGCTCAATGCTCTACATTCACTACTGTTTGAATTTTTTTTTCTGGACTTCCAGATTTTCCTCCAGTTTGCATGTGCATATCTGAGTTTTACTTGAGATAAAATGCTATGACCCTATAATGGGCAATACCCTTTAATGAGGGTTGAGGAGATAATCCAGCAGTTGAGGCATTGCCTCGCAAGCAAAAAGACCTGATTTCAGATTCCCAGATCCCATATAAAAATGCCACCTAAGTATGTCAATAGGTTGTAATTCTAGTCCTGAAAGGCAGAACTTGGAAAGCCTGTAGAGAAGAAGCCATAAGGTGGAAGAGAAGTCCAAGATGATTCCCGATGTTACTCTTGGGCCTCCACCAGCATACACACTCAAAGGCCTCTTCTACACTCCCCTGAACATATACATGTACACACATGCACACACATGCTACATGCATGCACACACACAAGCACATGCACCCACAAGGCATCCACTTATTTCCAAGGCCTTTTCTCACTTCCCTCTGCCTAATTCATTCATGTTTTTCCTTCATTTTTTAAACCTCAGCTCTTCAACTTAACCTTTAGGGAAATTTATTTTGGTAGGTGATGTGGGGGAGAAATACTCAGAGTACCAAACTGGAAAAAGTCACCTTGCTATGCATTCTAGTATTCCTAATATTCTAAACTTGTGGTATTTGCCAAAATAAAAGCCATATAGCAGATGTAATTATATGGTCAATACTGTCCCATTGAAGAAGACCTTGGCAGAATGACTATACCTGTCTTTTACTTAATCATTGCTTTCCTAGATGATATTTCGATGGGCTATTTTTAGGGTCTTTTATTTCCAGAACTTGATAGTACAGATATATGCTACTTGTACACTAAGAATTTTAAAGGGAATTATATTTTGGAAGTTTGTTATGGCTTATATGTTTGAATACTTAGTCCCTAGCTGATGGTGCTGTCTGGGAAGAGTATGGAAACTTCAGAAGGTAAAGCCTCAATGGATCTCTAGACCTGGGGCTTTGAGGCTTTATAACCACTTCCTCCTGTTCTCTCTGTTCGCTGAATGCAAGATGCCATGTAACTTGCTAGCTTCCTGTTCCTGCCATCATTCCTATTGCCTTGTCTTTCCCGCCATGATGAGGGTACGACTTTGGAACCAAAAGCCAAAATAAACCATTATTTCCAAGTTCCTTCAATCACCACATTTTATCACAGCAATAGAAAAATAACAGGACATAGAATGGAACTTTAATGTGATGGGAATTTTATTTTTAATGAATTGACGATTGAACAGCTCAATGACAGTATTTGTTTACAAGGGGGAGAGGTACTGTTATGATCAAAGACATTGAAATTTTAGAACATAGGCTGATGCCTAGGTCCTACTTCCAGGTATTTCTATTTTAATTTATATGAAATAAGGCTGGAGGTTGAGAGATTTTCAGAGTTTTCCAGAGATTCTGACATGTGATCAAGTTTGAGAAACACTACAGAAGATAATGCTTGCTAAATACTCTGTACAAATTGAGAACTGCCACAATGAATGTATCAATGGTCACGGTGTAGGAGACAAAGGCTCTCCAGAGTAAAGGACTAGTCAGTTAACACTTCTATGTAGTAAGTGTCAGAGTACCTGATAATCACAGGTTCATGGTAATGAGTATGTCTAATTAGCAAAACGTTTGGTGAAGTAATTCAAAGAGTATTCTTTCTGCCTATAGTTTTGGGATGTGACTTCCTTCTGAAAGACATTGCCTGGATGCTCAGCAAAAACAGCAGTGTTGAGTTTCCCCAATCAAGGGGATGTCCAGTTCTGTAACTTATGAATCAAGGCTACAGACAATCTCATCTTGAAACAAGGTCAAGAACCAAGCTCAGTTCTTTGCTCAAAATAGCCCAGTTTTAATCTTGGCTCTGCCATTTGCTTGCTTTGTAAAAAAGATCAGGTCCTTTAACATTTCTAAGTCACAGACTCTAGTTTCAATTCTGGAGAAAGGACAAATGTATAATAAATTATTTAGCAGTGATTATCTCAAAGTCTTAATTTGAAAGCTTAATGAGAAAACACATATGAAGAACTGGGCATATTACCTGATCTATAGTCAACACTGAATACACATCAGTCACTACGACTCTCTCAAGGCAAGGCTGGAAATTCCTACCAAAAAATGGAAATTTTTTCATTTAGGCCTTTTAAAACTAATTTTTAAGTTAGAGAATATCAAAACTTAAGATGGAGAATTCCAAAATGTAATACTAATGTCACACAGAGGTATTCTTTAGTATTCTATGTGATTTTAAAAGTAGTCAGGTTGAAAATAATTAACCATCAAGCAAAGCTGACAACAGATACTGAAATACCACAGTATAGTAGGGAATAAAGCTTCTATTAATGAAGTAGACAGAAAATTATAATCTTAATTAATGAATTTAGACCTAGATTTTAAAAATGAAAGACAAAATCTTTGGTACTCTAAATTTTTTTTAATTTTTTTTTATTCAATTGTGAATTGTGCATGCGCGTCAGTGTGTATGTAGAACCACGGACGAATTCGGGAACCACCACGGACGCCTCCATCCCCCCCGGGATTCACAGGCTCCGCCCTACCACCAGAAGCGCAGGCTGTCCCCACTTCCACCTGGCGTCTATACGTGGGATCTGGGATCCGAACTCAGGACCTTCTGCCTGCAAGGCAGAGGATTAACCCCTGAGCCACCTCTCCAGCCCCGGGACTCTAAATTTTTAAAGGGATTAAAAAAGAAAAAACACAAATTTAGAACTTAAATAGAGAATTACTTTATATTAATATTTACCTTTTTGAGTATTTTAAATTACACAACATTGATGGGATTGAAACTAGTGGCTTGAAATTTGCATTGTGCTAATGGTACATTCATTTTACTTTTGTTCTCAATCATTCCTTAGTGGCTTGGGACAAGCAATAACAATTTTTGGCATATTTGAGTGTCAAGAAAAAACTGAGCTGAACAGATTTTTCATTACTTTGCAAACTAGTTGTCAAAGCACCCAGTGAATTATTAATTGCAGTGTTTTTGCATCAGGTTATGATTTAAATGAGTTCATCTCTCATTGTCTGCTGCTGAGGGAATCTGAGTACCACTGTCTGTAAGCATAAGCACAAACTCTCCAGAGAGTCTAGATATACTAAAAGCCACAGGGAGAAATATAATTGAAAGGCATCTTTGCTGTAATGGCAGAGTCATGGTAGGCAGAAGTTCATATTGCAATAGGCTTAAAATATCAACACTTAGTTAAACTACTGGGGTTGAAGGTTGGAAAGAAACTTTGGAGAACATATTTTTGGGTTGAGAATTATTAGTATTAATATATTTTAATGTTGGGAAACTTTCCCATTCCCTTGAAGAGCAAAACCCTGCTTTGTGTAATAAACTTGCTCCTCAGTCAGGTTCATAAAGTTGCAATAAAATTGGATTTCTTGCAACTTTGCCTAATCAAATTTGTATTATAGTCAATCAGTTTTCAGAAAGTATCAGCAACAGCTGCTCTATTCACCAAAGAAATTGTGGTGAGAGACCAAGACGTTGTTCTCTATAATGTTTGGTAAATATTGATTAAAGACTGACAACATAATATGTATATATATACACAAACTATAAAATATATATGATAAAAACCAATTGACTAGTGATTTATATTTCAGATTTGTACTTCCATTGCTTTTTTACTTTGAAATTTTAATTTAGAACCTTTTTCTTATGGGAAATTGGAACCAAACATCCTTCTGTACATCTCCCCAATACCTCAGACACAAAAAACACTTTCTGTATCTAGGACTCATTGGGGAGACTGGTGAACAAGTAAGAGAAAGAAAAGCACTGATTTGTACTGTTTGACAGTTTCCGTGGTTCTGTCGTTCCCCACCTGTGGTCTCAGGTCTGCATGCATCACAGGGTACCAATGAATGTGACCCGACACAAAATAGTAATGTATGAAGTTTTTTGTGATCTTTCATTTTGTTTTGAAACTTGATTTTGAGGTTCTCAAATATGATTGTTGTAGATGCCAAAGGCCTATCATGGTAGCAATGAGGATGGGCACTGCTGAAAGTGACTAGATGCCTGTTAATATTGAACACTTGGCAATCGTCATGACTGACAGTATAATCCTGTAGATTGAACCTGAGGGGAAAGGACTGAAATTTTGAAGCCTGCTTGAGCTATAGAGCAAATTCTAATCTGACTTGATCAAAATAGTGAGATCCTTGCTTACTTTAAAAAGGCAAGGTGGCACTTGAGAGATTGCTCATTGGGTAAAGGGTTCACTTTACAAGGATGAGAACCTGAGGTTTGATCTCTGACATCTGCATACAATTGAAGAAAAAAATTGTAGCAACACACTGTAATCTCAGCACTGGACAGCAGAGGCAGGAGAATCCCCAGGGTTTTATTGACTAAACAGTTCAATCAATCAGTAAGTCACAGGTTCAGTGAAAGACCAAAATAAAGTGAAGAGCAACAGAAGACACCTGACCTTGCCTGCATTGGCACATACATGCATGTGTGTGTACAGCCATAAACACACACACACGTATACACACTTAATTAAAGTATGGGACATAAAAGGATATGGTAGAATTCCTTACTGACCAACTAGGTGATCCCACTAGAATGATATTGTTGGGAGTGGAATTAGGATGGGGCCTACTCAAATGAGTATTGAAAAGTGTGTATGGCTGCCTATTCCAACAGGATGTGCAACACAAAGGAGACTGGGCAGTTTCTCCGCACTTGCTTGACATGCCAACTTGAATCTGGGAAGACCTACATAATATAAACTTATGGTTCCTGAAGACATGGTGGCTATAAAAAATCTAGAGAGAAGGGATTAAAAAAATAAACTATATGGATATTGTTTGCAATTCTCACATCACTCAAAGAAAGAGGCACATGACAGAGAAGCAGCACATAGCCAACTTGTGGGCTGTCATAGTTACTTTTTCTGGGGCTGAAGATACCACTCAAACAATCAGCTTAAGGGAAGAGAGAGGAAACATTCGATTTACGATTCCAGAGGGGAGATACAGTCCATTATGGTGGAGAGGGAATGGCAGGCAGTAGAAGCTGGAGGTGGCTTAAGTCACACCTGTCGAGGTAGGTTAAAGAAGTTGGGCTCTGATGGTGACAGGAAGGAAGATAAGTTTGGCATCTGTAATATTTCCTCTTAACTATTGCTGTGAGAGAACACCTAAAGTTGGACAATACTTGCATAAGGGAGAAAGGGAGATTTAATCAATTTACTGTTCCAGAGGGGATAAACAGTCTTTCATGTCAGAGGCAACATGGCTAGTGGCTGAAGCTGGAGGCAGGCTAAGTCACTGCAAACATCCAGTAGGCTAGTGGGTGACAGCTGAAGGCTAGAAGATTCCTGGAGTTTCTCTTCTTTCCAGTCTCCTGTTCTATGGTTCCAATGAGATCTAAGAAGGTTCCAATCGGATCTATGTCTGATCTTTGTATTATCCAGATAAACTCTTCAGATGGTCTCAGCTGATCTTAATTAATGCCAGGTGTGTCAAGTTGACACCCAGGACTAGTTATCACAGCAGCACAGGGCAGGAGAGCACCTGGGCTCTTGGGTCTTGTGCCTCCTTTTATTTGATCTTCTATTGGGAAGCTTCATCCAGAGTTATGGTTAGTCTTTACATTGCAAATATCTTAATCCAGATAATCTCTCCAGGTGGCCTGACAGATAATCTGTTAGTGAATCCCAGGTGCAGTCAAATCGATATCCAAGATTAGCTATCATATGGGCAGCAAGGATACAGGAAGTAATCTGAAAAAATTCAGCAAATCTACTCTGTGGGTGATAACTGGAAGACAATCCATAAGAGAGAGCGTAGTGAATATGGAGAAGCCCACTTCAGTTAGACTGTTAGTAATACCTACAGTAAAGTTGATCGTATCTCAGTCCATGTTCACAATGCATCAGAATGCAAAAGTGAGGCCCATCAGCCACACAGGTGGGGCAGAAAGACAGAGAATAGGCAAAGGAGTCTCAGCCATCTCTTGGGAACAATCTGGCTTTGATAATTTTACCTCTGTCTCCTAAGGACTTTCAGTCTACAAAATACAAGGAGCCATAACGACTCCCTGATTTCTGCAGCTGCTAAAATGTATTAGGCAGACTTCTCTAGAGGAACAGAACTGATAGAACAGATGTATACATTCATATGTATATATGAAGCTATTTATGTATAGGAATTTATTAGATATATAGAAATTTATTAGATTAACGCACAAGATAAAATCAGAGTAGTCCCACAGTAGCTGCCTATAGCTGCTCTGTTTTGAGCTGAATGGCTCAGCAATCCTAGTTTGGTACAGAAGATAGAAGGATCCCTAGAAAGCCTCACAATAGTCCCCATTAGTTGCTGAAGACCCTGAAGATCAAAGGTTTCCTGACCTTCAGTCAAACTGACGGGCCGAAGAGACTGAGCTTCCATATCAGTGATGAACAGTGGCCAAAGGCTGGGCTCCCATGTCAGCAAGAACAGCTGCTGAAGCAGCGGCGGCGGCGGTGACCGCGGTGAAGAAAGCAAGACTCTAGGTGGGCTGAGTGGGTTTGGTACTAGGAGCCACCTATTAGGGAGTACATACGGCGCTTAATTTTATGGGTCTGAGATAGATAAATCTCTGTAATACTCACAGTAATTGCAAAGATTATGAACAGGAGGGATGGGGTAGGAGGGCCACACCAGAAACAAGGAGAGAGGGGACCATGTTACAGCAGAGAAAATAGGCCTCCATCAAGGACTGCAAGTAAGTAATGAGACATCTGGTTAAGTTCACAGACTTTCCTTCCTGATCATTTACAACTGAGGGGGTATGATCTCACCAGAAGGGGAGGGCATATAGTCTGGCAAATAAAAAGTAACCATTTTGCAAATGGGTGATTGACCCCTCCCTCACTGTGGTTTCCTACTTTTATTACATCTACCTTTGAATATATTCTTATAACAAGACTCTAGTTTAACAGCTTTGTATCTCTGGCCAGGGGGTGACATACAGTGCCCAGCAGGATGGAGTGAAGGGCATTGCAGGAGCAGCAAAACCGCAAAAGAAAATCAACAAACCATGATCCAGAACTTCAGAACTCTATATCAACCACCTAGAACTAGGCCAGCCTAATCTCTCCCCATCCTGAAGCTCAGGGAAATTTGCGGAAGAGGGGACGGTAAGATTATAAGAGCACAAGGATGGGAGGAGCAATGACATGCGAGATATTCCACATAAGTTAGGGCCGAAGCAATCATAATTGGACTTTGCATGCCCTGCGCAATGTCCAACACACTATTGAACCCACAAACTCTAGCATTCGCTAAAGGCACCAAGATCCTTGGAGGCAAGGGATTGACAGCCACAGTAGTGTTCCTATGTTTAAGGGGAACACAGGAAAGGGTTCAGGGAAATGCCTGAGAGGAGGCACTCGGAGAGGAGGGCCCAGAGGAGAGTCTGGCATGCACATTAAAGGATTCTCCGGGATTGGGGGGGGAGGCACTGGGGGATGGGAAGGGAGGGGTGAGGGGAGGGGGAACAGGGGGGTCGGGGGGAGGCAGAGGGAGGGAAGGAACCGGTGTACCTATTAAGTTTGTATGAGCAGAAATAATAATAAAAAATTTTTTTAAAAAAGGAAAAAAAGAAACAAATGTTTCTAAATTAAAAAAGAAAGAAAGAGAAAGAAAGAAAGAAAGAAAGAAAGAAAGAAAGAAAGAAAGAAAGAAAGAAAGAAAGAAAGAAAGAAAGAAAGAAAGAAAGAAAGAAGAGAAAGACAGACTGCAGCAGGCTAGTAATGAATTCAACACAGCAAGTGGATATGGGGCAAAAGAGAGGACAAGTCCCCCCCCTTTTGCAGTACCTTTTATCAGGTCCACCACTGGAAAGCACCACCCACTAAGTCTGGATCTTCCCTATTTCCTGCAGGCTGGTTCAAGGGTTTGCCCTAACTATCCATTCTTCACAGCTATGACCCAAACAACCTGCAATTGCCAAGTTGACACCTGAATCTATCTCACACCTGTCACCTCTATGCTTGTAAAGGTTTCTGGATTTTCTTGTGTGTTAACAGATATTTTCAGCTAAGTGATAAGTGACTTGTGACATTATAGGTTGTTTGTAATTCAATATTTGTTCCTTTGAGTTTCCCATCAGTTATTTTTTTTTACATTTTGTATTATTTCCGCTCATACAAACTTGATAGGTACACTGGTTCCCTCCCTCCTCTCTTCCTCCCCCCCCACCTGCTCCCCCTCCCCTCACCCTTCCCTTCCCATCCCCCAGTGCCTCCCCCTGCTATCCCCGGAGAATCCTTTAATGTGCATGCCGGGCTCTCCTCTGGGCTCTCCTCTCCGATGACATACAAGGACCCAGTGGCATTTCCCTGAACCCTTTCCCGTGTTCCTATTAAGCATAGGAACACTACTATGGCTGTCAATCCCTTGCTTCCAAGGATCTTGGTGCCTTTAGCAAATGCTAGACTTTGTGGGTCAATAGTGTGTTGGGCATTGCGTGGGGCATGCAAAGTCCAATTATGATTGCTTCGGCCCTAACTTGTGTGGAGTATCTTGCATATCATTGCTCCTCCCATCCTTGTGCTCTTACAGTCTTACGGCCCCCTCTTCCGTATCCCATCAATTATTTTATTCCTCTTATTCCCATCTTTGTCTGAGGCATAGATTTGAAGTTTACGCTAGAATATTCTAAATCATTAGAAACTAATAAAAGCTCTGCTTCTTAACCCCACCAATTTGACAAAGGGAATGAAGCACATACTACATGAAAATACTGGGTAGGTAACATACAGTAGCTATTATTATTTTTCAAGTCTTGGGAACCCCTGGATATGATCACTAAACCTACATTAATGAAGTGTTAGGATAAGAATTTATAAACTGCATAACTGGGGATATTTTTCAGTAGGTAAAGGAATTTGTTACGCAGTCCTGACAGTGTAAGATAGATTCCCAGAATTCACATAAAGATGGACAGAGAGGGACTAAGGAGATGACTCAGAGATTTAACCTTTGCCTTGTAAGTAGAAGAACTTGAGTTTGGATCCTAGATAATATTTAAAAACACTTAGCAGAAATGGCAGTGGCCTGTACTTCTAGTCCTGGAAGTTAGAACATGGAAAACCCCAGAGCAAAGCAAAAAGAGGTAGAGCAATCCAGGATGATTCCTGAAGGTATCCTTGGATCTCCTCAGGCACACACAGTATCCTCTTCTATACACACAAACACATACCAAAAAATATGAACAGAGAAAACTAGCTCTACAAAATTGTCTTCTGATCTTGTATGTGTTGTAGCATATGCACATATGCATATACACAACATAATAATAATTTTTAAATGAAAATAATTTCTATATTGCAAATACTCTAATCAAGTAATGTATTTCCATCTCTCCAAATATTTTATTTCTAACTGTTGGAACTTGCATATTTTTCTTTTCTAGTGTTGTTAGCCCACACATACCATGTACCATGTTTTAAGAAAGTTTGGTACCATATACCTGCCCAGTGCCCTCACAGCTTCCTTAGCTTTTCCTGAAAGTTGATGACTTTTAACATTCCTCTGGAAAAAGCTTAAACATTCCCACTTCTAAACTATGTGTGTAATCTGGATCTCAGATCTGATTAGTTTGCAAAAATTATGCGAGTATTTAAAACCATACTATGAGGTATGTTGTATCTAACACAAAACTGTATTCCCATTAGGTATTTATACACTGAATAGAGTATTTATATGCATGCATACTGTGGCAGCTTAATTAAACATCGGCCTTTGTAAACTTTAAGTGCTTTGGATGATGGAGTAACTATAGCTTAATGTCCTAATATCTGGAGCTAAACATGCCAGATATATAGCATATACTCAATATTTAATTACAGAATTAATGAATAAACTTGGTTTGCATTAGCATCACTATTCTCATTTTTCAAGTCTAGATATTCCTACTTCATTGATACAAATGCTGCCTTTACTTCTGCAAAGGTGAAGTTCTTGCCACAGGGACAAGAGTACTGCACAACTGTCCGTCGTCCACTGTAACACTTCTCAGTCTGTGGCTCTAAATACAGCCATGGCACCTCTACTGAACATTATCATTTCAGGTATCATAACCAAAACTCAGGATTAATACTGCTTTCATCACCACTATCCTCACTTTCAGGTGCAAAGCTCTCTCACTCAATCTACAAGCAAAAATCTTAGAAACTAAGAAGAATTCATTTCTGTGTTGCACTCTGAAAAAGAATCTGACAACAGGGTTTCTTAGACACCAAAATGTCACGATGTGCGATGCATTATCTTCCTGAGTACATCCGCCTAGAGATAGCTTGGTAAGATGAAGTCAACAGCTACATCTTTTACCTAAAACCAGTATACCTCTCAGGACTGAAGTCCACCTGCTAAAATTCTTTCCTCATAGGTGACTTCTTCTTAGTACGGGACTCTTCTGTATGCTTTGTCCTGGGGCAGGTTTCTTTATCACGTTAACTCCCTCTGTGACTGTTCTGCCATGTCTTTCACATTTAAATTCTGCAAAAGTCCCTCTCCAGAAGCTTCTTGGACTCCCACAGAAATCAGTGAATGTGAACAAATACTGAAGAGGAGGCGGAATAAAGACATATTGCTTCTCACATTGAACTGATTTAACCAAATCTCTGCTCCAGTTCATCTCAGTTTCCATTGAAATACATTAAACTTAGCTCTGGAGTTTTGTTGAAGCTTGTGCAGAGGCAGGGCTTATCTTTTCTCCAGTTAAAACAAGGAGTCACAGGAAGTAGAGTCTATTTCTCTCAGAAATTTTCTAAAATCCTTCTGTGATGCACCTGACAAGCAATCTTAACATTCTGATAAGTGGATACAAATGGTCCACCCACCAGAGTCTCAGACTAAGGGAGACAAGTACATTCAAACCAAGGTTTGCTCTGACTAAAGCTTCCAAAACACCTACATAAAGGTTGCAACCTTTGTCAACTTGAGCAATCAGAAATCAGACTAACAGCTTTCTAAATAAGTTTAAGTATCAAAAGGTGTTTAGCAAAAGATGTTCTGTTTTCTGGTCCTCAGACATATCATTGGGGAAATGGAATGTTGTAGAAAGGGAATAATATTCTTTCCCTTTCACACATCACAATATGCAGCATATATGGATGGCAACTCCAAATGATACTTTAAGAGATTAGGTAGACAGCTTATGCAAGAGCATACCATGGTGTTGTTTACACATACTGTTCCACTTGCTGCTCCATTCTCTTCTACTCTATTGACCTTTCCACCAGAAAAGGTTGAATTCTACACTAATCAATTGTATACTAGAAAATTCAATTTAATAATTTCATAAATACCATAAATCTTCAATAATCAAATATGTTGCACTGGTGTAAAGACAGACGAATAGACCAATAAATAGAGAAGAGAGCCCAGAAAGAAAATGTAGCATAGAATTAATCATCAACAAAAGGGTCAATACCATTTAATGGAAAAAGAACAGTGTTTTTCACAAATAGTATTAGAAAAACTGGATATACACATAAAACAGAATGAAGTTGGATTCTTGTCCTACTCTGAATATATAAAATAATCAAAATGGATTAAATACCCAAATATAAAACCCAACAATAAAAATGAGCAAAGCATATGGGAAATCTTCATAACATTAATAGTGATTGATTTCTTGAATACAATACTAAAAATTATAGGTAATCCATACAAAAATTGGAGAAATGGGACTTACAATAATTTAAAACTATATCAAAAGGTAATATTATAGTAAATGATATTATTAACAGAATTTCTTTGCCTCCAAAAAAAGAAACTTTTGGAATAGCAGAAAATATTTGTAAATCAGATATCTGATCAGGATTAATATCAAGTATATAAATAATTATAGCCCACCAAAAAAAAAAAAAACCCAAAGAACTTAGTTATCTAAATCAGGAAAGGTTCTAAAGAGATTTTGTTTGAAGATGACATACAAGCATACTCAAATTCCAGCATCCCAGTCATCACATAAATGCAAACCCAAACCATAAGATATCCCCTTATACTTGTTAGAAAAACTAATGTGTGTATTGAATGAGGAGAACCTGAAACCCTTGTATACAAGCAGGAAATAAAATCAATATGGAAGATAACATGAAAAATAGCCGAAAGCTCAAAACTAGAATTCCTCAAACATAGGGAAAATCACGTCTGTGTGTATATTTTTAAAAATGAATAATAGGATCTCAAAAAAAATACATTCATAACATTATAGTTATTCATAGAAAATAGTCACTTCCTCCTGTGACTTGGTCCAGGTAGGAACCACTGCTCCTCTGGTAAGCCTACTAGATCATGCCCAGGCCTCAGATCACCACTCGTCCCACCTCATCCAGGGAAGATCCCCTGGTCCTCCGAACTCTGAACAGAGTCCAAAGAAAACCCAAGCAAAGCTCTAGGGGACAAATGTCATACATCTGAAGTCCTCTAAAATCATCCTATCACATGGGAGAGATTCTTCACATCCAGCCCAAAGATAAGTAAACCCTTTTTACCATCTCATTCCTTCCAATTATTAATCACTGTAGTTTAACTTTTCCATATAGTCACTCCAAAATATATACAACTTCAAGGACTATACCATTCACCCTCACATATCACCAAAGTACTTAACCGAAAAAGTATACTACCATACTAATCTTCCCTCACTGTCTATTAACCCTGACTTAATTGATATACTAACAGTCTAATAGCCCTGTGTAGGAAATAACACCAATTCCAGACAAGCATACCCAACTCCAAGGCAAACACTAGTAATAACTGCTCAAGAGTAGTAATACCAACTAATTCAATTCAGTCAAAAACACACAGAAACTGAAAGAAGGTCTTCAGAGACAAAACAATGCCCAGGTCACAAAAACCATGAGAAACAAAAACCAAGACAACAAATCTCCTACAGAAAGAATTAACCCCATAATGATAGAATCCAACCAGAACAAACTCACAGAAAATAGCCAAGAAAGTCATACCCAAGATAATGATTTTCAAAGCCTGATCTTTACCACAATCAATACTATATGAAAGAGGAAATCCAGGAGAAATTAAATAACTCCATCAACCACGTTGAACAGGAACACAACAGGCACATGGAGGTGATGAAAAAACAGTTGAAGAAACAAAAATAGGCATAGAGCAGTTAAAACAGTATCAAGCAGAGTATAAAATTGAACCAAAAGACAAGTTATCTTCAACCCAGGACTCGAGAGTCTGATCAGCAGAACTAACAAATCAGAAAATAAAACATCAGATCTTGAGGACAAAGTGGAAGAACTAACCAGCTAATCAATGGAAAAGGTTATTAAAGCCGAAAAAATACTTGAGAGGAATATTCAAGATTTATGGGACACCTTGAAGAAGCCTAACATGAGTATTCATGGAATATCAGAGCAAGAATCCCAAAACACCACATCTGAGGAAATTTTTCAAATTATCATAAAGGAGAACTTTCCTCATCTAAAGAAAGTGAGGCCCATCCAAATACAAGAGGCATTCCACACCCAGCATCTTCAACCCTCCAGAGGAGCAAAAGGGTTTACTTATCTTTGGGCTGGATGTGAAGAATCTCTCCAATGTGATAGGATGATTTTAGAGTATTCAGATGTATGACATTTGTCCTCTAGAGCTTTGTACCCAAACAGATATGACCAAAATAGAAACTCACCACAGCAAATAATAGTAAAAACACTCCACATACAAGACAAAGAAAAGGTACTGAGAGTTTCAATGGAAAAAAAACAAGTCACTTTTAAAGGTAAACCTATTAGAATAACAAATGATTTTTTAACAGAAACAGTAAAAGCAAGAAGAGTTTGGAGAGATGTACTACAAGTATTGAATGAGCAAAAATGTCAAACCCGGCAAAACTGTCAATCCTGATTGAGGGTGAAAGAAAAATTTTCAGCACAAAGACAACTTGAAGGCTTACGTCTAGTAAACCAGGCCTTTAAGAACTGCTAAAAAAGATACTCAAGCTTGAAGAAAAGAACAAGCATATCCAAGAGGACAGAAGGGAAGTATAATACCATCAAAACCTACAAGCCAAATAATACACTTATGAAAGCCACTAAACAGAAAAAAGTGTCAGGAATTAAAACTAATTTCTCCACTATAACACTAAATGTCAATGGAATTAACTCACCAATCAAAAGACACAGATTACAAACTTGGATTAGGAAATTACAACCCATTCATCTGCTGCTTAAAGATAGGTATATCCTAAAAGTAAAAGGCTGGTCAAAAATTCTACGCTAATAGAACCAGGAAACAGGCAGGGGTAGCTATTATGTTATTGGACAAAGTGGACTTCAAACAAAAAAAAATCATAAGAGACACAGGAAGATACTACATTTTAGTCACAGGTACAATTCACCAGGAAGACTTCACAATACTGAACATATATGCACCTAATATGGGCTCCCCACATTCATTAAATAAGCCCTACAGCATCTAACGCAAGAAATCAATCCCCAAACAGTAATTCTTGGGGATTTCAACACTGCCCTCTCAACATGGGATAGATCAACAGGTCAAAAACTAAACAGAAACACATTGGAACTTAATCAAACTCATATTGAAATGGACCTTACAGATCTCTAACGAACTTTTCATCCACGCCCCCCCAAAATACACTTTTTTCTCAGCAGCATATGGAACTTTCTCAAAAATAGACCACATATTGGGCCACAAAATGAATCTCCACAAATACAGGAAAGTTGAAATTCTAGCCTGTACCATATCAGACCACTTGACATCTGCAACACAACAAACAGCAGAAAATACACTAACTCCTGGAAGCTAAACACTATGATACTTAATGAGAATTGAGTTTGGGAAGAAATCATAAAGGAAATCCAAGATTTCCTAGAAGCGAATGATAATGAAAATACAACATATCAAAATCTGTGAGACACAATGAAAGCTGTCATAAGAGGTAAGTTTATAGCCCTTAATGCCTACATTAAAAAAATAGAAGGGCTGGAAAGGTGGCTCAGGGGTTAAGCCTCTGCCTTGCAGGCGGAAGGTCCTAAGTTCGGATCCCAGATCCCACGTATAGACGCCAGGCGGAAACGGGGGCGGCCTGCGCTTCTGGTCCTGGTAGGGCGGAGCCTGTGAATCCCCGGGCAGAGTAAACAAGGAGGAGGTGGAGGCAGTCCATGGTGGTTCCCGAATTCGTCGGTGGTTCCACACACATGCGCACACACACCATACATGCACAATTGAATAAATAATAATAAACAAAAAAATTAAAAAAAAATAGAAACATCACAAATAAATAACTTAACAATGCAGCTTAAAGCTTTAGAGAAACAAGAGCAGTACAATCCCAAAAGCAGTAGAAGAGAGGAGATTAGCAAAATCAAGAGAGAAAACGATACAGAGAATCAACCAGCCAAAAAGCCGGTTTTTTGAAAAAATCAATAAGATTGATACATCCCCAACTAAATTAACCAAAGACAAGAGAAAGAACATCCAAATTTACAATATTTGAAATGAAAATGGAATTATTACTACCGATACCCAAGAAATTCAGAGAATTATAACGTCATATTTCAAAAACTTATACTCTGTGAAATTTGACAACACAAAAGAAATGGATGAATTCCTAAGTAAGCACAACTTACCTAAATTGAATCAGAAAGTTTTGAATTATTTAAATAGTCTTATAAAATATGAGTAAATCGATGAAGTAATCTCAAATCTTCCCACCAAAAAATGTCCTGGACCAGAGGGATTCAACACAGAGTTCTACCAGATATTTAAGAAACAACTAACACCAATACTCCTAAAACTGTTCCATCAAATTTCAAAGAAAGTAACACTACCAAATTCTTTCTATAAAGCTAATATCATCTTAATCCCAAAATCTAATAAAGATACACCTATACACCCAGGCTAATCTCTCTGATGAACACAGATGCAAAGATTCTCAACAAAATCTTAGCAAATTGGATTCAAAAACATATCAAAAAAATTATTCACTGTGATTAGGTAGGCTTTATCCCAGGCACACAAGTTTAGTTCAACATACACAAATCAATAAATGTGATTCACCATATAAACCAGTCCAAAGTCCAAGGTCACATGATACTCTCAATAGATGAAGAGAAAGCTTTTGACAAGATCCAACAACCTATTATGATCAAAACCCTAGAGACAGTTGGAATGGAAGGAACCTTTATCACATAATAAAAGCTGCATACAAGCAAACGACAAGGATTATACTCAATGGGGAAAAACTTGAAGCATTCCTGCTTTGATCAAGAAATAGACAAGGCTGTCTATTACCACTTCTATTCAATATTGTCCTGAAGTGTTAGTTGGAACCATAAGATAAGAGAGGGAGATAAAAGGGATTCAAATCAGCAAGGAAGAAGTCAAGTTATCACTATTTGCAGATGATATGGTCTTATGCCTGAGTAATCCCAAAAACTCCACCAGGAAACTCCTGGAACTAATACAGAAGTTCAACAGAGTGGCAGGTTTCAAAATAAACATACAAAGATCAGTGGCCTTCCTATACACCCAGGATGAAAAAAGTGAAAAAGACTTAAGAGAAACAATTCCATTTACTATAGCCCCTAAAAAAATGAAATACCTTGGTATAAACCTAACCAAGGAAGTGAGAGACCTTTACAATGAAAACTTTAAAACTCTAAAGAAAGAAATTGCCGAAGACATCAGAAGGTGGAAAGACCTCCCATGTTCCTGGATTGGCAGAATCAACATCATAAAAAAGACCATCCTACCAAAAGCAATATACAGATTCAATGCTATACCAATCAAAATGCCCAAGCAATTCTTTAAAGAAATTGAGCAAACAATCTCAAAATTCATATGGAAGCACAAAAGACCCAGGATAGCAAAAACAATCCTGAGTAATAAAGATA